>QUSF01000007.1:16259098-16371898 GCA_003676055.1 Chloebia gouldiae
GCCAGCTCCCAGCACCCACACCCGCCCGGCCCGGCGGGGCTGCCCCGCGGGGCTCCACCAGCGGGGGTCCGGCGGCGGGTGCGCGGCTCGGCGGGACCCCGCGCGGTCCGCCCCGGGCGGCGGGGCCGTCGGGGCCGCCGCGGGTGTTGGTGCTGGGAGCTGGCATCTGCGGCGCCGGAGGGTCGGATGTTTGAGGTTCCCTCGACGGGTTCCATGTGTATTTGTCCCAGGCCTGTAGAACCTTCCCCTCCCAGTTTCACACCTCTTAAACTGAAGTATGTGATGGCTTCTAACAAGATAGACAAATTATTTTAATAACACAGTGAGTTGTGATTTATTTGAAAACGCACATGTCAGAACCACATGAAGAGGAATTGTATTCCAAGACAAATCCAACTTCACAATGCAAATACTTTTTCATTTAACTTGGATGTCATCGATGTTGGGCTGCAGATACCATACCATGTGGATGAATGTTTTCAAAAAATGTGGCATTGTTTCCTGGCTGCAATTGCTCATCGAGTTGGTTATGCTGAGCCCTTTGTAGCAGAAGAAGAAGGAATTTTTTTGTTTTGAGAAATTCTCCATCCTGTACATGGCGATGAGGTTTCCCGCTTAACTGTTTAGTAGTGCCTTCTGGAGAACTGGGGTCAGTAAGCAGCATTTCCGTTTCCATTTCAGATGAACTTATTATAAATAGTTGGTAATAATTAGATGCATCAATAAAACAGCCCCTTTTTAAAATGGGATGTGGAAGTCCATGTAAAATTATTACCTTACACAGCAATATGAGATCAAAGCCAAACTAGGCATCATGATAGCACAAGATTACAAAATGTAGTTTTCATGGGCAAAGGCTGCATCTTACCCTGCACTCCCATAGCTCCCTGTTTGCTTGGAGTATAAAAGTTGTTAATGTCTGCCAGTTGGGATGGAGTGTCAACGTGTGAGTGGCAACTTCAGGCATGATGCTGGCTAATGTTGAAAGAGGTGGTGAAGAATCTTAGCAGTTTTTAAAAATGGATTATTATGAAGTCTTGTAATCTGAAGTTACTCAAGTAATATTTTATCTTGATGCTTGAATTTTAAGATGGTTAAAAATTCAACATGTCAAAGAACTTTATTGTATTTGTAGCATCAGTGAACAGTGAGAAAATAGGTGATCACACTAATTAAGGATAAAAACCTCCAGTAGACAGTGAGATAATAGGTGATCACACTAATTAAGGATGTTTGCTGCTTATCCACTTATGATGTTATAAGGTCTATCAAAAAGTATAACACACATAGGATTTCCCGTGCAGAGTTTCCTGTCTGAGTCCAAGACTTGCAGCATGGCTTCTGATATGTAAATCTAAGCAGGTCTTCTTCTTTTCATTGAATGTATGGTGGTGGACACTTGAGTATGTTTTTCAGATCTGGTGTCTTTCAAAACACACAGCACAGCACATCTTCAGACAGCATATTGCAAAGTACTGGGTTCTTTCTTAATTTGGTGTGTGTCTAGCATTTTTAAATAGTCACCCTTTTTTTTTTTTTGGGAGAGATGTCATTGTCCCAGCAGTCATGGTGGTGAGGCTGTTATGTCAGGAGCAGGGTGTGCTGGCCTCCTGCAGTGGGTCAGTGTTGTCACTGTGAATTGGTAGCATTTTATGTCAGTTATCATTTAACCTGATACTCGCCAGTTTCAGAGTTGCTATTTTCAAGATGTTATACAAATATGAACTTAGTTGTTAAGCAAAGGCATGTACAAATTATATTAATCTATATTTTAGAAGAAACTTGTCATGCATAATTTTTCTTTTATTCCCCCTATTATTTTAGGAATGCATCCTTATGGTCATTCAGTCTGGTCTCATTATAAAATAGCATTATTAATAAAGAATTTAGTTGTTTGCTTCCTATTTAGTGTTTATTTGAAAAGGTTAATTTTTTGTAAGTGAAGGATTTTCTTGTCTCTACAGCTTCATCCTGCCTGTGGCAAAGCAAGTGTGCTTGAGGAGGTGGAAAAACCCACATTTTTTTGGATGAAAAAGAAGTAATGGTTTATAATATAACTTTAAAAAGTCCCATTATTCAAGTTATTGTATTCTCAGTAGGAAATCTGTAGTTCCATTTCTATTCAACTTAGGAAATAAAATACATCACAGTAATGAATTTACTGGGCTGTAAAGGACAACTGCATAGATCACTACCTGATGAAAATGAACATTGAAAGTTTTGGTTGTGGTACTTAAAAATTCCCATTCTGTATGTTGGGAATAAAATAAATGTTTATTGCAAAATCAGTTTTCTTTACCTTCATTCCAAAACCTTGAGTATAATTGCCCTTTTTAGGAAATATTGCTCTAGATCCACTGTGTAAGCAACAGGGTTATGCACTAGGAGATATGTGTGGGAATTATTTTCTCCCCTACTACCTTAATCTTTAAAGGAGAAAAGAGAAGTAAAAATGCCATGGAAGTTCCCTTCAGAGCCCCTTCAAAATGATAACTTCTGGGCTGGGCCTCCTGCCCGTGTCCCAGGCTGGATCAGTGTGGTGGCACCCACTGGGACTTGTTGAAGGTGGGGTTTGCAGCCTGCACTGGATGAACCCTGCCCTGGCACATCTGGTGCCTTGGGGCTGCAGGGCTAGGGGCACCTGGCCCAGCTCTAGTCAGGTTTTAAAGCAGGCATGTTTAAAGCATCAGCCCCACTGATCTGGGATTTCTGCATATGAGGCCACAGTGTCCATATTAGCTTTGTAATGATGCCAGGAGCATAAAATAGATTGCTTATTTTACCTTTTTTTCATTGTAATTCTTTGACTTCTGCATTTTATACGACAAGCCTGTCCACTTGCCTAGGGAGAGAAAGGTTGCTGCTAAATTCATGCCACCATTCATAAATAATTTAATGGAATGCCTGAATGCACAGGGGATTTCCAATTTCAGCCACAGGTCACACCTAAATGTGTTTGCCCTGTATTCCTAGGTCCACAGATTTTTGAATGTGAAGCATCATCTGACAGATGTGTCTCTCACTGTCCAGTGACCTGGCAGCTCTTTTTTGACACACTGTTTTGTTCACAATAACATTTTTACAACTATAAAGATTATTTTTGGGCAGAACTTTACTTCTCTGACAAGAATTCTTTCACCTTTCTATTTTCTGGTTGTATATATAAGCTGCTTAAATAAAAAAAAAAACTGTTCTTGGGTCTGTGGAAATCAGCAACAACATTTCCGGTGGTTTCAGCAGCACAAAGCCAAGGGGGATTTTTAATAACGGGAAAAAAGCATTAATCCTTAATTCCCATCTGATATCAGCTGTCCTTTTATGCTATTTTCCTTAAAGAAAATTCACTTTCACTTGCAAAATTAAGCCTATTATGCTTCCATTAAGTGTTTAATATGCTCAAGTAAGTCTCTAAATAAGCTAAATATCATGGACAAGATGGTAGAAATACCTTAATGCCTTAATTCTGTCAAAATTCGTCATACATTTATGCTAACATACCTGAGTAGACCTGTAGAGTTAAGGATGCAAGTGTTTACACTGACTGGCTGACTGGCTGAAATACATTTGCTGGGACCAGAATAGCTCCAGATTAATAGATCTCTGTGAATTCTGAAGATGTATTAACCCTTCTGCTTTTTTTTCTGTCTTAAAGATGGTAATGGAAAACCATAGCAAGTGGATGAAAAAAATGGTGAATCATGCACTTCACCTGCATCCCTGGCCCCGGGAAAGAGGGGGCAGCATCCTTAGTTTGCAATTTGCTTCTCAATGAAATCGGGTTGCTGCGGGTGGACAACCCAGTCCTTCCACACACCTCCTCCTCCTCCTCCTCCTCCTGACTTATCCTGTGGTCTACTTGCTTGCCCAGCTTTCTGTTGAACACTACAGGAGGAGTTTTCCATGGCATGGGAGGGAAGGTTGCCCTGGTTCATCCCCAGGTTTTGGGGGAGAAGCCAGGATTTGTCCAAGTGTCTTCTGCACTGCTGGCTGTGATGAACTGCAATGATGTTGGAGAATCTAATCTGCACTACCAGAATAACATTAGTTTAACTGAATTATTTTCTAACATGGTTATCCGTAGGAAGCGTTCACAGCACAGGTTTCAGCTGACAGGTACCTTGGGAGGTCAGCTTTTGGTAAATTCACTGGCTTGATACTTTAAGAGTTTAAATTCCTTGGGAAGGCAGTGTAGATTCTGTCTTTCCTTGTAGCAAGTGGAGGTCCTCTGTCCTCTGTTCTCTCAAGCAGCCATTGACAGGACAAGAGGAAATGGCCTCAAGCTGTGTCAGTGGAGGTTCTGGTGGACATGAATTGTGAGCACAGTGTCTATTACCCTTAAGCACCTTGATCCCCAACCCAGAGATTTTGCTGTATGGATAGAAGACATGTTGGAACATATTCCCTTGCAGAGCTCTGATCATCTGTCCTGGAAGCAAAATGGGGGGTCTAGCATTTAAATCTATTACTTGCATTTTTTCTTTTGAGGAGGCTTTTTAATGAGATGTGTGAGAACTGTACTTTGGAAGATTTTTTTTCTTTTTTTTTTAAACTAAAAACTGCATGTGCTGGTATTTACCAGTGAACTGCTCTCTCTGGAGAGAATATATATAAAAAGCAATGTTCTGCTTTATTTTCTTCCCTAAGATATTCCAAACCACTGGACATACAGATTAGTCTCAGCCTGAGTCTGTTCCATTCAATGTTCTAAGTGTTCTATAATTACAAAATTTGGTGGGCAGGAATGTTGTGGGTCTCTCATGACAGGAATGCAATTAAAAGTAACTGAGTATACTCAGTATTTCTGATTTTGGCAAGTGGGCTCTTCCCATTCTCAACTAAATTACGTCTGAAGACATTGGATGAGAATATGCGGGTTGATTGGTAGGACAGAAAGAATTTTTCAAGTGTGCATTGCTTAAGTAATGGGAAAGAAACTTGTGAAAATTATAGAAATGAGACTGAAAAGTAATTCTGAGTAATCTCTAAAATATTAACAACCCATACTGCTGTCTTGAATTCATGGTGGAGTTGAAGCACATTTAGTTTTGCAGACTCTATTGCATGAAAAGAACTACAGCTGTGACAGCTTGCAGGTAAAGAACATTTCAGAAGTTTCTTCTGCAGTGCTCTAGCTGTGTAAGTATTAAGGCTGTCCAGTTATTAAACCTGTTTGGGGGATTTGTTTTTTCCTTCCAGATGTAAATATAATAATGGAAACCAGCTGGGAGTTCTGAGCAAGTAGGGCTGAACAGTCATGATGGCACAGTAGTAACTTCACTGTATTAGTGTCAGAGTTGTAGAGTTGAAATCTTAATGTAAGAAAGAAATCAAAATTATAATGGCAATGCTGTCTTAGTCTCCTTAAATTTGATATAACTCTGCTCCTATTTGATTCTCTGGCTATGTGGCACAGTATTTGAAAGCATAAGCACCGCTGGAACTAAGCTAACATTTTAAAATGTAACTTTTGTGCATCCTGGGTTCCACTGGTTTCTAACTGAACCAGTTGTCTGGATTGTGGGTAAAGAGGCCAAATACTCCATTCATCTTGTAGAAACTGGAATGAGAGCAATAAGGAGGTTCAGAGCAAGGTTCAGACTTCATTTGATTTTGCAACTCATTGGCCAGTTTTGGAAGGTACTGAGCTTTCAGACTTCAACGGAGTACTCAAATGTGTGCCTTCCTTTTGGCTAGTGACTGCTAATCAAACCAAACTATCAGGAAGGAAGCAAAGCCTTTAGTTACCATTCAGTCCTAAGAATTTACTTTCTTCACCTCACTTTAAAACTTTTGTATCAATTATTGTGTACAAATTTTTAAGCTGTGCTTCAAAATAATTACCTATTTTTTTAAATATTTTCTTATCCTGTAAGAATAATACATGTCAATGGAAACATATGTGGAGGCTTTCTGGTTGAATTTTAGTTTTTCCTAGATGTGCACAGACTGGCTATTTCAAGTTACATGTTTTTTCCACTCCAGTTGTCAGCTAAGAATTATTAAATGGCCGGGACAGTAGAGAGTGTTTTGAAGGATTTGATGAGCTTCCAGTGCCTGACGCTCGCCACATTGTTGTACTGGAACCAGATGTTGGGTACCACATGTTTGGGTTTTTGGACCTAAGTAGGTTAGGTACTGTGTCTCTGGCTCATAAAACCAAGCTTCAGTTTCACACCCTAAAGCTGTCATGCCTGGGTCATCATCCTCACAGTCCTGGCTATGGGAACAGCATCCCCAGTTATGAAACCAGAACTGTCTTTTCTGGACCTTCCTACTTCATCTCATCTGTATTCTCTCAAAGGCCTTCTGACTTACACTATTTACCTGTGAGAACTCTGAGTGTGTAAAGTCAGAAAGAGATTTTTGAGCACTGCACTTACTGAGGAGACACATGAGCTATCAGTCTAGTTCACAAATTCTCCTCATGGCTGCTGGGAACTTGCTTTTCTATTTCTCTCCTGTTAGGTTCTGAGTTCTTGTTCCACACACTTGGACCTTTTTACGTTGGGCTTATCTTTTATCCATTTCTAATATACCTTGTTATGCATATCTTTCTTTATCCCCCCTGGCAAAAATTAAAAAATAAGATACTGTGTCTTGTTGCTTTCATGACCTGAAATTCATACAGAAAAAAAAAAAAAAAGCTGCTTTACTGTAGCTGTTGCCTGCTATTTGGATTGGCCAAGTCAAATGTTAATAAGTACTTTTCTCATAATTGGACAAACTGGTTTTCAGCAAAGTACAAAGTATGTTACAGACCTTTCTAACAAAGGAAAGATTTAGTTTTAGGTTTTTTAGTGCAATTAAGATTTCTTTTGCATTGCCTTGGAATTAGCCTGGACTTGATTTTCAGTGATTGAACTGTACCTCCGCTGAGCACATATAACTGATTTTGCAAGAGGAAGACTAATGCAAAATTTCCATTTCTATTTTCAGGTTTTATTTATTTCATCCTTTTGTTTTCTGCCACTGTTGTAATATGGCAAGATTGTTTCTAAGCACTAACTTTTTCATTTTTTCTCCAAAGGGTAATTTCAGTTGAGTAGCACCCTACTGAGACTAATGTGGTGAGAAACCAGTTGGCTGTGCTGTGTTCAGTTTTCATTTGCCTCTCTCTGTAAAAATTTAAAAATACTCCTCCTACAGGAAATGTTTTCAGTTCTTTTATGTCTTTTGCTTCCCATAGGAGGTATTCCTTTTAATTTATTGAATAAACCCATAAAAATTTTGGCACAATAGGATCTTTGGGCAAGCTGTTTAAGAGATCTCACCATCTTCTGTTTTTAGAAGATGTGCGATTGTTTCTTTATACAGTGCTATGAGGCTCTGGGACCAGCTAACAATTATGTGAAATGGGAGAAGCTAAAGAATGTGCATTGACACATCTGCTATCACTTCTCAAATATTGTTATTTTGATTGTTCATATTTCATATTAATCCTTCTTAAACCATAATCAATCCCTTTTCTCTTTCACCGGTCTTCAGTCTTAAAAGGATTCTGGGTAATATTTTGTTGTCAATTTCATCACCACAATTCCATTTGAAAGTTATGTGTATATAGGAAGGTTAAAGCCTCATACTGTCCTGGTTTGAAATCAGCTCTATTTAACTGTTATTTTAATTTGATGGCAGTGCAGACTACTATTTGAAAGGGGTGGTGGGGAAAGAGAGATAAATTACATTTTCATGCTCCAAAATAAGACCCTATCTACTCTATCATAAATTAGAAAAATATGGTTGAGTTTTCTTGTGGCTGTTTCATAACATTCCTACTGACAAACTATGGCGTGCTTCTTGCTCATTGCTTCACTACTGTTTCTCAAGCATGTGTTTGTGTCTGCATCCAGTGACAGCTTTTGTTCCAGCACACCACAGGGACATGTCTTTGAGGTCTTTAGAAGGGGGCAGTGGACTCAGAAATGCTACACAGAGTGGGCTCTGTCAGGGAGTGAGTACCAAACTATGGCAAGCCAGTAGAATGAAGCAGCCAAGTTACTTAGATAAGCAGAATTAGAAGTTTTACTTATTTCAGAGATCAAGTGGCTTAAATCTGTATTCACTAAAGGAATACAATGTAATTAGCAGCCAAAATTGCATCTTTTAAGTCTCTGGCACACTGTCCAAAATGCTTCTAAGTGCTTTTCTCTGCTTGAGGTATGAGCACATATGACTTCCTCACCCTGCCAAGGCTCAGATGGAACCTTTCTGTTTCAGAAATCTCTCCTGAACAGAGACAGAGTGAATGTAACAGGTATACATACTTTTCTTTCTTGGAGTAAATTGTATAACAGAGCTTCCTCTCTGTTTTTTAGCCCAAATGCAGATAAATTACAGCACCTCACATGGACCAGAGGAAAACAAGTTCACCTAACTCATTTAGTGACCTGTGGACAGAGTGTAATGTGGAGAGCAGGATACCTGCATACTGGGCTGCATGAGCAGAAAGGTAACAGGTAGGTCAAGGGAAGGAACTTCACCCTTGTGAGGCCCTCTGCACTCTTTGTACAAGGGAGATGTTGACAAACTGGAGCAAATGGAGTGGAGGGCCATCAGGACAGTTAAGAGATGAGAGTGCTTAATGCACAAGAAAAGGATGAGATTTGTTTCAGCCTGAAGAAGAATAGGGGGAAGGAAAATCCACTTTTGCTACCTACATGGGGACTAAGGAGAAGGTGCAGCTGGATATTGTGAGAGTTGCACAACGACAGTCACAAGTTGCAGCAAGAGGAATTTTGAGTAGATCTAAGTAAAAAAGCATTCACAGCAGGAGTGGTTAACTACTGAAATGGGTTCCCCAGAGAGGCTGTGGAATCTCTGTTCTTGGAAATTTTCAGCCCTTGACAGGTCAAGGCCCAAAGGATTCAATCAAACTTTGAAGATGAGACCCAGCTTTGAGTAGAAGATTGGACCAGATGACCTGCAGAGGTCCATTCTGACCTAATATTTTCTGTGATTCTGTGACTCTGAGTATCATTTCTTTCCACAGTAGAATGAAAACTCCTGTTCTTCCTTGTGCTATAACATACCTTTGATGGGACAAAAGTTACTGAGTTGCAGAAATTACGATGCTCACCAGCGCCAGCATTGGAAGCAGGCCTGTAGGAACAGTAATTTCTTTTATTCAATCATTCTCCAAAGCTGTTGGTGTGTTTCTACTCTGTGAGGCATATCCTACTCTTACTCTACTCCTATAGATGCAGAGAAAGCCAGGATAGCTCTTTAAAGGTGGCAGTAAAATTCAAAACAAATCCCAGCCAAATTCTTCTGAAATTCAAGTGTTTTGCAGAGGCAGCTAGACAGTGCCCTAGCAGAACTTCAGCAGGGATTTGGCAGGGAATTTTCAGTAACTACTTGCCAGGTTGGTTTCCCGCCACCTCATTTAACCAAGCCAGCCTGCTTCTTCCAGCACCCCGAAGCCCAGGGCTAAGAAGGGCTTACACCTTTAGGGCAGCATGTTGTTAGGACAGACTTGTTCTGACAGTGAGCTTTGTCAGTTTTTGTGGTTGTTTACATTTAAAAATATTGAACATTTAACAGAACACCCTTAACTTTTCCTACCATTTCATGGTAGTTCACTGTGCTCATAACAGGCCATATGATGTCCTGCCTAAAACACTTCAGTTAAATGCCTGTAATAAAATGATGGTACAGAAGCATTGATGTCAGTTTAGCTTTTCTAACTTTAATTTTTGACATCTTGCATTATAAATGTAAAAATAATTTGTGAGAGAAATAGAAGAAGGAAAAAAAAATGAAGATGTATGCAAGAAGGAAAGGAAATCTCCTGCTGAGCTTTGAGCTGGGAATTGCATCAGATACACAGAAAAATAGGTGTGGCAGTGGGACTGTTCAGGATTTGCCTATATTGTCTTACACAGCAAGAGTTTAACCTGATACTGACCTTGCGATTTATGAGCTTAAGGGTACAGTTATATAACTGGGATCAGTCAAAGCTAAACTGAACTGGAATAGGCAGATGGGGCCACACGGCCTGGAAAAAGCTGGTACCAAATTGGCTTGCTGAAATAAATGCTTCCATTCTGCTATTTAAAAGGAGCACAGGTCATAATTTGCTGCTGTTTACAATGCAGCAGTGGGCTTTTCTGAGCTTCTGAAGAATGATGATCAATATCAGACCTGTGTGTCTTTTCCTTGCTCTTGAGAAATTATTTTGTTTATTAAGTTTTCATTTAGCGGGCGGAGGTTTTGTCAAGCAGGTGCAGCCTCCAGTATCGAATATGAAAATGGGCTGGCAGAAGGATCTTGCCCACAGTAAAACAAAGCTTTGATAACTTGGACTCATAAGTGTTTGGAATCTTGGTAAGTACTTTTTTCTTTCACGGACCAGAACATAAGAAGAGGAAAAGGTGATTCTAGCTGTGTGGTTGATAGAAGAGGATAAGGAAGGGCAGAAGACAACACAGTGTGGTGAAATTCGAGTAGCTAAGTGAATATCAGCAAGGCTGGAAAGCATGATTGCTACTGAAGTGCCACCACTGCTGGGCAGAGGAGAGCTTTGACTTCTCCTTGGGTGTCCCTGCAGTGTCTTGCTCATGATGTGATGTCCTGGTTTACTGCAGGGAGTTCTGAGCCCAAGGTGGTCAGGTCATGGCATGGCTCAGCACGTTGTGGCTCTGCTTGCCACACCACTTCAGTGTGGTTCAGTCAGATGAAAGGCTGCTGTTGGAGCCAGCGGTGCATGGTCTGTCCTGGCTGCCACAGTACTGGTGCTCCCTGAATACTTCTCACCATCATCTCTGCAATGAGATTTTCTGAGGCTTTTGGATCACTTTTGAAGATGAACCTTGAGTTCATAGATTTTATGGATAGCTTTGAAATCTTATTCTAGATCTTCTGTATTGTTACTTTTTGTCATTGTAATTAGAGCCTTCTTTCTTTCTTCTTCCTTCCCAGAGAAGGACTGTAATGCTGAGGTCTTCCACACAACTGAATACTGTTTTTTAGCACTAAAGGGGTCTTAAGCCTTGTTCATATGTTTCCTTGTGCAGTTTTTAATTTTAGTAGCACTTTCAGCTGTTGCTGTTCCAAATGTTCATGCTTTGTGCTTGTTTTGTGATGATAGATATGTGCTTTAGGACAACTTGGTAAATTATATTTGCCTCTACTATTGTTGGTTGTTTTCTGCTTGTGACAGTGTACCTGCTTTTTTTTTTTGGTTTTTAGAAACACATCTGGTGGCTGTATCAGCGCATTGTTGAAGCCCAAATGTGTGCAGTTTAGCTCTTTAAACATCCAGCTGATCAGATGGTAAATGGAAATTCTCATTGCTGTAGAATGTGGGGTCTGGCATAAGTGCCAAATTTAAAAAGAGAATATCTGCTGTTCTTTGGTAACTTATGTTGTGTGATAGCTGGCCTGGAGGGGACTCTCAGGGAGGGAGCTAGGCTGCAATGCTATATTTGTCAGAGCTTCCTCTCTGGAAGTCCTTTTTAAGCAAAGCTCTCAGGTGTTTGAAGGCATGGTTGTTTGGGAATCTGTCTGACAAACTGGCTGGAAACTAGATATCATTTTGCTTCCAACCAGGGAAATCCTTCTCTTATCCTGACAGGCTGTCGAAGGCTACAGCCCTGCAGAGACAGTGAGGTGCCACTGCGAGAGGAGTGGGTGGAGATAACAGGGCATGATCCTTAGTGCCTGTGCTCCACAAACTCACACTCTTCTGCCAAAGCTGCTGAATCCTGATGATGGAGTAGGGAACAGAGAGAACTCTCATCACCTGGCAGGTTGGAGAGCTGCTGAGCCCTGAGAATAGAAATGCTGGGAGCAGCAGTGAGCTTATTTTCATGGCCATACTGCAGTTGTAGTAGCCATGGTCTCAGGTGTCAGGACATCTTTCCTAAGTGGTTTGAGCTCTTGGAGACCCTTTTTTTGGACCAAATCCAGCTACTCGGACTTGGCATTCAGCATGAGATTTAACTATAGAACTTTTTTGAGCTGAAGATATCAGGCGTAAGATGAATTAACTTGAATTATGGTTGAAAAGAATGAGATTACTGCAGTGAATTATTTATTTCTGGCTTCCTTACAGTTTTTTGGAATACACTCCCTTAGCTGAGATGAAGGCATTTAATAACCAAATTGTTCTGGAAGAGGGTGACTGGCCTCTTGTACTGGATCTGACTCAGACAGATGGAGGCGATGTGGAAGCCAATGGGAAAGGAAAAATATGGTTGTCAACATCTGGGCCAAATCAAAGCAAAGCTGGAAGGGAGCAATTTGTTAGGATATTCCCAAGGAGAATGTGAGGATTTCTGTAGACGGTACATAGCAGGGGGAGCTGCAGAGGGGCTTGCTTGCTGACCCCTCTTGAAAGAAAATCCAAGGGTAGAGGAGGCTGAAAACAGAAAAGCAAAAGGGAGTTTGCATGGCATTAGAGCCAGTGATAAAGGGCCAGAAGAGCAAGGGAAGAGATTTGCTTCCAAGTTTGAGTGCTGAGGGTGTTGGTGCAGCAGAAGCAGCTGCTGAACTGTCGAGGACACAGAAAAAGCAGCATGTGGTAACTGTAATGGGACCTCCCATCAGGTCCAAAGTTTTGTTTTGTTTTTTTTTTTTTTACTACTTTATTTATTTTATAACCCAGCCTTTTCTGGCAGAGAAGCCCTACTGGGGAAAGGTGTGAAAGATTTTGGAAAGACTGGGATGACTGAACAGAGATCTGTAGATCAGTAAGCATGGTGTGAGATGGAGCTGGGTTAGTTGTTCCAAGGTTTTGAATGTTAATGCACTCAAAGTGTCACATATATATTTCAGAATAAGCAATTGATTTGCTAGGGCTTGCCTTAGAAGTGAAGATTATTTTGTGCAGTGGCAAAGTGCTCTAATTTATTTGTCAAACCTTAATGAAGCTTGGAATTGAGCCCCGGAGGAGAGAGATTGGAAACTGCATCTCTACATTATTACACTCCCTCTGAGGAGTAGTTGCCTAGGAAAGCCAGGCTGCAAATGTTTGATGGGAGAAAGGAGAAGAGTTTAGGAGCACAATAATGGTAAAGAAAACCAGAGGTACTTTGGGGTGCTTGAAATTGTGAACTGCAGGGGAATTACTTAACCTTTGTGACAAAAGGTTTTGACTGTAAAATATATTTATATTTAATGCATATTTTGTTTCTTTCTTTCTAAACCTGGAAACTGTGTTATATTTTTGCATGGGAAATACTCATTGTGTCCAGATCCTTTTCTGCCGTGAATGATTACCACATGGAAAAATGTTAATTTAACAATTTCACAATAATTTAAGTACATCTGGAGTCCAGGTTACTAAAAAGATGTTACTTATAAAACATTGTAATATACAATGTCAGGGAAAAGAAAAATAACACAAAATGTATTATTTCTTAATAATGTAAGTCAAGGTTTTATTGTCCATCTCTTTTGGTTTGTCAGGAAACATCTCCCAGCTCTGAGATGCTGTTTCCTGGAGATGAGACACTGCAAAGCTGGGTGGGTGAAGATTGTGGTGGGCAGAGCCAGGGCTCCTCAGATGAGTGTGTGGCTGCTCACTGCTGTGAGTAGTGGGATTTTGCTCTGCATGCCAGGACAGCAACTCCACAGCTCTGTGCCCTGCCACACCAGGGACCACTGTGCTCGCTTCAGATGGCATTGGGGTCTCTACCCAACTCCTTCAGACACCTCCTATGGAGGAGTTTCCAGAACTACGAGGCACAGGAGTGGTTGTGAGATCCAGTAGCTGGAGGTCCCTTGCTTCCAATGGCAACTGGAGGGCTTTTGCCTTTACTTTAGAGTGAGGAATTCATGAATTATGCTCAACTGGCACAACATCAATGTGTAAAAAAGGATCTAACATACTGAATTTGAAAGAAATGAAGAAATATTTTTCCATGTTTTGTATTAGGATGACTCTGGAAATACTCTGTTTCTGATTTTGCTTTTGTTCTTCCCAGCTTTTTAGGAAATATTTGAATTAAAAGGGTTGAGACAGTGCTCAAGACCATTGAGGGAAAAATTAATTTGCTGAGCTTGGAAAAGGATCAATTACCGATTTTGCTGCAGGGACTAGGAAAGTTTTTGCATTTTCCTTCTTCCTCCTCTAGTGCTATGGAAAATACATAGTTTATTTAAGTATGCACAGCTCAGATGCTTGTTAGAGTATCTTCTGACTTCCTCCCAAAGAGTGGGACAGAAGCAGTGGGACAGGGCAGGTGATTGCTTGGTCCGTAGGAGCTGCCTGAGGGTGGCTCACTGAAACCCTGGGGAGGGACAAGGCTTGGAAAACCAGAGCTGCAGGTGCACCTGTGGATTTGGTCACTAATCCAGGCAAGGTTGTGGGAAGTGTCTGCTGTGAGGGCTCGGTCTCTGTGCCACAGAGTGGGGCACTGGGGCATGGGTGGGCTTTGGCAATTGCTCCTGGGTGTGTTTCCCTGATGGGGGAAGGGGATGCAGCATTGGTTATTTCTGGAAACCACCCAGCCTAGAGAAATGATAATTAGATAACTGGTTTAAATTTGGATTATGCCCAAATTAGGGATGAGACAGTAAAAGTGAGTGATAAGAGTATCTGTTGTTTCTGCCCTGACTGTGGGGGGTTGAGGGACAGAATCCAGAGAATTTGTGTAGGCATCCCTGCATCATAGGTCACCTTGCATTGCAGAGGTGATTTTTACATTACCATAGTATCTTGGCACCCTATTTGTGGGTTAGGACATCACTGTACAAGGTGTATCAACACAAGAGACTTTTATTTCCAGAAATTTTACATAAGAGACAATAGATACAGTTGCACCAAGATTTGTACAGAGACTGTTTTGTCATATTTAGTGGACTCAGCAAACAAATGTTTGGCCTTGCTAAGTTTTAGAGATTCTTAAACCATGGGGAAAATATTATCATAATAAGCATAATAATAAATATAATAAAATACATTAATAAATCACATTAATAAAGATACTAAGATATAATAATAATAATTAATATAATATAATAATATTCAGTGGTAATTTCTTCAGAAATGAAGGGAGAAGGAGATAAATTCCCAGTTCAGGAAACTGGGTGACAGAGACCTGACATGGTGGAATGAACATAGGCAGTAGATGAGGATGATGGAAAGGATGGGACTAGTTAGGAAGGAAAATGCTTAATATTTAATGTGATAACAGGCTGAGATAAAATGGAATGCTACAAAGAAAAAGGTGGCACCATCAAAGCCAAGATGCCTTTGCAGAGCATTGTGGATGAATGTAAGCAGAGCAGCATTGTATTGGAAAGGTGAGGGAAGAGAATACCAGAGCAACTGAGAAGAAAGCAGTCTGCACAGGATTTCTACCTGGATTTTGTATTGAAAAGGCTGTGTATTAATAATTTGTATATAAAACCAGCTTCCTTTAGCTCCTAGACAAGGGTCATTGATAAGAGGAATACTGCATATACTGATCTTTGTTACCTTCCTGCCTCCCTTTCCACAGGCATCAGATTTTCACAGTGTCCTGGAGACTGTGTGTAGATACACAGTGTGGCATGGTGTAAAGATCTCTAAACTGACAAGCTGATGCAGTGTATGGCTGTGCCACATGGTCTGTTGAGGTCCCAAAATAGTGCAGCCACAGTCTCACTATTTTGATGATTAAGCTAAGAAGTATAATAAAACCTACTAATCTGGTAAATCACAATAATAATAAGTTAAAAGCATATGTATTTAAGGATCAATCTACTTTTATTTCTACAGAGCTAAGTCTGTTTGGATTAGCACATGTTATAGCTTACTTGGGTGGTGTTGGATCATGCTTGTACTATGAAAGGAGTTTGACACCTTGATGTGTGAGATTAAGAGGTGAAGCATAAAACAAAGTTCAGCTCCTGCCCATGCAGGGATAGCTCACCACCCCACTTGTCTCCTGTCCCAGCCTGGCTGGGACTCTGACAGCTCCTGCCCTGGGGCAGTTTTATTCCTCTTCCCAGGAGGTGTCCTACAATCTTTTTCAATCCCCCTGGGCAGTGTTACCCCATCAATCTGCTGAGTGTGTGGTGCTACTTGTGAGCCAGTTTCCCAAGTACTGTGGTAGCTGTTTGCCACCACCACAGTGTACCATCCACTGTGGTAGGCAACTGAATCCTGGTGCCTGGTTGACACTTGATACAGCCCCATTCTGCCCTTTTGGTTGGCAAAGGCAGAGGAATCATCATCAGAAAAGGAAGAGTTTATATGTGTGATTTTAAGTACACAAATATAAACATTAGCAAAAATACTAGAGCAAAAACACTTTTATTTAAAAAAACAATTCAAGAGCAGCAAAATAAAGTCTTTATGAGCAATACTAATACAAAAAGCAATTATTTTTGTTTGAAAGTTATCCAGTTTATTCCACCGACCTTTTGCAATGGTTTCTTTGCCCATTAAATGTCTTACTGGCAAGCTGGCATCTTGCTGTGAATTATTAACACTTACCTAATGGGTGTTTACATGTGTTTGCCTTGAAACTTAGCTCTTTAATTTGGTATGAAAACATTGAGTTTGCAAGCCTGTGCTTTAATGAAGGTGCAGAGGATGTAGAAGGAAGTGGCTGTTGTTTTTTCTGTGTAGCAGTTGTGCTGAGCCTCCTGCAGTGTTGCTATTCATGAACTTTAGGGTTTCTTACCTGTTTGTTATGACTACCTAGCTACTTCTGAACTGTTACTCTGTCAGCAGCAGTAATAGTAAGTCACTTCTCGAAATACCTTCTTCATTATTTCTCTATGAGAGGGTAAACCAGCCTTCAGCCATACACAGTAGTCTGGAGTGCTCCATTCCCTTGAGCCCCATTCCTGCCCATACCCCGTGCAGCAGCCTGTGGGGCACAGAGCCAAGCACAGCATTTACCTTTTCAGCACCTCAGCCCTCTGACAAGGAGAGGTGCACACCAAAGCTCCTCACTGTCTTCATCTGGATGGGTGTCTGTGTTCTCCATTCAGTACCTTTTTGGGGACAGACTGTCAAGCTTCCACCTCATAATTACATCTCTGAAGGAAGGTGGTGGGTATTATAGCCAAGGTGGCATGCTACAGTTCCTGATCTCGATCCTGCTGCCCTTCAGAACTGTCATCCTCCCCTAACCAGGGACTACTTCTGTGAGAACTTTCTTTGATAAGAAAGAAATTTAATTCAGTAAAAATTTGTTTTGCAGTGGCCACTTTGTAGTACTGGGGAAAAAAAGGGAGAAAAAGATGCAACAAAACCACCACAACCTGAAGACCCTTCTCCGTTTAGGAGGCCAAATATCTTACTTGGAAATGGAAGTTCAGGAATGTGACTTGAATTATTGGTGACCTTGTCACTTGAGAAGAAGAATGAATTGTTTTCTTTTGTCCCTGAAGATGGGGATTTCAGTGCCTTGATTAGATCTTTGAGTGAGAAGTTGGAGTGGAACAGGCAGCTCCTCTTTCCAATATTTCAGCCATGTTAGGGCACTGATGGCTTTCACAGAAATCCCTGCCCTGGTAGTTAGCCATTACCAAGAAAAATCAATCTAATGATTTAACTTTTCTGGACAAACATCTGAAAGGAGAGCAGAAAGAATCCAGTGGCAGGTGCAGTGAAGCCTGTTCTGCCATCTTTAAATCTGTTGTTTTGGAGGCAAATACATAGAAGCCTTCCCTGTGCAGCAGTTGTGACTTGTGGGACAGTTCTGCATGTCCAGGCTCAGCCACAGCAGGGTTGCTCTGCAGCAGTGGTGGCACAGCTGAACATTCCTGGCTGTCCTTGGGTGTGTGTCCCTGTGCCCTGCAGGATACCTTTCTCCTAAACACATGCAATCCCATTAACAGGACAAGAAAAATTACAGTCTGAATATTTAAATGTAAGATTTTGCATGCTTTTATTTTTGAATCTTTTAATCTTAAACTTGATTTTAGAATCAACTAGATTCTAAGATCAAGTTGAATCTTAGAATTAGCTGAAATATGTATTTCATCTTAGTTGATGAATCTCTTTATACTATTTGAAAAATAAAAACTTTAATTCTAAAGGAATACAGTTGGCTCTCCCTAAAGTGTCAGCTTTTGTTTGATTTCTCATCCTGGGCTCCAGTTCTGCTCATAGACATAGTACACATGAATAATTAATTAGTATTTATGGTTCATCGATCCTGCTAGAAGGTGTCTAACTTCAAATAGCCATGCTTTGATTGTTTTGCAAAAAAGGCATTAGTCTGTAGGAAAAATATTTCTAGCCAGAAAATTAGATATTTTTGTAGCAAATTCTTTTTTTTTTTTTTTTTTTTTTTTTTTTTTTTTTTTTGTTAACGGAAGATTGCTGTGGCCAGAAACATGAGGCTTTATCAAGCAGGATGCTGATATTAATTGCCACAGTTTATATTTTAGTGGTGGTCTTATTTAAAACATGTCCTAACACCTTGTGGAATCAGTTAACTATTAGTTTGCAAATGATACGATGTTTCAACAGATGTGTAAACACTCTGCCCTTCCTAACAGGAAAAGGTCACAAATAACTCAGCTTTAAAGTTAGGGTTGATCGTGTAATTCTCATGAGGAAAATGTGTTCTTTTATACTGGAAAAATAGAGGGTGTCCTGGTTCCTATTTTGGGACTGAAGCAATATAACTTTTTGTCAGGGAATTACAACACATGGTCCATTTGTAACATGTGTTTATTTTAATAAAATGAAAAGTATTATTCAATTAAAAAAAGCTGTGGTGTGATGTTTTAAGTCAGGATTCTGTTGCAGTCTTCACATGACTGTTTCTTTCTGTCTGTGATGAGGGTTTGTTTTTACAATTAATTTGCCTACCCATAGTAGGGAGGAATGTATTTATAAGATCTTACCCTGCCTAATCTAACCTGACCACCTGCTGGGAAGCTGTAATACGATGTCAACTGCAGTGGTGAGATAAGGACCTGATTTACTTTTACTTGACACTGTTTCATATTTACCGTATTTCTTTAAAGAACATTTTGAAAATTTTGGTTTGTGGGCATATTTGTTTAGGCTGTCCCGTCAATTAGACTGCTGTGTTTCACTTCCATAAGCAATGCTGTGGCTGACTCCAGTATGTCCCTGCGTGAGTGTCTTGATAATCTTTTATATGAGATGCAATCTGTCTCCTTCCAGACTTCATACATCCACAGGCTTATTTAATTTTGAGACTCCTTTCATGTCACTGTTCTTTTTTCTGTAGATAACTCAGTACTTCATGATTAGGCAATCTTCACAGAGACACTCATTGATATTGCAAGAGGAGTAAGCAACATTCATCTAGAAAGTGTGTTGCTCCTATGACTTGCTCCAATGTATGATTTTTCAGTTACCTGTTTGTAGCTGCTAAATTAACACATGAATTAATTTATGGGATAGTATTTGTGACAAAATACTTTTCATCATTTTTGTATGGTGTATTACATAGCTTTTCTTAGATGTCTTACCACACTTTGGAGGCAGACAGCTGACATGTTGTTCATGTTAGAAATAGCATTCAACAAGATATGTATCATTTTGTCTCTATATATGCAAGCAATATTATATTCTGTATTCCCTGAATTGAAGGATATTACTCATTTTGATGTTTCCATATAAATGTAATTTATATTTACTTATACATGCTGAGACCAGAAACAAATATGCAGCTGAAAACATAAGATTTGAAAGAACAATATCCATATATCATTACAAATATATTTCTTGCACATGTATGCATTCCTATATATATCTGTGCATGAATAATTTGTATATATTCAAATGAAGGAAAAAGTGTTTTCCACATTTGTCTTTGGCTAGCTGAATTTTATGTGTGAAATCTGGACAAACATTAAGATTGATTATTGGCCTCACATCTGAGGAAGCTCTACAGCATAATATTTTCCTCCAGAGTCCTCTTTAGGCTTGTACTTAGTAAATGAGCTTCAGATCTTCCCGTTCAGTGCTGTTCTAGCATAGGAGGAGGAGCTTTGGCAGCAAACTGAGAAGTGAGTGTAGCACATCTCCACCTAAGTGCTGCATTAGGACAGGGACGTGCTGGGGAGCTGATCCCCATCTGCTGGCATTAAAGAGCCACCTGAATAGGTTAAATCTTGCTTCCTGTTTGTCTAACTTCATGTAGAAGTGAAGAAGCAAGGCTGTAGGCTGAGAAGGTCTAGTGTAAACCAAGGTCCTGCCCTGGGATGGGAGAAGAGCCAGCAGGACCAAAGGGTACAGAGGAACTCCTGAGTCTGTCTTCTTCAGGAGAAAAAAGTCTTCTTCTTCTGAAGAAGAAGTACTCCAAGTAGAAAATTTAGCTGAAAATTTAGTTTGGCTGTCTCTTCACATTCTTAATGCTTTTCTGTGTATGAGGGAGAAATGTCTGTATAACTGGTGACTTCTGTTATGCGACTTTCACAAGTGCTTTTTGATTTTGCATGTGACTGGTTTTTCATGTGATGTGTCCACTGCTTTTTCCAACAACAATGCTATTATGTTTAGATTTACAGAAAAAAATATGTAGAGCATCATGCTAGAGAAATTGTGATGATTCTGTACTTACTTAATGACTGCTTCCCAATTGGGTTTAGACTCAAAAGTTACACAAGCAATTTTATCATCAAAAGTTTCTGATTTTGAACACTTTGTGTTCTTATGAGGTGGCCTCTCATGTGGGATTAAATTTACCAACTGCCAAAATACTAAGCCTGAAAGAGGATGCCATTTTTCTTTTTTTCTTTCTCTAAGTCAGTTTATCCAGATCAGAATTCTGGGAATATTCAAAAAATAACAGTTACTTTGTTACAGTTCTATATATGTGTGGAAATGTGGAGTTGTTGCAGTTGATTTTTTTTTTGTGTTGTTTTATTTGGCTTTGTTAATGGTGAGCTGCCAATGAAATGATTAAAATTCCACCCACTTCAGCACAATCTGTAAAAACATGGGCCTTCAGAAGGCCAGGGCTCTTTTAGTTTTAATCTGAAATATTTTCAGTCTTCATTCAGTGTCTTCATTATCTTTTTTATACTCCAATCTGCTTTATTGGGGTCTGCTCCATTAAGATGATCCAAAATGCTTGATGCTTCCCTGGCTAATGACAGGGGTGGGTTAGGTGTCACCTGCTATTCCCTGTCCATGGTTTCCCCGAGGTCCCCTGTTGTGTGTCAGGGCTCAGGTGGATTGTGGATTGCTATTTTTGTGAAAATGTATTCACCTTTAACTCTTTGAGATGGGGTTCATTTCTTTAGGGTAATGTAATTTTGGGTTGCAAACAGCCTTCAGGAATAAAGGACAGACTTCCAGGGAAAATGTAGCTAATTTGAAGTGACCTGGGGGCTCTCATCAGAAAGCTTTGGCAAAGCTTTCTTGTGTGTTTTGAGTAGGTAAACATCAAAACTTTGCCTCATCCCATTGCTAAAATAAATGTAACTTCAGATATGAGCTGTGGATATCTAGAGAAACAAGGAAAAGAGAAGGAAAGAGGTCACTGGGACTATCACTAAACCTGTAAATTTTTTCTGGAAAATACAGACAAATGTGTGAATCACATCTGTAATTTCATTAAAATTACAATAAATTAGATAACCAAGAATTATTCAGTTGTCTTTTGTCCTCAGGTGCTTTTGGCATTCTCAGAGTTTGTTATTTGGTCTTTTATGAAAACTTCACAAGTGCTAAGGATGTCATATGCTGTCTATTATCTGAGTTATAACCCTTTGTCTTTTGACTGGGCCTTCAGTTATGTTTTTATTAGTAGACCTTTAAATCATATTTGGGTTTGCAGTTTGATTTTCATAGCTGATTTTAAATGTGTACTTAATTTAGTAAGTGAGTGGCTTAAAACTTTTTGGATCATATTTCAGAGTTATTTTTCTTGCAAGATGATTTGTATTGATTGTTAGCTGTTTCATGTGTTGAGTGTCAATGACAATATAATATTTTCCTTAATTTAGTAATTCTTTTGCTGTTCAGACTGACAAATTGCATACATACTCTTTGTTATAAATGGTGAATAATATATATAACATGTGGTCATGTTTTATTTGTGGTGATGTCTTGGAATTCTGTTCATGTGGCAGAAAATCAGTATTATAGAATTGGTTAAATAATATTTAGTACACATAAGAGAAGAAGTGGAAAATGTGTAAAACCACATTGTTATTGAAATTAAGGGAATTAGCAGACAATCAGTTAACCAGCACTGTATGTGCATTAAAATAATCAATTTAATTTGAATCAGGTGTGTGTATTTTGAACCACTCTGTTGGTTATCTGCACTCATTGAGCTTGACTGGATTCACATCCTGGAGCAGCCTTGGAGAATGTGGAGGCAATTGTTTTTATATGAAATTAGAGTGCCAAATGCACCAGTGTGTGCTCAGCCTACATCTGAAAACTGTGCTTTGCCTCTACATCTGAGGGCAGGTTGTTAGGTATCTTGGATAGCATCTATAGGGAGGAATAGGAAGGTGTTTGAATTGACTGGTTTTGATATTCATTTCTTTTTTGGACCTGTGTCAGCCTCTTCTGCCAAGTATGTATAGATTGAAAGTAACGATTTTCCCCCTTCCAAATCAGTCCTCCTAGCTTTAAGGAAACCAGTTCTTAAACTGGGCTGAACTAAAGAAAATGCTCTTTATTATCAACAAAATAATTTGTGATTAGAAGTTTGTTTCCCTGTTGAATATTTACTTCCTTGTAAACTTCACCACTAGCTCTTCAAATTTAATATAAATTCTTTAATACAATAAGAAAACTTAAATTTATAGTAATGAAATTTTTACATTCTGGAAGTTTATTTTTTTGGAGATATTTTCTGAGTGTTAAGGATGTCATACACTGTCTGTAGCTGAGTTATAATGACTTGTGTGCTGTTTTAAAGGGTAAAATATCTAAAGAAATAGTTATCTATTTTGTCAGTCAATGATACTTCTAGTCTCCAAAACCTTTGGATGCAAATTATACCCAGCCTTCATTATTCCTGCTCTTTCCCATCTTCATCTATTAACAGTGTATTTCAGAAAGACTAAGTATGGATGTTAACTTTGCTAATGTCCTTCCACCATAAATATAGACTACAGAAGATGCAAAGAAATCAGGCATTGTTTGTGTGTTTTCTTTATTTTTTTTGTTTTCCCTCCTTTTGCCTGTTTTGCTTGCTGTCATTTCAAAGTGGCTCTTTCAGACCATGGGTAGGAGCACCCTAGGCAGGTGGAGGGAGATGCTTCTTCCCCTCTACTCTGCTCTTGTGAGACCCCACCTGGAGTGTTGTATCCAGCTCTTGGGCCCCCAAAATAAGGACGTGGATCTGTTGGAGAGGGTCCATAGAAGGGCCATGAAAATTATCAAAAGACTGGACTGCCTCTCCTGTGCAAACAGACTGGGAAAAGAAGGCTCTGGAGAGATCTTAAAACACCTTCCAGTACCTGCTAGCACAAGGGTGAATGGCTTTAAAGTGAAAGGCGATAGGTTGGGGTTAGATGTTGGGAAGGAATTTTTCACCGAGAGACTGATGAGGCACTAGAACAAGTGAAGCTGTGCATGCCCTGTTCCTGGAAGTGTTCAAGGCCAGGTTGAATGGGTCTTTGAGCAACTGGCTCTAGTGAAAGGTGTCCCTGCCTATGGTAGTGGGTAGTATGGTCTTTGAGGTCCTTCCACCTCAAACCAGTCCATTATTCTGTGTTTCTAAGATGTGGTCTTGGAGAAAATGAACTCTTCTGTGGTCATACTCACATCAGCAGTGATGTAAGCACAGAAGTGGCAGGGATGGGTGGGAAGAAAACTCATGCTCTGCTGCCTCCCGGTGACCAGTTGTATCAGCGTGGGTGTCCCATATACTCCGAGTGGTCTGTGTCCTTCTGAGACGGCTGGCACTGGGCTGTGACAAACAGAGCAAAGGAGCAGTCAGTCTGTGTGCTGGGAGGCAAGAAGCGTTTCTGTGGCTGTGACCCATTGGTCTGTCTTTAGTGCATTTTCAGAACTGGCCCCGTGGGCTTGTTGCAGTAGAGATGGCTATGACACACAGAGAATCACCAGAATTGTCAGGTGGCTTCAAGCTCCTGCCCATACAGAGTAACATCAGAAGGCTGCACAGGTCTGCCCTTCTTGTTCTTTAGCCCAGCCTTTTACACCCTCATTGTTCATGCATTGCATTCTTTCTTCTAGATAATTAGTTTACTTGAACAATGTGTAAAGCATCACAGCTCTTCTGAGTAGAAAGCACTGTTGACTCTTGGCTTATTTTCTCATGTAGTTTGGTCCCCAGTTTGACTACAGCAGCAAAATTTCACAGTGTGTGCAGTTTTAGGTCCATTCTCTGTGAAGTTTTTGTCATATTATGTGCTGTCATTTGATACTGCAGTTTTATATTCTTCCCTTCCTTTCCTACCCTGCCCCTACTGTGGTTTTCATATCTGTTGAAGTGGCTTTATGGCTATTTGCAGTTATTTACCTTTTTCACAACTCTAATTCAGTATGGTTTATATTTTCTTCCAGATTGTTACATTATACTTTCAGATCATTAATCTCTACATTCTCTGCTCAGGGAGATTGTGGAGAATCAGACCTTGATGGTCTTGTGGAATTTTCTTTAGCAGAGTCCAAGGTCATGAGGCTCAATGCATTGTTTGAATATTCATTCAGCAGGACCTTTGGATATGCAATGACTGAACTCAGCTGAGCACTGCTGCTTGCAGTGATCAGTCTTTGTTTATTTAACCCAGGCTATACTTTAAGGAGGTTTTAGTTACGGGCATATTTGGAGTCCTATACAGATCACAGTGTCACCAATGTCCTTGTAGTATCTCTGAGAATTTTTATTGTTGAGAGGGAGGATCTATTCTTTTCACATTGATTATATATAATTAATGAGTTATTCTAATGGCTTTTAGATCTTATTGTTCGTAACTTCAAAGAAGTTACAAGGTCAACATTTCAGATAAAATGTGAGGCTGTATTTTATAGCTGAGGGAGTAAGATGCCTGCGTTACCAGTTCCAGTGGAATTTAAGTTCAGCTAAGAACATCTGTAGTTCTTTTGGTTTCAGGAGGACCTCTCTCCCAAATGTGCTGAGCTAAAAGCTCTTTTCCAGACTTTGCCATTAGGCAGGTCCAGAACTTGCCAGTTCACAAACTTTGCTAAACTGCAGACAAGTGATTCTCATAACATACTGGGCAGTTTCCCTATGGCTATTTCAATCCTTGGGACAGAAAGGCAAATGGCAAAAGTCACATGTGCTTCCACTTAAATTTCTTCTGGATGACGGGAATAGTTATAAAAGCTAATTCATGAATATTCACAGGGAAGGAGAAATAGAAACACTAAAAAACTAGAGTAGAGGACTAGAGGTACAGGTTTAGGGTGCCTTCATCCTAGATCCAATCTCTGAGGAAATCCTAGTGGGGAAGGTGGGATCATTTAGAGGGAGGGAGGTAGATTTTGGACATTTCCAGGGACATATTGAGAACACTCATTTCACCTTTCATACATATTAAGAGGTTGTTTCCTTACAAATTATACATAAATGAAAGAAATCTGCCAGACCTGCAGTGTTTAGCACTTTAGTCTCTTAGAGACTTTCAAAAGATACCTGCTCAGAGCAGGTTTGGTGCTTGTCTGTAGACCTGTGGGGTGCTGTGTCTATAGGTGCAAACCCATGACACTTTGTGATGTCAGACAAAGAAACGGGGTTCTGTGTCCTGTTTATGATCACATTGCCTCTCCAGCTTCCTGAGATGGCAAAGTCCCCATCCAGCTGCTCACAGGCTGCTCCTACCTGCACAGCAAAGCTCCAGGTGAGCAGCACAGCCACGTTTGGGATCCACATTGTGTTAAGTCTCAGTTGTCCAGGCTAGCTTCCAAGTCCTGCGCTCTCTTAGTGCGGCTGTTTCTGCTGAAAAGGTGCTGGAATCCTCTTGGGGGTGGCTGTGCCAGCAGTCCAGGGCAGGTGTTAATCTCCAGTGGAGGGGAGATGACAGGCAGTGGGGCAGGCCAAGGGCTGTAACCTTTGCAGTCAGCACAGCTGGCATGGCAGAGCGATGCAGCTAAATACCTCATCTTTGGGAAGGCACTCAATACCCACTGTGCTTTTATATATCGTTATACATACCAAATACCTTATCTTTAACTTATGCTGTGAGAGGTTTTTTTGCTGGAGATAAAACTCATTGATTCCAGCTCAGTTTTGCAATATCCATTCATTCTGCATGGGATATAAGAATCATTTTGCAGTAGGAATAGTTGCAATATGACTGTAGGCTCCACTGCAGTAATTTGAAACATTTTGAATAGTTATGGTAAAAAGTATTAGAAAATGCATTATTTAGACATTGCTATAAATTAGTGCATGGTGCTGAAGGAACTCTGCACTAGTCAGACCTTATGCTGTGGAATTGGTCATTCTATCATTGGTTGTGCCTAATGCTCAGTGCTATAAAAGCAGATGAAAAATTCATAGTACAAGTGTGTGTGCCTGTGTGAATACAATTACAGAAGGAATTCATCCACAGTTACTTCAAAGTGCACTCTCCAGCAGGCAGAAAATCACAGTTTAATGCATGGAGTCTTCTGTCCCAAGACATTTGTCTGTGTTGCCTTACAGGGCACAGTTTGTCTTCAGCATATGCGGTACAAATGATGCAACCCCGCTTTTAAATCCTCGGCTGAGACACACAGCCCTGAGAAACACTCATTATTCCTTGGCTTCACTCTTCCTTTTATTTCTTATTTATTCAAACAGATTACATTCCCATTTGGATAGGATTAGCTGTGGTTTGAAAGTATTGCTGCGGTTTGTCCTGTGAACATGAGTGTAGTATTTAGCTGAGTGAGGTCTGTTTCATGACCTGAAACCTCTTGGATAGAGCACACAAGTGTGTCAGCATTTGTATCTAACTAGATTTCCTGTTGTATGAAGGCCTGAGGCACATTTGGGGACCTCTTAGGAATTTTCCCATGGGGTAGAACAGAGCATTTGGGGGTTTCTTCATAGCTTTTTTAGGAAATGTGGAATTTTTTTTCTCCTTTGCCGTTTAACTTCTGATTAACATTAATTAATGTATTCAGAATAAGATAAAATAGTAGTGCTCAATGTTTTCTTGTGATGGGGCACACAAGAACATCCTGCAGAGTGACCTGCCTGTGTGTGCATGTCCCCATACAGCCCAATGAAACCTATATACAGCTGTTTTGTAACAGTCAGCAAGGTGACTTTGTCCTCAAGCAATTATTTTGCATTTTTAGGATTGAAAATAGCCAGGTAAATGCAATAAGTGTGTTTTATATTTTTTTAGACTTATGCAGTTTGTCTTCTAAATAATTTTTTCAAAATGTGAAACAGGGCATTTAATCTGCTCTGAATAGCTGTGTTGCTCCTATGAACATGAAATATTTTTCCTAATTTCATTTAACAGTTTTATTTTGGATACAAGTAATTTTGTTAGTGTTGGAAACCCATGCCCAATAACATAGTTCTGATGTTGAAGAACTGAAACTCTAATTGACTGGCCTTGCCTCTCTGAAGGAAGAGTGCACTGTAAACAAGAAAACACAAGCCATAAATGGTGAAAAGCTTACTTTTTTGATTTTAACCTCCTGAGCTAGACTTCCAAAAATTGGTGCTGGGAACTAACCTCAGCATGAACGCACATGGTTATTTTAATAGAAAACATACAGGTTTTTATTCTCTGTAATGGAGGTATTGTCAAATCACGGTGTAACTGATTTATGCTAAGTATGTGTTCCTTAACACAAATTAAATTGTTCCTTGGCTCAAATTGAAGTAGAGTTTGCTTATATTAATATTAACAGGGTGCAAACAAAACTAAACTCAATGGCACTCTCTTCCTTGCTCATTCACCCCTGGGGAAGCACTTCCAGCATCCCAAGGGAAACCTGTGTCCATCTCAGGCCATCTTTCTGCTGGGGGGGACTTGCTGTACCTGCACTGCTGTTCTGAGGTGGAGGGTGTGTTGGTGCAGGTTCATGCCACTAGCAGGAGGTGAAGCATAATCCTCACATTAACTTAAGTTTAACAAAGGACCTCTGAGAACCCTTACCTTCAGGGAAGACATCATTACCTGTAAAGGGTCTGTGTCTGAGGAAAATGTTTCTAATCTTTTTAAGCATAGGAGGCTTTCTTACTGCTTTGGTTTTGTGAAGCAGCAGCCACAGATATGCCACAAAATGACAGGTTATAAACCTGGATTGCAGCTGTACATCTTAAGTCATGTGAACAATCAATCAATCAATTATTTTCCTGACTATGTTTGCTTAAATGAAGTCTAAGACACTGCTTAAAAATTTAAGAGTAAATATCTACAGCCTCAAATGGGAAATGTATGTACCTAGTTACAGTGCTCTGTATTGTACTAATCCAGTATGTTTTTGATGTCCCAAATAAGTCTTTATCTCTTAGTTTTAATTCATGAGCTCTGAAGAAACTTGTGGCTTACATACAAGTGTTACATACAATGACTGGTACAGAATTCAGCATCAGGAATGTGAAAACTGTGTCTGGTGTCTTCTTTAGCATTCCTGTGCAGTTTGGCTTTTCTGCCCATAGCCAAATATCCTTTGCTACCTTCAGGATCTTCCTTGTGGCGGAGACTGTTCTTACCAGCTGTATTTCATGAGGTCTTGATGTTGCTGCTCTATAAATTTTAGTCATCTTGCATGCTCCTCTGTACCTGAAGTAAAGCTATATGTAGTCAGAGAGAGACCCCAGTGAACTTTGTGCCCTTTCCCAGGAGCTGAAGCTACACCAAAGAACCCCTGTTCCCACAATTTCAAAACTCTCCATGTTTACAATTGATTCCAGCTCCCATGGTATAGCTTATCTCATCCTGAGTAACACTGAGAACCAGAGCTTACTACTTCTCCAAACGGAACCTAGAAGAGGATAATCTGTTCTTTGCTTCTGTTTTTATACTCCAATGAAAAGCAATACCTAGTACTTAACAGCAAACCTCTGATTTCTAACTGCAGTCCACTCTCAGAACCAAAGAACTGGAGACTGGTTCCTCATTTTCATTTTTCCTAGACTTTTCCCATCACTTTAAGCCAGTGAATAAATTGCCCCTATGTTGTCTTGGCTGTAATATGTCCTCATTGTCCTCCACAGCTGAAATGAATTCTCACAGAGCAGGAAACTCTTTTCCCAAATGTTTTTGTGGTATATCCTTATTTTCTTGATAGGATGGACCCTTGAACTTTCTCTAGTTATCTATATGTATACCTTTCTTAAGAAAATCAAATTAGTCCAATTCCTTGTTTTATCTATATTATCTTTTAACAACTTTCAGATACATATGATCAAGGTGTTTGTTTGAAACTGTTTTTACAAGACTCCAGCATTGAAAGAACGGTGATTCTTTGATTGCTTTCTGAGATGCTAAAAGGGGGGACCTTAAGTATTTTAGCAGTATAAAGTAAACCAGTGTATTTTTGTATTTCAAATTGTTATGTAAAGACATTTGAAGGCTCCTGTAGTTATTAGGCTTTTTCAGATAGAGCTAGGGATATAATGCAGAGTTGCAAAAAGCATTTTATGATTCAGGCTGGTATCTGGTGATGCAGTCTTCAGAAGAACTGCTTGATGCTTTCCAACAGCACTTTACATTTTAAGCTGTGCTAATAATTTTCCAAATGCATTCTGAAGGGCTGGTAGCATTTCAAGAGTGTGCAGAGTGAGGGGGTGCAGAATCTAACAGGCAAAGAGAGGTGAGGCTGCTGTGGCTCTGTGTCTCTAGGTGTGGTTGTATCCCCAAGAGGCACGTGTTCACACTGTATATGGGTGTGTGTGTGTGTGTATAAACACAGTTACACAGATCAGCACAGATAGAGACACACAGCTGTGACACAAATAGGAGTGCCACTGATGGCCTCCATCGATGGTTGGTTTGTGCTCTCCAGCTGTGCAGGGTTAAAGTCAAATATAGACATCTATATAGCACATCTTTGTACACAAATATACAATGTGTGTATGCACATACATGTTCTCAGTCTAGCCTGTAGCTGCCTCTGGATCCCTCCCAGTCTCCACAGCTGCTGGCACCTGGGCATGCAAGCCAGTGCAGTTACTGGTACCCCAAAATGGGGACCTCTCTGCCCAAAATGCTGCATTCACAGCCATGTACAAACATGTGCAGGCAGAACAGACTTCCCACAGGGATAGCCCCCTCCTGTGATAACTTGTGGGGTGATAAATGCCTGTGGTAATCAGCTATTAATCAGCCACCCTAATGCAGGGGCTCTGTGTTCAGAGCTGCTGAGGCTCAGGCTGTGTGTCTCAACCGAGATGTTCCTCCTGTTTCTTTGCAAACTAGTGGGGTAGGCAGGAACCCTGAAGGGTGGTAGTACCTAAGGGTTATGAATTATGCTCATTTCCTTAAGGACCCTGTTGAATATTTGGTACAGCATTGTTTCTTTTCTTCTCTTTTAGCTTTTAACTTTTCTCTTTTCTCATTTCTTCCTGGAAAGCTGAATGTAAATATGATTTCTTTTGATGCTTGAGTTTGGGGATTTTCTCCCACTGACTTCACAGTGCTGAGAGAGGGGGGCTGCAGAGACATAGCTTTTGAGAAACTATAGCTGAAACCTTGTGCCCCTGTGTCAGACTGCTGGGAGGCTTTCAGGAAGGCTTTGAGCTATTCAGTGGGAAACAAAGAGAGCACTGGTTTGCCCTGGAAAGATGAGTCGGTACCCTGGAAAGAAGGAGTTCTTGGTGTGTGTCATATTACTCTGAGTCAGCTTTATCACTGAGGAGATTTAATGATAAAAGCATGTTTATTCAAAATACAGATTTACAGGAATGGAATGAAGTCATTAAAAAGTTAAAATCACAAAAACATATTGCTAAGGGTACACAAAGCAAATTCTTCTCTTCAGCTTCAACAATTTGGGTACTTTGTGAGGCTGCTTTGCTCTTGCAGCATGCTCTGCAATGTACTTCTAATTAAATGATGAGTTATGGGGATCTGGCTTTGGTTTCCAGAGAGAGCTGCTTTGGGGACAAGCTCCTGCCTCTTTCCTGTGTAACTGGCCCTGGTCCCTGTGGTGGGTCAAAGTCACTCACACCCACATCTCACCACCCTGGATTGATGAGCATTTCCTCATAGCAGTGGTTTAAGTAGGCATTAAACTGCTTTCATTGTGTTTTTATACTCAATACAGCATGTGACTTAAGAGTTTTATTTAATGAGCAGTAAGAGTAATAGGTTTTTTTTCCTCACCATATTGATTGTACTTGCAACTCTGCAGAGAAGCTACCCCAAGTCTGTAAACTCATGGAAAGAGGAGCAGAGCACCTGGGTACAGTGATATTTTCCTATATAAAAGATTAACATCTCCAAGGACCTACCAGAGTCTGTTTTCTTACTGAGTTTGTTTTGTTTTGCTGCACTGGAAGTGGTCTTTGATAGAATGGAAATAATGAAGAGGGAATGCCTAAAGAAGAGGAAGTAAGCTTATTAGAAATTTTGAACTTCAGATCTGGTTTTGGAACTTGAAATAGTCAACACTTGGATGAAATTAAAGTACAGGTCCCTAGACTGAATTTGTAACTGAAACTGAAGGAAAGGATAGAAGATAGGCTGACCTTCAGATACTAAAAAAATATGATTCTTTTTGCATTTAGGGTGAAATTAGAAAGGACTTCTGTCCTAAGTGGAGTGAAATTATTGCAGTGGTTGGCTGTCCTGTAGGAGGGAACAGCTGAGGACCAGAATCATGGAGATAACATCATCAGGAAGATGTATTGATTAGTGAGATTGTCCTGAGTTGTGAGCCAGTAAACTGCATTTCAAATATCAACATTTAGCCTGAAACAGTGAACCAGCCTTGAAATTAGAATGGTTTTAATTACATAATGATGGGAGTGCTTGCAGATAGATATTTGAGATGCCAACCAGCTGCTGCACCAGCATTAACTGTAGTCCTCAGTTTTCACGTGCCAAATACCTACTACAGCCTAAATGTCTGAGTCTGTGATTATAATACTGAAGGTTGCTTTAGTCATGATAGTTGATGAGTGCACTGTCTTTCTCCATGTAAATAACATCATTCAAGTAGTTTGTTCTAGCTGCTGCCTCTCTAGTTAGGTGTCAGCTGGAAGCAATGCATTGGCACTAGAATCACTGTTAGAGCAAAATTGGTGTCGTTGCTTCACTGCTTACTTGGTTGACTTTATCTCTACAATTTTTCCATTAGCTTTGAGACCTATTTTATATAATTCTCTGCTGAACAGCTGAAAGCTTTGGTGTCCTTGGTGGGACAGGTCTGTTCAGTTTTTCTTTCAAAATTCAAGGTTTCGTAGGTCTACTGTGTTGTGAGCATCTGGTAAGGATTTATTTATTTTTTACTGTAGAAAATACTGGATTGAAATGCAGAAAGCAAGAATGTGACCTTAGTTTGATACAAAATATTGATTTTCTTTTCCCCCTACTGATAAATGGGCTTTGGCAGTTGGTAATCAATAGTGTTGACCTTTTGAATGTTTGTGGGATGCTACACTAGATGCAAAGCAATTGTTTCTATTTGCTGGAGAGGAATTTGTTCTGCTGGGCTTAGGCTTTATAGATCTTTCAACTCTGGTAAGACTCCAAAAATGTGTAAAAACTCTGTTTTGTAAATTAAGATCAGAAACTATTATTAGCTTTTGTTTGTAGTTCAAGCATGATGTCATATTTGGCATAGAGCTAAAGAAAAACTCCCAGCTCGTGGATCTGTTATTTCTCAACTTGGTGTCTTCGGTGTTTGCTCTTGAGGCTGTCTGTCTCTCCAAAAGAGGAATGGTTTGTGTGATACCAGCTTTCTAAGGGCTGATTTAGTGTTATCACCCTCATGGGAAGAGGGACAGGAGGCTTTGTTTGGAGCTGGTCAATGACTGCATGATTTCCAGCTGGCTTATCCTTACACAAAAGTATCAAACCTTCAACTTTTTATGCTGGCATAACGTTCTCTAAGGACATTCCAGATAGCCCTGGGCTTTGTGGGAGGGGTGCACAGGATTTGCTCCTGCATTTTTTGCCTCTTTTTCCAGTCCCTTTTTTATATTGCTAAATAATAATGCATATGTATATATGCTAAATGACTAATATAGGGTTAAAAAAGACTTGAGGAAGCATAATATCATGAAAAAAAACCTGTGTTTGGTTTTGTAAAGCATCACAGGAGACAGTGTTCTTCCAAGTTCCAAGAAGTTGCAGTGTGTTAATGTTCCTTTAGTAACATCTTTTCCAGTCTTGCTTTTACCCCTCCACAAGGAGGGTGAGGGCTGCTGAATTTTGGAGTAACTAAGATAAGTAGGAGTCGCTGTAGTTGTGGAGGAATAATTTGATCTGTGTAAGTCTCTTTCCAGTTATTTGAAATTTTCCATAATATTTGTTTCAATAAAGTTTGAATCTACAAAAAGCTTGAAACCCTCCTGTGTATTGTGATTATTTAAATTTAATTTACTTTTGCTACAATCAGTTATAAACAGTCAGCTATAAACAATCAGCTGTTCATTGGAAAGGCAAGTATAAGGAAAGGAGAATACTATTTATCATTCAGTTAAAAAAGGATTCTTTCAAACCAGTCACATGATCAGTTTGTTAGGACTGTCTTACTAATTTTCTGAAATTATTGTTTCTGAGTTCATTGGCCAAGTATGCATATGTGTTTAACAAGAACACTGTAGGGTCTGCAGTCATAGGTAAATACATATTTATCAGATGACTGGTTTTTACGGTTTGTTTGCTGGCTGAAACATCCTCTTTACAGTTGTCTATAGAAATGTTTCCTTCTTCAAAATGAAGTGTTTCTTTCTCCTATAAGCTTGAAAAGTATGTGGTAGCTTGGAGGGCAAAGGAACCAAAATACAGTATATTAGAATAATGGCAGATTTACAGCCTTGTAACTTGTGAATTAATAGGACCAAAAAAGTAAGCAAGCACTACTAGAAAGCAAGCACTCCCCTCTTCCTAAAGGGATTGTACAACATTTATAGCTACAGTGTATCCTGAGAGGAGGCATTTTACACCGTTGTTGTATTGGGCAAAACAGAAGAAATACTAAAGTAGATACTGAAGCGATAAACAGAAGGGTAAATATTTCAGAGTTGGAATTTACACTTATAACTCCCCAATAAAGCTAGATGTCATGAATGAAGCAGCTCGGGCTCGCAGGCATGTGGAGAGGAAAGGCAGCCCAATGAATTACCTCTGTTATGGCAAGGGGGAGGCAGGACACTCACTGTAGACTTGGCTGGCGCTGCTGTGCCTCAGCCTGGCTCCTGCGGGAGCGAGCGGCATCCCTGTGCTGTGCAGCGTTCCCTGCCACACACGCGCCGTGTCCAGAGCTGGGACCAGCCCTTGGGGCTGCAGAGCTTATGTGTGCCTTTTGTCCTGCTGCTGCCCACTGCAGGCTGGAAATTCTCCTGGCTGGATCTCACTACAGAGATTAATACAACCCTTCCCCGAATGATAATGACTTACAGAAAGCGCTTGACAGCTGAGTTTTGTGGACAGCTTTTGTTGACATTCACTTAAGATAAACAACATCATTCCTTGGTGGTTTTGCAAGTCATGACTAATGACATGATTTTGGACTATTCTGCTTAAAGCCTTTCAACCATAATGGCAGTGCAAGTACTGTTGTTTTGTATGGGCCTGTTTAAACTCTTAACAGGTGTCTTAAAGGCACTAACACCTCCAGAGCATTTTTGGAAATCATTATTGTATTGCAGTGTGCCATAAATAGTCAAAATTAAACAAATGTTCATCTTCCATGTTCCTGTAAAAGTTCTGCCTCAAATATTCAGCTTAGCCTGGTAAATAGTCCTGATGTGGCCAGTCTCTCTTGCTATATGTTCTACATTTTTTTTGCATGTGTAGTGAAGCATTTGGTCAATTCTTTCTGTGAAATATAATGTGATATTAAAATATCCAGTTTTAAGGGCTCTACAGAAAGTAACTGCTTATGAAGTACTACCTCACCTTTCTGATACTGTAGCTCTAGCCTGGATGGTAAGAATCTGACAGTGTTACAAAGAATGGGGTCCTAACAAAGCAGCACCAAGACAGTTAACAAATGTCACCACTCCAAACACAAAAATGTTTTAGAAATAAATAAGCCATTTTAATGGGTACACCAGTTGTTACTCTAAAAAAAAAACTCAACAACTTTTACTATGATAACTTTTTAAATCTAAACTTCAGGAGAGGTGAAAAATATTCTCTGTAGAACTGTGCTCACACTAACTGTTTTAGAAATGGCTTTCCAAGTACAACAGCTGGATTTTGTGTGTGTGTAAGTGGTCTTGGTTTCTACCTCATGTAATACTTCAGTTAAGGAAATTCAGTATGAAATTTCTAATGTAAATATTTTTAATCTCCTGCAATCTCTTCTCTCTGTCTATATATATATATCTCAACCTCTGAGTGTGCTGTCAGATGCTATAGGCTGATGTTTCCTGAGACTTCATGAGACAGAGGAGATGGCCACTCTCTGAGCCTGTTTAGGGCTCTGCTTCATATCCTTCCAGATCAGAATACACTGGGATTTCTTTTCTCTCCCTGTTTCAAGTATTTGCACAGCCAACAAAAAAAAAGGATAAAGAGTGACATTTCTGAAGGACATTCCTGCAGGAATTAGTCTAAATTCCTGCAGCAATTAATATATCTACTGGGGATTCATCACATTTCTGAGTACTAAATAAACCCAGATATTTGCAGTTGATATTAAGATGCCATTTGTCTTAGAGCCCAACATGACTGGTTTTTTTGTGGCTCTCCTATCACATATTCAATAAGGGAATCAAGAAAATGGTTCTTGGATTTCTGCTGCTTTGCTGTTTAATTGCTTTTCATAATAGTTGGAAGCAGCTTTCTGTCTGTTATTGGCACATATTTAGTCCAAAATAATTGTGAAAATCAATAGCCTACAGAGCACATTACCAGCTTTAAAAGACAACTCCCAAACCCCAGGCTGAATGTCCACAGAGGGTATTTGTGAAGTTCTCTGTCTGAACTTCTAACTTCAGCAGTCTTCTCATGGAGCCCCAAATATGGCAGGTTGTTACAGGATGCTTACCATAGTCTGCTAAGGTTTTGAACTTTGCCAGTTTCTGAAGTGAATATTATGCCAGAAGTGTTTATCTCTTTTTTCTTTTTCCTCTTCAGTAGTTTCGTTTGGAGTCGAAGACACCTAAGTCTCTTTTATAGTGCTTCGGGCAAAGTCATGCAGTTCAAGTCCCAGCAGTTCATAGTAAAGAAATGAATTTTAAAAATTCTAGAAATGTGATATTTGCAAGTTCATTTTCCTCCTTAATTGTGCTTCTTATATGCGTTTGATAGTGGATTTTTATAAAGGAGCTCCAAAAATGACAGTAGCATTTCCTTACCTTATTCCTGACACATCTGTTCCCAGTAGTATCTGTTTGTTATCAAGTTAAGTTTGTGCTGCAGAACCATCTGACTTAAAACAGGGAGTTTAATTTATTGATTGTGAGCTGAAGTTTCTGTAGTTTGCCCTCATTTTCACAGTATTCAGATTTTGTTCTTCTTTTCTAAAAATTCTTGAATGGTTATTCTTTACTGCCATTTCAGTACGTACAACAAAGCAGAAGAGGTCCAGGTCCCTCCTAGGCTGCCTCCCAGGATATCATTCACAAATCAGGAAGAGGAAAGTTGCATGTAGAGGACTATCCCAGTGCCAGAGATGTTCTCACTGGACTACAAACTCTATAACTACACCAACTAAAAGCAGGGTCAATTTAACTGAACTTGAGATTTCTTTGCTTTATTGAATGCATGATGGAGAAAACCTACAGTGATTATTTCATGATGGATGCCAGGAAAAATTTTTAATATTTATGTTAGATGAGAGCAGTTCGGGTGATGAAATACAGTCTCCATGGCCACCCTTTTCTCATCATGTTTGTGAAATCTGAGCACAAATCCAGTTGTTACTGATTTGTTCCTCCACATCATTAGGCTTTGGAATTGGGGTGGCAGGAAATTTAGCTGAGAGACTGTTATTTTTGTTCATCATGCAGAGTTTATATTTTAAAAATAAGTAAAGTTATTTTTACAGAAGGGCAATAATGCGTGTGAACATAACAGAAAAATCACAGCGGAGACATCAAATCTTTAAATGTTAAATAAACTGCTTTACAAATTAGAAGAGTCATGCCAGTTCCCATTCTATCTGAGATCTTTCTGCACTGAGAGTTTGGAAGACTGAAATGTGTGTTTTGCAATAGACTGGCAATAGACAACAGTATATATTTCTGCTTTAGCATTTTTTTCTTTATTTTTTTTTTAATGCAGATGCAGATACATAAAGAAGATTTCCCTGTGTGCTCTTCAGATTAATTTCTGCTGTATCCAGAATAATGTATTAGACTTTAAGGCAAGAACAGGGCATGATGATTCAAGTTGACCTCTGTTGAGGCCAACTGTTCCTGTATCTATCCCAGCATCTTGTAGTTGAAATAAATCAACTTGTGATATTTTTTTTTGTAAATACAAAATTCAGTGCAAATAAACACACTAATATTTGTTAGATACATTGGCTCAGGTAAATAACCTGTTTGAGAATTTGATCCCTTTTTGCCCCTTAGCCATTTTTTGTCAAATAGAAGATGTATTATTGTGGACTGGATGACCTAACTGGATGTTTGATATAACTTATTCATAGTGAAGCTAAGAAGGGCATTATGAAAAGAGCCAAAAGACTGAGAGCCCCCTGGTCCCAAAATTTTGTCCTTTGGCTGGCAGAGAGACCTGACTTGAAGGCAGAATAGGAACTCCCTATCATCTGATAACTGTTCCTGGGATGAGAAAATGGTTTATTAAAAACATGAGTGGTTAAGGGAAAATCATTGGGAATGCAGGACAAAATTAGAACAAAATCTCCACAAGAGTGGACAAAATACTGTGACCAACAGGTTTTTCAGGCTAAGTGTTGACAGGATAGGGCTAGGAACTGTTAAAGAAACTATCTTTGCATTGATTGTATTGTGTAGAAGGGGAAAGGGCACTGCATGCTTTTTGTAATAGATCATTTGCTTTATCAGGCAAATGCACGGTTCCTTTGTGGTTTGTTTTTCTGACACAATTAACATGCAAAAGCAGAAATTTGGTTTTATGAGTTAGAAATACATAAATGCTTATATGCACAGTATGCACACCTCTCACCACACATGTAACTTACATTTCTGATAAAGCAAATTAACGAGACAGAGTTAGTAGTGAAGGTCAAAATTCTAATAAGGTTGTTTGCTTCAGCATAATGTATTTCATTTCAGTACAAAAATGGTGAAGCTGGACTAGACATCTAAGCCAATACACATTCAAAACTAATGAATGCATTTTGTACTGATTGACATAGTTTGTCTTGCTCAAACTTCTTTGGCTCCAGGAATAAAATAACTATTGACTTAGTTTAAAAATACAGAGGATCAGGTTATATCTTAATTCTGATTTATTTGGTTCAAAATTTGAAACGCTATCACTTGCAGCTGGAAGATAAGCAGTGGTAGGGAACAGTGCCATCATGAAATGCTGCAGACTGAAAAAAATCACCTGCTTTTCCTGGGATGAGGGCCATTGCTGTCTAATGCAAACATTGGACTGGTCTCCCATCCTCTGAAAGGGATGCAGAGGTTGCTAATGGAAGAGGAATTTACCTGTACAGCAGAGGGGATGATGCAGCAAGAGGTAACACGTAGCATTTTGCATGGGACTTCTTGTATCCAAACACTTGACTTTTTTTCTATTTTTCCTTTTCTCTAAAGGCAAGCCCACAACATGGTAAATATTAGAAGCAGATTGCTCATATACTGGAAGAGATTCTTGGCAGCTGTTTGTTTTGGCTTGCTCAATTTTAAAATAAATTCCTAACAAAATAATATAAAAAGTTTATGTGGAATGTTGTACCTTTGTTTGGCATTTATGCCATAGTGAACAAAGTTGCATTAGAGTTATCATCATCATTTTTACATGGTAGTTGGGCATTTAGTCAAAATTTGTATATTCATAAATAACTAGGTCTATGACTGGAATATTCAGGCAATATAAGACACTGGTTGTCCTTATTGCCCTTGCTTTGCTCTTTTTTTTTTTTCTTCCTTTTTTTTTTTTTTGGGTTGGGCATTAGATTTGAGATCTAGGTCCAATGTTTTAATCCAATTATTGGATTATTACAGTTACTCTGCTAAGCCCTTTCTGCACAATCCTTTGATTTCTTGTATTGAAAGTGTGCTGCAGTTAATCTTCCAGGATAGTCTTACTGAAGGGAAATTGAGTGAATTGATGTTTTCCCATTTTTCTCTACCTCCTTTTAGAACACAAGCAAAGGTGAGAGAGCAAAATGAAAATCAAAATCCCGGAGTCTGCAGATTAGAGATAGAGATATCAATCTCTTGCAGTCCCTGAACATTTGCTTCCACAAGCTTCTACCAATAGCCAATTTGTTCTGTAGGATATTGCAAGATGCTTTTTATTACCTCTGTTGACAACCAGATCCTACTCTCCATGCACGCAAGAAGGTTTATGGGCCCTCAGCTGTCACCTTGCCTCCCCTTTGAACTTGCATCCTTAGATGAAATCTGGAGCTTCTTGTAGACCTTCTTCCTTGCATATTTGTTTCATTTCATGCTGAGTTGACTGAATTCTTGCTCTGGACTTTGCCTTGATGTGACCACATTTTGTTTTCAGTATATAAAATTGCAGTAAACCTATTTCCTGTTTTGTTGTAATTCTTTAATTCAGTACATTTTAATGTATCCATCCATGTTTTTTTCTTGTGTATATGATATCAAATAGGAAAGAAAATTCAGGATGATTTGAAGGAAATCTTTATCAGCACTAACATGGGAATAGTTCTGTTATTTTTGGACAAGGGCCAATAAATGAGTTATTGGGACATGATAAGTGAAGGGGAAACTATTCTACGAAACTTCTCTATCATATATAACCCACATAAATTACTGTATATATGCAGAGGAATACTTTCAAGAATTTTAAATTCTCGTTAAAGACTAGAATGAATTAAAAATATAAATCTGAGTTTATTAGAACAGATCCTATTGATTGAAGAAGGTGATGGTTTCTAGAGCAGTTTAGATGTGGTGAATTCTTACCAAAGGAAGACAGGCTCCAGGAGATGCTTGTCTAGGTGCGGTTACTGGCTGACTCCCTTGAGGACCACATCTCTATCTCCAGTACAGTTTGTCTGTTGTGAGGTCACCACTTCCAGAGCCCGTGGGCCTGAGGCAGTTGATGTTCCAGCTAGGTTGACTCCAAAGTCAGGAATTTCTGTTCCCTTTCTCACCTGTTTGCTCATTCCCAGCCTTTGTCTGAGCACCCCAGGTGCAGCCCAATCGATTAGGCACACTGTCATTGCATCTCCAGCAGCAGTGTGCTATTTTGCTGAGCAGGCATAAGAGGAATCAAAGAGTGCTGTGTTTTTCACAAAACAGCATTCTAGGCCGGGGTTGATTTATAATGACTTTTATAAAGATCAGGTTTGGTCAAGAAAGAAAACAAATGCACTTGAAGCATACAGGCAGGACCCACGAAGTTTGGTGAGACGTGATTTTTGTCATTTCTAGTGGGGCCTCTTCCATGTTGTGCAACTGGGATCACTGGCACACCTTGGCCCTTTGCTCCAGGGACCCCTTGGAGCTGTGATGAAACACACATGTTGCCTCTGACTTGAGGATCCTCTTTTTCCGAGACTGGATTATTTAGCTTGGTGTAATTGGAGCTTGGGGAACTTCTCTGGTGGTATAGAGGACTTCCTTTCAGTCCTGCAGAGATGCCAGCAGCCAGACTTACTCATGTGATGGCCTTGGTTTTGTAAGCGTACAGTTACTCTTCCTACTTTTCACCATGCTGGCTTGCCCAGTGCTCCAACCATAACATTTTTATTCTGCAAAGTGGAAGAAAATAGCATCTTTCTCTGAGATACTCAGTCAAAATAAGTAGTTCATTTGAAACTCACTGGTGAATAGGAATGTTGAGAGAAAATCTGGTGGAGGGATTAATTGTGTTTTTGGGGATGGGATATATATGATCATAATTGTGATCTGATCCTTAAAAGAACATAGAAAAAGTGGGGCATGGTTCAGGTTTCTTGTATCTAATTTTTCACTGCTGATAGTGGGTCTAAGCAATTTGCTGGATAAGATCTTAGGTTCATAACAGCTAATTTTGTAGACACAATTCAGTAGCTGTCAAAAAAGAAAAAAGAAGTTACAGAGAAGGAACAAAGAACAACCACAAACAATTTTTGAAGCAGTTGCTTGATCCATCCTTGCCTCCTGTGCTTTGGTTTGCCTGGGAGTAGTTTCAGGGCCCTCAAACTGAAGTTGTTTTAAGTGAAACTCGCCCAGAAGATGAACTTTGGAAGCACACCTAATGTTTTCTCTGTGCAAAGGGACATTGAGTGTTATCTGTTCCAAAATAATACCCCCAAGCAGGTGTATATGGCCAGGTCCTCCTCTCTGCACACCAGCCCCGGTGGTGTTGGAGATGTGGAAGTAGCTGGAGAGGGGGTGGACAGGAGTGTGCTGTATGGCTGTGCTTGCTGTGCCCCTGTTCTCCTCTCTGAGTGTCTCCAGGGTCTCGGGACCTGACACTGGGCCAGGCTACACCTGTGGTTGGTTCTGGTTGGGCAAAGGATTTCAGGAGTTTAATTTTAATGGAAACACTAATAGAAATATTACTGAGAGTTACTGAAAAATAAAAATGGCCATATTGTTTTTCTTTTGGGGTCATTTGATAACTAGGGACTTTACCAGGAACAATGTATTTGCTGTGTCTCTTTCACCATGTAAGAGAGGGGAACATGCATCCTGTAGCTATTACTGTCCACATCCCTCATTAAGGACAAGCTTATCTCTCTCATGAGAATTAGATTTACTACTGCTGTTAGCAAAGGCCTGGGAACGGGATCCTCTGGCTGAGCTGTACTCCAGCTCTGTCCATCCTGGAAATTTTCCCTCTGTAACCTTTTCATGTCAGAGGATATTTTTTTTCATCCTGGTGATGCTCCAACTTAATTCATTCTGTCCTATGTAACTTGAATATAGTGTCCTAGTTAATTGTCACTATCTGTATGTAAATCACAACAGTTTTTCCTACCATGTCACAACAGTGACTGAGCTCTGGCTACTTGAAATGTGCCCAGAAGCAGACACCTAACTCAGATCCTTTGAGTTACTCTCTGTCAGTCACTACTTCTATTTGCCAATTCCACGTCTTACTTGGGATCACAGGGCCAAAGCATGGTTTGGGTTGAATGTCTCTTAAAGATCCCATGGGCATGGGACCCCTGTCATGGGCAGGGACACATTTCACTAGACCAGGTTTCTAAAAGCCTCATCCAGCCTGGTCTTGAACGCTGCCAGGATTGCAGCATCTGCAACAGTGCAACCTGTTTCAGTGTCTCATCACACTCATCATAAAAATAATTCCTCTAAGTCCAGTTTCAACTTTCACTCTTTCAAACTGTTACTACATGTTACTACATGTTATATGTGCACATGGGAAAAGTCCCTCCCCAGTTGTCTTGCACCCTCTTCAGGTACTGGAAGGTGCTATGAGGTGTCCCTGAAACCTTTTCTTCTCCTGGCTGAGTAAACCCACCTCTCTTAGCCTGTCTTCATGGGAGAGGGGCTCCAGCCTTGTGGACCCACTCCAACAGGACCATGTCAGTCTTGTACTGGGGGCCCCAGAGCTGGACACAGTATTCCAGGCGGGATCTCACCAGAGAAAAATAGAGAGGCAGAGCAGAGTAGAGGGGAAACTTAACCTCCTGCTCTTTGGTGACTTGTTTTATCCTCTCAGCTTGCTGGGAGTGGAAGAAGTATATGCAATATGTGTATCCTGAGCCACAAGCATGCATGAAACTGCCTAGGAAGCCCACCTTGGGGATGGTTAATTATAGGGACCTCCTATTTCTTGACACGTAACAGCCGTTCAGTTTGAGGCAATTCCTTGGTGCAGTGCTCAAACCATGTGCCATGAGGCTCAAGGAGGGTGTCAGCAGCAGTTTGAGCAGAAGGGGGATAAGTACAGATTCACAGAACATTTGAAAACTCCTGATTGCTCCAGTAATCTAAGAAGTGAACATTTTAAAACAGAGCACTCTGCAGAAATTGTTAAACTTGAAGGAAGGCTCTGGTTCCATGCTCTCAAGCAGTTTTTCTTTCTCATCTGGATATCCTAAACAATTGTCTCAGTGGCCTTGCCTACATGAGCAATGAGGTTTTTGCAGATGTCAGTCCTATTCATTCCAAGGTCATAGGCCCTGGTATCCATCTTGGTTTTTTAATATAAAAATGATTAGTAACTAACATGCATATGCCCATATAGCAGGAATGGTGCTGAGTGGGTGGTGAGCTGTCAATTCTCCCTCTCTCTCTCTTTTTCTCTCATTTATGTGCAGGCTTTGGCTGCCATCCCTGGAACCAGCTGCTATTGGACTGTGGAAGATCTGATGCCAGCAGCAGCATCTGGATGCCTGGCACAGCTCTTTGAACAGTTATCTTGATTTCTATTGCAGTCAGTGTGCAGCTGGAATTTTTTATCCTGCCTGGGCAATTTTTCTCTTTGGCTCACCTTGAATTATTTGGAATTTATGTGTTTCCATCCCATGGGAGAAACAGGACTCTGCAGTTACTTCTCAGTGTTTGCGTAGACGATCCTTGCAGCTGAAATATAGGGAGAATTCCCTTCTGCCTTTCTGTTTGTATGCGCTTTTTACAAGAGAAACACACTAAAATTTACTCTCACCCTGAAGCTATTGCACACTTAAAGATGGCTGCAAACTTTTAAAAATATGTTTTGTATCAGAAATTTCTAATTATACAAACAGAAACTTTCTATATTGTGTATTTTTTTTGGATGTAGGGTAGGATTCCAACTGGCAAATGCAGATATGAGAGCAAAACAACCTCTATGAATTAGAGGTTCTCTCCCACTCCATCATCTGGGTATGGGGAGCAAGGTTCAGGGTCATACTCTACACTATTCAGTGCTGTGACAACCTGGCTGAAAATTTGGGGTGTTTTCCATAGCAGCCTTTTTTTAGTCTGGCTGAGATACGATCCCCGTAAGGTGCTGAGGAGCATGTGTGCCTGAAAGACAGGAGCTTTCCTGAGCCAAGGGGTGAATTGGGGAGATGGAGAAGGATGTGTCTGCCCCCAGAATGTTAAAGAACTATGTTTTATGAGGCAAAATTAAGTATCAATGCTCCAATTTCTTTATTAAGGGTCTTGTTTGTGGCCTGGGCCATACCCAACCACTCATTATTTTCTCATGCTTCCTTATTCTTTTACTGCATGTGGGTCCAAGATGTCTGGGGTGTAGGTTTCATCATCCTAGAAATTTGCCTCCACTGCCCTTTGCTGTCTGAAACAGATCCTTGCCTGGCAGCAGTTTCCTTGGTCGGCAAGCAAACACACAGCCCACAGCAGGAGAAGCCAGAGGATTGCTACCAAATTAGGAGACCGGGTTGCTGGCTAGGTCATCAGAGATACCGTGGAAAAGTAAAAGACAGCTTTCAGATCCACCAGCTGCTCTGAAGAGGCCTGAAGTAGTTTTTGGATCAACAGCTATTTTTGGGATTGCAGTGGAAGTGAACAAATGTTATTGGGTCACCTGGGGCTTCCTTTACTTAGAGCTGGTTATTGTCACTTTTGGCACCTTTGGACGACTTTGTTTTGGAGAAAAAACTTCATTGTGTACAAAATGAGATTCCCAGACTGCACTGGGGGAGTCCTTCCTGGGAAAACACAAAGCAGGGTGTGGTGGCACTTGTGGTGTGGCTGCTGCTGGGCTCACAGCAGTAGCCACAGTGTGAGCTGGGGGTCCAGCAGCCTGTACCCTGCCCAGCTCAGCTGCTCCCTGCTGTACTGGTGGAACAGAGGAAGAAGGGGGCTTGGCCTCCTCAAACTCTTGCATCTCTATGGAGGTAGCCAAGGAGCCAGGGGGGATTTTTGGAGGTGATTGCTTTGAGTTCGACCACCCTGTGTTGTTGGTGGCAAAAGAAGGGAAGGAAAAGCTGAGTGTGGGCAGCTAGGAATAGCTGCTGGTCCCACTGAGAATGGACAGGCTGGGGACTAATTTCGTTTGTCCTCACTGGCCCCTGTTACCCAAGGTCCCTCCCAAGCAGCACTGATGCCCCTGCCTCCCCATGGCTAGCCCCCTTCAGGTAATTTTGGGTTGCAGATAAAAAAAAAGGCAGAAATCTTGTCAGCAGGTGTTCATTGTAGTTCTTCAAAATACTAGGATTTATTTGGCTTTTGAACCAAAAAGGTTGAGACACCTTCAGTTCATTTATTGCTAACAGCAAGTCAGCAGTGTTACTCGCAGGACTTTCTGCAGTCTTTCCTACCTGTGTTAGCTCAGTATTTCCCTCGCTTGGCAGATGTGTTAAGTGAAATAATAAGGGAAGATGTGACTGTGGTTACACATGGTGCTTGGCGAGGACTCTTTGTCCTGTACATTAGCCACAGATTTATCCTTCTGCTATGCGTACCATCAGTTTTTCATTTCCTCCCTTTATTCTATACTCCAATTTCTCTTCTAATTTTGTTCATTATCTTTTCCTTTGCCTAGCCTTGTTTCTCCCTTCAGAGAGAGAAGTGACTGCTGTCTTTTACCTTGTATCTCTCCTTAAGCACCAGGGAGAACAGAGAGTGTTCACAGGTACCACACACAGACGTTTCCAGCACACATATGCACACACCATGCACTGGGATCCCTGCCCATGAGGACATTTGCAGACACCCAGCTTTGTCTGATTGGTTTTGCACCAGTAATTTAGCCTAAGCCAACCAGCTTTTATTAAACCCACAACTGTCAAACAGGGCATAGGCAAGAACCACAAACCATGTGTTTCTTTTGTTCTACCACATGCTGCTCTGCATGTGTCTTAGAAGTAACATGGATATGCCCTAGGGAAGCTACAGCAAGGTGAGGTGTTTACTAGAAGACAACCTTGGGATTTGTAGTTTGGACTGATCATACTGCAGATAAAAATCTGTGTGTATGTTCTGTGCGTTTCAACTATCAGCTATTATTACTACAGACTTTTTTTTTTTTTCTTTTAGCAGGTGAGGAGTAATTTTTGAGTATTTTGTAATATATTGCTTGTAACTTAAAGGCAGGTTATCTGAAACATGAAGCTGTGTGCTAATTCCAGGTCTGTTCCAGAATATATACATTTAGTTAAAGAAGAGGCTCCAGATTGCTAGGTGTTATCCAGAGTTCAGTCCAATAACACTTTAAACAGAGACAGAAAAAATAATTTCAGTAATTTTTCTTTCCAGCAGTCTGAGAAAATACAGAAGGTTTTCTTTTGTTTTCATGGACAATTGACTTTGTGCCATACTTAGCTGGCTCTCCTAATGATATATATCCAATCTAAAAGCCTCCCTTAATCTATAAGCTGTTTACATTGGAGAATATCCTTCTCAAAATTGTGTTGCTATTTTTAGCTCTGATAGCATTGGTGTATGGAGGATGACTGACAAGAACTGAACATTACAATGATCTTAGGCTTCTTCAGAGAACAGTAATTCCTATCTGAAATGTCCTTTATAAATAAGCTGTTTGAGAACTTTGTTACATGTTAGTAGTTGTGTTAGAGCACTAAGGTACACTCTGACTCACTGAGAGATCAGTCTGAAACATTTTTCATTATAGGAGAAGTAGAGGGACAGTGTTTTGTCTCCCACAGACCTGACTGAGCACACAAGGAGGGTGAATGGCTATGGCAGGCCCTCCCCATCCCTCCCACTTCTTGGCTAAATCTTCATTTCCTTGATTCTCCATATTTCGAAAATTGAAATTGCTGTTTCTTTTCTGACTGAGCAGTTCTAGTCTCATAAGATTTTTATGAAATAAAGTCTGGACTGGTTATGGAAAACACAGGCAGTATATTGAAGACTTTAGTAACTTTTCTGAAGGCAAGATCATTCCTTGGTTAACCATTTATTTTCTTACAAGCTGAGTTGCTGTTGCAAGATTTGTTTTCCTCATACTGAATGCAGGGCTTGCACAAATCCATCTAACTTTTTGGCCCTAGTTATCATATCAGAAATGCTGTGGCCATGTGGAGCAAAGCAGTCATCCAATGTTGACTTCTGCTTTTTCAATATTTAGGAGTTAACCTTATGCCAGCAATATTTCTCTGTGTCAGATATTGTTTTGGCCTTCTGCAGCCTGCATAACTGTATAGTGATTTGGCTTATTCAACAAAAATGTAATTGTGTGTCTGTTCATGGCCTGGATCAAATTTCTATTGCTGTCTTACCCAGCAGTGTGCAGGATGAATATAATGGAGCATGGAACCACCCATGATCAAATGCTCTTCCTAGGTGTATTTTCATGCTCTTTGTGATAACTGGACTAGGAATTAAAGAGTCCATAGTGAAATCTAGGTTATCATTAGCAAATTTCAGGGTTTTATCTGTTAAAATTAATGTTATTCACATTCCTCTTGGTACTTAGCATGCAGGGTCAGGCAGGCAACTCTTCACTTTTAAGACTCCAGTGATAAGCCTCTCTGTTTTTGCATCTACTTGGCCTGGAAAGAGTTGATGTTTTGTGCCATGTGAGCTGCCTGTGTGCTGCACCTCTGTGTGTGGGACAGATGTTTTCAGCCACCAAAAAGAGAAACTAAGAAAAAGTAGTGGTGATCTTAGTGTCTCATCTCACTTTATTGCAAGTGACAAATGGAAAAATAATATTGTTTTCATAATATTTCAGGCATACTTCCTGACTGCTGTGTTACTACTCAATCCTGAATAGTTAGGGATTTCAAAGGGGAAATATAATAAAATGAAAACATTAAGAATTTTTGAATTATCTTGCTGTATCAATTGAGCCCAAAGTAGAGTACTGAGTAATATTATGTTTTAAACCATAAAAGTTTTGCTTTCAGTGGTGCTGTGAAATTGAGCTGCCAGTCTACCTCAGTTTATTTTCTCATAATTTTGTCACTGCTTCTACAGAAGTAGCACAAAGTATTTTTGTTCCCTGCTGTGATTAAGATTCATCATCTTGGGAAGATTTCATTTTTCCTTCCATTTCCATGGTAAAGCAGTGACTTATCAAAATCATGTCCTTGAATACTAGCTAAAAACATTTAAATTGACAAAAACCATCAGTCTAAAAGAGAAACCAGCTTTGCTGTAACATCTGCTTCTTTCAAGGAAGCAATAGTTTCATTTGGGATGGAAAAAATGTATTCATGGATATGAAAATGTTCTTTTGTGGTATTTTGGTGCATTTGCTACATTCCAACACTGCATTTTATGTTACTACAGACAGTTTAATGCTATAAAAGAGCTGCTTGTGCTAACTGGTAGATGATTAACCTTCATAATGCAATTCATATCCCCAAGGATTTTTCACTGTAGCACAATTCCCCAGTAATCCTGTTTTTGTTACTTGAGCACCTCTATCATCCAAAATGGATGACTGCTTTAAGATCTGTAAAATTAAGTTGTAAAATAACATTTGTCCAGGCTGGGACAAGCTCTGACAAAAGCTTTTGAAGATTTTTTGGTGGATTTATTGAATTGTTATAATCACAAACCAATCTTCTCAAGAGGAGAGGTGACAAGGAAAAGAGCCAGGCACTGATTTTGAGAGGAGAAAACTTTTACTGGCTGGACCATCATGGCAAAGGCCATGAGAGAAGCAGTGAGTAAAGCAGAGTTTGGTGAACCTGTGCTTCAGGATGCTGACTGACCTCATTGCCTTGGGTCTGAGCACATGTGGATGCCCATGGATGAGATACAGTATGGTCAGAACAGGGAAGGACACAGAGGCAGGAGGTCAGGCACAACTATTCTGTGAGCTTGGAGAGCTGGCTGGGACCTGGGACCACAGTGGGACCGAGGAACCCTGCTGGAACGTTAAGCTGGCACACATTAAGACTAACACCTTCATGTGAGGTGTGTAACCTTATCAGAAAATTGTGTATTACCAGTGGAAGGCTGGAGTACATATGTTCGCTTAAAAGACCTGGTTGTGCTCAGTTTTTAATGCATTGATCTTTTTTTTTTCTTTTCAATGTTTCTGTTTATCTATTAATATCTTCTTGGGTGGTAAAACCAAGCAAAATAACTCTCAAGAAGTGCAATTACTGATAATGCGTCAGCTAGAGAAGTATTTCTGCTGTTCTTGTTGGAATGATCTTAACAGAAAGACAGCAAACTCTGGACATAGGCAGATCAACAGAAAAAGGGTAATTTATTACACTTGGCTGTGTTTGTTGTTGTAGTGAGTGGGTGTGAGAGAAATATTTTCATGATTAGCCTCAGATTCAGAGCATGGCATTGGATCAGATTGTTAGTAATAATGTCTATCTGGTCTCAAGTTACTATGCTTACAACATGGGTTGCTTACAATTAATAACTTGTTCCAGGGCATAAAACTTCATTGTTTCCAATTCCATTTTGTTGCAAGTGCTCACTTCGTTACCATCAGGACACTTGTGGCAGAACTCCAGCAAGGAGCTGGGACTGCAAGTCTGTGGGTTTGTGTTTTGGGTTCATGGAGAGGGACAGCCTCTCCCTGAAGGGAAATCCTTGTGGCTGCCATCAAGGAGGTCAGGGCTGTGATGGGAGCAAGAGGGCTACAAGGAAGGGAGGAAGGAGATGTGAGTTTGTGCTGCTCTGCAGCCAGGTCCCAGATGGGTGGCACCCCAGGTGACACCTGTGAGCTACCTGTTTTCAGCACATCCCTGCCCCATGGAGTCTCTGGGTCTCCTCTGTGGATGACCTCCCCCATATTTAAATCTCCTGGATCTTGAAAGTTGGCTCAAAAGCATTAAGTTGCAGGAAGTGGTGTCATATTGTAGCTCTGTTTTACCTTTCTATAATGTCATGGCAATCACCAAGAATCCCATCCATTTCCAGGTGAAGGAGGTGTCATCTCTTGTAAGCAAAGGAGGAACATCCTCTTTGTGGAAAAGAAAGTCAGATATGAGCTCTAGTAGAGTTTCTTGCTCTTATTTTTCCTTTTCTCTTTTTTTAAGAGAGATCAGTGAAACAAAAAATCCATTTGTAAGAAGGTAACTGGGATTTTGTAGCATACTTCAGTAAAGCTCAGAAGGATGGTGATGATATGCAGCAAACATATATCATCCACTGTTGAAAAGACTGAAGAAAAAGTCTTGGAGTTTTTGGAATGATAGAAACTTAATGCCCGGCCTCTGTCAGGCAAAGATATGTGGAGAAAGCCTATTTAAGAGATTATGGGAATTCATCAGGCATGAACAGCTGTGAGGGCAGCCTTAAATTTTGAGATTGATGGGATTTTTGCAATACAGAACATTTTAATTACTTAATTTAGTTGCTGGTACATTTCTTGTCAGCATGCTGACTCTTGGCACTGGTGTCACGGTGTTTGAAAACACTGCATCATATAAGGAAGCAGCAATTGCCCATGCATGCCCTTGCACTATAAAATGCCCTGGGTAGACTCAGACATTTCAGTTGTTTATTACATACAACCCCACGGTATGAGAGTCTGGCTAAATACAGTAAAACAGGAGAAGAAGAATGTGGGACCACAGCCTTCATTTTTCTGAATTGCATAACTCCTTCGTAAAACTAATCTCTTTAAGAACAGGGGATCAAATTCTCATCTCTCAGTGTAGCTGAACTTACCCCAGCAAATCTGGAATTACTCAGGAGACTCTCAATCCCTCAAGCCCTTGATCTTTGCATAAACTCACATAGCATGAGCCACCTGCTGTGGTGGAAGCTGTTGGGCTGCAACAGCCAGAAAGACCAAGGAACCTTCAAAGTAGCAGAAACAATTTAGTTCAAAGTGAATCAACGTACCTGTCTTGTTATTCTGCTTTTGTTACTATTTTTTTATCCTTTCTCCCATTTAGCTGGGTATAGGTTATTAATTTATATATTGCAACATATATGTGGCCCAGCAGTGAGCCTCCTTAAATATTTATGTCAGGCTAAATTGAGTAAGTATTGCAGACTGCATCTGTATTTACTAAACCACAAAGCAAAATAATCAATAAGGAAATAATATATAATGACAGGCAGCAGTAGCAACACAAAGAAGATAAAAACAGGTAAAGGAAGCTGCAAACATCAAATACAATCCCTCTGCCTGAGGAGTCGTAGGACCTGCTCCATTGTTGCCCTCTTTCCACACTGAGGACCAATGCATGTCTTGGCTAGCAGGAAGCAAAGGCACGTTCATGAATAAAACCCAGTACCTCCAGAAGCAATCTGTCTTGCTGACTCTCCAGGAGCTTCTGATTGTGCCTGTGGTCATCATCCCATCACAAAACCCTTTTAGGAATGAAGCTGATGTGCTGCAGAGCAGGAGGGAGCCCTTTGCCCTGGGACAGGTGCTCTGAGGTGCACTGCAGTACATGGGATGTGACACAGCAGTGAAGCTGCAGGCATGGCTTTTGCCAAGTGCCAATTAGAAACATGCCCATGGACATGTGCTTCATCTTGGCTTGAAATACCTTCTGAGATGCTTGATAGCCTGCCTTGGGGGCAGCTTTTAAATTAGCCTCCTCCCACTCTGTCCATCCTAAGAATGACCTGTTTCCTTGGACAAAGAGTTCAGGCATCATAAGATTATTAAAGAATTCATTTTACCAGAGTGGTATGGAAATGCTTCAGCCTCTTTTAGCAAAGTCCTTCAAAGCCCATGATTTTCTTTCAAAGGAAAGAAGCAAGTAGTGTTATTCTAAATTTTGCCTTAGCTAATCACATATTTTACAAGCAGGTCACCATCTGCCCTGTAGTGATTTTCTTCCAGGAACATTCCTTTTGTTGTGTTCAAATGAATTTTTATAATGGAATTGTTTTTCACTTAGCTTTCAGTAATGCTGCACTAAGAGCAAGAAACTCTACTAGAAAAACTTCTATATCCATGTCAGTCAAATTGTGTAAGTCTTAATACAGTATTCCTATAAACAACTTAGTAGATAAAGAATATTTTCAAAATGGAGAAATATTTTACTATTGTAACTTTTATAAACAGTAAGTTTTGACTGGTATTTTGCTTGCCCCACAAAATAAAAGCACCAAGTACCGATTTTTTAGGGTTTATATCTGTGTGTGCCAATGATGAAAATATATTTAAGGTCATGGAAGCCATTTTTTTTTTTGATATTTTATAACATCCCACACAAATTGTGAACTAGATTTTCTGATGCCAGATTTTTTTTTCCTTCATCTGATTATTCCAGTGTTACTCTTGCTCTTTTAGTACTACAAAATAAGAAATGCAAACTTTTGCTGCCAATCTTGATAAAAGATCCTCGCTTCTGAAATATGAAATAAAAGATTCTTAACTTCCAGTTCCAGAGATCTGCATTACAGCTGCTTGCCTTGTACCTTGCCCTTGATTCAGCACAGCAACTTCTATGTGATTATTTATTAGATAGTAAGATATGTTTTACCTACATAATAACAGTGCCTTGAGAGAACAGTACTTTTCAGGCAGCACTTCAGCTTCTATCTGCTTTGCAAGTACAGCCAGAGTGAGTTTCAGTGCTGGGTCAGCAGCCTGCTCCTTTGGGGTTACTGCTGTGGCAAAGTCTTCTCAGCCACCTTTGCCTCCCCATGGAGCTGTCCTTGCTCTTTGTTTTTGGGCTGGCCTTGCAGGTCTCTGGGATGAATGCTGACTACAGTGGGTTTTTTTATAAAGCAAGTAGAAAACTTGCTTTATAAAACATAGAATCATAGAATGATTTGGGTTGGAAGGGACCTTGGAAGATCTTGTCCACCCTGCTGCCATGGGTAGGGACACCAGGATGCACTGCTGAAGTCAAGGTGGAAGCAAATGTCTGGGGAGTACACTGCTAACCTGCTTAAGTGCATAAATAAAGTGTAAATTTTTATCTCAGCCAGACCTGTGGAGGCATTGGAAGGCCCTGGTAGTGTTGCTGGGATGTCCTTTCACCTTTTGGTTTGTGGTACATTGTTCCTGTTCCCTATTTGCAGCTTTGCAGCCTGCACTTTGGTTGTGCTGGAGAATCCCACACACTGAAATTTGTCTACTGCTTCCTCAAACTCTGAGCTAGCCACTCCCTCTACTCCTCAAAACACTGGCATAAGAAGTGGGTTTTTTCCCCCAGATGTCATTTTTATCTTCTTCCTCACTTACTAGTCACTGAAATAGTGGGAAATATAATCATTGTCACCACTACTCTTGCTAATGTCTTGGTTTGTTTGTTTGTTTGTTTTTAAGGAATAGTGTTTTATCAGACCTGGATGTGGTGTCAGAGAGCTCTTACCTAAGGAGAAGGAAAGATCCCCATGTAAACAGCATCTCCTTCTAGTATTGTCTGGGGCCATGTAAACCATTTATAACCTGAGGAGATTGAAGTCCATAGTTCCCCTTTGGTGTCCTTCCTATACATTTCTGCAGCAATGCTTGATATTTTAGTTTCCAATTTGCATTTGAATTTTACTTTTTTTATGGGTAATAATACTTGTTTCAGAGGAAATGAAAATGTGGCGCTTATGTTTCTATTTGGAATTTACTTATAATGACTAAGTAATCTTAATTATTACTTTAACATAATCTTAATTCTAGTTTAACATAGCATTTGTATAGAAAATTTGCTGCGTCATTTTCCAGAAATTGTTTAGGTGTAGGCATTTAAAAAATACAGATAGCTTTTATTGTGTCATGGAAAAATGAAAGCACAAGTTTTAATGCGTCTGAGTCACTCTGTCTTGCCTATCATATATAGAATATATGATATCATGTAAAAGGAATATCCTTTTAATTGAAAAGGAAAAAATCATATCTGAACCTCTATGAAGCAACTCTCTTTCTTTCAAGCTTCCTGTCTAGACTTGTATTTGCAAAAACCTCTCCAGGAACTGGCTCTTCCTGGCTCTGTGCTCCCTTGGGCTGGGTGATAGGCAGCTCCACTCCATCCATTCAGCAGCATCTCCTGCATCCGTGTGAAGAGTCCCAAGAAAACAGCACCATTTTTAATCAGATGGCCACAGGATCCCTGGGGAAAGAGAGAGATGGTTTCCTATCTCTGGAGATGTCGCTATAGTGTTTACATGGCTGAAGAAGAAAAGTGGGAGACAGCACTTGGGCCGACCGAGGACTTTGCAATGGTATGTGGGTGTCTGATAGTCCCTAGGTGAAGGTCCCCAAAGAGCCTCTCAATATCTTTTTGATGGTTGTGGTTTTTTTTATCTTATTTATGTGCTTTTTTTGTTTGTTTGTTTGTTTGTTTCTTTTTAGTTTTTTTTTTTTTTTTTTGCAGTATTTACTTAAAATATGAAGGGTAAAATCCTGGCATCCTGCTGCAGTTGGTGGTAGCTTTGCCAGTGGGTTTAATGGAATTCTGTAAGTGTAAAAATGTTTTCTTCTGAAATGTTGCACTTTATGTTTGTAAGAAGCCCTCCTGCTGGCAGAGCAGGAAGCTTGGGCTTTGTTTGGAAGCTCGGGCTTTGGGGCTGCCCATGGACCATCAGGGCAGCCTGAGGGGCTTTGCAGCCAGCCTGGTTCCTGAGCTGCTCAGCCCAGGTGGGCTGGGCTGGGCTGGCTTCTGCACTAGCCAGGAGCCAGATCTGGCAAGAATTGCCTTGTGCTGCTGCTAAAGAGAGCTGGATGGACTCTGCAGCTTGGTGAGAAGTATGTGAGCAAACTCAGAGAAGCACTGGCCTATGAATGTAAGGGCTGGGAAAGCCAAACAGGTTGCTGTAACTCCTTGTGACACTTCAGGTTTTTTGAATACTCTCTTATCCAGTAATTGCTGCTTAAACATTGAGAGTTAGAGTAGCATACTGGCTGCACCCATTAAAAACACAGGCCCTTGCCTCAAGGAGAACTCCTCTGTTCATTTTACATGTGAATTTGCTTTGTGCATGTGCTTTGAGAAATAGCAGAAGGTACTGCTGTGATTCTCTGCATGGCAGAGATCCTTCCTGTGACCTTGTCTAACCCCATGGATCATTATTTGTTTGAGCTCTAGTCTGATCTTCAGCTCCAGACCTAATTAGGAAATCCTGTTCCCTTCCCAGTTCCTTCTTCAGCTCCATCCCAGCCTGATGGAGGCTGCTCTCAAGGAGGTGTGGGTGCTCCTTCAGCTCTCCCCTGGGCAGCCTGAACAGCACTGTTTTCCCAAGGAGGGTACATTTGGCTTTGCAGGCAATGGTAGTGCTTAAGGAAGCAGATAATAAGAGTATGAAAGTCTTCCATGCCTGAATTTATCATCAAGGCCAACTGGAGAAGATAATTCTTCCAGATGTCTTCTAAATGCAAATTTGTTATTTTTCATAATAATGCTATTATATTGTGATCAGAGAAAATCAAAGCAAAGCTACAGTCCTTGTTAAATAGAATTTAGAGAAGACATCTAACAGAGAGAAATAAATTGCATACACTCTGTGGCCTTTGCATGTGGCTGACATCATTGTTGTTTCTTGCACAAGTCTTGCACATGCTTGTTTAGTTTTTTTGCTACAATGTTTATTTCCCCCCCAAAATTCCCTTTGTGTCTTTTCACATCAGGCTTTGCTTCTGACTGAAGGCTATAATAGACTGAGTCCTTATAGCCCAGTTCCCCTTGTGATCGTGTTTGCTATGGAGGAGTGTTTCTGGGAACTTGGAGTTTTTGCCTCCAGCATGCTGCAGGATACAGGGAAAGCAAAGCTCTTAATCCATCCTAAAATGGTAGAAACATATTAAAAAAAACATAGGTTTAGCACACAGCATCCCATTTCACACAAAGTTTCCTTTTTTTACTCTTCTGAGAAGGAAGTCAGTGGGGTTGCCCTCTGGTGTTCCTGGCACCTGGCCATATCAGGGGATAGGACTACAGCCAGGAGAGAGGCAGAGGGAGATAATTTGCCACAGGTAAGGCCAGGACACCCATGCAGTTCAATTTTTTAAAATATGTATGTCAGAGAGAAGGGTAATAGGAAGGAAACTAAAAGGACTTTTTCCTAAAAAGGGCTAAATTGTAACATGTTCCCCTTTTGAAAGTTGAAGGATATTGAGGTTGTGACCTGATACATGATCTCAGAGAGGACTCTACTCCAGATGTTGTTTTTTCCTCCTTGAATGCTTATTATGAAGAGGAAATGTAAATGTATTCACTAAGAACTCAGGTGATGATTCTGAGGCTTCAAGAGAAATTGGTGTAGTTATTACATAGCATCCTGTCTGGAGGTGTTGTAAGTGCTGTGCAGAAGAGATAAGAGCTCTCATAGCTGCAGAAATGCTGTACATTTTGATCCAGACTGAAGTGGGATGAAGTTTAGGAATTATTTACAGTGTTTGCTTCCTGAGTGAGAGGGGGCTTGGAGCAGTGTCCTGGTTTTGCTGGATGCAGGAAGCCTTGGAAGGAAGCCAGGAAGTCCTACATGGTGGACACTGTGGTTGTGCCCATCCTTCAGCAGCTGTCCCTGCCCGAGGAGCAGGGGCATGTTCCCTGGCCATTAAGGGTGCAGTGGGAAACCTTGGCAGAGCACCTATGGCTGCACCATGCTGGTGAGGTTTTGTATGGGGAATGTGAGGGGCACTGGGATTCACACCAGCAGACTTCTAAATGAGGATATAGAAATGCTGGTGGGTTATTGCACTGGAGCATTGTGGAACCCAGGGCAAGGGGAATATTCCCCTGTCTGCCCTGGGGTGTCCTGACCCCCAGGGGGGCACTGACTTTGACCCTCGTTCATGGAGAAAACTTCCAAAGCCTCAAGGTAAACTAGAAGCCACAAAAGTGTGAAATAGATTGTAGAGATTGTAGATAGTAGTGTAATATGTCACATGGGTGAGAAATGTAGGTGTCAGGATTTTTAGTATGTTATAGATAGGTTCAAAATGGAGGATATAGGGTGTCGTGTCGAATTCCTTTCTTCTGTCTTCTTCCTCTTTCTTCTTGGGTTTAGGTGGTATCTTGTAATTGGGTAGAAAAATCTGCATTGCAGGTCTTTAGGGGTCAGTTATTGGGCTAGAAAAGAAAATAAATTAGGTGTCACTTCTTAATTGGGTAGTTTAGTTTTTGATTAGACTTAAAAAGACCTTGCAGCATGAGGTTGTTGGTCATTTTTGTGCTGTTTTCATGCATGCAAGGTCTGGGTGCAGACAGTGTGCTGAAGTTGTGATAAGATAACAATAAACAGAAGCTGAAGACCGAAAAAGTTCAATGCATCTCTCGTTTCTGACACAGAACTGCTTCAGGAGGGTCTCCCTTGCCAGGGGAGCCCCCAGGAAGTTGCCCAACTTGGGGCTTGCAAACTCACAACACATGATGCCTGGGGCCCCTGGGGAAATTGCTGCCCCATGTTGCCAGCACAGATTTGCTGGTGAGAGCTGTGTGGTGCTGTGGCTGTTTTGCAGCAGGGTTGGACGTGGTCACCACTGTGGTGGCTCCCAGAGGAACAGGCTGCGTGGAGCTATTGCTGTGTGGTCTGTGCTGCCCATCTCTGGTGCTTCCTCCTTCCAGTCCAAGGTATGTAAAAATCATCTGCAGCTGCTGAATGGTGCCCTGGTTGGCCTCAGCTCTAACTTCCTGCTTTTCAGACATGTAATGATGTTTTTCAAATAGTGACAGTCTGTTTTGCTGTTTCCTCCCTTGTGCTCCAGCTGCTCTCATTGCCTTTGATAAAGGTGTGGGTTCCAGGCCACTCAACAGAGTTTGTAATTTCCCTTCTCCTGTGACTTTTCTTTCATTCCAGGCATTTTATCTTATAGGACGCTGAAGTAGCATTATTACTAATTGAACGTTTTCCAAGCTCTCATTTAACACACCATCCAACTTAGACAAGTAAAGGATATGCAATTAGGTCTCAATCAGGCCATCATTCAGGGCTGGATAAATGGACTCAGTACAGTCAAATAGAGTCATTTCAGGAACTCATGAAAATAGAAAATGCTACCTCTCTTCATAGATATAAATTCCCAGATGATATTTCAAAAAGAGGATTTCCTTTTTTTTAATGTGAGGACCAGGAGAATCCTGAGCTGAAATCTGCTCAAAATCTGTAAAAGTACTTGTCCATTCATGTTGTGAACTGGTCTCTGCTTTCAGCCTTCCATTCTGTTTATATGTTGTAATTATTTGTGGTCCAGCTGTTACTGCTCTGTATATATAAGAAACTAATGAAAGTTAATGGGCTTTCTCATCAGAAGCCCTTCAGAATGTGTTTTGTTATTCTTGCATGTGCCATCTGTTTTTAACAAGAAGGGCTTGGATTAATCAACTATAACAACTGGTTTAGTGGTATTATATTTTCCAAATAGATCAGTTTCATAAGTGTGCTTATATTTGGCATGAAGAGCTGGTAGATTTTATTCCTGTATATGTAGCTTGTTCTTTTCTTCTAAATTAATTCTAAATGGAATTAATTCTTTTTTGCTCTAAAAAATGTCACTGTCACTGAAGAAATGTACAAAATAGGTAAATTGTGCTTCAGCAGGCATCCTAAAATCCTCTGACTCTCTATCAAGGCCATTCCTGAAAGAGTTTCTAGAGCAGACATAATTTAAATCCTTTGTCATATAATGAATATACAATTTATCAATAATTGTTTCCATATATTTAGAGATTATAGGCAGGAATTGCTCTTTTCAAGGATTTCATGTTTTAGTATTGCCCCCCCCTTAGCTTTCAAAGATGATGTTAATTTATTTACACTCTTCCTAAACTCAGCTTGAGGCAGATGAGACCCATGTGTGAGCTAATAATTCTAGATACAGGGCATGGATGAGATCTGAACACTTGTTTCTCTTTTTCATTCCTCTACTGGCCTATATTGAGTGGTTTTTCTAATTTATCAAATAAAATAAACAGTCCATTAAGAAGTAGTAAATTTGTTGAGAGAGAGTCTGGTTGAACATGGAATAAAAATGATGTACACCTTCAGTGAATAATTTCAGCTGGAAACACAAGGAGACACATTACTGAAAAATTAAAGCATTTGTCATCCCAGAAACTAAAAGTTTCCTTTGTTCTATTGTGAAATAGCACTCTACACTGAATATAAACACAATTTGTTTAAAAGAAAGTAAAAAGTAGCACCTAGCTTCCTAGAAGAAGGAATGGGAAAGACTGAGTTGATGAACTTCTTGATTTAATTTATAGTGATACTGATTATGGGCAGTTGTTTCAGGAAGAAAACAGAAACGGCTTCTGTACAAGAAAATTGTATTTTCTGCAATTCTTCAGTTTTTACATTGATTCAGAAAAATCAGTTTATGACATGAATATAGCAATACATGTAGTGTCTCAATGCCATAAGGTGACAGAAACATATTGATCTTCTCATTTTAGGGATATGTGTGTAATAAACAATACCTATATAAACAAAACCTTCTAATGTGTAGAATCATAGAATGGTTTGAGTTGGAAGGGATTTTAAAGATCATCGACTTCCAACTCCTTGCCATGGGCAGCATCACTTCCCCTAGACCAGGTGGTATCCAGCCTGGCCTTGAACATTCCAGGTTTGGAGCACCTGCAACCTCTCTGGGCACCCTCTTCCAGTGCCTCACTACCCTCAGTCACAGTAAATAATTTCTTCCTTATATCTAGTCTAAATCTACCCTCTTTCAGTTTAAAACCATGACCCTTTCTCCTATCACAACAGGCCCTACAAAAAAAGTCTGTATTCTTTCTTGCTGTAAGGTCTCCCTGGAATCTTCTTGAGACTGAACAGCTCCAGCTCTCTTAGTCTTGTCCTCACAGGAGAGGTGCTCCAGCCCTCTCAGCACGTCTGTGGAACTCCTCTGGATTTGCTCTAACAGGTCCCTGTTTTGCTGTGCTGAGGACCCCAGACCTGGTGCAGAGCTCCAGGTGGGATCTCACAACCTGAGACATTTATGTTACTCTTGCTGGTGACTGAAGAGTCTCATCAGATTGTTCTGATTTGATGAACACTGTTGAAAGTTTGAGTATAATATTATAGCAGACATTGACATAGTTTTGGAAACAAATCTGTTTCAAATTGGGTAAATACATCTATGTTAAAAGATATTTCAATTTGACAGCATTGTGTAGCTTTATAGCATTTTATTATTATGGTTTCTTATGGTCTCATTTCAGATGTGAATTGTAGCATAAACACATAAAGTAAGTTGTTAATGATCTGGGACTTGAGGTTCTGTTTGGATTTAGTCCAGGTGTAGTAATTTTACTGTACACATAAAATGAAAAGCACATGGCTTGAAACTTCAGTGCTTTGCATATAAATGGTTTATTGCAATCACTATGACTTTATGAACGTGCTATTTGCAGGATACCCTCCATGTACTGAAATATGGAAGTCGTGAGAAAAATGCGTTTGCACATGACAGAAATAGAAAAGAGTGTATTCATAGTTTGTGCCAGAGAAAAAACCCAAACTGTTTATATACTGGTAAAATAATTAGATCATATGATTCACATTTTGGAGGGGCAAATTCATATAGCAAGCAGTTATTTCTATTTTAAATCTCATTGCATTAAAAATGTACCTAGGTCAATTTTTTTGTAAGTTTAACATCTAATTTTAAAATTATGATTTCTTTTTAGGATGAGAAAATGTGACTTTGATCTTACTGTAACAAATTAGCGTACCAGACAGAGATATAGATATATAGATATATATACACACACACATACATACATGGCCATGAAAAATATTTAACATCCTATTGAAGTTAATGCTGATGACTATTGAGGTAGGCTAGAAAAAGTGTTATTCTGATAATTCATTGCTTGAGGAGCTGTGGGCATCTCTTGATGCCATCCAGAGACTCAAACTGCAAGTGAGAAAGGGAATATGCTTCTTACTTTACCATTTCTGTAACAGAATTCTTTGTTTTTCAACCTTAAATTGTTGACTAATTGTTCTCCCTCTGAAAGTGCAGCAGCAGCTGTGCAGAGTGTGGGACTGAACTGTAGGTCAGCAGCCATGGTGCAGCACCACAGAAGCTGTGCTGCTCTCTGAAATGAGAAGTTCACATTTGGGACAAGGCAGCACAGCTGCTTCTCAGGTTTTTTTCCTAGCGAAGGCTCATCTCTGGGTGATGTGGTGAGCCAGTGCTGTTTCCATCCCAGCCCTGGGGCTGCCTGCACCTGGGGCAGTGTTGCTTTTGCTTGGAAGAAGTAAAGATTTATGATGCTCATTTCACTCTGGGAATTCTAATACTGTGATCCCAACAACTCGTCTGGTTTGTCTCACTTCAGATCCTGCGTGGTTACATGTCTTTCAGATGTGTTTAAAGGTGAATCTTCATTCCTGTGCCTTTTCTAGTTCTTGCTCATATTTCCTTGGAACCAGGACATGCTGCCAGTTCACTCTCTTGGCCCATGTGGTGAAGCTAATGCCCTCGTGTCACAGCCTCGGTGGTGCTTGGGGCAAGGCAGAGCTGCAGGGACCCTGCCCTGGTGTGCACCAAGGGGCTGCCAGCCCCACTCAGTCCTGGTGCTGGCCAGGATGCAGACTGGGCCGGTCTGCAGCACCGGCTGCCTGCAGCTGCATTTTAACTCCAAGCTTTATAGAAGTTAAAGCAAGATTTTCTAAACCCCAAATATTTTGACAATGCTTGTTCCTTGTTGCATTCAGTTTCTCATCAATAAACAGAGGATGAAGTGAGCGAGACCACTTCTGCATGTACGAGGGAGGCTGCTGAAGAAACAAAAGTAGCAGCTGTGTTTCTCCCAGTATGCTGACATAAAAGGAGAATTATCATAGTCTGCTTGGCACTCATTACATTCATATTTTAAACTCCTGCTTTTATTAATTTACATGTTAATTGTCTACTTTGCCACTGATTATGCTCTACTTTTGTGTCTGCTTCACTTCTTAATATCAGTTCTTCCCTTAAACATGTTTGACACATGATTATCTCCTTTTAAAGAGAAGTCCCCATTGCTGTCCCAAAACGAAATGTGTTGGCCATTTAGATCAAGAGGCTTCATGGGTGAATAATTGTGAAGATCAAAGATCCTCACATATCTGGTGATCTTTAAAGCAAATTAAGTTTCTTGGAGAAGATGCTATTTTTGCTTAGTGTCAGGCATTAGCCTGTTAATATCATGCTCTATTTACAGAGATTGTTTTCTTTCCTTCTCTGTACAAAAGCAACTTCCTTTATGTCTCATCTGTTTCCACCATCACTGTCTGCAGGATAGAAATAAATTTCAATGAGACTGTGAGTAGTAGGGAGATGAGTAAGTAAACCACCGAGAGAGAAAACAGGGAGGAGAGTGCAAAGCAGCCTAATCCTTCTGCTCTGGCTGGTGGAGGAGAAGGGTTGGGGAGAGGTGACAGCAGAAGCAGCTCTATGAGATGCCAGTGCCAATGGAGCAGCCCTTTCTGCCTCCACAGGTGCCCAGTTCAGCTGCTATTGGCAATGGGTTCAGTTCTCCCTGTGCTGATTATGGGCTGTAACAGGCAGTAACAGCAGTTAATGTATGGGTACAGGCAGCAGACATGGCTGGGGGGAGTTAATGTGGGCAGCAGGCTCCCTGTGGGAATGTAAAACATGACCCCAGGGCTCTCCAGCCCATGCTTAGCACCAGCAGGTCCCTTTCTGTCCTCCAAGGGCTTCCCCTCCCTGTGGGACATCTTTAGAGCAAAACAATGAAAAGATGTCTACTCTTGCACCTTTTGCAGTGAAGTATTTAAATCTCTGAAGTCGGTCTTCACCTAAATTATAAAACATTCAGCTAGAGGCTGTATGAGCTGGTTCTACAAGACACAGTGTTTTTTATAAATTGACATTTGAGGAAGTAACATTTCCTAATCCAGACAGAGTTGTCTGCTGCCCAGGAAGAGTGCAGCTCAAAGAGCACTTGCTCCTCTTCGTGTGCCTCCTTCAATTCTGTCTCCAGAGAGGAGCCAGCACAAGCAGGGTCTTACTCTGCAACCTCTAAATGACAATAATTTACTCTGAAAGAAGGAGGCAAAAAAAAAAAAAATTCCAAAGGTTGTTAGAATGCTGGAGGCAGTGCTCCCACAGGATGAGTTTTATGTAATTATAGAGGTGGCACATAAAAGGTTTTAAATAGGTATCAGTGGGGGTCTTTATGCTGTCATGAGATCTGGGAGCCTGGTTTTTGGTCTCCCACAGGCACTGACTGCCTGCTGTCAGGGAGGTAAGAGGCACTTGGGAAAACAGGATTATGTCTTCCATATGGGTTTGACAATATCTGGTGAAATGCTTCATGCTCAAAGAACTGTCATGTTCCAAAGGGAGAACATTTCATCCAAGGAGTTTTCAGGAATGATGATAATGAGGTTTTGCAGTTTGGGATTTTTTTTTGGTGCCTTTTTTTTTTTTTTTTTGTTCCTGCAAGTGGGTTAAAAAAGTGTAGGTGAAAAAATAGCTAGAAAGAGAAAGTCCAATTGCTTCATTGTAATATTCCTCTTTTTCCCTTTTCTCTGACACTGTTGAAAGACTAACATATAAAAGATGTGACATTTTATTTGTTTCTCAACTAAGCAAAAGAGTTGAATTTAGGACCTGGCTTTGTTTGTGAACTGTGCCAAGCACCTTGTCAATGTGATGCCCTTGTGAATGTGGCTGACAGACTAAAAGCTGCCTTTATACCTCAGTGACAGATTCACCAGAATAACCTGGGGAGATACACGTGTTCTAGCAGCACCTGGCCTGCAGTGACAGTGTGTGGAGACAAGCAATTTGTTTTCTGGTGTATTTATTCAGTTGTTTTCCCATCAGCTGAGATTGCTTTAATTTCAGCTTCAAAGTTTTAAAAACCACTATGAAGGAGTCAAGTTAGGAGAACACAGCTTCATTCAGAGCAAAGATACTGAACAGTTGATTGATATCATGGAACTGCAGCATTGCTTTTGCCTGCCCCTTCCTCCTTTCTTGTCATCAGATGGTTGTAGAAATTTGGGGACGTGGCAGCATCCAGGACTCTGTGGTATTGCAGTGTTGCTGTGATCCTGCTGCATTGGGTTGTTTTTCAAACCTATTTTAAGTCCCTATTTCTGTCAGTGCATTCCTGTACTCTCTTAATTTCTCTGCTGTTGTGCATACTGAACAGTGACCTTCACGCTAAGTCATGCTTCATTTTCCTGAAACTGAGCACACCAAAGCAACAAAATGAAGCCATTTATGTTCACATTCATGTTTCCTTGAACATGGTGTTTATGAGAGAAATAAGTACCTTTGCAACAACGGAAAAGGAGAATAAGTTTTGCACACATTGAACAAGTGTTGTTATGTATTAGCTGTAGTTTTACACAGCTTTTATTTGCTGTCATAAAATTAACATGGTTGAGAAAACAAATCAGAAATTATTCTATCAATAAATCAGCCTATATTTATAGGTTCTAGGTTTGGCTGTACATCTTTCATATTGTTTTAGTTTGTATGTTCCATCACATTAATTTATTGCATATTACTTTCATGGTATTTAGTATCTGTCTTGAAATCTGTATATAACTCATTTTTTCTTCCTTTCTTTTTGTGCAAACCTACAGTTTCTGGACTCATATAAAATCAGTTGCTCCATATGCCTTGGCATCTTATGTAAGAATTTGCTCCTTATCACTGTGCAGTAGAAATCTTTAGGACTTCAATTGATTCATAAATATTTCAAAGGTCTTTGCTCTCCTTGTTATCTGTTTAGTTTACATAGATAAAATGCCTAGAATGAAAAATTTGGTAGCTGTGAGTACAGGGGCTCATTTATAAACCCTCCAGGGAGAGATTGACTTCCCATGCATGTAGAAATATACTGGGGGCTCCTGCCAGCCCTCACTGCCATGAGCTGCCTGGTTGGGAACATCTACCATTAAAACTTCACTTCACATGCAGTGAAGTGAACACAGTGAAGAGGAAAGGAGGCTTTGCGTTGTCAGATATTCTCAGACACAGAGGGAATCTGTTGCTGAGCAAGTTCTGCCCTGTGAGGAGGTATTGGAAGGGTTTTGATTTGTAGGAAAAATAAGACTTTCTAGAGTGGTGCTTTATAAATTAAAATTGTAACAGGGCAGTGTCTGCTGATAGGAGACAGGGCTTGGCAGCTGGGTGGGGAACTGGTGGCACTGCAGGTGTGGGAGGGTCAGCAAATGCTTTGCTTTAGTGACTGAATTCAGCCCACTGCCCTGGGCATCTCTCTGCCTGCTTCTGGCTCACAGATACACACCAACACACCCTTTTACCACCTCACTTCTGGGGAGAATGGACATTGCTGGTGCCAGCACCGTTCTCCTTGGGGGTGTAAGGATATGCCCACACCCATGTGCTCTTTTAATAGCTGTGATTTGATTGATTGGCTGTTCACAGCATGCTGAGCTGTGGGCCCAAAATCTAAAACAGCAGAGCTTTGCTCTGTTTTACATAACTTATATGGAACAAAATAACAGGCTGTCTTGGGAGGAAAAGGACTAAGAGAATGTGTTCCTTCCTAAGTCTCACCCTTGACCTGGTAGTCTCTTGACATGCTAGTTGCTGGCAGTCACTGATATTTCTGGTAGTCTTTTTCCCTTCCATACTGTGTGGGTCCATACTGCTGGCACAGTGCTTGGCCAGGGGGAAAACAGGCCCTGTCCCTCCTAGGTCCCCTCTGATGGCCTGGCTGGCACTTACAGTGATGGGCAGCCCAGCCCAGCAGGTCAGACAGACTTGTGCTGTGCTCACTTTGTGGCTTTTTCCTCTGGGCTTCTGCTTGTCAGCCAGGGAGGTTGCAAAGTCTATGGCGATGCAACTCATCTTCTGCCAGACTTCTCTGCTCCTGGAGAATGTGGCTTGTGCTGTCCCAAAGTGCTGCTGTAAGAGGACTAGCAGACAGACAGGAGAAAGTGTATGAGCCTTGTTGCCTTAGAAAACTGGACTCAAAATGGAAGAATATTTATCAAACTCCCTTTCCCTAAAAGACGTTAACACTTCAGGACCCAGAGCTCTGCTAAAATTTAAAGCATAGCAGTGTTTGGGGCTTCTTGTCACATCAACAGTGCTAGGAATACTAACAGATGCATGAACAGGCAAGGTTGGCTTCCTGAATGATGATTATAAAATCAAACCTATAATTAAATATATGAAAGTTTAAAAATTGATGTGATTTTGTTGAATTAAAATATGTGAAATAGTTTATTTAGGAGGAAAGACGTAGCAGCAAACATTGACTAACACGGTTCATGTCACTGCTGCACAGAGACCCAGGTTTTATGTGAAGTTTTGTTACAGAATAACCCTGCCACTTTCTTTTTGGAAATCTTTAAAAATAATTGTGCTTGCAAGTATACTGTTTTGATGAAAATCTACACAGAAAGATTTTTCTTCCTATTACTTTTAAATTTTTGGCACAACCTCTGAAGGAAACTTAAAGTAACCACATTTGCCTTATTTAGGGAGGGAGCAAAGGTGAAAGAGAAAGCTCTGGGTCCTGAGTAGTATGTGTTGCCATGTTAACCATTTAGGATTTTCATGCTTGAAAATGAGGCACCCTGATGTTATTCTGAACATATTGTTTTCAGCATGCCCACTGGAAGGGACAAAAGGATATATTTATGTCTATCTATCAAACATATGTATTATATGACCTCACTTCAGCAAAATATTTTGCTGCTTCTTTGTGCTGACAGAAAATGAGATGACTTGGAACTGCAGCCTAAAAATTGTCAGTTCTGAAGTGCTGAATGTAATTCTGTGGTTTTGCTCACACAGCTTATTTTTAGATTAGGCTGTCTTCTCCTTGCTGGGGAAATAAATCAAAATTAATTTACAAACAGGAGATAAAGAATTGCAAAATTTCAGGATAGATGCCATTAGCACAGGCTGGTGGACTGATTCTCCTGAAAATATCAGATACCTTCCTGATTTTCAGTGAGCAGTGGAGAGTCTGGCTTTGCCTCCAAATGCATTCATCTTGGAATATGTTGGATTCCGTGTCAGATTTTTTTCCCTTGCCTTTTCATCTATTTCTTGATTTATTTTTTCCTCTTTTGAGGGCTCATACTTTCTAAATTCCATGCAGGTGCTTCTCTGCTTTCTTCTGGTAGAGAGGTTCATAAACCCCAGCCACTTTTATACATTCAGATATGGGGCTTTGCAGTGCAGGTGTCCCTTCAGCTGGCTGCATCAGCCTTGTATTGGTGGTGATGGTCTTCCCACTGCTTCTCCCATGGCCTTACTCACACATTCACTCTCTGCCAGGACCTCTGCTGCTGGAAAAGGTCTTTCCATGGTGTGATGCCATACCCTCTCATCCACTCCCATTGCCATCTGTTGTAAAGTCACAGGGACTCTTGCTCTGTTTCTTGCATGCCTTAAGCTTGTACTCAGTGGGGGATGTACACATGTGATGACTGCATTTGTCGTCCAAAATGAAAAAATAGTTTGTTTGGACTTGCAGAAAATACCTTGAAAGATAAGGACAAATAGAAACTACTCAGCGGTAGTTTCAAGTTATTTTTAGGTTGTTTTGCTCTGTGAGTGAGTCTCACAACCACACTGTCCTCCATGAATAACTTTGATTTTGTGCAAGCGTTGGGAGACAGGGAAAAGCTCTGCCCAGTTTTGTAGAAATCACATTCAGGTAACAGAGTGGTCTGGATGAGAATTGCCATGAGGGCAGCTTCTGGGGCAGCTTAGCAGGCAGCTGCCATTTTTCAGGGACCTCTTGCTCCACATCAAGGTTTTGAGGTCCTAAGTCACATTTTGGAGGGTTTTGGTTTTTTTTTGGTTTGGTTTTCAGATGCCTACTGAAAGACGGGAGAGACAGACATCCCAAATGTACTCTTGTCTTCCTGGAAGTGTCCCCAGGTCCGTGTCCCTGCCAGAAGTGTGAGGCATGAGGGATATGAGAGCCTCAGCCCACCTGGGGGTGCACAAGAAGTTCTCACCAGGCAGACACTGCTTTTAGCAGCTGGGAGTTTATCAGAGATGGGACGTGGCAGTTGTCTCTCCTTGGTCACGTCTCTTCCTGGATCCTGTTTTCAAACTGGTAGGAGTCATTAAATGATTGGTTTCATTTGAAAATTAAGTTATAATTATAGAATGAAAAAGCATTTCCCCTAACTTCCCTATCTTCCTCCCCTTCCACTGATTGTCCTCATTAAGGGATGTCATTTTCCTGTAAGCCAAGGGACATCGAGGACAATCTCAGAGTGGATCCAGTTACTAAGCAGGCATTTGCCATGACTGGCTTTTGCCATGACTGGCTTTTGCATGCTTTGGGAGTTTTACTGAATATATTTAGTAACTGCAATTGTTTCTGGTTGTGCATTTTTGTTGGGAGTGCTTGTAAGTGTAGCTGTGCTGTTTTTAACATGGTCATGTCTCCAACTTGCACTGGCAGCCATGAAAATCGATAGTGTTGGATGTGAGCCTGGGGTGTTACTGGTTTGTCAGCATGTCCAGAAATGTGTGCATTCCTTTGGTGTCAAGTCCTCAAAACTATTTAAGTGAATCCTGGATGATAAATAACAAGCACATTTATTTCAGGCTGAATGAGAAGATTAATTTCAAGGGGTTTGGTGGATTTTTTGCCTTTCAAGTATTTTTGCTGTTTATGCAAATAACATTTTGAAACTAAAAGATTGCTTTGAGGAAAAACACCAGATCATTCTAATAATTTTGAAGCACATCAGTTCTTCTGGAACTGCTTATGCATTGATACAAGTGTTTCACCAGAACAAAAATGGACAGGCAAAAGATTGTGATGCCATGATGATTGTGTGACATGCACTGGAAACTCTTTCATCTTGTACCCAAATCTGGCTCCACTGGTTTGGAAGTCCAGCCTCACAGACCCCTGGGTGAGCAGCTGCTGCCTCAGGAGGTGACAGTCACAGGGTGTCAGAGGGGTGGGTAGGTAGGTAGCCTAAACCTAAAAAGGTTAATTAATCCCACATCAGCATCTGAAGAACATGGTGGTCAAGCATTAATTCACTCCTGAAGTTGCAACTGGTGTTCCTGGTGCAGAGACCTCAGCTAAAAAAGGGTGTTTGATTGCTTGTGATGGCACAGAGCTGCTTCATGCTTCCTGCAAGGACATCTCCTCATGAAGAGTGAGACTTCTGCTACCTGTGACTTTTGATGAGCAGCAGGGATACCAGAATTAGAGCTAGTTTTTGCCTTTTTGAGAATAGAGTATTAGGCCTTGCCTCAGGCTGCTTTGTACCTTGTCAAGGGAATATCAGTTAAGTAAAAGATGCATCTGTTTGATGCAAAGGAGGTTTACTAAGGGAAAGGTCAAATTGTGGCTCCAGGAAATGATGGCAAGAATTGCAGGAAACACTCAGTGTGTTGAAAAAGACAGCAGTATCAGCCCCTCCCTAGAATCACAGCATAGCCTGCCCCTCTTCCCCTCCCTCACCACCCAGGAAAGACATAAAACCAGAGGAAGAAAACACTAGTTTGGGCAATCAGTGCTGCAGTCTGGATATATCAACATGGAGCAACAGTATGGTAGATTTCATCTACATCTGCCCACTTCACTTATTTGAAATTTTTCCTGTTCCTCATATACTTCCTTTGCTATATTAAAGCTTTGGAGAAGGTAATTTTGAATGTTATTGGAGAAAAGATTTTAATCTGACACAGGTCAGGACTTTGTAAATTAAATTTCTGTTTGAAACTGGCTCTTAGCACTGTTTCATGTTAGCTTCATTTTATCCCTTGTGACTTACTATTAGAAAATACAGCATAGGATTCCCTTCTTAAAAAATTCAAGTAATGCATTGGCTTTTTTGTTAATGATTATATGCAAATCTTTAACACTGCAGTCCATTTATCATTCTACTTTGCACATTTGATTTCTTAATAGGCAGTTATCATGGAACTGTGCATGACTGAGACTTGTGCACAACTCACACTTAAAACTGTAGTAACAGTTGATCCCTGTAGTAACCATGACAGGCTGGTCAGTGCCAGGCACAGGATGTTGGGTATGGGAAACTCCATTACAGTTAGGTATCCATAAAACTTAATGTAGATTTTAATCATTAACAGCAGCATCAGCTTCCAGTTAATGGATTCAGAAGCTCACTCACAGCAGAGCTGCAGTGGGTACTGCCTTCCAGATGAGGCAGGAGCAGCAGCAGTCCTAATTCCTGCAAGACCCCTGTCCTTCAGGATGTCACTGGAGTTCACTTTTTTTGTCTCCATCTTACTAAGTGGCTCTGTAATGACTCTTCTGTGTAAACTTTAACTCATAAGGTACTTCTCCACCAGCTGCTGTTTGCTAAAGGGTGCAGGTTACCTACCACAGGCAAGTTTCAATTTTTAAAATGCCCTTTCCAGCTTGGTAGAGAAAAATGTGTATTCATTTGTGGATATTCTCAGTTCAGTCAGAGAGAAAAGGAGAGATTTCTACCAGGCTAAGCCTGGGAAAGAGTTCGAAAGGAATGTAAACTATTTATTATCTCTCTTGTTGTTCATATTGTTTATAGATATGTTCTGCCACCGTGTGCTATTCATAGTGCACCAATGATGTGAGATGTTTTTACTTTAATACCAATGAAATTGTCCTTACGATGTGCTCTATAAAAGAGCGACGTGTTTGAAATAAATAATTCTCTTCTTGCCTTCTGACTTGGATTCTTCATTATTCCTGTCCTGCCTCCACAGTGACATTCATTTTCTGAGAATCCAAATTTATTTCTTAGGTGACCTTGGAACTGAGATGGGCATTTGGGGTTCACAGATGTTCGGAACCAGTTGAGGTGACCTGGGGTGTCCCACCTGCTATGAGTCCAGCAGGGCTCACAGAGGGAGGGCTTGGTCCCCCAGAAGTCTTGTTTGCCCTAAAGTGCATTTGAAGGGGCAGTAAATGGCTATGCTTGGGCCCCAGGGTGCCTCCCAAAATATGTGCACACACCCTGATGAGCTGAGTGTTTCAGTGCCTCTGATTCTTTGGAGATCACCCTGTTACTAGGGAGGAATAAGATTAAGATAGGATTATTCTAGAAAATTTTGTTTCTTTTGATTACAGAAGCAGGTTAACTAATTCTTCTGATTACAGAAGCATGCTAAAAATTCAGTTCTGGATAATATTTGACTGTAAGCGCATCAGCTGTTGCTGTGATGCTCAGCTGGTGTAGATCTAGGACTGCCTCATTCTATCTCAGAGAGCTTTGTGAAGCTATCATGTCTCTGTTCTTCCAGTACAGATGGAGATCCCAGCTGCGCTCCAGAGACACTGTACTCTCCTCTTGATCAAGATGAAAGCTGCTCTCTCCTGCCTCTTATCACTCTGCTTTTCCTGCCTCTTTCCTGTGCTGCTCCCCCTGGATTCACTTCATCTGCTGTTCTGTGTTGCTTGGAGTGACATCCAAAGCCACAAGATAAGGTCTAAAGTGAAGATGGCAGAAAAGAGAACACTTACATAAAACTGCCTCCTTTGTAAGGCAATTCTCTGCCATTCGAGAGTGTCTGATGAAGATTGTACTATTTTGTATCATTCTAAAGCTGTACATTGCAGCAAGACACCACCTCTAAGCTGCATGCAGCCAGGACGTTGTACCCCACCAAACAGAGCTTAACCTTGGCATTTGTGACCTGTAGATTTGCAGAACTCTTGAGCCATTTGGTCCAGATTCCACTGATGCTGCTCCACAGATGGTTGGTCCAGTGGGCTCTGCATATGTGTGCCCTACAGCACTGTGTGGAGAGGCTTTTTTCACCACCCGAAAGCAAACTGAAGGGTTTTAATATTGGAGATTTTTAGGCTTGAACACTACAAACCATATGCAGTTCTGAGGCTGTGATTTCTGTGTGAAAAAATTCTTCGAAATTCTTGTATGGAGGTTATTGATACCTGTGCATGCAAGGGTAATGAGGGCTTCTGCAGGTTGAGAGCTCCCCCAAAGCAAGCAAAACATGTCCAGCAGTGGCCATGCAGCAGCTGGCACCCATTGAGACATGGAGTGGGGAGAGCCCTCGGAGCCTCCCAGAGAACGGGGTGGCACATGGAAAGTGCACTGCCAGCTTAGGTGCCAGCTCTGGCACAGCGTGGGGACCCTCGGCTGCCCCACGAGGGTGAGGGGTCGGTTCCGTGGGGTGGATGAGACAGCTGGACCTCTCCCTTGGTGTGGGAAAACCGTGCTGCCCATCCCTGGACTGGTCCCCAGCAGCATCCTCCTGCCAGATGGGGATTTTTGTTGCAAAGAACTTTTTTTTCTCTCTGAAGAGGAGTGCTTGTAAGGGTGGATCAAAGGACCTCAGTAGCTCCAGATGAATTGCCAGACACCTCGTTAATCAGCTAATAAAATGCAATGAATATGTTGCACTTGGAAAGCCAAGTGAGAGGCCTCACAGTCCCTTACACTGAATTTCCCACGTTGTCCTCATTTAACCTTGCTGTGCCATGGCTTTCCTTTTTTTTTTTTTCTTACATTATTTATAGAGTGAATATTAGTGCAATGCTTTCTCCTTCAGCATCTGGTAGCATCTTCAGAAACAACAATCAAATGCAAATGAAAAACAGAGACCCATATACTTTCTGAATATATTTTACAAACCTGTTTGTAATGGCTAGAGAAGAAAACACAGTTAATAAGGAAGCAGGGAGTGGAAGCTGCATTCTTTTATCTGAATATTTGTTTTGGCAGTCATCTGAAGTTCCCTGAAACACTGGCTTAATTGTCTCTTAAGTTTGCCAACTGTAATTTTCCCTCCTATTATTAGAAATAAGGGCATTTTTTTGTTTTCTCAAAGAGATTTATTTTCATAGCAAATGCATTATGTGTATCCTGTTAATGTAAAAATAAAACTTTTTGTTAATATCTTCCATGAAGTTTATTTTATGGGCCCAAGCTCGGAGATTTAACTCTAATGTACCCTGAGTCAGATCATGTGTGAGGAGCTGCTGGCTGCCAACTGGTCCCCTCTGTGGACTTTGACACACAGCCCCATCAGTGTAGGGCTTTAAGGGAAAGAAGCACAGTCAGAACCTTCTGACCCTTCTGAGCACAAGCATTTTCCTCTGGTGAAGCACAAACTGTGTCTCATACATGGGTAACTTCTATATCCAGTAGTAAGTTCTTGGCTCAAAGAGTGCAAATGCTTGGACTTGAGTTTATAAGCAGCCCCGTGCACTTTACAGTTGTTCATTAGACTTTTCAATGTGAAATCTAAAATCACGAAGAACAGCATTTATTTCACTTTTTATATGGAACCAATATAATTTTTCTTAACACATTTTAAAGTAGTTGATGAAGAACTTTTTCTGTAATGGAATAGTCACATTATTCTTGATATTAAAACTACAACCAATTAACACTAAAACAATCACTGAGCAGTGATAAAATTATGAGAAAAGAACGAGATGATTGCCTTTACAAAAAGATTTTGTTTGAGTAGTAACTCTGCTGCTTACATTTCATGTAGAATGTGGAATGAGAAATCTGCAGTGTCTGCCAGAGGGGACAGCTTTGCTGTACAGTTTGGCCTCAGGGGAAGCTGAAGGAGCCATTATAACTGGCAAACTTGCAAAGTATTTATGTTTGTCTACAAATATTCTCAAATTAACAAAGTAACATCCATGTGTGCTTTATCCATCCTGTTTTGAGGTCCTTCAAAGGAGAAGGCTTCCTCTGTCCTTCAACACCTGCTGGGCTTTTGACTGCCGTGCTGCAGTTTATGTGAGGGCTGTTTCTTATAAATGTTCCGTATCCATCCAAAAGGAAAACACTCAATTTTGTAATGGAGTAGAGAATCCAGTCTTTAAAAAACATCTTTCAATTTATACTGTTTGTTTTTTCTGGCAATTCCCTATGACCATTGTGCTTTAATAATTTCAGCATGTTCCCTTTTCTGTTTCCTTCCATCTTTTCCTATACTGTTAGAATCAAAAATTAAACCAACCTTAGTGGGTTTTTTTTCAACATGGAGGTATTTGCAAGACTGAATTGAAAGCAACTGGTATCTTATTCTAACACCAGCATTCTCCTTAAAAATAGGATAGGAATAAAATTATAATTTAACATGTTTTGTCAGGAGCTGGTTGGTGTAAGTTTCAAACAGCTCTTTGTAATGAGATTTCCATATTTATAGTCATCTTGCTAATTGACAATATTCTTAGGCACTCTGTAATTGTAGGTCTTGTAACATTGAATGCTCTTTCTTAATAGCAAAGGACAAGTTTTGTTAAACTCCAGTGAAACTACTATTTGGTAGTATATATTAGTAATGTGGTGAGGGAAGGGAAATGAATTACAAATGAATTACATTATAGCTTTAAAATACTGAATTTACAGTCTAAAAAAGCAATTAAAACTTAATGAAATTATGAGCTTGGGAGCACTGCAATAGATACATTGGGTGTCAGTTGCATAATCACATTACTGCTGCTTCATAGTGTACTGTATTTTAGTAAAGAAGCAGTTTGTAGTAGTGTGTGCTCATGTTTCTTGGCCATGGAAAATACTAAGTAATTCAATTTAGCTTAGATTGCAGTGAAAGTAGGAGAATTTAAGTTGTATTACTTGCATTTATCTAAGTCTGAGCATGTGTAAGAAGAGGTAATGGCACACCAGCTGGCACACAGGAACTTGTTGACTCCAGGGAAGAACCATGTGCTCGAGCCCTTAATTTTGCCTAGGAAGAAAATTTCCACCAAAAACACTGAAAAAGTTTAACAATGTTAAATGTCTTGGACATTTTATTTTGTCTTAGAAAGGAGTGGAATACCTTACATTTAACCTTAAAGTGGGGTTTATGGGCATTTTTTTTGCAGTGGATCCACATAAACCATGAAAAACACACTTTTGAGTTGAACATTATTTCTGAAAATAGTTTGTCCCAAAATGGAATGTGATTTCTCTCTGCAACTATTTGGAAATTTGGGATGATTGGCTGAATAGGTTTGGACAACAAAATGATTCAGGCTAAAGTGGTAATTCTTCTTCATTAGGAAGTGATAATGAAGATTGAGTTCAAGACCAAAAGAACTCAAAGCCATCTCAATCATCTATTAAGAAAGTAATATGATCTACAAAATAAATTATATTTGAGGGTATCTTACTCCTTTTATCTTCTTTCAATCCTGTTGCTTTAAAAACAATAAAGTAAAAGACTTGCATTTTTTGTAAGCCCTAGGAATTAAGGGTGTCAGCACTCTGGTGGTTAAGGCACATGCTCAGATCCACACCTGGCCAACATGGTTATCTATGTACTTGTGGCAGCTTGGAATTTCCAACAGCTGAGCACCTTGCCACCACCACAGCTGCTGTCCTCCCTTCTCTGTGGTGTTAGAAAACATGCCCAGGGAACATTGTGTTTGCATTTCAATGCAAATTTAAATATCTCCTTACACTTGCAGTAAAACAATGGGCTGCTTTTCTTGTTTAACTTCAATGAGAACACTTTGAAATTTTGGGTTTTTTTTAAACTCAGCCTAAATGTTGTTCTCTTGCTGAATCTGCAAAATAATAAAGTACAAGCAGGTACACAAACAGCTGCAATTCAGATTCATTTTGCCACCAAAACAGGTAGCCCCAAATGGGTTCATTTCTCTTTATCTTTGACCCAAGCAAGGTCATCTCTCTCACCTGAAATGTGTGATGATCTTGCCAGCCTTGTGTGACATGCTGCTTACTCTGGGAGTGTAACTACCAAAACTGTAAAAGTTGTTGCAAATCTGGTATTGCAACAGCCTTTGGAAACTTAATAATGAAAGAAAATTCCAGAGACTTAGAGCAATAGAGGAAAATGTTGATGACAATCCTGACACTTTGTTCTGTGTCCATTTAAAATCTCTATCCACAGCACCTCCTTGTTGACATGGTTACTCTGGCTTGTAAGAGTCTGTGTAAGTGATTGGAGAGGAGAGCTCTGATACACCTTGACTTTTAACTTACCTGAAAAAGAAGTATAATGAACTCACTTACTCGTGAACTTTATACAAGAGATAGGGAGCAAATTTTCAGTGAGGATGCACATGATTTGCTATCCTATGAAAGGATAGAGTGGAATGCCTATAACCCTGTTTAAGCCAGGGCTTTCCAGCTGCTAGAAATTTGAAATGTGCTTTCTGTAGTATTTCTGTCCTTTAACTGGTATGAAAAGTTGAAAATTCAAAATTTCAAGACAAAATTTATTTTTAGCTTTGGAGTATTTTTTGATAGAATTAAAAATTATTTATCCAAGCAAATCAATAAATTTTTAGCTTTCACTTAATTACTGTATAGTTTTGGAACATCTTTATTTTTCAGATAGATTCTTTCTAACAGGCAAATTCTCCAGTTAAAACACATTATCTGTTAATAGGATCATGCTCCCATAGTACCTGCTGCCTAGAAAGAGGGTAGAACATTACAAACCTATTAGAATTCAAAACCTCTGATGAAAATTATTTTTCAAATAATTTATTTTTGCAGAACTAAGTTTTCTAAGTATGAATTCCAGAAGGATAAAATGGTTTTCATTGTTCAGTGTTGGTGTATGGCATTAGAAGAATGCATGACATTTTAAAGAGAACAACAGGTTCCTTTTAAAAATAGTATTTAATTCAGGAATTACGCTACCCAGTGAAAGATCGTGAGTGGCAAAGCGTGTATGAATTCTCACTTGAATTTTTAGACTGTATATTTTACCCTACTTTGTAATAAACTTGGAAATGGACTGAGAAGAGATATGGCTTATATTTTATATGTCCTATACTCTGACATTACAAGCCACTGTAGAAATTTTTTTTTTTAAATATCCCACTAAAATCAGGGGATATTTGTAGCATAAGGCAATCTATAGTAACCCAAATCCATGCTTCTCATCAGTGTCAACTAGGGCTTTCTGAATAGCAAAGAGGACTTTAAAAAGAGCTCTTGGTGAAAGCCAGCCTCCTGTTTTCTTTTTAATTTCCCTATTTTGTGGGAAAGGCAAAGTCTTGCACAGTTAAGTCTGAGGTGGTCACATCCTCGGGGAAAAATAGATATCTATGTCTGTCAAAACAAAAACATTTTGGGAAAAAAATTAAGTACGTGTTTTAAATATTTTTCAGTTTAGAACCATCACCTTATCCTCGTCTCCACGGTGTCCGGACTGCCTTTAGTGTCTTTTGCTACAGAATAAAGTAACCCTGCTGCTTACCATAGACCTAGAAGGGTGGTTTGTGTGACGGAAGGGAAAAGGTCACCATTCCCAGCCATCCTTATGCTCTGAGATGCCTCCCATGGAGGGAAGTGTAGTGACAGGGACCCTCATTGTTATCAAGAACCTGCTGCCAAATGCTGCAGGCCATTGGGAAAGGTTCTTGAGAAAATAAAGGCATTTTTAAAGAAAAATTACATTTTTTCTAGGCTTTTCCACTTACAAAACCAGTGATTTTTTTGGGTTAATACAAGCTATCTTTTGAAAGTTTCGGTTTGGATTGTTTGGTTTTTTTCTATGTGATGTGAATGCAACTTTGAGAGACCACACCCCAGGTCCTAGTAGAGAGGCCAGATTCTAACTTTCCCTCAAACCTGGCTGCCAGATTTCATGTGGGGCTTTTTTTACCCCTCTCTCTGCAGACTAGGGTGTAGCAAGGACAGCAGGGACAAGCTCTGGTTAGTGTGAGGCAGATAATTTTGGCAGGGATCACAGAGGTGCTGTGTATTCCAGAGGGGCTGTGTGGGCTCCATCCCGAGTGCCTCGCTGCTGAGGGGCATTCAGGCCCATTCTGAGGGGGAAGCAAATTGCTCTATTAATAGTAGGATCCCTACAAAAATTCTTTTGAGGACATCAGTGACCATATCCAGTGTGATCCTAGAAAGCTAGAAAACAAGGCAGTGACAAGTCTAAGTGGGATGAAGAACAGAGGCACGGCTCAGTTTTTACTGGGAGAGACTGCAGTGTGCCCCTGGGGAAGGGCTCTCTCCCCTTTTTCCTTTATGTTTATAACTTGCTTGACTCCTGTGAACGCCACTGTGAAAGCCCAATGCTAAGAGCTCATGTGGTTTTAAAGAGGTGCCAGCCTTTGAGATGGCAGTAAGCTTGTGTGACAGAGAGGGGGAGGAACAGTGGACCGTAGTGGGGACAGGAGAATCTCCCAGTATATGCTTGGGACCCAAAGGAAAAAAGCAGAGTGAACACCTCTGGCAGAAGCTGCTGCAGCTGTGGTGCCCTTCTGCCCTCCACACCAACCCTCCCTCTGGACCACAAAATCCATCTCTGCGTGGTGAATGCTGGACCTGCCTCTTCAGGAGTTCTGTGCACAAGACGCTGTCTCTGCCGCTGTCCCAGATGCAGCTTTTGCTGCTGGCAGCAGTGGAGATGCTGTCCCGCAGGGAGTGAGCCCCGTGCACTGCTCTGCTGCAGCCTCACACGCTGCCAGCCCAGCCTCGCTGCCCTGCAAGGTGCCCCTGCTGCCAGGCTGGGGCTCAGAGCAGTTGCATGATCTCGCTGAGTGTCTAAAGCCGTTTAAAATAAACACGCTGGGAAAAAAGAAATACACTTACAAAAGACTTCAGTTGCAAAGACATTCCCGCTCCTCTTTGCTTTCCTCTTTAAGTACTGATAGGCTATCTTTTGGGTGGGGGGTGGAAGAAGAGCAAGGGTGAGGAGTGAACAAAGCAAATGACTCCTGACTTCAAGACTCAGAAGAAATCTAAGCTGCTCATACCATCTTCTTACATTGTCTTTCCTCCCAGAAAAACATCGAGATTGTAAAAAAAAAAAGGTGTTGTCAGCTAGAGCTGTATTTTGTTAGAGGGACATGGAGCAGAGCAAGGTGAATTACAACTGTCCCTGTTCTAAATGCAGGCAAGCTGTAGCAATTTGTTACAATTACACATAGGTTAAATAGCTTGTTTATGTATTATGTCTCATTTCTGCACTAGTTCTCGATAATATCATACTTCATTTTCTTCTGCCATATGCACTTCCCTTCATTTGTGGCTACTGCAATAATGCCTGCACAGGAAAATGAAGAGTCATTTTACTTTATAATGTTCTGCACATTAAATAGCAGAAGTTACTGTGAAGACTCAGAATTTGTTTAGCATTAAGCTTCCATCTTTTTCCTCTCCACAAGCTCTTGGTACCCAAGGTGAGTAATGGGTTCTCATTTTAGTACATTTGTGTTTTTTTCTTGTCTCCCATCTTTGAGTCTAATCAGCACTGATGGTGAACAGGAGGATAAACTGAATTACCATACTAGAGCTTACAAATTTCAAATTGACTGTTACTATCTTTCTGAAGCAGACAATAAAATAAAATATTTCTCATGTGTACTGCATTTTAATAACAAGAAGGAGGAACTTGATTTTAGCTGCCATGTATTACTGAGTGCTTTGTTTCAGCCACTTGCAACCATGGGTGGCCCTTCTGTTTAATTCTATACTAACTGTAAAATGCTGTGATTGGTATGGTGGGTTTCCTTCCCCAAAACAGAGGGAGCCAGTTTTAGAAGCATTAAGATAATGCCTTTGGGATTCTGTTTTCATTAGAATGCTGAATAGTCCTAGATTTACAGCTCTCTGCAGACAGCTATTATCTCTTTCTAATGACTCTTTTGTGTTAAAGAAAAGTAATGGAAATCTTCCAGTACTGTTAAAATGCTTCTAATTTTCCTTAATTTGCAGGAAGACAGCAGAAATCAGTGAGAGGAAATAAATAAGGCATCAATATAAGCCTTGCTGGCTAAGGAAACGCAGAAAAAAGTTTTCACCATCTGGATACAGAAAGGATTGGAGAACATTCATTCTTGGTAATAGGAGTGTAGCACACCAAGAATAGTAATTTTTTGGTCCTCAAAAAGATGATGTTAAAAAGGCTTGCTTGGAAGTGATAGCTATTTAGGATCTACCATGTGAGAAGTGTGTTTTTTCATTAGAGTTCATACTGCAAACAGGACACCAATCTGTGGCTTACAGAATGTGTCTGCCTTCTCACTTGGTATTTTTTTAATGTTGCTCAGGTTTTATTTTATTTATTTTATTAAGCTGTTGAGGGGGAAAATATTTGTTTCCTTTGATATTAGAAGTTTTACCCTCTGGTGCTGCCATACTGCAGAAGACAGTCTCCAATAAGGACAGGCTGACCATAGTTCCTCCCTAAATTCTTAAGACTCTTTCAGGAGTCCTGAATATTTAAGTACAGACTTTTTCAATCAGCTTAAAGCCAAATATTACTTACTGGATAGGACAAGCTTTCAGGAGAGGGGAGCTAGAAAGGAAAGGTTAGTTACTGGTGTTCAGTGAGATTGACAGCAATCCCTTTTGGCATGCAGATGGAGAACTGGATGGTGATCAGGAAAATATTTAATGGAAATGTTTGCAAGAAACAGGATGTCATATTTTGAAGCTGAATTAACTCTGTGCTTTGAACATTCTTAATTGATTCTACAGAGGATATGCTGAAAATTCCTGGTTTTATGCCTTGCATCCTCATGATTTCAGCCTGTAGTGGTATGCAGCTTTCTTTCCCATAACAGCATCATTTTTTGTTCCCAGTGGCATTTAAAATCATTCTGCCTCCAGAAGTGAATGGGGATTATATTTTTTAATTCTAAGTATAACTGCAAAGCTACCTCAGCAGTGCAGAGAAGTGCCAGTGTCTGGTGCCTGCCTGTACTGCCAAGGCAGGGCAGGGCCAAGGGTGAAGCTGGAGGCTGTGCCCAAAGCGATGTAGCCATGCTGGTCCTGACTCCTGCCTGCATTGCCTTAAGGAAGGTGAATGAAAGACAGCAGAGAGAGGGTGGCTTGGAAAGGCTCAAAGGGCATCATGTGCTACTGATTTCTCCAGCAGTGGCTGTCGGAAGGGTCTGCCTGCGAGTGTGGCACAGATGACAGAGCTGGTGTGGGTCAGTGCTTATTAATGGATTATTTCCTTTGCCATCTCAGCAGTGAGGACTCCTCTGTGATGGCTTCAGGTGCTTCCCCAGGGCAGCTCGAGGGATGAGAATGGGGAAAATTTGTCTGCCTTCCAAAATCCAGTATCATAAGTGTAAATTATTTTGTTTCTTGCATATTATACTTTGAGGTTCAACTCCATTTCACAGATACTTCGTAATTTAATTTCATTAGATGGCACACTCTTTAATCATCTCCCTTTTCTCTGGTCTCTCTTTGATGTAAGAAATTCCTAAAAATCATCAAAATATTATTATTGGGTTCCTCTATGTTAATCATGGTTTTGGTCAAAGATGATAATAAGTAGTCAGTCATTGGATTGAATTGAATTTCCTGCCAAAGTTAATAAGAATGATCGTGCTAAATTTTTTATGTAAAATACACAACTTGAAATTAGGAACTAGCAAGAATATGATGCAAAAACTCTGATCCTGCCCGGGAGATGCTGATGTTGCATTTTATTATTCTGTTTAACTTTTTCTTCCACATCATGTGACAAACCCTATTTGTTCTGAACTTCAGATCCTTTCTTGACTCCAACAGCAACTTAAAGCAGTTGATTTGCTTGGCTTCTCAGGCCCTTTTTAGAAAAAACAAATATTTGGATCCAGGCAATAAGCCTAGCACTTTGTTTTTAAAACACTGTATTCAGAATTAGGTAACAGGGTAATTCTAAGAACTTCTGTAGGGTCAGGGTGATAGCAGCTTTTTTAAAATAGTTTTTGCTAATATTCTGCCATAGCTACTTATAATTGTAAGAACACTTGTCTTGTGCTTGTTTTTAATTTTGAACAGTTCTCATTGCTGTCCAGAGGGCTGAAGATGCATTACAGGCTTCTGCATTGCATCAGAATAGGTATTTCATTGCATTGCATCAGAATAGGTACTGGCATTTTCACAGCTGAACTGAACAGCCTTGTAGTGAGTTGTAGCAGTGTTGAGGAAGAAGGCAGGCTGCAGAGCTTGTCTCATCGCCAGTTTTTTTTTGTTTACTTTTTGTTATGATTAAATGCCTCTAAAAATAAGCCAGTGATTGAATCCAGTCCTTAATTTGAAAGGGATGAGATGGAACTGGGAGTAGGAAATGTCATGCCTGAATCCCTAAATCACTAAAAATCAAAGTTTTGCTGGTGTCCCTAGCTGAACCTTTTCTCTTCACTGGAGGCCTGTGTCATTAAGAGAAGGCAGTGAGGATGTATCTTCAGAGTAACCTGTTTGGAGGCTTGGAGGAAAATCTTTTGTTTCTAAGGAAGAAGGCAAAATGTTCTGCCACATGGCAGAAGACTGCCAATCCTTCAGAGTAAAGTGCTAATTTCAACATTGTCAAGCAAAACTGCTGTGATACCATAGGCTGGAGGCCACCCTGGTGCTGGTGTGACTGATGCTCTGATTCCAGCTGGATGTACTGGCTTCGTTGTGGGAACAGCCATACCAGCCTGTCCCTCGGAGAACAGCTCATCCCCAGGCTCAGGCACCCTTCTCATCCCAACCCCTTCTTTCTTCCTTTCTCCTTGACCTTGGAGGGTAGATGTTTGTCTAGTCAAATTCTGGATGTTCTCAATGTAAATCTCTGCATGGGCATTATCCCCCCAGGGTGTCTCTGCAGTCAGTCCTGTGGGGAGAACAACACCAGCACTTCTTGTACCTCTTAAAGAATGGCATGAGTAGTATCCTGGAAGTGTTGCTTTGCCTGTAAAAAGCCTCTTGATGAGCACCTTGGATTTGCAAGGTTGAATCCTAGCCTGTCAGTCCCTGATGAGGACTTCTTAAAAATGGCAATTAATCGAAAGGAATGGTTTTGGCTTTTTTCATCTGGATGCATATTCCAGTAATACTTTATGTAAACAACATGTATTTCACATTTGGTTGCTCCAAGTACTAGAGTTTCAGAAGAGAGTGGAGGTGAAGGAGGCCAAATGCATGAAATTTACCTGGAAGATTCCATGTTTTCTGCTCAGGAAGGGTGACATAGAAACTGGTCTCAGAAAGCATTTGCTTTTCAGGCACTGCCTTATAGTCTAAGAAATAATCATAATCATGCTTTCCCTTCAAGCATGATTTCCCTTTTCCCTTCCCTTTTTATTCTTTAATCCAGAAATCCTTTGTACTTTCTGATGTAAAACTGAGTGTGCACTTCTTAAAATGCGACCTATACAGATAACTTGTAAGCATGACATTTCCATGAATATTACCGACATAATTACAGAGCTGTGAGGACTTCCTTGTTTTGGTCGTCATTTGCTCAGCAGCAATTGTGCTGTCACTTGCCACAGTGTCTGTGTTTCTGGCCACAACATGGATTGTGCTGCCAGTGTGCTTTTCCCATGAAGGAATTTATTCTGCAGTCTTAGATTTTTATAAAGGGAAATCCTATCATCCTGCATCCTCTGTTTCTCGCTGGAGCTATTTCTCAGGAAGCTTCAGGACCCCTGGTAGGAGAGGAGTTAATGCACTGGAAAGGGATCACTGCAGACAGTGTAGGTTTGGGTCTTCCCCCTTTACTTCTTTGTATACAAAAAAAATTTCTCTTTGAATTAGTCTATGTTAGGCCCTTGGCTTCGGGATGATAAAACAAACTCTTCCTGGAGAGTGGCAAAAACAAATAAAGTGTGTCCCTTTCTTTTTGAATATGTACAAGACTGTTGCTTTTCTTCAAGAAAATATCAACAAATCCAGTCTGGTCAGGATTAGTGCTAATAATCCATTTCACCTTTAGCAGGGTCAGGTTGTGCTTTTTGGTTCAGGTTGGGCCTTTTGATTTCAGCCTGCTGCTTTGAGTCTTTTCTGTGCTGCTCCAGAGAGACAGCTGGTCTTTCTCCAGATGGTTGTTGTATTACAACATTGCTTTTTTGGATTCTTAGGGCTTCCTCTCTGAGGATCAATCTTGCAGGCAAGGCAACAACATGTTTTGCTCTCTTCAAGAGAAAGATTAGACTCTAGGTCAGTCTGGGTGTTTTGCAGTGGTGTTTCAGCTCTGTAGAAACAACATTAAATGTGCCCAGAATGAAGAAAGAATGAATGCTAAGGTAGCATCATATCTTTGGGGATGCTCTGGGGAGCTTTCTTTGCTTTGAATTTTCTTAAGAAATTATAGGAGAAGGGATATCACATCCTGTCCTTGAACTTTTAGGAAACAAAAAGTTGACTGGCTTAAGAACAGCTCTCTCATCGTGGTACACTTTAGTTCAGTCACTTACGAGAAGAACTTGTGTGTCATTAAAGAGATATTGATGTTAGTGATGGCAAAATGCTGGCAAGAAAATCACCAAATGTTAAATGAATGGTAGTTGTGCTTAAGCCTCATTGGATCCATTAAAGAAGCCTCTTTTAGATTGCTGATGACTACTTTGACTCATTAGTGTGGAAGTAGACCTCCTGTATGTATGTGTGGGTGTTTTTGTTAAATTGAAACACTGAAAGGATGTGGGAGAGACACACTTGGAAATTTTCCAGATTTAGATTCATCCTCTTCTTTTCACAGAGATTATCTGTGAGACTTAAAAGCACACATTTATCATATAATCACAGCAGAAAATAATTGAAGACATTTTGCTATCACCCCTTTTCTTTACCATGTTATCTATTAGAACTTAATCTGAAGAACATCTGTGTTTAATTTTAACTCTTGAGTTCTGATGAAAAAAGAAGTTACTGCTAAAACTATACTCTTTGTAGCAGCTTTCTGGTTATTCCTCATGTTTGCAGGTGAGCTATTGTGACAATCCTTGAATTTCTGAATCAGATGAAAATATTTTCTTGTACAGAATTTATCGCATTTTAAAATTGAGCACCTTTCTCCAAAATGAGCTACCATCAAGAAGAGAGAGTGAGGAAGCTCGAATGTAAACAATCATTTGGTCATGGAAAAGATAAAAGCATTTAAGGTCATTTGCGAGAATTATCCACAAAATGATCCCATATTAGAAGAGCTCATCTGTTAAGTTCCAGCTTGGTTTCATGTTGGAAACACTGTGTAAGAAACAGATGCAGTTTTTTTAACAGATTATTTATAATAGTTTCCATAGTACCTATGATTCCATGGGGAATTGTGAGCCAAATTTCAAAGGATGAATTGCTTATGAGTTTATTTCCCCAATAAATAATTTCTAAATATGGGATGTGTACCAAGCATCCTTAGCTCTTGCTGTGGTACTGGTTTCTCGCTGGTGTGAAGGTCCTGGTGTTCTGTTTCATTGATTGACTGTGCCTGTAAGGCTCAGCACGTGGGTGGCCTGTCGTGTTGGGAAACTCTCCTTCAGAGAGCTGACAGGGCAGCTCATACCCCATCGCTGCGAGAATCAGATGCTGTGCTTTGTGTCTGCCAATATCTCATCTTCACTTTGGCCTAACCACAGACTGGCTTTTGTGAGTTATTTTCAGAGTGTAGATGAGGTTGACAGATGAATAGGGAAGAGTTGGAAGGAGTTTTCTCCTCAACAAGCTTTATGGACCAGGTGGCTCCTGGGTAAAACAGCATCAGTGGCGTTTGCTGCGTTTTGACATTCAGCAGGGAAGTTATGGTTGGTGGAAGGCACCTGGTCTGCAGTCTAGCATGAGCCCTCAAGGTCTTCTTTTGTGGCTTTTGCTGGATGTGAGAACTACTCTTTCAGAACAGCAAAAGACTTTATAAATTATTTTAACTGTGTACCAATGTAGCTGTAGGAGAATTACTGCCCTGAGAAGGTGTGGCACTGTATCTTCCACTTAGTGGAGGCATTGGGAACATAACATATCTGTAATCCACAAGCTTGTATTTGTTCACACCTCAGTTTCTGGTGTTGATCACTGAAACATTATACTTGCTTGGTCTGGACTGCCTAAAAGTAATTTTGGTTATTCACAGCTTATAAGGGCAGCTGCAGAGTAAACCATGAGTGCAGTAAAGCATGAATATGTGTATAGAGATAGTAAATATTAGATACTTAAGAAGAAAACTTACAATGATGCAGGTCAAAAGGTGCAGTAAGGGAGTGTTCTGTGCATATCCTGCAGATAACATCTAGCAGTACTGGCCTAATTTAGAAAAGTGCAAAGAGAAGAATCTTGCTTTGAAAGATCTGCAAAATCCATGTTTATAAAATGATAAGAAGAATTGGCCTCTGAGTAGGAAATGAGCATTTTCTTGAAACAGATACTGTTTAAGATAAAACCGTCACAAAAGGATCATTTAATATTGAAGAGTCACAGATCCCTGGGATATTCTTCTGTGTTTTGATATCTGTTTCACAAAATGACAAGATGAAGACGTTAATATAAATGCAAGACAAAAGTCCTTTATTTCTTTATATCACTGGTGGATAATTTCTAAAAGTAGTGTTGCAGGATAGTGAAGTGCTATCTCTGTTCAACAAAATAGCCTGAGCAAAGAAAGATAGTTCTTAACAAAATCAGTTGCAAACTTATCCTTTGTAGTGCCTGAATTCTTGAAAATGTATTTTACTTTAATATAAAAGTATCCTAAAATGTGTGTTATTGAAAAAGGCTCCTGCTTCTGAGGGGCAGCTGTCATCATCCTCTGGGTCACTCTTTTGCAAATCCATAATCTCTGGCCTCTGATTTTTTAAATACAATTTTTCTTAGTGTTTAATGTGACTTTCTGTTTGCTTTCTGTCACACAAACCTTTGGTTCTTATGGAAGCTACTGGGGGAGTCCCTTACTGTGCATTTGATGCAATTTTCTTTTGAAAAAGCTGTCTTTCAAAGCTTTTCCTGTGCTTACACCTTTGGATGGGGCACAGAACCTGGTTTGTATCTGGTAGGGGCTCATCCTTTGGAGAGGTCACACTCTGAGCAGCCCAGGAGAGCCAACAGATTGTCCCAGAGCACACTCAGTGAATTCGAGGACAGAGTCAGGTTCTGTTCTCTGGCTGTGGGTGCTGGGTGAAGGAGATGGGAGCTTTTCCTGCTGGCTGGAGATGAAGGGGTTGATATAAAAGAAAGGTCACCAAAACTGCTTAAGCCTTAGCTTGAGATTCTACTTCTTGAATTTTTACGTAGAAAATGAGGATGACATTAGCTAGAAAGGTTAGAGCAGTCAGATGCCTTGAAATAAATGCTTCTTCTTTGTATTTTCTTACAGAGGTAATTTTTTTTTTTGGGGAAAAAAAAGACATTATGAGAACAAAATAACTGATTGTAATACTAATTTCTTCTTTGCTTTTGGCATTGGTGGTGGGCTCATTTTGACTGATCAGGGTGAGAGACAAAAACATTTTGATGGAAAAATGTCATTGTATTATCTGAAAGGTAGGGCAGAAAGACCAGTGTCACAGCAAAAAGGACTTGGGCTTGCACAGCTTCATGAAATCAGCCCAGAGAAACTCTTCACTCCCTCAGTCCCTGTGTCAGAAATTCAGCATTACCAGACTGCTGGCACTTATCACAACAGGTGTGGGGATAGGAACAAGTGATTTTTAGCTATTCCTAGATGTAAAAGGCTCTTGCCAAATAGCTATTGAAGCTGTTAATACTGTTTAATGTGTGGTTTGTTGAATAGTGTTAATATTACAGAGGAACTGGAGGTGGTATTTCAAACTGAGGAGAAGTGCTTGCAGAGCAGCCTACTCAGCCCAGTCAAACAAAGAACTTTTTGAAGTAATTAGAAACAAGCAGTGCATTTCCCACAAAGATTAGAAAAAAGAGCATAAACCTCAATAAAGAAGTGTCTAAAAGTCAGAAACAGAGACCCATAGTAAAAAAAAAAACTGAGTCCTGCTTGGTTGCTGTGAAAGAGATGTGCCAACAATAAAGTTCTTTTTTAGAAAATATGAGATTGCATTTGCTCTGCAGAGATAGCAGAGCTGAGAAGCAAGATGGTTAAAGGAAAAAATATGCTCCAGATGTCAGTGATGTCCATCGAAAGGAAGAGGAGTACTGAAAGTGAAGCTTGGAAGTGGAACATAGCACAACCAAGAAGACTCAAGTTTGAGTGAACCAGGGAGTGTTTCTCTGATTATTACCAGAATCTTAAAGTGAATGAAATAGTAGATTGAACAAGGATTTTTAATGACTATCAAGTCAGTCAAATTGGTGATTGTACTTAATGAAACACACAGCAAGAAACATAATGATTAAATTTTAAGAATAGGTAGAAAAATGTGGTCTAGGCAATATGAATTCATTAACTGAGTTTTACTATGATCTGAAGGCTTTGAGCATGTGTTGAAGGAAAGACGAATTAAAAGAAAAAAAAAAGGGAAAACAACCTAAAGCTTTTTTTTTTTTTTTGAGAAGAGCTGATTTTCAAGAATGGGAGATGAACTAGACCTGATTTTTATGTTAATATTGTCTTGAAAATTTGGTGTGCTGTATCTCCATAACCACAGTAAACTCTCTGTGCAAGTGTAATGGGAATTATATACTGAACAAGAGGTCAATCCTGTGTACTGAGCCACACATCTGTCATCATCTAGTATGAATTAACCTTTTTTATTAATCACTTGGAAAGTGAAATAGAGTCTAAGTTTATTCTTTATGCAGACAATGCCAAAGTAAGAGTGGAATCGCTCTACAAACACTGAAGAATGGGATTAAAACTTGTTTTTCTCAGCTGGGTCTGAAGTAAGATACAAGTCAAGTACAAAATTCTGTGTTTGTTTATGAGCTATCAAGGGCACATCCTCATGTTAGAGAATGCATTTTTTGCTTGGCAAAAGGTCTGAAGAGGAAGATGTGGTAATCATTGTTGCCTTACATTTAATCTGTGGTTCAGAGTGGCATGTGTTGGAAGCAAAACCATCCAGTGGGCATAAAGAGGACTGCTGTACACAGGGCTGTATGCAAAGTCACCTGCCTGCTTAGCTCTGCTGAAGGTTGACTGAAAAAGTATCGTGTCCATTTTTGGGCATCCATAACTGTGTGGGCTACCTTGAGGTGGTTCTGATCGACCAAAAATTTGTAGAATTTTACGTATTTAAGAAGTTTTAGAGGAGTGGGTTTGTTTAATTTACAGAAAAGATGTGAGAGAAACACCCCAATTTTCTTGACTATAATCACAGGCAAAGAGACAATGTAATTCTCTGTATCCACAGGAAATAAGACTCTCCAAAACAGAATGAAAGGGAGACATATAAACATCAATATTTCTCTGATAAGGATAGTTAAGAATTGAAATAGATTGTCTAAGCTGTTCTTACCTTCTAGATAGAGTGATTTCCTGGCTTTGATGGGTAGCTGTGTCTTGGAATAGCTCAGCTGCAGCTGGTTGTGGCTGTAGAATTTTCCATCTTCAGTGAATTAATGTTTGTATATAGCTGAACACAAGGGTTTACACAGTGATAAGAAACAAGTAGAGAAGGTCACAATGTGTTGTTTCAGAAAGAAGAGTTGTGTGAAGATCTTCAATACCTAGCATTTATTGGTGAATTCTACTGTGAATTGGGATAGATTGGCTGTATTTTTTTAATCACCTAAAAGTGCATGACAGAATGTGTCCAGTGAAGGACTCAAAGACTGCATCAAGCCCTCTGTTGACAGGCTGCTTTACAAAGAGGATATAGCAATTAATAACAGTGCACATTCTCTGATGTGTGCATAGCCTACATATCCACATACCTGAGAGATCTGTAGGATTATTTGCAAATCCCTCATATGAAGAAAAAGACAGCTCATACCTGCTGGCCTGAGTGCATTTTTAACCCAGCCTTTCTCAGATATGACAAGATGTTTATTTGACACAGCAGCATTGTCTGCAGCTGCATGTCAGTTAGTCAGTCTAGCTGTTTTAGCAGGACTTCTTTTCTACTTGCTAACTTGTACATTATGTGGCATTTGGAGCTGAAAATTGCCCATCCTGTATACTCATTAAAATAGAAGCAATATCTTTTCAAGGATGATGGGGACCATCACTTGCCTCGGCATGACCAGAAATGCAGTTCTGGCACCCATGGTATGTGCCAAAAATTACTGGCTCTATCTCCTAAGAGCTCAGCCCCACCACAGGGCTCTAGCCAAGGATTTTGGGAGTGAGAAACAAGGAGGAAAAAACCTTCTCTGCTCATACTCTAAAGGTATGGCCAAGTTCTGCAGATGACATTGCCTCTTTGTGTGGTTGATATGGTAAAGGAGCAGGAAGACATCTATGTTGGCCAAATGCAAACCAATGCCCAAATGCATGAATGGAGATGAACTTACAGAAAGTATCTTCATAAAGTACTGATCCAAAACTCATTTGAGTAGAAGAGGTTATTCTCTTGGTGATAGATTTGGTTCATATGGTTGCTATTTTTTTTTTCCACTAGTGCTTTTCTTTCAAATTTGTGAAATAAACAGTTTTTTTTTTTAATGGACTGAAAAAAGTTTAGGTGTATAGGATACCTGGTATTAGATTTTTCTTTCCTTTTTTTTTCTCTCCTTTTTGTTTCTTTTTTTCATAATTTGGATCACTTGAGAAAATTGGGTTAGGCTAGCACTGGACAAATAGTTAAAGTAGCAGAACTGAAAAGATGGTAAATTTAGGTAGGAAGCTTATATGAACTATTGAAAACGGTAGGTGGACAAAGTGGATTTGACAATAATAGAGTAATTCTTGTATTCTTCTGGTTATTTTTGAATAACAATCACATTATAAAAATAACTTTGTCCTGGTGGCATAAATGAAATCTGTAACTTGCTTTATTGAAAGGAACAATCATTATTGAAAAAATTTCATTCCACCTATTCTAGCCTCCTGTTAGAGGACAAAGACCACAATTTCTAGAAGCTAGTCCAGAGATGAATAGAAACAAAAATCATGAAGTCTCAGGAAGCAACCAAATTAGGTTAAATGTAGATTCTAAATGTAAATGAAAGAAGGAAAAAGAATTCCATCCTTGTTTCTTTGAGGAGGTTTTAAATACAAACCTTTCAGGGAAAGACATGTTTTGCTCTTTAATCAAGCTCTTACCCAAAATGTTCATGCTCATAGAGAGAATACCAGAGCAAAGGAAGTAGTGGGTAGACCATTTCATATCACAAAGAGGTTTCTCTTTTTCTAAATTACGTTTACATTAATTCAGCAGTGTAGAAATGCACTACACATTGTGTCTTGAGCTTCCCTTTGCACATGCATAGGGATGAGTGTGGGCAGCCCTGTCCATTGTGCATGCAAAGGGGTGGGGGACAGGAATGCACAGCACCCCTTCACTGTGTGGGAGCCAGCTTGGGCATGCTCAGGCCTCTCAGTTTGAACTATAAAACCCCTCGAGAGGATTTTTCTGGAATAAATAGAAGAAGAAAGGTGCTGTGCAATGTAAATGGCCCTAACCCTGGGAAGGTTTTATTCTCATTACTGAAGAGGGCACTACTGAAGACATGAGACCGTTTTTGGATTTTTTTATTCCAGGGGAGTCGAGGTCGATATAGGAAGGTTTGGGTTTTGGTTTTGTTTTCCTAGAAAGGTTGGTCAGGACAGGTTCCTCTGTGCTCCTCTTCCCAGATGTGAAGATGCTCAAGCCTAGGATAAGGCCAGGAACAAAACAGTATCTTACCAGAAGGGAACAGAACTCCACAATGAGGGAGCTGCCAAAAGTGGTGGGTTCACTGTCCTGTCATAATTGTGTGCAAGTCCTTCAAGGATGAAAGCCTGATGTGCATTAGGTGTGTGCACATAAAGACAGTCTATTTGAGAAGTCAACAGCAGTGTTTGTGGGGAAAAGCAGTAGAGAAAGAGGATAACCAAACAAACAGAACTCAGGGATCATGGTCTAAGACTTACAGTCAAACCAGATTAAAATTAAATCCTTAACATCAGAAAATCAGTTTAGGCTGTTATCCTGTAATCTAACCCTCTAGCTATTAATATTTATTTATACGGATTCTTGAATAACAACTGGTTTGGTCTTTTTACTACTGACCTCTTAGTTTTTAATTTTGCAAAAGGGAGGGGAAAAGAGAACTTGTAGAGAAGTTTTCCTATTCCTCATGTATTTCCTGGTAGTGCTGCATGGCTGTCTAAACAATGACCCCAAATATTTCCCAACCCAGCATTCATGTGAGCACACCAGTTACCTCCTTCATGCCAATTGATACCTAACTTGGATTTTAAGCTTCTTTTCTCCTTCCCTACACTTTGGTTTTCCCAGAAGGAAAACAGGCAGAATGATCATGGCACATAGGTGGTGGGATTTATGGGATGCTCTCTAGAGCCCAGGTATCTTCTTCCTGTGCAGCACACAGTAACATCCACTCTTGCCTTTTTTTCTGACACCCTCAGCACACTTCATCAAGATGTAACTATAAGCTTGTGGTGCACTTCATTGGGGCTGCTTAACTGCTTGAACAGGGATATTTGCTAGGGCTCAAATGCTGTTTCATACCTAGAAGTCGTGAATTAGTTCATATCCAATTTTTTTTCTTGTATTTCTGTTTCACATATAATGACAATGTTTTTACTATATTAATCCATCCCTCTGGATTTATTCTTTTTAGAGATGGTTCAACACTGGCAAACACAGTAGAATGAATTAAGCTGAAATGTCTATTTTTTACAGCAATACTGATTCCAAAAGTATCAGACATGACTATTTGGCTAAGAAGGAGTAGTTTTGCACATCAGTAGGCTAGCTTAGATGGTTGTCTCAAGATGAGTGTCTCAGGTTGTCTTAGGTGGTTTAATTCTATAAATTCAGAGCAATAATGTGTGAGACATTTACTTCATTGTAACAACTTCATGTAGTCGTCAACTACATCGCTAGGTAGTACTTCACTTACTTTATTCTAGGTTGTAATGCCACCCAGTGGAGAAGAGGAATATGGTCTGCTTCTCAACAAAGGAAAAATGCAAATAAGGATTTCCTACTAATAAAGATGCAAGCCCACTAATTTTGAGAAGAAAATAAGAGTTTTGTTAATTTTCTATATTAATTCATTATCTTGCTATTATCTTACTATGATATCTTAAATTTTAATTTTTTTCCCGCCAATTTTGTTCTCTTCTTAAAGTAATCTGTATTTTTAAATTGTGCTGAAATTAAGATTATAGATTATATTAAATTCCATTATTCTATTATTTCACACCTCTGTTTTTCATTGAATATGATGAATGTTATTTTATGTTGAAATATCTTTATAATGTTTTATAATTCCTTCTACGTAAAAGAGAAAATGAAACGTAAAAAAATAATTTAATTTTGCTGTCCATAATATATTTCTCCAATTCCTCCATTCTTGACCTCAAATCTGGTTTTCTGGCAGAAAACTGGAAAAGTACATGAGATTAATATATACTGGTTTTGATATTTTGAGATCTTATGAGATTAATAAATACTGTTTCATAAATACTACATGAGATTCATAAATACTGGTTTTGATATCTTGAGATCTTATAAGAAGCTAATATGTTCTCAAACGACTGGTACACTATAATTAGGTACTTGTAGTCAAGGATGTTCTTTTAGGTGTCACATAACATGCCGTCAGTCCTGAAATTCTCAGGAAAATTAGGGGTTCAAGACATTCACAAAGGAGGAAGCTTGGCACGGTGCAGTTGACAGAAGTGAGAAGCTCTCTGCGTGTTGCCTGAAGCTTCCCTTTCCCCAGCTGTGAGTGGCATTCCATGGTTTTCCATGGGAAGGCTGCTGGCGCTCCTGCAGAGTCACTGGGAGTGACTCTGTTCAGTTCAGAGTCGGACTCTGCTGAAGGCAGCGAAGGCACCAGGGAAGGAGCACAGGTGATGAAGGTGGCTGTCATGTTCAGTAACTTTGGTTCCTCCTCCACCCTGCCTTCACCTGCAAGGGTGGGACTGTAGTTGAACAGTGCCTGTCTGGTTTGCTGCTGAATCCCTGGAGCTGTGAGCCCTGGCTGAACCCAGTGGAGCAGCCCACCCTGACATCGATCCTGTCCCATCCCGTGTCCGCTGTCTGGTCTAAGAGTTTGTTCAGGTCTGCTCATGAGCTGCTGCAAAACAAATTAATTTTTCAAGTAATTAATTGCTTGGCAGGTGAAAAGAGATAAAATTATTTCCACTCACTGTTTCTTGGCAATCTGACTGTTTCTGTTGTGTTGCGAGGGAGACGCATCCATCGTGGCTCACAGCCGCACTGTTAGTCATATGCTGGCCTGGGTCACTGCTGCCCAGATTTTGGAAAAATGAATCCTCTAAGGGAAAATGCAGCCTTTGCCAGCCCAGTGAATTGATGCTGAGGGGCCACTCGACTCTGTGCATACCTGGTTTGTTTGAAGCTGTAGTTGCAGGCTCATGAAATACCAGCCCATAGTGCATGAAGGTTTTGACAGCTCCACTGCATCAGGTTGGATTTTTCATGCTGTTTTTCCGTGTCCTGGGTTTGCTGTCTTCAGCCCCACCGCAACTCTGTGGTTCCGCCTGGTGTGGGCAATGGGGACTGCAGGGCTGGGATAGGGAGTGGCTGCCCTGTCAGCGGGAGCCAGGCATGGTCATGGCCAAAAGAAAGCAGGTGTGGATTTCAGAAAAAACTCTTGCTTTGTTACTACTGTTTCAGTTAGCAAACCAGTTCTGAGCAAATTATTTTCCAGTCTTTACCTCAAAAAATTTTCAGCTTTCTTTTTTTCATATTGCCCATGACCTCAGAGTCATGCCATAGCCATCAGATTTGCCTTTAAAGCTGCTTCTATAAAGGTAGTGGGTGTATGTGCGATTTTTGGAAAGAAAAAAGCTACAATTTGCCATGTGATATTTCTTTATATGTATGGGAATAAGGAGACAAGTGATGATTGGGAGTTAGAACATTACGCTGCTTTACTTTAAAGGTTGTCGATGACTGTTCTTTGTGATAGAATAATGACTAATATTTCAGAAATTATTAATTAAAAAGAACTCTGTGAGTGATTTTCCTTACTTCCTGGGGGCTTGTACATGTTGTTTTGCAGTGACTCTGAATGGAACAGCACGACATGATTACAGCGTGTACCAGTGGAGATGTGTTCATTTCAGCTGACCAAAAAGCTGAGGCCTGTGCGTCAGGACACGTCTTTTACAGCATGTTTGCTGCAGACGTAGGGATCATAGCTTGAAAATGTTTTGCTTAATCATTATTCAAGCTGTAGTTTTCAAGAAGGCTGACGATACAGATATAAACTTCACTGAACCGAGATTAGAGGAGTGTGTGCATGTAGCTTTGTAAAGTAAAAGGAAACATCATTCTTTTTTTGTTTACGTACAGGCAAACACAAGTTTATGCATCTTTAACTGTTCGTAGATACTGCGGGTGCTGCACGGGACATGTGTGATGCAAAGAGTGTTCAGTGATTCACTGATACAGAAGATGAGGATGCCTCTGATGACTCACTTTTTCCCTCACGCTTTCTTTTCCCGTTAGGCAGAAACAAAGCTTAACAACTTTTACCAGAATCTAAGGAAAGGTTCATACAGGCTCTAATTTGATAATTAGATGTATTTGAATACAAATTAAGTTTGCCTTGAGAATTCCTTAAGGGAAAAAAGAATACCTTATTTCTTTAGATAAAGAAAAATGAACTAGACAAAACACCTGAGGAATGCTACAAGTATTAAGCTTGAAGCAAAGCCTATTTCTGATACCTAGCTACAGGAAAGATGGATAGTTCTTGGGGAAAAAAGGATAAAATTATATGAAGAATGTTCTGTTCTTCCAAACCCTAGCTTTTGTTCTCATTAACAGAAATAAACAGATGTTTCTGTTTGACCACCTCAGAGTTCTCCCAGAATAACTGAAAATGAAAAAAAAAAAAAAGCTTTTGGGAGAAAAAAGTAAAACATTTTGGAAGCCACTTCTGGGGAGGAAAAAGCTGGGCATCTGCTGCACCGTTCAATGGTATGTATTTCAGTATAATTTGTGATGGGGTAGTCCCTCTTGAAGGGATTAGATTTTTTTGTCATTGTTTTTCAGTGTCCCTGGTTTGATGTCAACGTTTGGCTAAAGTTGATAGAGTTTTTCCCAGCCTGCTATTTGGTGGCAATTCTGATTCAGCTTTTCAGGAAGGAAGAACTCTTATTTCAGAGACCACACGAGGGAGTGTTGTTCTGCGTGTCTGGCTGCTCTCTTGCTAGCAAGGGCACTTAAGCTCTGTGGTTTTTCATCCTGTTAAAGGAAAACATTTTCTTCAGCACTTCTCAACTTTTTCCAGGCTGATGTAGTTTCTCAATAACCCCAAACTTTTTTTTTTTTTTGGTGGACAGCGTTTGGAATTTGTTGCTTCATAATGGCACAGCAGCTTTCCCAGCCGTGCTGGGAGCGTGTGTGGTGTGGGAAGATGAGTCAGGGGAAAGCAGGCAGGGTTTGCTTTGTGTGCTTTCTGCTTCTCTCTTTCCCTGCCTAGGGAAGCACTAGTTTAATTGGAGCTGACCTGCAAACCCTTTACCTCCAGTTCACTGGTTCGTGTTAGAGCATCTGCTATATTGGAAATGTTTATCCAACATCATTTATTTTGCTCTTTAAATTTCAGTATATAATCTTCTCAGAGCATCAACCTTTCTGTGTCACAGAGCGGGTGTTTGCTTTAAAGCTTGCACTGTCTGTGGCTGCATTGTTGCCTCAAGCTGGCATCCTACATGAATTAAATCTAGATGCTTGGTAGCTGCATACTTTCATGTGGCTTGACTCTTTTCTACTGCTTGTGGCACCAAGGATGATGTTTTGCACTGAAGAAAGAAGTAGTGCAGTTTTAAGCCCTGAGACATGAAGTTAGGACTGGAGCTGATATCCATGCTTGCATGTCCCATAGGACAGGTGGCTGCTGGATACTGCCAGGGCCTGTAACTGTTCAGGTGTTAAAATGAGGTCTATATAGCAGATGCACCCAGAACGAGACTTTGGGCAATTCATCCAATATCTACTTTTCTGCTGAAGAACTGGAACCTAATTTTTGGACAAAATGCTACCACACATCAAAAGGGAAGTGTGAAGAGCCATGCAGAGATCACTTGCCAATCAGTTTGAAGAGCAACATTATCAGTGAGTGTTGCTCCAGGAGACCCCTGAGAGGACAGTCCCTTTGAAAGCACTATTTTATGAGTCTCTCCAGAAGTGTGGTCTCTCCCTGCAGTGTAATTTAGCAGGTGTATTTCAGCTAATTTTCCTAGCTACGTCTGGCCTAACACTTTGTTGGTTAGAAGAAAGTACCTCTCTAATAATGTGTCAGCCTCCTACTGACAGATTTTCCCAAGTGGCCTCTATGCTGGAGATTGAAATTTTTTAAAAATTATTTCTTATGGTATCTTGTCCATGCATTCTTCCTTCATGAAACTTTAGAGGTAATTATTCAAAGGCTTCAGGCATGGATGCACAGAGTTCAAAATGCTGATGCATTTAAGGCACTGTCACGTGTGGTGGTCATACAGAAAAATGTCAGTTTGGTGATGTGCTTTAGCTTGGCTTGTGGGAGATTAGGGCAAAGAAAGTATTCTGTTTGACAAGAGTAGTAAATGAGCAAGTAATTCTCTCAGGACTCCCTAAATAGCTCTAAATTGTTCCAGGAAACATTTGGTTCATCACAGCGGGGAGATGCAAAATCAGACATGTGGATTTAGCTTCCTGGAGCAGTCTCAGTGGAGCAAATGGTAACACGGCTTTGTATGTGGTATGATTAAAACCTACAGATGAACACAGATGATAGGCTGCATCTCTTTTTACAAGATCAAGTATTCCAGTGCTCTGCAAAATGGAGTAAACACTCCACACTGGAATATCCATTTCAATCAGCCAACTTGCAGATTGTTTCCACCATACTCAGTCCCACAGGACATAAAATCTTCCTTGGTATGACTTAGTTTTCTTCTTCCCAAGTTTAAAAATTTCCAGTTTTTGTGAAACAAATGCTTTTGTTTTCTGAAACCAGCAAATGCATTTTTAACTGTATGTCAAAAAAAGTTTATATCACACTGGTCAATCTGCAAATTAGAATATGCCAGCTTTCTACATTCTTTATGCCTAACTTTTCCATTTTTCTTCTCTTTTTCCCCATGCAAAAGTATATTTCTTATCCAGCAGAGCATTTCGTAACACAACAGCCCTTACGATTGAAGTGGCAACACTAATATATCTATGACCTATTTCCTTGACAAATTCCATTTTTTCTCTCAGAGGTAGCCTCTAAAACTGCCTAAAATTTTCAAAAGTCTCTTCAGTTCCTGCTCTTGTATATTATTCAGGATATTGGGCAAGCTGCGGTGAACAATTTTCCTTTGAGAAAGAGAAATCTGGGAGGCATGGCTATGCCATGTAACTGGTGATCTTCCAAAAGCACACAGTTGCACAACTTCTCTGCATTTAGCCACATCTCCTCTTGTTGTTGGCCAAGCTTTCAGCAAGAGGCCCCATCATCCATGAGAGCTGAATATTTGTTAGGACTCTGGTTATGAAAAGGATTTTAACCTTCTGCCCAGCTTCTTTGCAAGATAGAACAAATACTGCCTTGAAGCAGGTCTAGTGTACCTGATAACAGCAGTGAAAATGAATTAATTGTTATCTGGACAGAGGGATAGATCTCTTTCAGTGGAGGATCACAACATACTTTTTGCTGAGGGATGCTGAAGGGTGCTCCGTGGTTATATTTCAGTTCTATTTATATGGAAGCGGTGCTTTTTGAAAGTGCATTATTGAATTCCTGCAGGGTGTGACGAGGGACAAGTACATAGATAAAAACCAGAGTGCTTTGAATAGAGCTTGTGGCATTCCTTACACTTTGCAATGCTAGAACTGAGGGGGAAGCCAGTCAGTGTAAGGATAACTTCATAAGTGCCCACTGCTTATATGCTCTTGTTAAACATGTAGTGAAAGAGGAACTGGCTGAGATCAAGCCAACTTTTGCTCTGACACACGAGGCCTCAGAGACACCCATAGGTTAGAAAAGTTGTTTTTTTCATTCTGTGGTCTGTCACCCCGTTCTTTTAAAAGTTTTTAAGTTCTTGTAAAAGTTTTCTATGCCTTCTAATGTTTACATATTTCTACCAGAGTTTCTCACACATATTCATGTAAATAATAATTGTTTTACATTCTAGTTTGCAAGAGGAAAAAATTTGATAGACTTAGTTTAACCGGTGTAGTTGGAGAAGTAGCAATTTAATCCTCCAGTCCACTGTCACTTTTAGAATTCTATATATTACAAAGTCAGAAATAAACTTCTGCTCTTTTCCCTCTTTTATATTTAATGCACATGCGTAAGTTATTTTGTGTCATAGTACAACAGTGGTCTTCCTAAATGATCACTTTTAAGTCTTTAGACTTTCAGGTGTTGGTGTATTTGCACAGTCTTCTCAATGCTACAGCTGCTCCAAAACTGTTTTAGGATAGAAATTGTAAAGATTTATGAGGAACACTTTGGGGAATGAGTTGCTTTACTGTAGCAGAATTTGAAGAACTGGAAATGGGTTAAAAATGTAAACTACTTTTAAATTTCACAGTAAGTGCAAAAATACTTGCCCCTAGTATTTCCCTTCTCAGTATATTTGAGTTTTAGGAGTACTGCTGTTTCATACCTCTACCCTATGAGTAGGTTAGGCATCAATATGAGCTGCAGGCCACATTTCTTTTGATACAGCCCAGCTCACAGTTGGCTTTCTGGGCTGCAAGAGCAGGTCATGTTGAGCTTCTTGCCAACCAATACCTCCCAGGTTCTTCTCCTCTTGGAGAGAGGAGTCTGCTCCTCCTCACAGGTTGTATTAGTGATTGGAATTGCCTGTACCCATGTGCAGGACCTTGCATTTGGCTTCACTGAAAGTCATAAGGTTCACACAAGCCCACCTCTCCAGCCTGTCCTGGTCCCTCTGGATGGCATCCCTTCCCTCCAGTGTGCCAACAGCACCTCGCAGCTGCGTGTAGTGGGCTGACTTGCCAGGGGTGCACTGGATCTCACTGTCCATGTCACCACCACAGTCACTAAACACCACTGGTCCCAACACCAAGCCCTGAGGGACAGCATTCATGGCATGCATTATGGTCTTTGCAAAACTATTGATTTACATGTGCATACGTAGTTTTATTTGAACAAATGTTACTCCATTGTACAAAGTATGACTAAGACTTCTTGTGCAATTTTGGTAATTGCTATTCAAGTAAAATGAGTGAGGGCTGGAGTGGATCTAAGTAAGTGCTGCTAAAATCAGGGAGGAGAAAGATCAAAAAGGTTTTTGATTGCTTAGCCTCACAAAAGAAGGGCATTGAGAAGGCAGTAGGATTATCCTTTCTTAGTAGGGACCAAATACTAGGGATAAAATGGAAAAGCTATTTAAGCTAATGACTTAAAGGGCTACAATGTGGGACTGAATAACCTTAGGACAGAAATTAGAAGATGGTTTCCAACTAGTGAGACTTCAAGATTCTTCAGAATGAAACTAAAGTAATGGGAATAAAGGCAGGTTTATGAAAAGATTTGTCTCCTCAGAAAGCTGTGATTGTGGCTTGGGCAAATACTGTCATATTTATCCATACCCAGGGGTCTTGTCTCAGAAGTGTCTTGCAGTCCCTGAGCCGTAGTTTCTGTAGCTGTAGGCCAAGCTTAGTTAATTAACTTCCAGGCATACCTTTTAGAAATACCTTTTATTTTCACATGCCAGCATGAACAGATATCCAAAACAGCCACTAGGCGCAGTCAGGATGCATTCCAAGTGGATTCTTTAAGCAGGCTGTTAGGCTTGCCAAATCTGTGGCTTTGGCTTCAGCTGCTGAAGCGTTGTTGGTAGCATTGCTCTGTAGCAGCATCTCCAGGTGTAAGACCCTGCTTCTTGACTATCAGTGCCAACTCTGTAGGGGACAGGGCCAGTCAAATGTGGGATGGAGTTAGGGACAGGGCTTGTGAGTCCCCAGGTAGGTGGTTACTGAAGCTCTGAACTCTGTTTAAGAATAGTGCTCTTTTGAAATGATTACAGGGTAAGCATGCTTTGAGAGGCCTGTAGGAGACAGGGTTTACCCAAAGAAGGGATTCAGTCTGGGCTGCCATCAGGTAGGAGTAAAAGGAGGTCTGTGTCTACCTGGCATGTGTGTAAAAAGTGGTACAAAATCAATACATGATCGTTCTATTTTCTGGTTTTTTTTTCTGTTGGGTTTTCTCTCTCTCTTCCTCTCTCTCCTTTTTGGTTTTTTTGTTTTTTTTTTTTTTTGGGGGGTTTTTTTAAGCACTAATATAATAATCCTTTAAATATTCCCAGTTTTTTTTTTTTTTTCTCACAGCTTCCTCTTTCTGATTCTTGACTTTGATTCTTGAAAAATATTGGTGTAGGAATGGTTTTGGTAAAAGGTAAAGCATTATTGTGACTGGTGTGAACTCCTGTTTTTGAATAACTAGCTAACACTGAACAAAGAAACAAGAGAGGCGAGTGAACAACAGATCAAATGTAGCCCTAGAGAGCGTCAGAAATTGTAAGGAGGCTCTCATAAGCCAGTCTCCATGGTACACAGCATACATTTCCATGGTCTTGTTTATACAAAGAAATATTGAGTAGGCAGTTTAGCTGTTTTTCTTCCTTTCTCCAGGCAGTCTTACATTAGAGGATTTTAATGATGCAATTACCATTGTACTTCTTAGTACACCTACAAATTATCTTGCATTCTCCCACCTCTTCCCCAACACAGGAGGCATACCACAGAGTAATGCTGGAGAATAAGCTGTTCAGAGATTTCCTTTCCTCCCTGCTCCTCACAGCAGGAATAAGCCTGACTCCATTTTGAGGGAGAGAAGCCACTTAAAGGGCTGGAAAGGGAGTCAGAGTACAAAACAGTTTGAAGGATATTGCAGAAGAGAGTGGGTGGAAGAGGGAAGAGAGAGAAATGTGGTGGCAGGGTAGCAGTAGAAATGGAGAGGCATCCCTAGCTTGATTCCCACTGATTCCTCTTGATTCCACTGAGGACATCAATTGTACCTGGATGGGCAGAGCAGGCAAGTGATGCAGCTGGACTTAGCCATCTCCTGCACAGCTTTACTGCCTGTTTGGGTGAACACAGTGCCCTGTTACAGGCCAGAGAACTGACTGGCACACCACAGTTTACTGCCTAGAGCCAAGGGTCAGGTTGAGAATGTGCCAGGTCTTCCCGGCAGGTCTGGGGTGCCCCTGTTCCTTCACACACTGTTATGCCCTGACACAGCAAGAAGCATTATGTACTAGTTAAAACTGAACTTGAATACAGCTTTTGAAATACATCACTGTTTGGGAAATATTGTCTTAAAGGGCTGCCAAATGTACAAATTAGGTATGTCCCATATACTTGGCAGCATTTCTGTGACTGGGGTCTCATGGAGCTGGTGGGACCAGAGTCAGATAGATGAGCTCCTTCTTCCCCACATGTGAGGGAATGTGCACCAAAAGGCTGTGCCAGGAATAGAGATGCCTAATCTAAAGGCCTGGAAGTGTTTGTGAGAAGGGTCATGTGAATCTGAAAGTTGGTGGCAAGTATCCTGCCCATGGGACTTGCAATTGCTGAGACATGTTTGTGTAGATGGAAGTTGTTTGTCCAGATGGCACTCAAATATCTTCACTCTCCATTTCCTTGTAGCAGTAAAAGAATTGCATGTGGATCACGTTCAGGAAGTTGGCCCTCTTTATTTTTCAAAAGCCTAAATATTTATAGTTTTCTTTCTGGGAGAAAGAAAACCAGGTGAAATTGCATAAAAGTCCATCTGTCAAGAGGAATTAAATGAGTTGACTCATCCTGCTGACAGAGAGGAGTGTTCTGTGGTTACAACCCAAAGCTGAGGCCAGCTCTGTGCTCCAGACCTTTGCCAAGGCAGCTGCGTCACATATGGGGTGTGAAGCTATGAGAACCTTGATATCCAGGTTTTTCCTGGCAGGAATGCCTTGTGTGCAGGTAGTCCCTCTGGCAAGGCTGCACACAGCCTGCTGTGTGTTTCTTCTGCTGGCTGGATGTTTTTGTACAGCAGAAAGTGGCCCTGCTGAAACAAGGGTATCCCAGCCAGAGGCAGGTGTAACAAATCAGCCTTCCCTTGTGACTAAAATGGTTGGGAGTCTGGGGGTAGGGAAATCTAGAAAACTGACTTGGCAGATTCCCTGTATATTTAACAATAAGTTGTACTGGGGCACTTGGGGATGGGCAATAGCTTTCTCATCAGCTTGCTGTTATACCTTTGTTCCTCTTGATATTCCATTGCTACATGGTAGGGCTGGGCTCAAAAACTCAGTTTGCTGATGAAATGCTGCATTTATTTTCTGGAGATTTTAAAGAATAGTCATGGGTGATTTGAAACAGCTTGAAGCGTCTTGAAAAGGCATGGATTGCTGCATGCTTTTCAGAAAATGTGGTCTGCATTTAAAATCCTTCCATTTTTTCAAAAGGGACTAGCAATTTTAGATGTCTAATTTAGGCCAACAAGCTTAAGATAGAAAGCACTAGGAAAATGCCAACACTTCTAATGTTGTCTGCCACTGGACAGGATAGAGCAGGGTTTATATGCTGTGGCAGATGAAGAAGAATTCAATTTTTATAGTGTGAAACCATGACTCTTTTCAGTGAGCTTGTTATGTATGTTTCCTTCTTCTTGCTTCCAACAAAAACACTGTAAAGTGTGGGCTGTGAGGGCAGGGAATACTAAGAATGCTATGAATGCTTTTTCTCACTGCTTGAAAGGGAAGTGGCTGGAAAATGTAAGCCACAGGATGGTTTCTTGCTGAATGCTCGTTCAAGTGATGTAAGTTTAGTATTTGGGGAACACGTCTTTGGATGTGTTCATCTTTGGAATACTTTTGTGAGGTAAAGGATGATGGCAGAGACCACTGCATGTTCAAATCCAGAAGGGCTGTGAAAAAAAAATGGAATCCACAAATTACATGTGAAGTCAGACATGTGGCAGAGAAATACCACGTATTAATCAGGTACTGAAAAATAAATATTTTGCCTGTGAGTTTGAAACATATGACAATGCAAAATATAAACAGACTGGTTTAAAATAATGACTAAAATAATATTAAGTCACCATAACTAGGGTATTTTTTTCTAACTTCTACTCTGTTTTGGTCTTGTTTTCTAATTCCTCCTGGAAGCAGAGTATTTCATTGGTCTGCTCAACACTTAAGGAAATGCATTGTATACATCCAAGAAATTGGCTTTAAATGGTTGCCCACTAGTCCCCATCATCAGTTTCTTCCATCCCTTTCCTCACATCACTTCTATTTCATCTCCTGTTACTGACTTCCCACAGTAGTATGGAGTTTTTGTGTTCCCATCCTGAGTCCTTTCTCTCCCATCTTGCATTGCTCAGTTCTTGATGCTCCTGTCCAGCTCCCCATTCAGTGGAAATGTGAAGTGAAAGACAAGTCTTCCTTTTTGAAGCTCTTTTCAGCTTTTTTGCAGCATTTTCCTCCTCATCTCCACTAAGTTTAGGATAAGAATCCTATTGTAGTTTGCTTCCTCCATCTGGGGAAGCAGAAGCCTCACAGAAAATAGGTACAGGTGAAAATCAGTCCGGTTCCAGCTGCACTGATTACCAGTAGGTTATCGGGGGAATTCTGACTATGCTGAAATCATGTAAAGTCACAATTTTGTCATGTGGTTTACAGCCATGTACAAAATAATAGGCTTTATATGAATATTTTAATCCTACCATAAGAGCAAAAAAACAGTGGCTGATAGATACTGGGATGTCAAATAAATTATATCCTTTACATTCCAGTAAAGATTTGAAGTACTGGTAGAAAGGATTTTGAATGAGAAAAATTAAAAGTATATGGCAATATGAGTTTTAATTCACTCAGGAAGTATCCATGTTCTTTCAAAATCAGTGTGAGTCCAATACTTATTTTAGGTCTTTTATTATTGCTGTCCTTTATCATAGGTACTGCCTTTTTGACTAAGGAAAACCATCTTCTCAGTTCATAGGTATAACTCCTTAAACACGGAGACATATGAGAAAAAGGTAGCAAAAAAGGAGCTAATGTAGGCAGTCATATGTTTTCAGAAGCAAATTAATTTCTCATTAGGTGACAGGCCAGCCTGCTATCATGCTCTCTCACTGCCCAAGCACTGGATATTCTTCTATATTTCATTGTTCTATAAGCTTGCATGGAAGTGTGGCATTAAAAGGTTCCTAGTGAAATTCAGTTTAAAAAAGCATGACTCTGAATGAATTGGCTCTGATGTGATCTTTCCTAAGGGAACAAGTCCAGTAGTGAGCTGTGGAGGACTGACTATTTAACTATAATCTTGTCTGCATGTTTAGAAAGGCTAGACTGATTTTTGTTAGGTAGGTGGCACAAAGATGAACATCAGTATCACTGTAAAGGAGACCTGTAAAACTTATGGTCTCTCTCATTTTAGACAAAACACACACAGCACTGTCCAGAGATAACATAACAGCATAACACTCTTGTATATTTTCACTGCTCTTTCTCCTTAAGGTTTGTGTGGAAATTAGGAGTTTGCAATGTTTTATTTATCCCCCTGTTCCTCTTTAGTCTCAAATACTTCCACAAGAGTTGCAATGTGCTGGTTTAGGTCTCCATCTTTCAAATTTTTACATACTTCTAAAATTTAGTACATATGGATAACTGCAGTGAGATCAAGTAGTTCAGTGTGTAGAAATCTGAAAGATATACATGTACATTTTTTGAAGCCTAATGTTGCTAACTTTTCTGAATACAACAGTTCTGCATGCCAGAAAGGTTTGTTGGCTTGAGTTTTTTAATATATATACATACAATGGAAAGTGAAAGATACAGTAAAGCCTTCAATTGGGATTCAGTGTGCTCTTGTGGTTTTGTGGTTGTTTTTCTCACACAGGCTTAATGATAGCTTGAAAGCACATTGCTATAAAAATGTCACTGAATTGTTTGCACTTATCATGGTTATTTTCTGGAAATAGTTTTTCGCAGTTTCTTGCCAGAGATTAGGATCATAAGAGGAAAGGACAATTATTACTGTGCTTGTCAAATTTGAACAAAAATGCATTTGCCATGATACAACAGTGAATCACCTTTTAAGTTTGGCACAAGTGTTAAAACTCAAGGAAAGCAGGATCTTAAATATGAGGATGTGTAGGACTGCAAAAATCCTTAACAAAGGACCAATCCTTGCTCACAGGATTCTTAAGTCACCTTATGAGTAGGTCAGACCGAGAGCTCACATCTGCCAGCAGGGACAGACTCACTCTTTCCTCACTTGGTCTTCCACAATGTATCTTCCCCCTCTCAATAGGTCTTGGCATTTTTTAATAGTGAACCAGTGTATCTCTCAAACCCAGCCAAGGTTATACAAGGCTAGGACAAGCAGTTATTTAACCCAGAGTGCCCAAATTTAATTTGACTATCAGATATTAACTGCTACTGAACCCTGAGGTTCCATTTTAGTCACTTTTCACTCAGAATGATCTGGAAAGCCCCAGTCTACCCCTTGGGCATTTAAAAAATGTATTATTGTGCTTCCAGTGCCTAAAAACTTTCAGTAGAAGGGACAGGAACCCCTTTGAGAATCTAAATTACTGTAAGCAAACTTAATTATCACAGAGAAGTAGGAAATTCAGCCTTGATGTGCCCTTGAGGCCTGGATATGATACGAACCAGTCATATATAAACTTTGTTTTGTTGAGAATGTGGGATTATCATATTAGTCATCAAGGCTAAGATCATGGGGAAAGTGAAGATCTAAACCGGCTCATTCCCAATGGAGTTTGTGTGCTGCTTTCTCTCCTTCTGGCAAGGAGGACACTGTGTTTGGCTAACCACAGGCTTATGAGCCATGAGTTTTGTGTCCAGGTGGACAGAGGGAAGCCTGTGGAGGAGGGAAGCCTGTGCAGTGCAGTGGCTCTGATTCGATGTCCCCCAGCAGGCTGACAGATCACCGCTCCCTAACACGTCAGGAGGTTGCACAGCGAGCTGGCTCAGCCGGAGCTGCCATCCCAATTAAAATGGAGCCAGCACAAAACCAGGCTAACATTTTCAATCTAGATCAGCACGTTAGCATGTTTTACTACCCCTCCTCATTCCTACCTCTACCTAGGAGAGGCTTTTCTGGGGCTTTCCCCGCTGCAGACTGTTCCTGCTTCTTCCCTGGCATCAGTGTGATGGTGGAGTGATTCAGATGAGCTCATGGATACAGAAAGGAGCTGGCTTGCCCTCTGAGGCAGCTTGTCATGGTCTGTGCAACCAGAAATCAAGCTCAGCATCAGGACTGGGGGACTGATAAATCATGAGGAATGCCTCCACTTCAGTAGTGAGAGGTACCCCAGAAGGCCCAGAAGAATGTCTCTTGTAGGGGGCCAAAGAATCATGAAGGTGTGCTGAGGACCCCCATCCAGCTCCTGACTAACCTCTCTGGCTAGAAGGAGTTGGCCCCTTATGTGAGGGCTCTTTTCTGTGTCACATTTCAGCTGATGTACCCTCACTTGCTAAGGTAACACTGTGCTCTTGACATTCCAGTTCAGCATGGAAGCATGAGACAATAGGAAAGACAAAGAAACCACATGCCCCAGTTTTATGGTCTGATAAGGATTGAAGGAGGGAGATTGCTCCCAATCCTAGGCAGGCAGTTTTGTGTCACCATGTTATCCAAAGGCCAAAGATAAGGTTGCTGTCAGCTATCCTCCTTCCAGCAGGGTTAACATCACCCTTGTGACTGCAGTGTGTTTAAAGGAGCCTGGGGAAAATAGGAGATGACATTCATAGGATTGTTTAATGAAAATCAGTGAGGAGCTGCACTCACACCTTTTTAGTAGGTCTTTGTTACAATATCATTTTTTAGCACTGAACTAACTGGAATCCGAACTTGAGCTGTTATTAAATAACCTCAATTATTTGGGTCACATTATTTGGGGAACAAAGTTAGTGTTCAAGGAACTGGAGAACTGACCTGAACTCCACAGTTCACTGGTGCAGGTGATTATTGTGTCAGCAGGTGATCCTGTGTCAGTGCCATGCCATGGTGCTGCTTGGTGACATGTTACAACAGGATCTTCAAAAGTGTGAACTGGCTTGCTGTAAGACATTTCTGGGATGGGGAAAACATTTTTTATTGCAAGTTCTTGCTTTAGTTTCCTTTCTTTGTGGCGTCTGCTGGACAGATCTGTGCTCACAAATGGGGTCCTTGCAAACCCCCAGCAGACCTTGGCCAGGAGTGCCCAGCTGATGTGGAGCTTCCCCCAGGAGCTGCTGTTTTCCTGCTGAGGAAAGAAGCACCTCACATTTGACTTCTTCTGGAGGCAGCATCTCCTTATCTTTGGCACAAGGCTGGGCACAAGTATGTCTCATAAATCAGTGTTTCTTTGAATTGGTTTCCTGGCAGGCTTTGTACCTTTTGGTATGTGCTTAGTTTGTAGTTCTACTACTGTTGACCTGTCATTCAATGTCAGCTAAATTAGGCAAAAGCAAAATTTAACATCGAGGTGCAATTATGTGGCTATATTTGATGCCAGAAATTTAAAGTTAGTATTTGTATCAGCCATGCCCTACAGGATCAGGCATTTAATAAGGTGATAATGAACCTCACAGAAAACTTCTTCTGAATATACAGATCATAAAAACACAAAAGAAAGATGCAAAAGTGTCAGAGTCAACATTCCCTGAAATGAATGTATGACAATATCTGAGTAACTATTGCTGAACAAAAGCAAAATGTCTGGAAAAAGGCCCAGCTTCCTGGCTTCTCACAGACCATTGCCTTGCTGGTTTTGGAGGGGTGTTTGTGTCATGACTTTCTGATAACAATAACTGCTGCTTGTGCTCTTCTTTGCACAGCACTATTAATATACTGTGACACCCTTAATTGTGAGGGGACTGTGAGGGCCCTGCTTGCACTGCACCTCTCAGACTGCTGAGGGGTCCCTGGGGTCATGCAGGTGAAGATTTCCTTGTGGCACCACTCCCTTAACTGGATTGATACTCTAGGGAGCATACAAAACTTTCAGGCACTGTTCCCATATTTTGGTTAGGTTGCTGTTTCATGATTTAAGGCAGTTGGTGTTCTTCTGCTTCCTGCTTCCTCAGTAAAGACATGACTACATAGCAAGTTGTTGGATCAGAGAGCTGCTCCAGCAGAAAACTCATCTTTTGCTGCTTTTTTGCCACTGGGTGAATTTACAGCAAGTAATTTCCTTTATCATGCAGTCACACAAGTTTTAGTATTGCGTGGAGGAAGCTGGGAACATGAAGACAGAAATGATGGCAAGGTATGACCATCACTATAGGAAGCAGTTACACTAAAATTTGATCAAACAAACCAGGAAAACATGTTAATTTTTAGCTGGCATAAATATTTGGTGACTCTCAGTGGGATATAGACAAACCTGTGCAAAGAAGTACTCTTTCTCATAGCCAACAGACATGCCTGTATAAACAGCCTCTTGTGAAGAGATTAGAATTTAGTACAGTGATCTCATGCTGCTCTGGGTAGGGAAGATAATTGAGAGTTACTGCCTCCAAGAATGCAGCTGGAAAGGTGGAGGAACAGAGTGGTCAGAGCACTCAGTGATAGGTTTCTGGTGACTGCTTCTTTAGCAGTCATTGCCTGGTATAAATTCTATAAACTTCCTATTATGGAGAAATTGCATTAGAAAGGTAGACCTGCATAACAAAGGATGTGTGATTCAGGAATGACAGCACCATCTCAGTAGTTTTATGAGGTGGTTCTTTGATGTCTCTTCAGGTGTCAAGGTACTGTGCTGGCCAGCAGTAAGCTTTACTCACCTATGCACAACTCAGTCCCTTCCCTCCTGTGATCTGCAGGTGGGCTTAGTTTTTGGCAGTCTTTTGTCTATTTGGAGACAAGCACATCTAGAGATTTAGACTGGCAGTAGCCAAACTTTGAAGGCCTGAAAATACAGACATAGTCAGAGGCTGAAATGCTTGTGGGATTTTTTTTTTGTTTGTTTTTCTCTGTGCTTGTTTGTTTCTTTTCTTTGTTTTTAATGAAAAACATGGAATAAAAATATTTGACATAGGACTTCAGGTCTTACACTCTTTAAAGGTAAGCTGTCAGGAAACCAGACTTACTTTTGCGTGCCTCTTCTATGAGAAAAGGCTGAGAGAGTTGGGGTAGTTCAGCTTGGAGAAGAGAAGGCTCTGGGGAAACCCTACAGCATCCTTCCAATGCCCAAAGGGGGCCTACAGGAAAGCTGGAGAGGGTCTTTTTGCCAGGGCCTGTTGTGAAAGGACAGGGAAATGGCTTCAAACTGAGAGCATGTGTAGATTAGGTATTAGGAAGGAATTCCCTCCTGTGAGGGTGGTGAGACACTGGAACAGGCTGCCCACTAAACTTGTGGCTGCCCCATCCCTGCAAGCATTCAAGGCCAGGTTGGATGGAGCCCTGAGCAGCCTGGTCTAGTGAAAGGTGTCCCTGCCCATGGCAGGGGGCTTGGAAGTACAAGATCTTTAACATCTCTTCCAAACCAAACCATCCTGTGGTTCTGTGTTTCTATGATTTGGTTACACCCAAACAATGTTGAGGCACACAGTACCAAAGTAGCAAGCCATACACAAAAAGGGAAATTTGTGAAACTTGAGTTTTCTTGACATTTTGTAAATGATTTAACTTTGCTTTAATTTCACCTTGTTGGTTTATTTGCTACTGCTTGTTAGCTGGACTACTAAGCAATAATATTTTCACTTAGCTTTATTTATATTCCTGTTGAAGTAGAGTTCTTTTACCCCTTACTGTTAAGAAGAAAGTGCTGAAATTTGAAGTTTCAGACTTGTGCTTCATGGTATCTAAAGTTACAAGTACGTCTCCCTACCAAGATATTTTCCAGATGAAGTAATTCTTGGCGAGGCTAAAAGGCCCAGAACATAAAAGATGGTATATTGCTGTATGTTGTATAAAACAAAACCTGTTTCTATACAGTATCTTTTTTTTTTAGTAGTCTATATTATTAATATGAGAAGCTTGACTGAGATCAACTTTTACTTAGTAATCATTTACCATAGTAAATTATAATATTTATAGAGCAAATATTTACAAAAGTTTGGAATTTGTAATATTTGTATTATAAATATAAAGCCAGTGAATGAATAGGAAAAAATAACTTGTAAACAAAAAAAGATAAATAATTGAGAAAAATTCAGATACCAACAGCTTAGCTTCTTGGGAAATACTTCTGGGTTTTGCACACTGGGATGAGGTTAGTAGAGAGCAAAATAAAAATGGTATTTCTGAGGATTTCTGAATGTGGGAGATGGAAACAAAATCCTCACTTTTTACATTGTCTTTTTTCTTTCAACTTTCTGCACTTTCCAACCAGATTAATTTAAGAACAGATTATCTCTGTAAACTGTGCTGATAGGGAGCTTTCTGATTAATTTTCCCAATGAAGGCCTTCCTCTGGCACTGGCCTCCTCTTCCCTACCCCTCTGCTCCAAATTGCCACACTCCCTGCTCTGCTGGCAAAATGCCCGTGGTCTCAGTGGGCACGACCTGTTTGACAGTGCAGCCCCATGCACCATGGCTGTGATGGTGCTCAGCCATGGGCAGAGAAGGGAATGGGACATCAGGGAGATGAGGATGCCTCATGCCAGTGTTGCTGCCAGAGGACTGGTTTGATAGAGGTTTGGCTGCATAGATCTGCAGGATCAATAAATTTGGCAGCAAGTCTTCTTTTGTCAGCCTTCCCTGTTGCTTTAACTCAAGACAGAAAGAGAGACCAACCTCTGGCCAAGGATATGTGAAGTGGAAGGTGTCCTGTCCTCTGATTTGTATGGTGAGATTGACTTTCCAAAGCTGCACCACGTTCACACTGTGTGTTGTTAGAGACAGAAATGCAAAAAGAAATAATAACAAAATATGTGGGATAAAGAGAGGGCTATGTCACAGCCACACAAAGTATGTTTTATAACATAAAATCAAGAATATATGTTGGCATGAGAGGATGGGGGACATTCAAAGCTTGTAGAGATACTGCTCAGGACTATGCTGGGTCTACCATGTGCTACATGTGTCAAATGTGGTGATTTGGTCTGTCAGTTTATATTGATACTTTTAATACTTGGATGTGATTCATAATTTTAGATTTTCATTTTCATACATAATTCTAGTTCTACCCTGGTTGTTATTTCCACAGCAAGACAATCCATGGGACTTTCTGTTATTTCAGAGGAACATGATTCATGTCAGATGATGGGATTACACATGAACAGGATTTACAGTATTGTGTATTATTTGAAGTTGGGTTTGGAAATACTTTAAAAAGAATTTCCTGATTGTGTATCAAGAATGTACCTAAGTACATAAACATGGACTTCTCCATCTTCACCCTTCTACATGAAAACAATACAGCCCCTCAAACAATGGGAGATTACTGCACTCCTCAGGAAGCTCAAGTCTTTCACTCAGGCACGTAGAATAAGTGATAGGGCAAAGCTTCCTGATATTGATAAGAGCAGTCACAATTTTGTCAAGAGAAATCTTTAGAAGGAAGCACATGAATTAAAAATGTTAGCATATCTCATTTGAAATGCCATATTTTATAAGTAAAACTTACTTTCATCTGCAAACTGACTGCCTAGAGTATTTGCATTCTGAGGGTTCAACAGCTTCAATCTCCCAGACCATTGTCATGTTTCTGGTGCAGTATTTTAGACAATACAAAGCTATATACTGCAAAAGTTACCTCAACACAAATTCTTTAGAAGTGGGTGTAAGAGTTAAATGGATGTAAAATTAACATAGACTAGGATAGATTTCAGCTTATCTTTCTAAGGAAGTGATAGCTACATCTCTAGTCATCATAAGCCAGATCATTCAGTGGATATCCTTGCTGCATTTTGCTGGCATGACTTTAAATGTTGCCTGAGGTAGGGAAAACAGACCTGGTTGATGATGCTCAGACAGGCCACCTGAGCACAGACACATCCATTTTTGTTGTCCCTGTTACAGGCAAAATATTGTCTGGCAAGGGGACAAGACAAGATAGCTGGGGAAGCACCCAACCATGAATCTGGGCTCATAGGCTTCACTGGCACAGAAAAAAAAGAAAAAGAAAAAGAAAAAGAAAAAGAAAAAGAAAAAGAAAAAGAAAAAGAGAAAGAAAAAGAAAAAGAAAAAAAAAGAAAAAGAAGAAAAAGAAAAAGAAAAAAAAGAAAAAGAAAAAGAAAAAGAAAAAGAAAAAGAAAAAGAAAAAGAAAAAGAAAAAGAAAAAGAAAAAGAAAAAGAAAAAGAAGAAAAAGAAAAAAAAAGAAAAAGAAAAAGAAGAAAAAGAAAAAAAAAGAAAAAGAAAAAGAAAAAGAAAAAGAAAAAGAAAAAGAAAAAGAAAAAGAAAAAGT
>QUSF01000007.1:16372298-16441087 GCA_003676055.1 Chloebia gouldiae
AAAAGAAAAGAAAAGAAAAGAAAAGAAAAGAAAAGAAAAGAAAAGAAAAGAAAAGAAAAGAAAAGAAAAGAAAAAGAATTGCATTCCTTGTATTGAAGTCTCTTTATAAATTGTTTTTGCAGGCAGTACAACTGCCTGATGAATACACGTATTCCAGTAAAGTTTCAAACAGCTTCACAAGTGCTGGCATTGGTGCTTCTGGCAAACCAGTTGAGAGAGAGAAACAACTTTCTGAAAAAAACCTTGAAGTGATAGTTTTTCTTCTGTCTGAATTTCTGGTATCAGCACACTATGAGGTCAGGCAGGAGCTGCACCTCTTGGTGGCACTTCATCATAACCTGAAACATGGAATTGCACCCTTGATTGGCTTTAATTCACTTTATCTCCTGATTTAGGGAGATTAGTTTAAAATGCTCTTTCTAGCGTGTCATTGAAGGTGCTCTGGAAAACCCTACTTCAGCTGTCTAAGAAGTTATTCCCTCCCTTCTCCATCTCCCAACAGGACATGGGTGCCCTCACAGCAGCTGGGGCACAATGAAACAGAATAAAAGGTCTGTCAGTTGGGTGGAAACTGTCAAATCTTGGCACAAAACCACCATCAGGAGCAGCTTAACTCAGCAGCCAACACCCTTCCAAATCAGCTTTGGCAGAAGTACTCCTACAATGGAATAACCAGAGCTGAAGTTAAAGCCATGCCACAATCATTTTCTGTGCTCAGACTGGGTGAAGAGAAAGGGAAAAAGGGGCTGAGTATTTCCCATTGGAGGACAGGCCAGTCAGCAGATGCTTTTACTCTGTTATGGCTCTAGTGGTTCTGGAAGATGATTTCATGAAGTATTTGCCCAAGCTTTTCCCTTAATATGGTGGTTTTTTGATGTATAGTTCTTTAATTGACCAAAATGTTTTTATTACATGGAGAATCATTATATACAATGAGTCAGATTAGTATGAGAAAAATCTGAGATGAGTAAGGAACTGGCTAATGGGGATATGACAATTAGTCCTGGAAGCTGAAATGTTGGAACTTACTAGAGAAATTCCTGTTGGTCTTGGGAGCAATTTAGTACAATAGACCTTTGCAATAAAATAACAGTACTAATGAAATATGCTGATGACTCAAAGCTTGGAGCTGTAATGAAGGGAAAGAAGGATTCACATATCCCTTTCTTAAGGGGAAGGAAGGAGCTGGATCTTGCAAATCAGACAAATGAAGTGGTGTGATATGGGGAACAAAGTGACTTTTTAAGGAGGTGAGATGAAGAGTTTGACAGTTTGGGTTAGAAAAGCAAAACCTGAGAGGATTGGATTGTTACCTGTCTGAAAGACAAAAATCAGGGAATGCTTAAGACTGTTTCAGTTACAGGCCTCCCCTACTGCATAAACAGATGCTCTGGAGAGTGGCACATGTAGGCTGGAAATTAGAAAATGCTTTGAACCAGCAGAGGATCAAAATTCTGCAACAGCTTCCCAATGAGAGAAGTGGAGATGCTTACCTAGTTCTGCCTGTGTGCTTAGGTGATTTACAGAAAGTTTTGTCTAATGTGTATGTTTGTAAGAGAAGATTTGACTTGAGATGCAGAATTCAATATTATTTTTCCTGGATATCTGAAAAAAAAAAACCCACTGGCATTATTGTGAATTCTGTTCATAAGCTATTCAAGCTGCTTACTTCAGAGAGTGCTCTTCCCTCTTACTTCTGGTGATTTCATTAGGTTGCTAACAAAGCTGACGTTGATTTATCACTGGCTTTCAAAATTGCTCTGAACTGAGAAAGGTCACACCTCTCCCAGCTGTTGTTGCAGGCTGTCAGCAGAGCTTGTTCAAACACTGTGCCACTGGTATTCAGTGAGTCAGAGCTTTGTAAGTGCTCTTTGCAGCTCGGAGAGACAGGGATTTACCCAAATTTCTATCAATAATCTCACAGTTAGGAGATAAAATATTCCCATTGCAGGAAAGTGTGCCAGGTGTTTGAGTATTGTCAGCTAAGCCCATGTGGCCACCTGGGCTCAGCAGGAGGATGCTGGCACTGTGCCACTCGAGAAGTGCTGACTTCCTGTAGGGTGGCACATCAAAGGTTCATGAACTTCAGGCAGAGGCTTGGATGTAGCAAGGTACTGCCAATTGCCATGATCAAAGAGAATAGCCAGCTAAAATAACACATGGATTAGGTCAGAGAGAATTTAGATAGGGTGAACAGCATGTTTATCTGGGTGATTTCTAGGACTGCTCACCTCAGTCCCAAGTTCCTGTGTCTGTCTACCTGTGAGTGCAATGGCTCAAAGTGGGTATAACAGATTTGATTATATAGAAGCACATTCTATTAGTCTTAGCTTTGTTCCTGATTTAATTTTTTTAATTTATTGCCATCACAATTTGAGCCCTTTAGCTGTAGCTGGAACCATATCTGTGGAAACTTTTTTGTCCCTTACCACACCTCTATTCTATATCTCTAGGCCTCTTGTAGAGGAAAAAGAAGTCTACAAGGGCTGTCTGAGTTTTTTCCCCAAGGTTTTTCCAGTCTTTTAAGTAGAAGATGTGCTCATCCTAAAGATGATCCCATTGGCTTTCCATTTTTATCATCATCTCTCGACACCTCAAAGAGTCAAAATCACGAGGATTTTGCTTGGTCTGACATCTGTGCAATCTCACTTGTACCAAACAGTACCTGTATGAGCAGCACATGCATATGTGGTGACCACAGTGTTTAAGAGCACTTTTGTTCAGAGAAGTCTTGTATGTTAGGATCAAAACATCCCTGGTGATGTATGCAATTCTGCTGCAACTCTTGATGGAGGTGAAGCCTGCTTTTTCCTCCTACCCATCCAGTGCAGTAGGTAGGCTAGGCAGGCTGTTGTAGGCTGCTTGAAATGCTGAGTGACAGCCATACAGGGAGGTGGTATGACAGGCTGTTATTTCTAAGAAGTATCTATTCAGTAGAATATGTCACATTTCCAGCCTTTCACCCCATTTTAAAATGGAAAAAAGAACAGAAATATATTTTTTTAATATAAAATGGATGCTTATGATTCATGCACACTTCTAATTCGTGAAATTTTTCAAAGAGCTGTAACATGAAAATGAAAGTATTAGAAAATATATTGTTGACTGAAGGAAATGAAACATTGTTAACACTTAGTGAGCTCTGTTACCCACTGCCTATACAGCTCCATATCAATACTCAGAAGAATGATGATGTTGGAGCTATACACAGCAATGGACTTCAACTAACCATGAATTAAATGAAATAACTTTCAAGTGGTTTAAGTAAATGGAAAGCTATTTTTCTTTTTTTAATAATTGATCTGGGCTCTAAATTAATGAACCATCTGTAAATTACGTTTCCAATATAAAATTGCTCATAAAATGAAAAGATGACCACATTGAGAAATTTATAAATTTTATTTAAAACCTATATTAAGGATTATTTGAGAGGTGGAATGGTGTTTAAAAACCCAATAATTTTCTGTTCTGATTGAAGACTCTGATGGTTCAGTTCTCCACATATTTCTGGTTTCCTGCAGTACTGGGCAAGGCCCCATTCTGACTTTCCTACTTACGCTCAATATCATTCTGCTTCTGTGTTTCTCTAGATGTCCTGTTCCCTCCATGCCTGGAAATTTTGTCAGGGTAACAGTTGAGGATTTTTCTATGATTCTTTCAAGTATCTTACATCCCAAACTAAACTGCCATGCAATTGTGTAACATCAGATTCAGGTAAATCCAGTGTTTTTCATGAGCCTTGGTCTCAGTGCAATACTTGTGGATAACTGCAGATAAACTCCACAGAGCTTCTTGTCTGTCTACTGATGACTTAATATACTGACGACTTTATTCATTTTTTAAATTTACCACTCCAAGACTTTCTGGGAAGTCCCAAATAGACCCAGTGGGCCCAATGCTTACAGGAAGTAATAGATTTATTGCATCTGCTCTCCGCAAGGTCTCTGAACATATACCCAGAAAATCCTCGGTTGTGCAATAAAGTTCTTCATAGTTGTTCTTGGTACAAGTGCACTTGTTTGGGGTAAAACTCTGGTTTGCAATGGAATGTTCACAGAAATTACTAGGCTTCTGGGCACACTTCACCTAGTAGTTACGGAACAAGTTACATTATCAAGGTAAAACCAAATGATGTGTCCAGTCTGTTATGAAAGCAATCCTGAGTCAGGCTTCACATGAGCTTCCAGGTGCATAATCACCTTCACTATTGCTTCTTTTTCTGGGCTATAAAGGAATTGAGTACTCGTTGCCTCATCTGACATGTTAAGTAAATGAAACAGCAGAAAAGTGTACACAGTGGGAAGAACAGCTTGGAAGACTTTAGCTTCAGCATTTTTCAAAGGCATCCCTGACATCACTGCTGCTGTGCAGTTCCTTGTACATGTGCATATATGATGTAGCAATCCTAGTGATTAGTGGGCTATTAGCTAAGAAGATTTTTGTTCCAAATGCTCCCTTGAGCATTGTCTGTTTTAAGGAAAGGAAGAAACAGCCTGGTGAGACAGATTGAGTTTTGCCATGTAACATGAACTACTGGTTTATAGCTGCCAGTTTCATAAAGTTGTTCTGAATTTCTCTGATTTTTCTCTGTAGCCTTTTTAAGTCCTTCTGATAACTGAAAGTTGGTGATGGCTTCTTAGCATAGTTGGTGTGAGTTGGCTGTAGAGGTATGGGAGAGGTAGAGATATTCTGCTGCAATAGAACTGGGTAGGAGCCGGTACATCATGACCTGGGTCCTGCTCAGCAGCATTCAGTGCTGCTGGCATGTGAATGATTCATTAATGCTTAATACGAAACTAGTAAAGACCATGCATGACAAGAAACAGCCCTAAAGTTGTTGCAGTTTTACAAAGCAACAACAAGTGTGAAGTTTATGTCACTCTGTGCAGTTGTGTTATTACAAAGCAGGTATGTTAAGGTGCATTAAGGATGAGGTAGGACACCACAGTCCTTTTGCTGTGCAGGTGCAGATGCTGGAATGAAGGATGCAAAATCTTGATGCCGTGTTTTGTGTCAGCACAGTGGTATGCAAGGACAGTATAGCTCAAGCTTTGATTATACATTTCTCCTTGGTTTTCTCGTTATTCACCTTTCTGAATGATCAGCATTCATACCCTGAAAGTTGTTTAAAACACAGCTTCAGTTTTTTCCATGCATGGAGCACAGCACATGGATGTCACTGGGGCCCAATTTGTCCCCAGTTTATGCTCTGTGCACCCCTGGTCCTCTAGGTCATTGTTTCTGAGCAGGGAAAAGAGCAGCATTACTTCCAAGGGCTGAAATGTTTTGTTGTCTGTGTTGGACATTGGCTAAATACACATCAAGGTGGGAGTCCTTTGGAAAGACTGTAAGAATCTGGGTGTCCACTGACTGTTTCTAGTTGGCTAAGTTAAATCTTGACTTCTGAATAAGAGTTTCCATCTGTGATCTTATTAAAAGGTTTGGCTTGTATAACTTTAGCATGTTAGCTTGCATTTCTGAAACAAACAAATATGGTATGTAGAGGCCAAAGTAACTAACACAAATCTCATCCTGAAATATCTGCTGTATTGCAAACACTTTTAATGAAAAACTCATTATGTATACAGGTTTTCATGACTGTGCTGTATTAGAAATCCTCTCCTACTTCCACTACATTTCCATGTGTGTGAAATCTATGTTAATTTAGAACTCCTTACACAAGATATGATGGAAGAAGAAAGCCATATGATGAACTGCTGGACAAAAGCCACTGCTCTGGATGCATTCTATCACTGTGGCTTTAAGCACTGCCTGCTTGTGTGTCCAAATTACACTTCCCCGCTTAACTGTTCTGTTTTCTGTGTTTTGTACTCTCTGCTAATGATTTCATAGTAATTATGTCTTGCTTACTTTAAGCTCTAAAGTATTTCCTTGCTCCCATTTCATCCACAGACCTAGCACAGTGGCTGGACCATGTGCTGTCCTGTCAGGCTCATTCAGCCAGGATCTTCTGTGAGTTTTATGCAAAGAGAATTTGAAGGATGCTCTCCTTCCAGTGACTATGCAATCCCAGAAGATGGAATGGCAGGAAAACATGACATGAGAAATAAAAAGCCTTTTCAGATCCCTTGTTTAATTTGGGAAGTGGAAGTTAGTGAAAGCACCTTTTAGCTTAAAAACTGTAAAAATGTGCAAAGATAATTAGTAAAAACCAAAGAATATGGGACCCTTGAATATCATTTTAATTAAAATAATTTTTCAGAGGAGAACAGCATTTTAAATGGATAGTATCTTAGCAGCCCTGAGAGGAATATTAGTAGCAATATGAACTAGAAACTGATAGTCACTTTTGGAGAAAAAACAACTCAAATTGGTGGGCACAGTCAGATATGCCCTTTTCAGATCCGTGTGGAGCTGTAACAAACTCACTGCCCTACTCCCAGAAGCTACTGATTTCTCAGCTGAGTAATTGAAGACGTGAGCATTTACACTTGGCTGTCATAAAACAGGGTTGCTTAAATCCCCCAGCTGAGGGGGTGCTGGTTTCTGACGAGATGAGGTAGCTAACAGCTGTGGCCAGTAGCTTTTAAACAGCTCTCACTTGATTGCGTGTAATTACCTAATTATAATTTGAATAAATTAAAAAATACACTTCTACTTAAACTGTCATTAACGCATGTTGGAGCTGGGACTGCTGCCTTCTAGATCAACTTTTCTAAATTACAACAATAAAAAAATCACATCTCTTTTGCTCTTGAGCGCTGTGAAATTTGTTTCCATAAATTGCAACACAGTGTGTTAAGTCAGAGCAAAAGGGGCTAAAAAGCCTGGGAAATACTGGCATCCAGAACCAACATCCAAGGGCAGCTAGGAGCTTTTATTTGTTTCATCAGAATTTGGCAAGTCTATAACAAAAATATATATCTTTGTTGTTTGTGATTCTAGGGGCCCCCTTTTCTACTCTGGACTTTTCTTCATTTTGCTGTCAGTCATCAAGGCTGTGGCCTTGCAAGCCTTTGCTGACTGACTAGTTGCTGAGGGTGTTTTATTCCTCCTGTCCCAGGGCCCCTGGCTCAGGAGCCTCCACCTTTGAAGTGTCAGTGTTAGTAGGAAACCTAAACTTAAACAACGTCAGGTTTGTCATGTACCTGTCCAAAGGCAACCTGACAACTCAGAGGCTTCTCTGCTTGTTTCCTATGTACTGACTTGCCCTAAAACTAGATATTTGTGTTATATCACCACTGGTAAAATAAATCCATGCCTGTTTATCCAATACTGTCTTGTTATACTTTAATAATTTCTGCTTTCCCAGTGTCCTCAAGTTTGTTGATACCATAGAAAGTCACTGGTAAGATGTGATGAGGTGGTAAGAATTCCACTGTGAGAAAATCCACATAAACAAATAATCTGTCATTTGTGTATGAACACACACGTATTTCATATCCATTGAATTTTGTTAGCTGGAGGTTTGGGTTGTGCAGCTAGCCTCCTCGAGGAACGTTTGTGTCATTGTTTAAATATGAGTTTAAATAAGTACATATATATTTGTGTGTATAAACCCAACCTTTTGACCTGGAGCATGCTTTGAGGTGACAACAGCTATGAAGGTTTAAAAACCACATAGGCTGCAGCATTCAAGTCTTTCATAATTGTGAATTCAAGTCACATCTCAGAAATGCTGTTAGGTCATGGTTGCTGAGAAGTCTTGGATAAATCACTGCTGTCATCAGCTGAGCAGTCCAGCTTGGGGAGGTTTTCTGTTTCTGCTGCCTCTGTGGAGGGAGCCCAGAGTGAGAAAAAGCAGCTGTGAACCTCAGTGGTTTTCTCTGGCACTAGACAAAGCCTAAGATGGGAGGAGGGGAGACCATGCTAAGAAAGATTGGGGATGTAAGGGGAGCAGAGATGTCTGAAATACAAGAACACATTTAAGTCAATATCCTGGCTCTCTGATAAAATGAGGAGGGTGGAGGTTGCTCCAGAGCTGGGCAAATCCCCTGAACCAAAGAGATACATTACTGGACTGCATCCCACAGTGCATATCTTTGAAGCTGTGCATGTCAAACTGCACGAGTTGAGGGAAAATTGCCATTTACTGGGGATTTACCAAATCTAACATTTCTTAATATAAAAAGCTGATGCCACAGCAAATACAGATCCATGGAAAACTGAGTGAATCATTGCAGCTGTTAATGGGTTTCTGAGGAATCTCCTCTGTGCCTGGTAAGAACTGTTCTTTTATTACTTTGAGACCACTAGAATGCTTTATCTGCCCTGTGGGTATTATTAACATATGCCACGAATATCAAGATAATATCAGGAACACAGAATGAGAAATAATAAGTTAGGGACTGAAAAGTAATGGACTCAGGGGAACATGTGGACTAATGACTGAATAAAATGGGAAACCAAACATTACTGGGGGGTTTCTTTCAAGTATGCCACATTTAACTTCCCTGTGCATGAGTCTATAATGAAAGTACTTGTCTTCAATGTGTGTCAGACCTTTGTCAGTGACTCTATGATATTAGAGTTTAAAATACTGAAGATGTGCAAGGCTTATCATGGTATCTTAGCTACAAATATCCCCACACACAAAAGGTTAGTGTGGATTGACACTGTTCCCTGATTGAAGCAGTCCATTATTTTTTTAGCATGTTGCCCTTTTCTTCAGAAAGGCTTTTCATTACTAAAAGAGTGCTTTTGTGAAATGAATGTTTATGAATGAGTGTCTTGATTTATATTTATTCCATTCCATTCCACCAATCTCATTGTAAAATGAAGATCTGGCAAAAAATACATCCTTATAGCTTCAGTCTATGTCATTCACTTGAACTACAGATTTTTGCCCCAGGAAGTATCCCTTACTCTGCACACTAAATATCTCTCTTGAGCTCTTCCTGTGTTGCTTTAGTATAGTAACCACGTGGAGGATCACAATGAAAGGATTACAGGAAAGGACTCACATATATAAAGCCTGCATTACTTCTAGATTATTTGGGCTATTTTTATAGGTAAATTATGGGCTGTGTGCTGATAATGCTCTTAACAAGAACAAAAACTGAGTGTGACCACAGTTTTAACTGCAATGGATTGAGACATTAGTTTCTTTTATCATATAGCAAAAAAAAAAAAAAAAAATGTAAAGAGCAATTAAGAAAACAAAGTAATTTTATTATGTGGATATAAGAAAAAAAAAAGATTAGTCTCTTCACATTTGAAAGACATTGTTAAAAGTGACAATGGAAACACTGAGTTAAAGGGCATATTATTAGTGACTGAGATAGGCTGGCATGGTTGTAACTGGCATTTAAAGGTTGTTCAGTTTTGCAATTAGCTGTGAAAAACCACAGTGAAGAGAAGGAAATCATGTCTGGACCTTATTCTCTAGGTGAGTATCTGGATTTTCTTTCCATGCATAAAGCTGTTGAGAACAGAGGTTTCATGATTTCTGTGCCTTCTTACTCAAAGTTCATGCTATTATAACTGTAATTTCACAGAGAACAAAAAAATATATTAAAGATTGCATAAAACAGTGAATATTCCTTAAGTAGTTCAGAAATGCAAGCCCTAAGCTGTATGTTTTCCATTGAGTTTTGGAAGCCACCACAAAAAAGAATTAAATATATGTGATGCTATCCCATGCAAAATGTGTGATCAAACTCCATTTTTGCCACCATACTGATATGAAAAATAACCCAGTGTTTCAATAATAGGCCATGACAATATGAAACTGCTGGCACAGATATCTGGAGGCCAGATAGAGTTTTTTAACAGAATTTAGGAGGCCCATTGACTTCACTTATTTAAAAGCTGAGTATTGATTTGCAGTTCTTCTGTGTCACAAGAACACATCAGACCTCTTAACTTCTTTATCAGCTGAAAAATGAAATAATATATTTATTGTATAGATATGCCTTTTAAATACCCTTTTCTGTTGTTAACTGACATTATAGGAGTGTTGCTATTTCTATCCTGATTTTTTTGGGATATGCTCTTACTAGCAACATGACAGAGACCAGCTGAGTACCTATGGATGGATACCTGATATAAGTAAAGAGCTGAAGAATATTTATTTAATAACCTATTTTCTTTAGAATTCTGAGGGTTTTTTTGCCAATTGATTTGCTTTTTATTTAAAAGTCAGAAATTCAAAGCCTTTGGTAAGGGACATACTGTTAACCAAATCAAGTAAGATTGGCTGAAGTTAAGATGCCTCCATGGCTGTAGTTTCTTCTGGTTCCTTACAGTGTCCACCTGCTGTTGAAAGCCAGAGCTTCTAGTTTCTGCTCTTCACTTCTCCACTGTGGCAGTTTGGAAATATAATTTAATGTAATGAGTCAGAGGCTCAGTTTCATCACATGAAGATCAGGTGAAAACAGCCATCAATTATGCCTGGAGATTTTGTCCCACTCATCTCTTCAACTCCTTAGCTCGTTTCCTCATTTCATGCAGGGTAAGTCACTTTACACCATATATCTGGAAGCAGCATTTGGTCACCACTAATGCCGGGGCTGTCTTCATAAGAGATCTGCTTGGTGCTTACAATTTAAAATACAAGTGCAGATTTAGCCTCTGTTGCATCTCTTTGATGATACCTGCAAAGCAAAGGCTCGAGAGCATTCCAGAGCCACAGACCCCTCCAAACGATCAGCTTCTGCTTCAGTGGAGCTACTAATCTCTTGTCAGTAGAGAAGTGGGGTCCTGTTCACTCTCAAAAAGAGGATCATGGTGCTTTACTGCAGGTGGGCCCAGATGAGAGGGTTGGTGCAGTGTTGGAGTCAACATGGCCAGAGCAGGAAAGTAGGGGCATTGTTACAGAATGCATCTTGGACCTGCAGGCATCTTGTTTTCATTGCACATTTCAGAAACACAAATTAATAGATGTTAATTTTTTGCATTGCTTAGAAGAGAAATTACATAACCTTCCTGTGGAATTGTACATCTCCAAGTATGGCCTAAGTTACACAAGCTACATGGCCTCCTTAAGGTCTGTGTCCTTGACAGTGTACTTGCAGTGCTTTTTGTTGATTTATGCTCTTGTGTTTGTCCTATTTTGCAAATGCAAATATTTTCTCAGGTATTTAAAAAGCCACATCCCTGTTTTCTGTAAAATATAGCCATCCCTCACCCTTCTAGTTATACAGAGTAAAGCCTTTAAAATAATTGATCTTGAGCAGAGCATCAAATAACAAATAAATCACATATCCAATAATATATCCAGCAAAGAACTTCTTAGTTGAATAAATACATCCATAAAATTTCTAAGAATCATTGCTACCTCAAACGCCTCATGATACCCTGTCTTTTCCCTCTCCAGCCTCCCACGAAATTTAGTAAGGTCCCAATAGACTTGACCTCACAAAGATGAGAATTCTTTGTGTTTGGGAAGTGACACTGACACAATTAATGGACCCTGAGAATATAATCATGGCTGTATGCAAGTTTGATTTCATGCCCCAGAACTGTCCTGGTTTCTGGAAGCTGTCTAGCATGGGGTGGGATCCTGAGCAGGGGTGTGCCATAGATTTTCCCTGGCAGTCTGAGTGGTCAGTGCCAACAAGTGCTGTGTTGTCTGGATGCAATAATGAAGAAGGTGTTCAAGCCACATAACAGATTACTGGGGATGCTTTTCAATTGCTGCAATTAAGATGAACAGGCCAAAGTGATGTACTGTTGTATGGAGATGGCTGACATGTTGCTCTAAAAATAATACCTGTAGCTTTTAAGTATAAATTATTCTGTGATGTGAATTGCACATGCCAGGTCTTATTTAAAAGGCACAGCCTGAAATCATAGCAGCAGGAAAGAAATTAGAATGTCCCCATTAATCTTAGCTTTGATGTCTAAACAACAGTTTAAATACCCATTATTGATTTGCTACAGAAACGGGAACATCTAGCAAATGGTTTTATTTCACTTTAGATGGAAATGCTAATATTTATCCAGTTGTCTGATTGTTCCATGTGTGCATAAGTACACAACAGTGATATGAATAAAATATAATAACAAAGTCATAAAATCAATGTAAGCTGACCACATTCTCTTTCGCTTTCCGAGAATACTTGCAAGGAATTAATGATCTTAGTAACCGATCACTTCACATTTAAAATTAGCTTCAAAAAAAGTGTGGGATATACAGTTTTTTTCTGGAAAAAAAAAATACATGCTTTGGTTATCTTTCCCTCTAACACCTTTGAATGTAAATACTGCCTTCACATAACCTAGAAAGTGGGATGTAGAGATGCTTCTTCCCATGTTGTCTCCAGATGCTGCTTGGGTTCAGCACTTTGGCATAAGACTGGGCTGCTTTGGAGGCACAAGCTCAGACTTTCACCCCATGTGCCATGGTATCATCCAATCCCTGCTGGGACCTGTGCTGGCTTGGGTGCAAATGCTGCATTGTGTGGCTCTGTGTGATGAAGCAACACTCTCTGTCCTTCTCTCCACTCGTCTCTTCTTCCCCTGGGGCCACCCTGAGAGCAGGAGAGGGGCGGCTGGGGCTGCACAGGGACACTCCCCATGTAACTTCATCTCCTACCCCTTCCCTGCTCTACGTGCCCCTGTGAACACTGGAGCAGTTGGACGCCTGTTCCCCTGGGTGCCCAGTGTCTGGGGTGAGGCTGGGTGCAGCAGGTGACAGCAGGTGACATTTTCCCCAGGCCTTGGCTTTTACAGAGTGAGCCTTGCTCCCTGTGCATGCTGCCTGGGCAAAGAGAAAGTGATGTTGGGGAGGAGGCATTTTTCTCCATCTTATCCTTTTGCTTGTGCTGTTTTTGCTTTGTGTAGTGTGAAGGCAGCCTGTGGCATGCCAGGAGCTGCCAGGACACTTGACCTGTTCTCAGTCTGCTGGTCAAAAACCTCTGCTGTGCTCAGTGCCTTGTCAGACATGGTGCTTCGGGCCCCTTGTCTGGCTACATGTTTGGAGAGGCTCTGTCACAATGAGGTCCTCGTGTTGATGACACCTCTGGTGTCAGCATGATGCTGACATCCCACTCACTGCCAGGGACTTTCCAGGGGAGATGAAGAGGAGCAGCAGCTTTTGAGGTGGTACAGCCCAGCAGTGCAGCTGGCTCCCTCCTCCCTGCACTGCCTGGGCTCTGCCTGCCACCAGCAGAGAGAAATGCTCATGGCAATGTGCCTGTGTTTCTTTTTTCCCCAGTTTAATGAGGTCATGACCCCAAATGGAGATGTTGCCCATGTAAAGGGTACTTTTAGCCATGGCATGTGTAGCTTTAGGCACCATGTGGCCAAGTGGGGCCGTGCATTTGGACCGTCAGACACATTTACTTTCTCTTGTAATGATCCATTCAGATTAAAAGAACCCAAGGATCACTTTGGTAATTCTTAAACAGATACATCCAGCTGGTAGCTCATGTCTCTAAATTAACTGTGTGCTCAGAGGTGATAGTTCCAAGAAGGGGTCTTGTGGAGACACTTAGGGCTGGGTCCTCAGCAGCTCTGTCAGTGCCCAGCACTGCGGCCCCATGCCAGCCAGGCTGATAAACACAGCAACTTCTGGCAGGGGAGCACCAGGGGCAACACTTGAACCACAGATTAGTTCCAACAAAAAAACATCTTTTCTTACACCTACTCTTTGTATTCTTTGTACTGTGGTTTTGTCATTATATGGAATGGGATTTTTGGCTTATTGAGTGCTACACTTGCATGTCTATATTCAGTAAAAAGGGATGAATTAAGTGGCTGTGACCACAGCTTCTGTGCAGCTGAGGCCAACTGCAGCATAGTCAGTAGTCCCTTATATCCGTGGTGAAAGATTAAATTTAGCAAAACATTTTAGAGCATTAGCACAAATCTGCAGTTATAGTAGAGCACTGCCAGTCAGACTCTTGAAAAATCAATAGCAAGGTACGCACTCAGTTTTTCTCAGAGAACATTATGGTTTTCTTACAGTGACAAAATTAGCATTAAGAGTTGACTTCATGCAGACATCTACATGCTGGCATGAGTCATGAACTTGAAAAGGAGTCTGCCTAGGTAATTAATTTTCTCCGTGTTATTGCAGATCTTGTCTTTGCTCATGTATTTTTCTTTTTAAGGCTATATTTAAAAATTATTTTAACCCTAAGATTTTGGGCTGAATTAATTTTATTAATACTCCTCAGCATGACCTCCAATACAGGACAGGAAATTCAGTTTTAAATTCATGAGTCTTGTGTTTAAGTACTTGCCTGAAATTAAGTGGATCTGCCAAAGAAGACTGACCCACGTGTGTGATCTTTTGCAAGTTCTTCCCTGCTTTTATTGCCAGCTTTTAAATTGGGCTAATTATATTAGTTATAAGAATGTCCCAGGAGTTGAAAGTCTTTGTGAAGAAGCCTGATTTCATGATGGCAGAGATTCCCTAATCTATTGCATGCCACAAAGCTGGGATCTTCCAGGCCAGTGGAAATGCCTTATCCATCTGTGTAGAGAGCTGAGTCATTTACCTCATTCTTCTGAGGCTGTGGCAGAGTGGAGAACAAGCACGGGTGCATACCAACGCTGCCTTTTTGCTTTAGATTGATGTGCCTCTGGAAATCTCATCTGGAACACTCCTTAAGGTGCTGGGAGATGCCCTGAATCTCAGACAGCACTGTATTGGCAAGAGAAGAAATAATGATGGTGGAGAGAAAAGGCTCTGCCTTTTCTCTCCACCATCATTATTTCTTCTCTTGCCAATACTGTCCTGTAGATGAGAAGAGGTTCAAAATACAGGGCAGAGTTAATGAGATCTCACAGGCACCATCTCATCAGCCAGCATCCAGTTGGTGCTGAAGGTCACATGAACGCTGCTGAAGGGCTGATTTGCTGCTGCAGGCTGATCATAAATATAATTTGTGCGCATGAAGCAAATGAAAAGTTAGTTTCCGTCCCTGCAAAACTCTCTAGGTCCTCATTTAATTGTGCTGGCACAAAGCTTCTGAAGGCTTTCAGTAGCAGATTCTTATTATTGCAGTTGCAAAATAGCAGCAGATTAACACACATCCTCTGTGTTGTTGAGAATGTCACTTGATGTACTTACCATGCTGAGCCTAAAGAGTACAATACTGCATTTCTGGGGTATAAGAAACACAGCATGATAGATTCATGGATTCTAGTGCAACCTGCAGCACCAATGAATACAAATAAAAACACATCTACAGTAAATATGCCTACATGAGAAAATCCATCCTTACAAAAATCCATGCTGTAGGTCCTAAGAGTTGCTGGCTTGGAAAAGTACTTACCATTAAACATGTTTTTTTAATGGTTGGATGCATATCTCAATTACATATTTTGGGCACTAAGGATTTATCTCTGGATGAAAAAGAATGGGTTTTTTTTTAGCTCACTGAACTTTTGAGTAATCAATTGGTTGTCATCCATAGGTAAATGTATTCTAAAATTATGATTAATACGGTTTACAAGTGTTACTGTGAGAATCAATTTGAAATAGCTTGAATGCCTAGTGTATTAAGAAACTGTGATCAGTTTCAGGTGATAAGAACTGATAAACTGATCAGATTACATTATTTGCATAATAATGCAATGTTTTTTGAAAATTTGTGCTGTATAATCTTTTCTGGAACTTACTTTCATTCAGGAAGAAAGGCAGTTTCTGTCTGATACTGCTTGACAACAACCGTTGAAATCCTTTGGATTATTGTAGAATGACAGAATAATTGAGTTGGAAGAGGCATTTAAAGGACATCTATATCCAATCCCCTGCAGTGACCAGGGACATCTTCAACGAGATCAGGTTACCAGACTCACATCCCATCTGACCTTGAATGTTTCCAGGATCGAGATATGTACCAGGTTGCTCCCTGGGCAACCTGTTCCTGTGTTTCACCACCCTCATTGTAAAAAGCATCTTCTTTATATCTAATCTAAATTGATTTTTATTTTTAAACCATTGCCCCTCATTCTATTGCAACAGGCCTTGCTAAAAAACAGATTTCTCCTGGATTTATTAGTGCCAAGACTTTTTTTTTGAAGAAGGAAAGAAAACTGTTTGTTCTGAGAGAGATTTCTGGAAAAAAAAATAAGAGTCAGAAGCACCACAGTTCAGCACTACTTGTGCTTTGTTGTAGGGTGTGCTCTTGTCCCACCTGCACTGGGTTTGTGGTTGAACAGAGTAGATCCCCTCCATGTGACCATGTGCTGTAGACACCAAATGCACAGGAGTTAGCCAGATCCCTGAAGTCCCACATGAGCATACCAAGTCATTATAAGCAAATTCACTTTTCAGATTTATGTGCTTATGAAGGCATTGCTGCTAGAAAAGGCCTCTGGATTCGTGACTTGGGTTGTTAAAAGGACACCGTCTTGGGAGCAATATGCTCAGAAAAATGCTCAGGAAAAAACTGTCCCAGCTCAAATGCCAAACTATGCAGCAAAATTAAGTTAAATTAACTGCAAAATCTATTTCCACTGCTGATGGATAACTGCTGACTGGGTCTCATGATTTTGTCCTTTATCTTGGGTTTAGTCTTTTCCATTTTTGAGAATCCCTTTGTCTAAATCCCTCTTTACCTTAAACCAAACAAGTATGAGAAGCATGCTTTCCCTTTTTTCCCTGGGTGTTGAGAATAGGCAGACTTGAGGAGTCATCCAGTCTATCTTCTTGGGCAAAAGCCAGATTGCTGTCCTTCTTCTTAGGCATAGCATAAGAATATGGTCTCTGTCTTCTCCATATTAGCTCAAATACCTGGTAAGTGATGATCGTGCAGGAAAACAGCAGGATGATTATCTGTTCCCAGTAGTGTGTTGTCAATGTCCATGACGTCCATTGCTATTCCACCAGATGCTCCATCCAGGAAAATACATACTAGCTTCAGAGACTTAGTCCTGAACCTGTTTGTAGTCTCAAAAGTCCTCTTTTGTCTTGGAAAAGAATCTGATAGCATCTTTTCTAAACCTGGTTCCTTTTTTTCCCATTTTAAATTATTTTTTTCTTTCTCTCCAGTGAGAGAGAGAAATAGGTTAGAGACTTTTGCTCCAAAGCCAAGGGTGAAAACAGCCATGAACTGAAGGCTGAGAAAATTCCCACTGATTAAAATAATGCTTAAATGTTCTTTCAGGACAGAAGAAATTAATTGTGTTTTGTTAAAACATATTAAACCTGGTGGAAATCATTCTGATTCCTGGCAACTGTGCTTCTCAAGATACCATTTTGAGAGGCTCACCCTTTTTCTGAAATATTTTCTAGGCTTAACACTAATTTCTCTGCTAGCTTCTATTTATCTATCTCACTTATTTATTTTCCCTTCCTTTGCTCTGGAGGAAGGGAGTGTCCATTTCAGGTTCTGGTTGCTTTTTCAGTAAACTGTGGATTTATGCTGTTTGTGCAGCACCTGGCAGAGAGAGGTCTCTGCTCATGTCCAGGACTCTGCTATCACAGCTGTGCTGAAGGAATCATGCTGCTCTTGGAATACCACTGGTGCAGGGAGCTGGGGAAGGCTGGTGGCTCCATGTGTTTGCAGGTTCTAGCCAGCATTGGTGAAGTGATCCTAATTTACAGCTGTTGTCCATTGCAAGAGAGGAGAAAGAGAAGCTGAGAGGGGTGAGCTCCTCTGTGAGGACTGGGAGAAGCAGCTGCAGGGAAGCACCACGCATGGGTGCTGGCTTTTTTGGGGTTGGCAGCAGCCACACAGACATCTCCCACCCAGTCTGGACCCAAGGGCCCTCCTACATTAAACAAAAGCAGTGTTCGAGAGGTTGTCTTGGTGTGCGGGACTGTAGGGTTGGTCTGTGTGGTAAATATTTTGGATAACCTGAACATAAGAAGTGGGAAGAGAAGATTCTTTTTATTGTATTGTATTTTAAGGAAAGTTAGTTGGGTAGTTGCCAATAAAGAAAATTTTGCTTTCAGCTTCAAGGGAAAATTTGCATTGCCCTACTTCCTTTTCCATAAATATACATATATATATATATAGGTGTATACATATACATATACATATACATATATATGGATTTATAAATATGTTATATATATATGTGGAAATTATTTTGTTTTGTAATAAGGGGTTTTTTTTGTTCATCACACTTTGATGTTTTACCAATAACTTTTTATTTTAACAATATAATTTCTCCAAGATGTATTCTGAAATTTTGATCATATTTGCTGGCTGTCTTCTTGACTACTGAATGTGTTAAGAACAATTAATAACATCAGTTTGGCAAGAGGAAGTCTTATTTGAGGAGTGGTTTTGAGCTTTCTTGTCTCTATGTAGAGCAGCTTATACTGAAATTCTGCAGCATACCCATCCTTGGGTACTAGAGGAGAGAGGGTAAAATTTTAGTAATAATCTAATAGTTAGTAATAGTGTAATACAGTTTTGTGGAGCAACCTTTGGTGCATGACTACAGTGAACTGAGAGGACAAAAGTAAAATCTCATGAATGATGGAGTTGAGATTTGGCTAAGTCTGAGCTGGATCTTAGGTTGCCTTATTTCTCAACACCGTACTTCTCTTCTTTGGAAGTTATATTAAAAACCCCTCACCTTCCTGCACTTGCTTTCCCCTCTAAAGGGTATGTGAAGAGCTCTGTGTGATGCCAAAAACAATATTAGTTTTTGGAATCAGCTTTCAGGATGTGCTGAAAGTTGTGTAATCAGCACCTTACCTCTCAGAAAGACTGGGTGCTTTACTCTCCAGCATCTCACAGGCAAGCAAGGCTTGGGAAAGTTGGTTCCTTTGGATACTCAAGAGCCCTGAGTAGAGAATTAAATAGTCTGGAAGTGTATCAAAAGTTTCTCCACCCTGGGTTCAAAGCTAGGCCCATCTTGACATCAGAGTCTTTCTCCAGGCTGTAAAAATATTTGGGGGTAATAAAAAATGAGTCAAAAGAAACTTTGAAAATATCACACTAACTAGAAGAATACAGTCAAAAATGCTAAATAAGGTTATAATTTTTGCTAAAACTGGAGGGAAACGCAGTAATAACATTGTGAGAAGCACTGGAAAGGAAACGTGCACAAGCAGGGGAGTGAGCTGTTGGCAGTACTGCCTAGTCCACAGGCCAGCTGTGATCCAGCATAAGGAATTCCAGGTGATCAGAAACCATGGCCTGTGCTCTCAGCTTCAAAACCATATTCCCTCTATAAACTACAGTACTGCTCTTCTAATATGAATGTGCATTCAGAAAGCCACTTAACACAATATAATCATGTTTTACCTGCGTTTGGTGGTATGAAACAGAAGCTGGTTACTGTAATACCCTTCCTGAATTGTACCTTCCATACCATGATACAGTTTCCATTTACTTTGCAGTACTGGGCTGTGGGCTCTAGAAGCTGCTTCAGGTGCTGTTGAGCTTTCCTTGCTGCAGTCACTGTGTCTGGGCAGCAAATGGTTGGTGGATGTCAGTACCCACTTCATCGCCTCGGTGCGTGTGAACCAGAGCTCTGACTCGCAGAGAAGTGGTTTCTTTTTAGATGGTTGAAATAATATTTGGGTTCAGATGATATTTATGAAGCACCTTGAAGTCCACATAAGATAGGCCATTCAGGACTATGCATGTGTAAGCAACTTGTCTCTCCTTTTCAGCAGCTGCCTAAGCAAGTTTCGTGATTAAACGTTGTGTGTTTTGGGCTGTGGTTCCACTGCACGAGTGGTTTGGCAGCAGCTCTGGATGAACAAGTTCCTGCCCCTGGCGCTGTGCTCAGGGCAGTGTAACTCCTGTAAAGTGGGGTTTTGCCTTGGATGCTGCTGGGAGGGAGACAGTTCTTGGGTATCAAGGAATTCTGGGTCACCAGATTTATGAATGGCTGAATGCATTTTACAGTGTGATACACAGTAGAATTACTTAAGTGGTCAAATGGGACTGACATGAGCTCACCTGTTTAGGGCATGGTGCTAATAATGCCAAGGTTGTGGACTTGATCCTTGTGGGTCCCTTGCAACTGAGAATATTCTGTGAATTGAAAGTAGATTTTTGTTCAGCAAAGAATTCTCCTCCTGTTGCATGGTGGTTCAGAAAAGGCTGGTCCATGTTCCCCAGGGAATGAGCTGGGGCTTGGTGGGACAAGCAGTGCCAGTACTGAGAGACTCCAACTGGAACCATACCCTGCTTCTGGCCTCCAGAGCTCACACCCAGCCAGGGTTTGTGCACAGGTCCAGGGAGGAAAAGCAATGTGTTGTTCCTTACTCATAATAACAAATTCCTCAGTCTCAGCTAAGTAGAACACTTCAGGATAAGCTAGACCTGGAGATTTGGACTGGAGCATCCTGAAGGGAGAAACAGAGCCATTCAGATTATGTAATAAGGGGAAATACCAGCACTTATTTCTGCTGAGATCTCCTCTTTGTAAATGGCTAAGTAAACAACCCAGGGAGCTGCTGGCCAGTTTCTCTCACTTCATTATGTGGCATAGCAAAAAGCAAATAGTGAGATTCTTCTGTAAATGGTCAGATGGTAACAGGTGGATATACTATGGGGAATATATATTTTTGAAAACAGAAAACTGCAATTCTTGTCTATTTTTGAAGCAATCACAAGCTTTTTAATAAGGTAGGTGATATGAAATTCAGGGCTGGTATCATCACAGTGAAACTGAGTTTAGGAATTAATGAACACCTTTAAATATCTTTGTGTCAAGAGTAAACCCGTATTTAATTTTGCTTTCATGAATGATCTGAAATTCTAAACTAGTTTATTGTTGCAGATTGTAGAAAGTTGCAGTTTTGGAGCACTGAAACTGCCTTTGGAGAATTCTAGCAAAATCTGTGACTCCCGAGGAAATTCAACATCATAAAGTTATGTTAATGAGAGGAATGAAAAAGTCCCAAGACAAACTTTCATCAATCAAAATCCAGAGAAAAAAGGTTATATAGTAACAGTGAGGGAGGGAGTCTGGCCATTAATAGATAACAAATTAAACACACCACAGTAATTTGTAAGAAGGCCAAGTCTGTTCCAGGTAAGGCTCCTAATGTTTCAGCTGCATCTGATCCAGGATTACATCCAGTCCTTCCCTATAGGAAAACTGCACAATTTAAAGATGAAGTGTGTTAAAGCAATGGCAGATTTTAGTTTCAGGTTGTATACAGTGGGGGTTTCTCAGTGGGTGTATGCCCTGGACATGTATTATTACAGCTCATGTCAATGACTATGAGTTCTGTTTATACTTTGTTTTCCCTTTAAGCCCTCAGAGTGATCCTTTTCTCTGAACAAGAGAGAACAAGACTGGGAATGATCAGGAAACACTGGAAAGAATAGAAAGCAAATAACAAGCCACTTCAGTGAATAAGGGACAGGGATAACTTCAAAAGTTAGGAAAAATTAGGCTTAAGGCCACCTTTCATTAGAAGGCAGGTAGAGCTGGAAAGATACAGTCTAAGAGGAAAGCCATGAGCACTATTAAATTGATTTAAACCAAAATGTTGGTATTTTTAAAAGTAGTAACAGAAAGAAAATAATTACTGCAGGTGACCAAAGAAATAAACCAGCAGAGAAAAGTTGAGTCAAACAAAACAATTTATTTGGAAAAATATGTAAGACTGGTTAAAACAAAAGAAAAGGAAAGGACTTGTATCTCCCATGGAGTTTGATGAGCTGAAAACCAGCTTAGTTCTTAGGGTGATTATAAGGAAGCTTTATTTTCTTTGGAAAAGCTGGGCTTCAATGGAACACAATATTATCTCAAAAAGTGCTCACCATACTGAAAAAATGACTTTTGTTATATTCCCTTAAATTAAGAACAAATTACTAAATGTTGAGATTTTTTTTACTGATAATTTACATTAGGTGCTGTAACAAAAGCTAATTTTTTTGTTAAGGTAAAGGCTTTTCCAATGACCTTCCTGTCTGGCTTTGCTTTTGTGAACAAGATGTGGCTGTATAATGGTGCTAAACCTTGGTGAAATGGAGATCACATCCATGATCAGGCATACAAGAGGGCAGAATACCTCAAACTCTGAGCTTCCAGTATTCCCTGCTGCAGAGATGCCTGAGGGCAAACAGTGATATTAAAGCTTCCCAGCAGTGGCAGCAAGTGGAAAAAGGCCAACCAGGAGCTCCCTTCTTCCTTGCAGCTCTGAAATGTGTGGCAGGAGGGCAGTTTCCATCCCCTATAGTTCTTCAAAACTGTTTTCCTTGCAGAAAAGGGAAACTTCTGCAATTTTGTGCCTTCCCTTTTCCTCACTGCCCTGGGCTTGTGGAGTAGAAAAATATATCCATGGAAGACAAGGAGTAAAGGTGTGGTGCACATTGTGCTTCTGTTCTGCATCCTTATCATTTGGACAGCAAAAATAGCTGTAAAGAACAACAGACACTCTAGAGTTCAGGTCTGTTTTCTGCAGACTACAAATTATGTGACTTGCAAACTCTGCAGTGTGGTGGGTTGAGTAAATGCCCTTTTGCTTCTGGACAACAAGCCCAAATAATCTAAAAGTATTGTCCAGTTAAAAAAAACTATCAAACAATTGGGTTCCATGCTCATGAATGGCAGCAGGCAAGCATGCATGGGTGTTGCATGTCTGAGCAGCAGTAAATGAGTGGGGCTCTCCAGCAGAGCCTTCTGTGACAAACCCTTGGGAGGTGAGGGGAGCAGAGAGGGTGTGACAGGGTGGAATACAGGGACTGCTGGCAGCCTCTGCAGAAGAGCAGGGATGAGGCTGTTGCTTTATGTTGATCTTTCAAAGCAGTAAGCATTTCTCAAGACTGCCTATCTGCTTTTTTTTTGCTAAAAGACCCATCTTTCTCCTTCCTGCTCAGTAAGTGTGCTTGGCTGTGGGCACCAAAGCTGTCTGAAGACTCTGTCCTTTCCACTCCACCTGTCCCACTCGTGCCTTCTGTGTCCAGCTCTGTACCACAGCATTTGCAAACTTTTGGTAGTGGCAGGTCAAGAATGCTGTGATAGCCCTGCGTTTTCCTCCGAGGGACTCTGCAGATGAGATGCCAGACTCCTGTGAGGTGTTGGTACATTAACATAAGAACTGGAATACTGGTGGAGGTGAAGAGAGGATCTCTAACACCCTAATGCTCTTTCCTGTGCCAGACAGGAATGATGATTAAAGAAAATGTAGTAGACAATAGAACAATTAAGAAGTGTAAGACATTGGTTACATTTTCCCCTTTGTTGTGGTTAGTGATTTAGGGTTTTCTGCACAATGGACAGTATTGTACACAGGAATCTGAGTGATGTTGTTTAATAGCCACTGATGTCTGGGAACATCTTTATTCAGTTTTTAAACTCCTTAACCCATTTTTACTCCACAATGGAATTATTTCCTAATGCTGATAAAGGCTTTTCTTTTGTAGAAAAATGAACATGTAATGTCGTCTCTTTTTGGAGTAGTATTCCCTAAATATGCAGGATTTGGGAAAAGAGAATGTACAGTTGCACCAAAAATTTAATTACTCCAGTTTAAAGATTTAATTACTCCAGTTAAAAGCAACCTGAAATCATCCATTCCCCCCACCTCCCCTGCAGCACCTACAGCAGTTGAGTGACTTTAGGGGGAATTGATGTGCCAGACAGTTAATCCACCATAAGAGTATTAATTTCCCTTCAGCGTGGCAGCCTTGCTACAAACACACTAAACCTGGACATGAAAAGAGTAGAGAGATGCAGGACCACTCCTCCAGTGGCAATCCATCCCTGGATGGATTAAACCCTTTATAAATATATAAACCCTCTGCACAGAGTCTCAATGTTTGAAAAGTATAGGACAGCTGTTTCACCTACTGCACAGATACCATACCTTTTCAGGGCTTTCTCATTAAGTGAGAAACTTCTTTGGTTTTTTTGCAATCCATTAAGATAAATTCCACCCTCAGTGACAACAGCCACCTAAGTTTGAATGAAACATAATTCAGTCAGCTCCAGAACTGTAAATGTAGTTCTCCAGTATGCTTCCCTGACATCACTTGGGGAAAAATATCCTACCAGCTATGATAAAAATCGTGGCTCCAGGTTTTCCTTCTCTCTATTATTGCTCTTCAGATCTTAAATTGAGAGTTTCCATTACAACACAAGGCATGAATGTACTGCTGTTCTGTGTAATGCACAGTGCTTATTCACATATTGGCAGCACCTTTATGTTCCAGTGCTGGAGGGAATAAGTAAGAATTTACTTGCAGACAAAGTGACAGACACTGTCAAGTTCACTTAGGTATTTGGATTTAACTTCTGAATTTAATTCAAAAGAATTATTCACTTAATCTATTTTCCTTTGGATATATCTCATATTGTTCAATTACAATAATATCAATTTTGCCATAATGGAATTGCTCATTTAATAATATTCAACTGATAATGAATGTGATAATTAAAACATTAAAAGATCCTGAGTCAGCTAACAAAAGCCATGAAGTTCAGACCTTAAAGAGTAGGCAGATTCTAATAGAGATTTTTTTTCCTATATCTATTTACAAAATTGGACCTGATTTTTTAAAACTGAGGGAGAGGAATAGCTGAGTCTCCCTTCCATCACTTAAAAAGTCTGCAAAGCTTTGTTAAGAAAATAAACAGAAAAGCCTCTGAGAAATACCTGAGCTCCAAAGGAATTCTATGGTCCAGCTGCAGCCGAGGCTCAGGCACATCGGTGGCTTCAGTTCACTGCAGACACAGCCAGCTCTCCTCCCTTCTGTGAGAGCTGCCCTGCATTTGTTTTGCTTGGATTCCCACCAAAAATGGGAGAGTGTAGGTCTGTGTGTCATGCCAGCTTTGAACAGCACAACTGCCACGCTCTTTTTAGCCTCCATCCAGTGGGCACCATGGTTCATGGGCTGGTACCTCCTGCAGCATTTTTTGTGCTGCACCTCTGGCAGGATTACACACATCAGAATCCAGAGTGAAACACTCTGCTCATTGGATGGTGTGTTGTAGGTGAATGTGGAGGAATTGATAAAAGGTGATGACACAGGGTGCAGTATTGAAACTTTCCTGTGTGGCTTTCTGTCCAGTTGAAGTACAGTGCCTGAGAGTGGGCTTCTCCATCTAAGACCCTTAGCTGGATTTGAGGTCATACCAGAGGTAGCAGATCAAGCTTTGGTATAGCAGATATCACAACTAGAGATGTGTAGTTTCTTCTGCCTTTAGTTTAGAAGCAATTCTCCATGCTAATCCCATAGTTAAAATTTCCAGGGGTCACTAGGGGATTCACCACACTGCTTTAATGCTTTGTAAACAATCAAAGGCAAAAAAGAACCAAGTTAGTTTTAGAATTTTAGAAGTATGAACAGTCTTTGGTACAGACATACTCAAAGCTATGTGAGTAGTGAGCTGCTACCTTCAACTACAGCCATTGTCAGCAGCCTGTGATTAAATGAAGAGTAAGAGGGAGATGTGTATGAATGTGAATGTTTCACAATGTTTCTGAAGTGAAGTAACACAATACTGAGAGCATTCATTCACACATCAGCAGGGCAACCACAGTAGTCAAAAAATTATCCAATTTATTGGAACAGTCCAGATGGTAGACAGACATATACAAGCATTGCCTTCTGAGTCCCTCTAGGCTGATGGAACAGATCACTGCAACCAAGTGTTTATCACTGTACTGTGCTGGTGGGTCTCAGAGCTACCAACAGACCAGCATGTATGCAAGTTGGATGTTTATAGTTCAAGTGAGAAATCAGTCAAATCTTCAGTGTGGACCATTTATGTAAGCCAAGATGCTTTTATTTAAAATTAAATAAGGAGCAGCATACAATTTTTTTCTCTCTGTGGACCCATGGGATCAGGAATTTCTGTTAGCACACTAATTTATGCAGGATCACAAGAGAACTTCTTGTGCTGGGAGCAGACAGTACAGAGGGAGCAGAAGAGTCTGTCATGGGTGATTTTCAGACATGGTTTTGTTGTCTCATATCTTTTATTGTAGTGTTTATAAAACAACACCAGGCCTGAGCACCATCATCAGCAAAATACTGCTGCCTACCTTCTCATAAGTACGAACAAAAAGTGACAATCTACCTTTTTTCATCTCAGATAGTGTGCCTGGGTCTCTGTCACATGAACATTGCTTTCGTTTTGTTTGGAGTCTCTTCTGGGTTGTAGCAAATCTCTCCAGTCCTGACAGGCATTTCAAGGGCTGTAATTCCATCATGAGGCAGCAATAAGTTGTGCTGCACAGTGACTGATCCATATCCTTGGCTGTGAGTAGAGCTAAGCCAACAGTAATTGCTTGGACAATTGCTGGGCTGATTGGGTTCCCAGTTTCAGAAATTTAGTGGTGTCTCAGAGAGGAGCAGTGGGAGCTTCTGGCCATCCTGTGTTCACCTCTCAGAGCTGCTTCAGCAGGCCCTCAAGCTCGGGCATTGGTCTCATGAAGGTGTCCATTCTCAGCTAATGGGTAAGAATTTTGGTCATCCCTGTTGTATTGCCATATCAGTTTCTTCATTCTTTTTCTGCTAATGCTACCTTTCCTCACATTATCTGTCATAGCAAGACTTAGCATGTTTATTAACAATTCTTTGCCGGTGTGCTGTACCATACTCTAGTAGAAAAAACCAAACTGCATTGCTTTGCAAGTTTCAGCTAAGTACCAGTGGTGGATGGAGAGATGTTACAGAGGAAACCTGGGGGAGGGATGTTTTCCCATCTTGCTTGCAGGCTCATGTGTTACCTAAAAGGGAAGCTACAGATCCCTTGATCCTGACATCCTGTCTCTGAGTACTTTGGTGTGCTTTTGACTCTATTTCTGGGTCTTATGGGTAAAGTTTTATGTGCTACTCCATTGAAAGAACAATATTAAACTGAAATCTTAAATTAAGAGTTACAGCTTTGGCTATGGAGTTTACAAATTCCAACTTATGTACAGTGGAGAACCCTGTTATTACAGAGTGATACTTTATTAAAGCTGCTTTGGATGGCCATAGCAATTCTGAATTGCAACAGAAATAAAACATATCCATTTGATCCCTGTAATTGCATCCACATCAGGACTTCAGCTACGTGAGTAACAACTTACACTTCTAAATTGGTTTTGCAGTACAAAATGAAACTTGAGTTAAAGTGGACATGTAGGAAAGGGAATGCATGAGAGCTGCTGGGTGGGAAGGAGAAGGAAATACCTGAAAAACCTTTCCTTTTCTCCAGCTGTGCCATCTAGTTGTTTCTAACTCAGAGATCAGAGCAGCAGTCTGTGAAACAGAGTGGTAAAAGAAATGAAAGAATTAAAATAAGCTGGACAGAAGCAAGGGCAGTACAGATCTGTGGAAGGAAAATACTTCCCAAAATGGGTCAAAAATAACAAATACAAAATGTACTGAATGAACTTTTGTTTTTGCTTAAGATTAACTTAAAATTTTTAGAAGAGAAAAAACCACTTTCTCTAACAACACGAACCCTGTGTATATTTACCTGAGGCTTATAGAAATAGCTCATATGACAAGTCTGGCTCCATAAACTCTGCCTAAGAAGACTGGATCAGCAAAATTCAATCTGGAAGCTGTCTATAAATTTATTAAAACTGTCTGAGGTTTCTATGTTAACTATTGAAGTAATCTTCTGTTTGTAAAAATATGTAGGTTTTATAAGTTAGTACTGAAGTCTGTGGAAATCAACTTGCAGCATTCAGTGCTTTAGTTAACTTTAGATTTAATTCTTCTGATAAAGAAATGTTAACTCAAGGCCAACTACATAAAGTGAGGTCTATTTGCAAATGAATGTAATTAATTTTAATATATTTTTGTCTTTTTTACTCACTGGAGATTTTCATCAGTCTCATGCTTCAAGTAAATCTTAAGGAAGAAGTCAAAGCAAGCAGTCAGCTTCTCTCAGGCCAATCAAATAGTGCTTTTCTGCATGTTTTACTGACAGATGAACAGGCAATCCCATTTATAGAGCATACTACATGTTGACAGAGCGCATTACTTCATTTTGCAGTATTGGCAATTTGAGATCTTAGCAAAACAATGCTGAGGTCGCTCTCATTCTGAATTGCCATCCTTGGAATGTGGCTTGGATTTTCATTAACTCTCTCACTACAAGGTACTGCTAATGGAGACAGATTTGATAGAGGGGGTTGTAATAAACATCAGAGAGCAGAAAGTTGTAAACAACCTAAATTCTTTGTCCTGTGGATGAATTCCTTTTCCTTAATGCTTTGATGTTCTCAGCATCTTGTGGACACTTTTTCTAATTGGAGGTGAATGGGTGGATAATGCACATGGACTTTGATACCTCCCAGCTGGTGTGTGGGGAGAAGTGGTCTCAAACTCCAGCACCCAGTGAATATATGCCTCAATATAAACAGTAAAAGTTTGGATATTCAGCCTGGTGCTTGGCTCGCAGCATTCTGGCTCTGCTTAGGAGCACAAATCGTGTACAGGATCACTTCCAAGATTTCTCCTCGACTGTTTAATCAAGAGAACAGGACAAAAAGGGAGAATAAAGAGCACAGCTCGAGCATGGCTCTCTCTCACTGCTGTATTATTCCTGCTTTTCCCAATGCTGGCTTCATTGAAATCACCAGTATTATCAAGTTAGTGTAAAATTGCAGTGAATCTATCTAAGGCCTTTTCCGTACTTACATTTTTTCGAGTCTTACCAGGACAGTTACAGCAAAACAAGTCACTGGAGAAGAATTTAACTACAAAGGAACTGGGTGTCCTTACTGCCAAAGGAGAGCCTAGTGATGGGGGAATCTTTAGGAACAGCTTCAGTGCTTTCAATTCATAGCTTACCTTTTTACAAAACAATTGCCTGAGAATGGCCAACATTTTTATACAACCCAGCCTTTCCCAAACCGTTTTGCCCAGGGGGATCTTCCCCTCCCAGATTAGCATAAGTGTCATTGCTCAGCAGCACTGTGACCATACCACCTCTGGATCCCTAGATCTGAAAGGCTGTGGGTTGTGCTTTGCCTTCGCCTTCCTCCAGCCCCTGCAAAGGGAATAGCCACAGTATGGGGTACACTGCAATAATTGCACCCAAGCTATGAGGAATTCAGAATACTTCCATCAAGTAAAGGATCCTGCAGATTAAAACAATACAGCTCTGCAATCGGAGAAACTGCATGGATGATGGTGCATGTCTTATATGAATGGTGTTCCTACTGCTTTGTAAATCACTTTCTCTAAAGTGCTTGCACTCAGAGCTCCAGTTTCCAGGTAACAGGGAAAACCAGACACCCAAGTGCTGGGTGATTTAACCTTTTTTCTGAATACCACTGGGAAGCAGTTTGAGCACTAACATATTATAACTCTTCAGTTAAACTCAGCTCTTTTGGCATGTAGACTAATTTGTGAGAGCAACATGCACATTTACATGCAGTCACATGTAGTACAACTGTCATGACTTCTGCAGGGGAGAACAAAAGTACAATAAAGGCACCTTTTCCTTTATGTTTACTGGGCGGTGTTTTCAAAAATGTGCACTGCTAAGTACCGAGTTAGTCCATGGGTCTTGTTGGGTAAGGGATTAATCCATTTTGCCTGGGTATATAAGAAAGGCCTTCTTGCCTTTCTTTGCCCTGGGGAAAAAATCCCTTCCCCAAGCTCCAACTTGCATTGGTTTAGATTGTAGAAGCACATGATGGTTGAAACAGTCTCAAACTGCTCAGCTGTTGAAACTGCTATCCAGGCAGTTGGACCAGAGGTCTTTAACACAGTCATTCCTGCCTTTGGGTAGCACAGCTTGCTCTAGGGCTCTGCACATGCATGTGTCTGCAATGGCAGCTTCTCCAGGTGGGCACATACGGTCAGTGCACTCACCTGGCTCTGGAAATGTGTGGAGCAGATCAAACACAGCATCTGTTTAAGACTGCCATATCCCAAACTCTTTCAACTCTACTGTTGCTACAGAGTAGGTTACAGTGACTAAATGGAGATGCAACTCATGCATAGACACAGATGGGTAATTACCTGAATCTGAATCAGAAGTCACACCTGGAACACTTGGACATGGTTGTTGTTGTTTGTTCTTTTTCTAACTTCTTTACAATGATTTTAGACTTAGGGTAAGAGTCATCCAGAGTGTTTAACACTCTGCATTTCTCCATCTCCCTTTTGAGTGCTGAAGCCTATTCCCTCATATTCTCTCTCACTTGTCATGACAGGTCAGGGGAACTTTTATGCCTGAATCATTAAGTGACTGAAGTTTCTTACTAAATAACAAATATGCTTTGATGCTTTTGCGGCCTCAAGATGAAAACAACAATAAACTTATGTCCAGGGAAAATGATGCTCAAATAGAACTCATTACTACTTGAAGTCCTCAGATTCCACACAGTGAAATTGTAACAATTCCTGTTCTTCAGAGTAAAACCAGACGGTGAATGTAAATTGCTAGAGCACACTGTAAAAATGCTTATTGCTAATTCAGTGCACAGTCATAATACAAGTTCAAAATATCTCATAAGGAATTCAGTGTGTGAAGTTTTTGGATATGATTCCATTTTATAAATACAAAAGAAGAAACATTTCAAAAGCCATTAATCACACTAATGAGTAGAAATTTACTACAGTGGGAAAAACTGATTTACTGGCTTTCAAATATTTCATTTGCAACTCCTTGAATTCACTTCTAATCAATCCAGGAAAACTATCCCTGAGTTACAAGCAGGCTGCATGGAGACTCTGGGTTTATGACTGAGAAAAATCCTCCTGGGCTGTCCCACAGCTCAAGGCCTGGGACTGATTCAAGAGTGTATATCTTTGGTAAAGTCCATTGAGCGATCCAAACCCAGCCCCAGTGATCCTGAAATTTCTCAGTTCCCATTACCAGTGTGGGCTGGCTGGCAGAACTGCTCTGCAGCAGCCTCCCAAGCTATAGGACAGGCTGTGTGCCAGGGCTTGGCACTGCCAGAGATGGCACGGCCCTGCAGCTTGTCAGTGCCAAGACCTCGGGGCTTCACAGGACTGTGGCAATTCCTAGTTCCATAGTAATTCTCAGGCTGCCTTTCTGGCTTCCCAGGCTCCCTGCCCTGGAGCAGAGATGTACTGGGATGCCTCCCAGGGACTGTCACTCCAAGGGCAGTTTGCATGAGCGGTCTGCCAGGGCTCAGAGAAAAGAGGAATTTTTGTCAGGCTCATTGCTAACCAGCAGACTGCTTCATGATTTGTCTTTATCTGTCTCAAAAAAAAAAAAAAAAGTACAGGAATTAATAGTTCACAAAAACGTTGAAAATGTTGGCTTTAGACTCAATCAGATGAAAGTCAAATTTTCAAAAGCAAAGTTCGTTCTCAGCTGGAACACTAGCTTTTCAACCAGCCCCAGTTAATGCTATGAATAATAATACCCTGACTCTTAATTTACAGTTGAAATCCAGAAGAACACAATGTCCATCTGCTTACATGATCCCAAATTATTGACAACTTCAAAAACATGATGTTTGTAACCACTTCACATATAGCCTGAAATGTATTAAACAATGACTTCATTTGAAGAGGTTTGTTAACATTATGAATATTATTATTGTGGGTCACAAGAGGCTTGGTCTTGTTCCAGTCTTGAAGTAATTGCTTTTACACTGCAAAACTGGTTCATGAATTACAACATTAAATCAAAATGCACAGTAGTCACGTTACTTCTTGGGAGGTTTATTGTGTAGTTATTACTCCACAGACTAAATGGATTTTAACTATCCCATACTATTCATGAAGCAATTTTGAATACACTTTTGGTTTGTGAAAGAGCCTTTCCTCCTCATAAATTCTTGTCAAATATTTAGATGGCAAATTTAGATAGGAGCTCATGCTTCTGTCTGTTGTTGATAAGCATTCTTCTTTCTAATCTGAGCAACTAGATCATGTATCTGTAAGTGACTTGCTTCAAGTTAGTGGTTTGAAAACTTTTCTTATATAGCTGCAATTTCTGTAAAAGTCATATGTAATGAAAGAAAATTATGTTTTTCTCCCTCTTCAGTTCTTGGAAGACATTTAAGGGAGAAGGATAATTGCTAGTGAGAGCATAACCCAGTTTTACTTTACAGTGAAGGTGAGTTGCAAGGAGATAAACAAGGAAGGAAATATGTGGAGATCTACCCACTCTCAGGAACTAGAAAAATCTTCCAGTGAATTGTTATTTTCCCAGATGTGTATGATTTACAGAGATGAGACTTCACTCAGATTTTTGGCTTCCATGCTTAAGTCTCCTAAGCTGTTTTGATACTCTTAACCTGGGAGTTGCATTTCTTTTGCCTCCCCCTCCACTCTGCCAGTATTCTTCCCCTTATTTTTATCTTGGTCTGTGTCAGCAAAGAAAAACAAACATTAAAAAAAATTAGGCTTGAAACCCCTGTCATTTATCTTCACATGAAACAGTGAATGGTCACATTTATTTAAACTGCAGCCTCTAAGGCGAGAAAAATATGGCAGGATAACTGGTAGTTTCTTTTGCAACTTTAAAACCCAAATGAATTCTAGTGACCCATGGGATTAATGTTATTTTTTGTTGAAAAAATCTTTTATGCTATGTTTTAGGGTAAGTTTTTTGACCTACAAGTTAGTGGTTTGTAGTTTTAGTTTAAAGATATTCTTATTAATTTTCACTGATGTACTGTGCATATGTAAGGCATACAAAGTAATTTAACCTTTTTCTAAACCAAAAGTATTTTAGATTAAATTTCTTTGCCATGCTGCTAACTCATAGTGCAGTAATATGCACTAATACATGTTAGTGACCTACAGTCAATTATACAGTATGTATATATATAGGGCCTTATAAATGAAGAAGTGTAGTGATTTATCCTGCATGAGGTTCTGGTAGCACACCAGTGCTAACGAACTCCTGGATGTTTGCTAACACCTTTCACATTGCAGGAAAGGTTTCCCTTGTGATTGCTCCGTGAGTTGTCCATTTCTTATATCAAGTGCTTACCAGAACAGCTGGTTTTGGCCCCAGGGCATGTTGTCTTGATTCTCACCTTTCCCTATGTCTAGGTTTGTTGCTGCTGTTCCTTCCCAGCTGATGCCCCATCAGGCAGCAGCAGCTCTGGCAGCTCTGGCTGACTGACCACAGGCAGAGGGCATGGAGGAGAGTCAAGGGTCCTCCTCTAGATATGTGCTGATTGCATTCTTGAGAAAAGCTGCTCCTCCTGCCTCTCTGCACAGCATGCTTTGCAGCTTTAAGTTATAAACTGGAGTCCAGTTTGCCCTCCAGGGCTCCTCAGTGTTGGACCGTGCCAGGAGCGTTTCATGGGCATGCACAAGGTGCAGTTCCTCTTCCTTGCACCACCTGGTGCAAGCACAAAGTGTTTGCACTGAGGTTACTTTGCACCAACCCCCCAGGAATAAGGCATTCAATTCTTCTCCACCAGTATGAACAACACTTGGGCAACTCCTTGAGAGTAGTAACAGGGTCACACTCTTCTCATGTATTAGATCTCATATAAAGAGCTTTCAGATATCTAGGAAATTACAGAGATCAAGTTCTTTCCAAATAGGATTTCTTTCTGTCTAAGAAGATTTGCATCGTTATTGTAAAGAAGTATCTCCAGGAGTGAGATGGCACTTCATTCTTCATGGGCATTAAGTACTATTTCCCAAGTTCTGTTACAAACTAGTGAGAAATTATCAACATGTTTTGATAGGTAGCAAACAAATAAATAAAAAAAGTTCTGAACAAAAGGTTTTTGTAATGTATTATCCCTACATTCTGATTCCTTAATTTCTAGGTTTCGTTTATAGAACTGTCATCTTCTCTCTCTCTTCTTTTTGGGAAATAGACTCAAACCATTACTTGTAGCAACCGAATGAAGATTTGGCCAGGGTAAGAAAAGTGTTAATTTCCCAAGGAAGAAGTGTGCTGCCAGTATCACTCTTGGCTCTGGTTCAGCAACCACAGAGGCGAGTCTTTTCCAGATGTGGAGTTACCTCTGTATGGTAGCTGCATTCATGTACTGTTAGAAAGGTCAGGCAAACAAGACCTTCATGCTTGCTTCAAGGTTTTTCACCTGAAGATATTGATGGTGTTTTCACCCGTATGGTAGCCTCTGCTTTTCTGAATGCATAGAACCAAGGCACTGAGACTGTTAAGGACTTCTCTCAAAGTCAAAAAAGTCTGAGCTTTAATAGCTGGTCTCCCAGGTGGGCTTCTCCTCACTTAAATGCAGATGCCTGAAGGGCAGCAGTCTGACCTAATTGTCAGGGACTCTCAGTGAAGTAGCACTTCAATTTATGTGCCCTACTTTAGATGTCTACTTGGAGTGATTACCTACACACCACATGTGTGGGTTTCTTCCTGTGGAAGAGGGTGATAGCCTAGGGTGGTAAGCTGAGATGGAGATTGTAGATGTTTACATTTAGGTTATACAAATCCTTTACTGCAGTAAGGACCATGCTGGCTGCCCTCCCAAAACAGGATGCATTTGGAAACCTTTTCCTGTCTCATCTGATGAGACAGACAGCTAAGTCACTAGCTCCAGGTGAAGTTCATGGCAGAGAAGCAGAGAAGCCTCTTCTCTCCAGTTTCATAATTGTGTGCTGTCTGCAACTGAATAGCTGTTTTCCTTTGTTTATTAGCAGTTACTGTTGAGAAAGCACTCAGTTCCTATAGTAATACTAGAAAAACAAAACTTGGCTTCACTAATGATCCGGTAGGCAGGATTCCATTACCTACTCATTTCCCAGCTTCTGTGCTGTAAGCAACTAAATTTTAGCTGAATCTGTTCATTCTTCTTTTCTGTTGTCAATGACAAATGATACACAGGAGAGGAGTGACAGTTTTAATAAAATCTATGTTTGCAGGTGTAAAGCCCACATTACAGCTCCTCAAAGCTGTGTAAGGAACAACCACAATGGGAATAATGGAAAGCATTAATTGATTGAGTTGCCCTGGAATGAACATACAGGAAGCTAACTGTGATGCTCTGTATCCTCTCTTAAGAAAAACTGACCTGGAAGGTTTATACTTCCCAAAATGAGCTGCATGCATTCCTTGGGTACACAGAATCAGGTAAATAAAGGAGGAAGAAAATTTGGAAGGAACAGCAGAGAAGAATCATAAATGCATCATAAGTGAATAAGCATGGAATGTGAAAGGGTAAAATGTAAATAGAATGGCCAGAAAGATCTGTCTGTAAATCTTGGTTGCTAAATGGCTTAAGAGAGGGACAGATGACTGCAGACAACTGAGTAGTACAGCTCAGTGGGCTCCTCTTCACTGCAGACCAGGGTGGGCTCCAAACCCTGTGCAGTTTGAAATCAGAGACTCCTTGGCCACCATAAATACAGTGTAAGGGAGCTTCACAGCCACAATAGCTAGTGTTCAAAATCCAGACAGCTTTTGTTGAGATGTGGCCTTTGAAAACACCTTCTGTAGTCAGCAATTAGTTTTAAATTCTGATACTAGGTAGACACAGTAATCTTTTCTCCCCATTTTTTATATTATGTGTACAGAATAAAACCAGATCTAGTAAACCTGCATTTTTATGGGTTGATACCGCCAAAACTGTAAGTTTTTTCTCATAACTCTTCCTTGTCATCATAAAAAGTTCAACTGCAATTCCTTATCATGTATTCTTTATTTTTAATCTTTGCTGCACCAATGTAACAACCTGTTATTATTGCAAAGAGCTTCAATGCATGCTCTTCATCTGCCCCCAGTATCCTACTCCCAACTAGACAGTCTCCAGATTTCTTTTGTGCCAGCTCTGGCACTCATCTCCTCCCTCGGAGGGCTGATTCAGTCTGCTAAATGGAAAGAAAGGTGTGTGCTTCATTTGCAGTACTGGTTTGTGAGAAGCACGGAGGCAGAGGGAGGCAGAGGGAAGGAAGGTGGAGGCAGTGTGTAGCTGGAAGAGGGGTATGAAGAGGGTTAATGGGAGGCAGACCCTCCTTTTCAGTGGCAATGAGTTTCTAGGCCAAACAAGTTTGACCTGCAAAATTTCACCTTTAGTCCTTCCCTTCTCTGGCTTCTCCCTCTAGGGCATTCTTTGCCTTCCTGTTTTTTTCCCCTTTCTTTGAATTACTCTGTTTTCTCAAAGTTTCGCATCTCTCCTTTTACCAGTTTCCCTCTTCTCTACCTTTTCTATGACTGGCGGTTCTGCTCTCCTCCAAACTATTCTTTTCACCTTTGGGTAATCCTTTTGTTTTAATTCTTTTGTGACATTTTGTATTTCATTTTGCATTGCATCTGTGGTTAGAAGCTGGTGATGGTATAGAGCTCCAGCACAGAAATCCTGCAAACCTCTTCCCATCTTGCTTACCTACTTTGTGTGGTCAAACCTGCAGAGCAGACAAACAAATACTGGGAATCAGAGCATATGATATATGCAGAGTTTCCCAACTGAAAACATCTCCTTGAAGTAAGAAGTAGAAATTTAGAAGAGACAATTTCTAAGAGAAAATTCTGGGTTTTAATTTTTTACCCTTTTTTTCCCACCTACCTGCCTGGAGATTCTGATGATTTGAAGTTTGTTATATAAGGTTTCTTTCTGTTGGGTGCTGCTTTCAAATACATGCTCTGCAACTGCTCGAGTATCTACCCTGCCTTGTTTTCCAGGAAGGGGAGTAGCACAGATTGTTCACCCAAGAGACAAAAATGGACTTTATTGGTAAATGCAGATGCTGTGTTCTTTGTTAATGCCAAGTTGACTGTCCATGGGAACATTAAAAATTATTTCCTCTGCAATAGGGATTAAGATCCATGGAAGATCCATGGAAAATCCATAACTGGAAGCTTGTTGAGTACAGTACATCAGCATCAGAGCACATAAAAACTTTGGCTCAACTGATTTCTCTTTCCAGGATATATTTTATGTTATTGTACACATTTCTTTTTTTTTCTCAAAATAGCTTCTCCTTCCTCTCCAAAGTACTGTGCTACCTCTGTTTTGAGATAATGCAGTGGGCTAGTAGCATTTGCATAGATTGTAGGTCGGAAGCAGTAAAAATGGATTAATTACATTTATGGAATGCAGCACTACAATAAGGCCACTTCTTCAGAGAACAACTGAGAGTAACTAGGGGTGTCGTTGCCCTTACCAAGCTTTGTACAGAGCATTTTAAAATAATTATAAAGTTAAAAGAGAGCTCAGGAAATCATCTAGCCTGACCTAGGCTTGGCTTAGGCTATGCTTAGCTGACAGTTTATGCATTTTAAAATACTACCATTGATGGAATAATCTCCCCAGGCAAGTCACAGAGAAGTCACTACTAATTATATAACACAGCAGAATGCAATTTTCCTTCAGAATTTGATTGATCTTCTACAGTTTGTGAAAAGATACATTCATGAAATAACAAATAGGCCGTGACACTTTATTGGCATTTTATTTTTCAAAGTCTTTTGTGTTAAAGATCACAAGCCAGCTCACCAAAAGTAGGCTCTGTAAAACCATGAACAGGAAAGTTATGTTTTATTTGTCCCTCTCTCCTTCACCTTTAGGTCCTCGCCTGCATGACCAGGTTCCTCGCCCCCAGGTGATGCCAGGAGCGGGCGCGGTGTTTGCCGCGGGGCTGCGGGACGGGACGGGACGGCTGGAGCCGCCGGTGCTGAGCGCTCGGGGCTCGGACAGCGCCTCCGCGGGGCGCCTCGCCCGGCGGGCCCCGAGCCGGCGTCGGGGTCCGCCCGGGAGCGCCGGAGCCGGGAGCGGAGCCGGCAGCGGAGCCGCCCGGGAGCGCCGGAGACGGGAGCGGAGCCGCCCCGCCGCGGAGCGCTCGCAGGTGCGCCGGGCGGAGCGCCGCGGGGAGGCACCGGCGGGGCGGGAGGACCGAACCCGCCGCCCCTCCGGCGGCGCCGGGAGCCGCCTCCTGCCGCTGCCGCCCGGCTCCGCCGAGAGCTGCCGGCTCCGCGGCGGGGTGGGGACAGCCGGGGGCGGGCTGCGGGCGGGAGGGACGAGGAGGGGCGCCGGGGGCCGCGGGCTGCCGGGCGGGAGCCCAGCGCTGCGGCGGCCGCCGGACGGCAGCTCGGGGTCGGTGCCCTGCGCCGCCGCCCGTTCGCGCCCATGGGCGACTCGGTGTTCAGCGAGAGGCCGGCGCTGCGCTACGCGGTGAGTGCGGGAAGGGGCTGCCGGGCCCACGTGTGCCGGGCGGAGCTGGGAGCGTCCGTCCGTCCGTCCGTCCGCACGGGCGCGGAGCCGCGGGCCGGGGGCAGCTGGCTGCAGTCCTGCCCCGGCGGGACGCGGTGCGCGCAGCCGGCAGGCAGGGCGCCGAGCTGGAGGCTTTTCCCCCCGCTTTCCTACCTGGCAGTGTCGCGCTTTGCTGGAGATGACATAAAAATAGATATGTTTTTATTTAAGAAAGGAGAGGGCGATGCGGTGGCGGCCCGGGGCAGCCGGGCTGCAGCCGGCAGGAGCGCTGGCGGTGCCGCCTCTCCCCGGGGCAGCAGCGGGGCGCTCCGGCTCGGGGCATCCCGGGAGCCCCGGGTCCAGCCCCGGGTCCGGCCCCGCCGGCCCCTCTCTCGTCCGCGGGCTGGGGTGAGCCCAGCACCGGGGGACTCCCGGAGGCGGCTTCCGGCACCGCTCCCGCGGCTGTTCAGATAATAACACCATACTTTATTTAATTTCCTTTACAAGAGCTGGTGCTGTTAAGAAGCCGCTGCACTTCCATCAGCCTTATTAGGAGCATTTTCTCGTTTGCTCCGGCAGGGAAAAAAAAAAAAAAGCCGCGTAAAAACAACCAGCTGCCTCCTCTCCTGAAGTCATAAATAAACTCCAGCACGAGTTATTGCCATTGCATGCGAGGGCTGGTGCCGCTGTCGTTTGCACCCATGTCAGTGATGAATACTTTTATTGCTGTTGTTGAAGTTGTGGGAATTGTCAGTCGGAGCAGGCTTGCTTCACTGGTCCTGGGAGCACGGGTGCTGGATTGTGGATTGGCGGGATGGGTTGGTGGATTTCTAAGTGTATCAATGACGGGATACACTGCGATGTGCTTTTTTTTTTTTTTTCCTTGCTTCACTTTTATTCCTTTAGTATTGGACCTGAAATTAAACTTCTTTTTATATATTCTTTTATTTTTAAAACCCTGTATAAACAATTTGGAAGAGAGTACTTAGGGTTTTTTTTTGGGAAGCAGGGTTTAATGTCTGTCTCTATACATATTTTTGTACCTACTCTACTGTAGGTGTTAGTGCATTCAACTGCTGTAATAATATGAGAGTTTTTAGAGGTAATGATAAGTCAGCTAAATTAGTTAATAGAAACAAATACCTTTGGTACTCTGTGTGAGTAGTGATAGTGATTTCACCAGGAATCTAATTATCATACATCAAACAAATCGGAACCACTTCTTTCAACAGGGTTATGGTGCTGTGAGTATTTCGATGCGTGGAGACCACTGCCAGTCACGTCACGTGCTAGCAGCATGAAACTTTTATTACTTCCTGTGATTGTGCTTGTCAGTCTACCATTAACTACTAGTTGCAAACACATTATTGTTTCTGTCAGTTGGGTATCAGTCCTGTTTTTTGTCCAGAGCCAGCAGCAGGTAGTGCATTGAATTCAGGACAGCAGGCATGCAAGGGAAAAAGGATGGCCAGCCGTATCAGATGACCATTACCCCTTTGACAAAACCCCTGGTCAAGACCAGATTGCTGTTGCAAAAGGGAAATTGCACACCTCAGAATGAAACTTCAAGGTATTTTTTACTATTTTAGGATATATTTCAATGATGAAGAAGCAACACATAGTTATATCTTGGAGGTGAGTGACATTTATAGTTGATATCACTTGCTTGTCTGGATGCTGTGCATAATCCATGCATAGGCTTAACATGGAGTCTGTTAAAAACCTAGATAAGAAGAAAAGTGTGTTGACTTGATGATGAGCTAAGACTGTAGAGCTTTCTTGTATTGAGACCTTAGTAATTACCGCTTAAATGTAGCGAAGTACTGTTCTCATTAAATAGTTACGTGGTGTAAATACAAATCAAGTTCTTGGATTGTTTTGATCACTGTGAAATAAAAATTATGCAGTGTTATAGCATTTAATAGCCATTAATTTATTGGCAGAAGAAATTATAGTGATTTCTGTGGTAAGCTTCTCTTCCAATTTTCAGGACTGGTAATTAAAATTTCATGGTTTTCATAAAAGGAAGCATCTGCACTAGCATCTTTGTTCCAAACAGCAGTGTGCTTTTGAAGGAAGTCTCCCAGTCTTCCCCAGTTGTTTGTTTTGCTTCATGTCTTGGGGTAGTCAGAGCATGGGAAACTGCATTTGTTCAGGTGATGCTGAACTGGGGAATGTGCTCCTGGTGCTTCTCAGCTTGGAGGGTATTTGAGCCTCAGGACCAAGCTAGAGTCAGCTAAACTTGGAAAATTCATATTATTTGGACATTCCATCTGCTGTACCAGCGCCTGAGCTCTGCAATGTGCTATAGCCAGTGCAACACAATAATGTAGCCATAAATCAGCAGGGATGGCACTGTGATTCTGAGGCTTCCTAGTGTATTTGCAAGCATAGCTTATGCAAACACAGACTTAATAGCTTAAGACTGTTATGTCAGTGGGTATGATCACATCACCTATAGCACATTTGATCCTCTGTGTGTGTTAAGTGAGAGTGGGATGACTGATAATTATGTCACAGTTCCATTTTGAACTTGGCATTGGTGTTGACTTATCTAAAAACTCCACTAGGCAAAGAAGTAATTTTAATATGAAACCTTGTTTTCAGTGAAAAGTAAATTAAAAGAAACCAGCCAGTTGAAAACGAATAAAAATATATTGTTAAAGGAGTATGTGTAAGAAAAACAAACCAAAATGGGGATTGAGAGACAGTTATACTTGCATTAGATCACAGAAACAATTTTTTCTCCCTCCTCATATCTTTTCATTAGTCAAAAGCCTCTTTTCCCTTTCTTATATGTTTAGATGATATTTTTATTAAAACTTACAGAAAGGTAAATAATAATTTCTCATTCTTGATATATACTGCCTGGCCAAACTGTACCCTCTAATTTTTATACACAGGTTAGTTTACCTGCCCGTTACCTGCTGAATTACTCTGAATTAAAATCTCTTTTTGGTATCATGGTGTTTGTAACTGATACTAAAATCTCCAAATGTTCCAGGAATAGTTTTCATATAGTTTCATTAAAACGGATGGTCACCTTCCTGATTTGGGATTTTTTTTCTGTTTGTTTCTAAGTTCTGTTTTTTCCGCCTCCATCTTAGTAGCTTTATGGGGGAACTAAAAAGCTGCTTCATGTATTTTGGCTAAAACACCAGAGAGATCTGTTGGTTACTTGAGATGTAGAGTTTTCTTCATGTGACAAAAAGACTCAAAATAGCCCCAACTGTTGCCCAATCAGCTGGTTCCTCAGTGGTTCAAAGCAGGAAGCTTGGAGAATGATCTGGTTTGATCATTTTAATCTAGTGTAATATCTTTAATCTTGTTTTGTCTTGAAACATTTACCAGAAAGGACTTCCCTCAAGGGAAAAGACATTTTACCCTGATGAGGAAACTGCCTGTCTTTCACCGGCCACATAAGAAAATGGGGAGGAGCTGGGATTTGGCAGTGGCTGCCATGACTTGAGGGATACCTTGGGGAATTCATCTGAGGAGAAGATACGAGACTTTCTTGGGGCCAAAAATTGAGTGTTCTGGCATCCAGAGTGGAAGGGATATGTGAGTCCCTGGACAGCACAACTTTGAGTTGGTTTAAGCTTCTGAATCCATTGCTGATAAGGAGGTCACCTCAAATTCAGACATTGGAGAGTAGTTAGAGAAAAGAAGGGATTTTTTCCCAGCCTCCAGCAATGTTTGGGGAATTGTATTTTGTGTTTGCTCAGCCTGTGCCCAGCTGACCCCTTGGTGGGGTGATAGGCAGACTTGCTGCTCCCTGTTTAGTGTCTTAAATCCATAAGCTGCATGGAAGGATGGAGAAAACAACAGAAACAGTTTTCACTGGAAACTATGACATTAGGAAACCTCCTGCATTCTGGAGCACAGAGGGAATAAAAAGAGGATAATAGACATTTTCCTCCAATATTCTAGTTGTAGTAATGTTAACTGTACTTCATAAGAATTAGATATTAGAATAATTCAAGGTGGAGTAGCGAGATTGGTGGTGATGCTGTAAAACTAAACTGGAATGGTAAAAAAATCTTCTTGTGAGGAGGACCCAAGCACTGACATCCTCCTGTGGGCTTGCTTGTGTTTTGCAAGAATCCACTTTTTAAGAGAGTTCCTTGCATTTCTGATTTCAGGACGCATTGCCTTATGACTTGAGCCTTCAGCCACTAACGGATTTTAACAACAAACTTGCATGCCACAGGCAGACCACATTTGTTACCATAATGGTAGGAAATCCTACAAGTAATTTATCATACTGGACTATTAAGTGTGCTGTCTTCACCTCGACCATTTGACTAGTTTCTCTCTCTTCCTGACAGTCTTGCCAGCCAGAAAAACAGCATAGGACCAGGCTGGGCCAGTGTGTATCCAGATCAATCATAATGTATTTTTATACTTAGGTTTGGTGAGGTTAAGGAGAGGCTGTGAGCTGGAAAGTGAGTTCCTGCCCACTTAAAAAAAATCTTAAACATCTCTACTTCATAAAAGGTAGCTGATTATTTTTTCCTATCCTGAATACTCACAAGCAGAGTTGACTTGTTCAGGAAGTTTAAGTGCTCTGTAGGTGTTGTTTTCAAATTAGGAGATTTTGAAGAAAACTATCAAATTCACCAAATAAGTAAGCTGCAGAAAAGGCAATTAGCAGTAGAGGAATAGTTAAATGTCAGATTTCTGGCATCTGATGCTCGAATTTTATTTGTCAAGGACTTACCTCACCTTATGCACATTGGATTTTTTGGAAGGAGGACTATGATTTCTGATAAATGTTGAGCCCAGTGCTTCATCCTTCATTTGGCTGAAATTCCCAGTGACACTGGTGACTCATGCTTACACTTCTGCAATGTTTGAAAGTACTTTTATTGCTAATCTCTAAAGAGCATGTATAAATATAGGAAGTGAGCTCTCTTTGTCACTCAGTATGAACACCAAGACCAAGCTTTGATTGGGATTGATGGAATCCAGGAATCCTGGAATCCAGGAAGCAAGGGGTTTGTGTGTGTCACAGGATTTAAAAAAGTTAGGAAGTAGATTTCCATTCTGATCAGATTCTATTTACAGCTTTTGAACACCTCACGTATTCTGGGAGCTCTTCACTGACAGGTGGATATCACTGTTCTTCCTCTCATGTGCAGGAGACAGACTGGGGGCAGCTGCAGGTTGAGCTGGGCAGGACTTGCTGGGTTAGCTGCAGAACCACACTGATGTGGTTTATTAGTCTGCTCCCAGATCCTGTGCAGGAATACAAGTGGCCTGAAGTACAGAGAAAGTGGCCACCCTGTGTATAGACAGTAGGAGGTAAAGCTTCTGGTTATTCAGTTTCTCTGTTTGTCTCTAGCATAATCTGTCCCTGCAGAACAATTGCACTTCTTGTAATAGTACTTGCAGAGGTGCTGTTTAATAAAATTCCCACCTGAGTGGATCTTCTTCAGAGGTGTTTCTCTTCAGAGGGACACACAACCATTAGGCTCAGATGTGGTGCTGTGCTTCCCCAGGAAGGGTTATGCTGCTGCTGCTTCTCCAGGAGAAGATTGACTCAACCAGCACTAGTCCTTTGCACAGCTTCAGGGTGATGATTTGGGCTCAGGTCTGCCTGAGCAGCAAGGTCATGCATGGCTAAAATCAGCAACCTGTGCCAGGAATGAAGGTTAGCCATGTAGATGAAGTGCAAGATGAGGATTTCAGTCTCTGTTATGTCCTTTTTTGGTGATTTTTGAGCAAGGCTGTTCTCTGGTCCTTTTTAAATTTTTTTCTTCCCCTGTGGAAATACTTCTTTTCCTAAAAAACCTGTGTGTGGAAACACATGCTAGCCTTTAGAGATTATTCAGGTGTCATGGTGGTGCAAATACAGAACTACGCTGAAGTAAAATGTTGAGCTCCACCTAGCCAGTGTTCCCCACACCAGCTGATGGTTTGTATTTCAGTTCTGTTTTCCAGAAGCTTTTTGAAATTTGCAGATGTGTCTTCACACTTCTTTCAGCTTGAAGAGTGAAGTAAATGGAAGATGATTGAGGTCACAGATATATTTAGATAGTTGCTTCTACTTGTATTTCTCTTTAGTTGCAAAGTGGTTACCTTTTATGCGCAAATGTCTCTGTAGAACTGTGAGGAAGGAAATCTACTTACTTAGGAGATTTGTTTCTGTAGAGTTATATATAGTAAAGTAGTTTTGCTGGCTATAGCTCTTCAAAATTTCATTTATATTTAGAATTTAAATCTCAAATGAAAATGACACTTAAGGAATACTCTGCTTTACATGCCATCATGTAAGCAGGGATTTTTGAACTTCTTTGTCTGCTAAGGACATCTGTTGTTCAGCCACTAGTATTTCTGTGCAAGGTGTGTTTGCTGCTCTTGTTTTAATGGAATACCTCTAGCTGTGGCAGAAATACAGCTGAACTTTTAGTGACTTGGAAAAGATGTACTCAGAGTTCAAATTCCACACTATTGCTGCCTTTCTATGACATTTGAGAATATAGAAAGACACTTCACTTCATGGAGTGAAATGGCTTTTACTTGTCTAGGGAATAAAGGAGGTCTGCATGCATTGTAGTGCTTACAAAAAGAATCTGACAGCCTTTCTGTAGCATGCCTTGGCTGACAAATCCACATGGTTCACATTAAGTTTCTCTAAAGGGGTGTCAGATCTTAGTGCTCTCTTGGGAGATACCTGGATCTTATCAGGCATTGCTGACTCAAAAAGGAAAGTAATGTTTTTTCTTTCTAATGCTTACTATCTAAGTGTTATTGATAGCTCACATTTAAAAGGATTTTCTGAATATATTCTGTACTAAATCAACAAATGTTATGATATGCTGATGGAAAATTGAACATTACAGCAGTACTTAAACAGACTGTATTTAGTGTTCAGTTGCTAAGGGCAACCTACGTAAAGTTTGGGTTTTTCAGGCTGTGGTGCCCTCAGGTATGCAGGCAGAGTAAGTGCTGATCTTAATTACCTGCAGGATAGTCAGCTCTTATTTTATACTTGGATGCTTTACATTTTTGAAACAGGTGATTGAAGCTGTGCAAATTATACTGGAAGCTGTTGATATTTCATCATACAATTGAATTGTTTACTTCAAAATAATATGTCATACTTTTGTGCATCAGTTTATATGAATCTGATTATCGGTCACTTTTGCTGTACTTCCATGAAGACAGATGGTCCCATGATTTTATAACTACTACAGTTCTATGTAATGATAGTAGAATAGAGCTAATTTTCACTGTTTTTGTTTACTGGAGACAATAAATTGCTTTGAAATCAAGCATCTTGTATAATGAAGTATACCTGTAGCACCCAGACTTTGGGCTAAGTGTCTTATCTCCTGAAACTTGCTGTTGTCTTCTTTTGATGTTGATAAAGGTATAATACTTGCAAAGTTTTAAATATTTACAAAGTTGGTTGTGTTGTTTGGGGTATCAGACCTAAATTTAATGGTGTTTAATGACGACTGTTTTTTCCCTTCTTCCTGTTAGTTTGTAAAAGGTCCTGTTAAGCTCATCTATACGTGACTTGGCATATGGATCCAGTATCCTTGCTGTCTGAAATTCTCATTTGTGTGATTACTGTATTTTTTCCAGTCTGGTCCTATTAATAAAGATCCTGAGGCTTGCAAAGCACTTTGTTTAAACACAAGCTGTGGAAAAGAATCTGAAGATTATTGTTAGATTAAGCTTGCTTAAAAACTTGGAAATATATTTCTGCTTTCCAGGTGGGGGTTTTGAATGAGCACAGTATATGGAGCTATCTGTATGAAAACCAAAGCAAACCCATAAACAAATTGTGCTGGAAGAAAACCATAGATACTTGCAGCCTGGTCCTGTTCTTGCTGAAATATGTCCCAGATCATGAAACAGATGTGGAGTCCAACTTTGTGCAGAGGCCACACCCTCCTTTTTCCTTGGCAAATTGTTTCACTTTCCAGCGACCCTCTGGATAAAACATCCTTTCACTGGCACTATGGCCTTAAACGTTTATTTTTTTTCCTTCTGTGGTAAATTGTTCTGTATCACTGAAGGCTGTCATTAATATTTACATACTGTTATTATGTATCCCTCTAAATGTTAGATTTTGTAGCTGCACATATTGAATGTTGGAAATATTCCAAATTTCTATGACGCTTATCTCAAATAAAAATGAGTGATTTATTTTACTGCAGAGTATGGCACTGAGGAACTTGTGGTAGAATGTCAGAGGTGTTTTCTTATTTGCACGCAGAGATTTCTATGAGTAATTGAGGAACCCCCTGATTAGGTGGTTGCTCTCTCTCCCAGATGTGTGTTTCTGTGGTCTCCTTTATGAATGCTTTGTTGTTGAGTTCACAGCCTGTTCTGTCCTCTGAGCACATCTGGACAAATGGTAGGAACAGGTGGCAGGAGGGGAAGTACATGGCTTGGCTTTTAACTGGATGGTGCACATCTTTCAGAGTTGTAGCTGCCGAATCTCTTGCTTCTTGTGGTGTCTGCAGTGTCTTGTGCAAGTAGAGGTAGCAGTGATGCCCTGGGGGTTTTGTTTCAAGCCATGAGAAGCACATGTGAGCCTCAGGGGCTGCCCCTGTCGTGAGAGATGCAACATGTTCAGGTCTTGAGCTCAGGTTCATATCTCATCACTGGAGAGATGCATGTGTGTAGCTCTCAGCATTATCTGGGTGACAGGCAGCACATTCTAACACCTCTGTTTAGCTCAGGAGCAGGGGAGCTGTTGACCTGTGTCCTTGTAACCTCAAAAGCTGAATTACCTGAGCTGCCTGTTGGAGGAACAGGCAGATGTCTGCCAGCTGGGAGATGACTGCCAGCTCTGACACGAAATGTGAGCAGCTGAGAATTGCTCTGCTCACTTCCAGTTGTACATGATGGACACAAGCTTAAGTTTTCCAGGAATAAAAACTACAATGTCACATAAGTGCATGAGTCAATCTGGCTCTCAGCATGACCTGATAGTTTTGGATTTAAAGCCACTGGGTTTCCAGAGGCAGTTCACAATCCTTCCTCAGCAGAAAGTGAACCCCTGCTCAGCTGTGACTCAGGGCACACAGTTTTATCTCTTGGGCAAGGATCTTGCTGGTGCATTGTTCTGGGCTGCTTTGTTTTCTTGTGGCTGAGTGAGCCCACAGTTGGACACTGTACCTGGAAGAAATGAAGTTGCTAGTGATGAGCTTTGTTTTCAGATTTACTGAGGACTGATAATATGAATTTCTCTATAAATACTTGTGGTTTTAATTTTTTTTTTATTTTTGCATGTTTTACCCTGAAATGTATTCACAAGGTCTGATTTAGATTGATGTAAACGTGAAATTCAGTCTAAGGCCGCAGGAGAATGGACTAATTAAATGCAAATTTTTGAGCTTTATTACCCCTTACCTGTCTTCTTCCAGAATGTATCTGCATTTTAGTCAAGATTTTCCATGCATGAATGCACAGCCCATGTGAAGCAATGTCCAGTTCCTAAATTTTAGGAATTTAATGTGATAAAAATGTTGCAAGAGGGCAGAATTAACCTTTGTCAGAAAAACAGGAGACAAAAGAGCAAATTGTGCAGTCCTCTGTACATTGTACATTACTCTGTCAAATGTTTTTGTTACTTTTTTGTAACAAAAAGAGTTGCTTATATTTATTTACAGAAGAGATGCTCTTTTTCTTTTTGGATGCTGATCAGCTGATGATTTCCATTCTGGTTAATTATATTTTTTTGGAGAGACATTCTCCCTGCTGCGAGTTCTCTCATGAACAATAGTTGTCCCATTACAGGTGATTCATGGCTTTGGAAGTGGTCCTTGCAAATCCTTATTTTCTGATAGCATTGTATTCTTGAAAGCATTTATTTATATGAAAAATTTGGGAGTCTCCAGTTACTGAGTCTTTCTGCACAATTTTGGATAGTTTGTTGTCAGTGATGCTGAATTATGTATTTTACTTCCACAGAGAATACACAATGGCAGGAGATTATTTAAGTCCTTCAGTACTAGAACAGCATTTGTGGCCATAAGTTAAATTTGCCATAGTGCCTACTAGTCTCTGAATTAGGCTGAACTTGAGTCAAGACTGTGGCCCTTGCTACAGTGGTAGCAAGGGAAACTTTAATTGTTTCAATACTGTGTGTCACACCAATTTGTATCATTTTTCCTTTCTGCATTTCCATCATCCGTGTACAGGTTGGTGCAGGCTTTCTCTAACCCAGGTAAGCAAGAACTATTTTTGTGCCCTTATATTAGTCATCTTCTGTGAAGTGCTGGGAAAAAATTACTTGCCTGATTGTCAAATTTATTGTCTTTCAGCAACATTGAGGTCTGTACAGCTGAATTTGATAAGATGTCTTTACTAGGAGCTGGCCCTGTTCATCTGGCCAGCTGAGGCATCGGGCTGTGGCGTTTTTTCTTTCTCCTGTGGCATTGCCAAATAATACCCAATAATTGTTGTGGTGCAGCAAAACGATTATATGCAGGTCCAACTTTTCTCTCAGTAAGACTGAAAGAGGTGAAGGGGACAGTGTTTCTGCCATACCTTAAATAAAGAGTAGCTAAAATGTGCACAGGGAGGAAATCTGACTAGTAGCAATCTGCTGGTTTGTTTGTTTTTTTTTTTCCCTCTCTCTTTTGAGCATAACCTGCAAGTGTTTGACAAGAAATATTATTGCCAGGAAGTCATTACAATTATTATCTATGCCTGCAAATAGAGTGTCTGTTCCTTTAGCTAGCATGTAATATTAAGCAGTTTACTTACATCTTACTATATTTTGTATTAGTTGTTTAAATCACTTGCTCTTTATGTAGAATTCATGCCTGAAATTCCAGATGAAGAAGTATTATTGAAATCCTTTCCTTTACTATCATGTTTCTGATAATGTTTTTTTATCTATTGCTTATTTTAAAGTTCTCTTAAATTCTTTCTCTTGCAGGGAAGTGAGAAAATGAACAGTCATGAAATACAGATGCTCTATAGATCATGCACAACAATTTTTAATAAAAATGCTGTGCAGAGCACATTTTTCAGCCTAACTTACTCTGTATGATTTCTGTTGGAATATTTACACTTTTTGATCAACTTTCTATATATTTTGGTTCTAAAATAAATACCATACAATGGCTATTAATAGCTATTTACTTAAATGTGTGAGGTTTTGCAGATTAGAGTGTGCCTTTCACCAAAAGTTGCAGGAAATAGCAAGGTTTTTCTCTTCTCCCAGGTTAGGTGTGTAATTTAGTAATGTGCATTTTCCCAAGATAGGATTGTTAGAGCTCAGATCTTCATGCTGTTGCCATTTGTTGATTATATTTCATTTAATTTTGCAAGGGCTTTGGTTTGAACCCTTCAAATTCAAACTAAGACCTTCAGCTGCAAAGATGTAGAAGATTGATGTTAAAATGACTCCCTTCGTTTTTCCCCTTGTCTTGTATAGATTGTCATGGCATTGTGTGTGTAAGTCTTGTGTGTTTGAGACGCTTGTAGGTTTGATCTCTTTAACACTGCTCCTCTCCTAAGGGTGCAAGGCCAGGCTAAGGCAAGGTTTCATTTTACATGGACGAATATTTTCTTTACAGTATATATTACTGAAGTTTTCTGAAACGGGGCAGCTCTGCTCTCAAGGTCTGGTGTAAAACAAACTTCAAAACGGAGAGCAGATTTCAGTCATTGCTTCTGAAAATCCCAGCAGTCACATGGCTGCTTGACAAGGGTGAGGATGCTTTCAGTGTTTATGAAGCCAGATTTATAAACTGACAAGAGCAGAGTTTGTACATAGCTTGTTCTGTAAAGTGCTTACTGCATTTTGGTGCATTTAGCAATAATAACGTGTAATAGAGTGTGTGCGTATTTCCTTGGTTTTCACAAATAACCTTGTTATGTTCTTGGTGATTCATCTTGCTGTTTTCTCCCATGAAGCTTTTTTTTTTTTTCCCAGTAATGGTAATACTACTCGATTTTCTGTGAACTCAGTAGAATAATAGAATTTCTCTTTATCCATTAAGAATGCAAAATCAAGGTGGAAAAGGGGAGGTCACATTTATTCTGGGATGAGTTACCATGAGGAATTCATGTCTTGTTATTTTGCCTAAACTGGCCTCTAGCTATCTTTGTGGATCTCTTTTAAAGCAAGCTTGAATGCAGCTTTAACAGGGTGATTGGAGCAAGGCAACAATAGATACTCTGACTCATAACAGTGTGTATTTAGGTATTTAGACATAGAGTTAACTCTGAAGTGCAGTGGTGGAGATTCATTTTTGTCTATGTTAAGCCACAGGCATTTCAGATGGTCCCAGCCTTATGAGGTGCTTTCAGCCTCAATGATGGTTATAAATAAGAAAATATGATGAAAACTGAAGATCTGGACTGTCCTGACCTGCTCAGAGCTACAGAAGTGTTCACATTTGTTTCAAACAAGAGAAGTAATGTGGTGTTTGGGTAGATCCAGTCCTGCTGATGGTGTAGCTGGATGTCTTGCTGAGCTCCATTGCTGCTGGCAGCAGGCAGCTGCTGTGAGATCACTGCCCCTTTGGCCAGCATACACCGGGGTTCAGTGCATGCTCCGTGTGAGCAACACTTTGGAAGAATTCCTTGTGTAGAAACTGTGTTGACACTCAAGAAAGGGCTGAAAAAATACCCTTGTCCTCCGGTGTTCCATGAATCCTGAGTCTTGTCAGCTACTTACCAATGTCTTGGTTTTCATTAGTCTTGGGGGTTGATAGCTCCCCCAGACTTGAGCTGCAGCTTTTGTTTGCTCACTGAGGCATCAGCATCACTGAAGAGCAGCACTGAGGCTGAATTACACATCCATGTAAACAGCCTGCTGACATACCCATGTAAATGAAAGCCAAACAATTAGCAAGGGGTAATGCTCAAAAGATGTTTCTTTGGGGGAAAAAGATCTTTATAATCACAAGCTTGTCTGCTTTTTTTCTTCTGAATGTGTATTACAATGTATTAGTTGCCTATGTCATTTTATACTGTTCTTTTATTCTCTGCTGGAAGTATTTCCTTCAGATTATCCTCAAGATTACCCAATCACCACATCACAGTTGGTTTTTAACAAAAGCCATCGGTATCAATGGCCACCACATGGGAGGAGCGAGCAGGACTTGCTGCTTGGCCTCCTGAGGTTGCCACAAAGCTTCTTTACACTAGCAAGAAGATGCTCAAGTCACCTTGCCAAAACTAAGTTCAGCTTAGTTTTAAAACGTCCAGTCATTTCTTGTATTTTGTAAAACTGAGAGCAGCATGCTGTGTTCTGATGTAAGCTTAGGTTTGCTGTTCTAATGCCAGGTTATGAGTATGGACTGTTGTGGTGTTTTCAATGTTGGTATTATTTTCACCGGTGAGTTTTGTACAATTACTTCTCAGAATTCCTTTTCCTTAAAAATCTTCTCTTTCCGGTGTTAACTTTCATCAAATAAGAAGAAAGAAGAAAAAAGTTGCTGTTTTGACAGCAGCAGAAGTATTTGCAATAGTTACAGAAATGAACAATATTCCAACTTGGAGAAAAAGATAAGGGCCTAGATATGTGCCTTTGTAAAGCAGAGGTGAACTTGCAGGAATTACACTGCTGCACTTTGACTTGTAGCTGTGCTTGCAGGAGGGTCCCTCTTCTACAGCACATAGACTGGATCCGAGGCACAAAAATAATTCATCCAGAAGTTTCTGAGGTCCTTTATTAGTTTTGACAGCCTGCTTTCTGGTGCCTTCTTTTGATGCTCGTGTTTGTTTTCTGTACTTCAGGATCAAACCCGTGTCTGCCATTTAGCCTTATTCTGGAGGTGGTGTGGGACAAGCCTGCCTCTTAGTGATGGATTTCTTACATTTGTGTCAGGAGTGTTTGGTAGTCTCCCTGCTCACACTTTCCATAGGTTTACATGTATGTAATCTTAAATGTATTTAAATTACTTCCCAAATGACCTCTGAAACATGTACTTCTAGTCTTAGTAAATCTCTGTAGGTTTGAGCATCAAGGAAAATGGGGGAAAAAAAAAAAAACAAACAAGGAAATAGCAGCTTTAGTGGAGCTCTCTTAAACATGTGCATATGCCCCATTGCTTTGGTACACATCTTCCTCCCATTTGTAGTAGGTTTAGATTGTTTTTATTATATTGTCCACTTTACTCTGTTTCCTGGAGACTCATGCAGTTTAGCACTGCAGAGGGACTGGAGGAAATTATCTCTAGACTGACTCTATTAATTATTGTTCTCCCAAGAATCTGCTGCTTCTTCAAAGAGAATGGCAGTAGCAAAGAGATAAAAAGCACTCTGGAAAAGTGCTAGTGCAATTATTACTTACACCTCTGGCAAATAAGGAGACTGATCCTTTCCCTGAAAGTTTCAAAGAAGCATATTTGTTCTGCTTTATTGTTACTTTTTATAAGAAAATCAGTCTTTGAGCCTGTAACTCTTCATAATTGCTTGAATCTGGAAAGTGATTTCTTGGGAAGAAAGATACCCGAAACATTAGCAAAATTCACCTTGGCCAGTATCTCAGAATAGAAGACATGGGGGACCCTCTGAGCTGTGTATCCCTGCCCCTTTCTGTTGCACACAGCAGTGTGTAACCTCTTAGATGAGCACAGCAGGGTCTGTGTCTCAGAAGATGGATGGTTTTTTCACTTCACTGCTTCAGCTGAAGAGCTCTTCTAGAGCCCTGTGACCAACTTTTCCTACTGACTTAAATTTATTCTTGGGGCAACATGAATATATGAACTTTTAGCCAAAACTGCACTTTTGCTCGCTTGTTAATTAGCCAAGTTTTTCTTCCTTAATTTTGTTTTGCCTGTAGAAGGGATGCTGGCTCTGCTGTGAGGGACACCCTTATTCTGTGTCTCTGCCTAGAAACTGTCCTTTGTGTTTCTTGCCTTCTTCAGGGATGATGGACTTCACACACAGTAGGGAAAAAATGTGAGAGCAGAGTGACAGGAGCTCATTTCATGGCCTGAAGTCAAAGGGAAAATGTCCTCTGTCATGATCCCTTCCTCACCCCAACTATAAATGGAGCCCAAGCTTAGCAGCTGACATCAATGCTTCAGTGTTCTTCACTGAGATGAATGCCACTCTTGGCAACCTTTTCAGCTGATGGCTTTACTTTTTTCTTTTTATTTCCCATATTTTAAATAGTTGCCTTAATCAATTTTATTCTGCACTTCCTTAGTTAGGAAGATTCATCCTCTCAGAGACTGAGGTCTGCTGCCTCTGCAGATGGAGGAGAAGAGGGAAGCCAAGGACGTACCTCATCTTTCTCATTCTGCTGGAGCTTCTCTTGAAGTGTGTTTGTTAATGGTGCTCAGTTCTGGGGACACAAAAGGGAGAGGTGGAGTTGGGAGGCAGCAAACTGAAGATCACGGGGGACAAAAAGGAAGAGAAATTACAAAGTACTGATGGGAGAGAGGCATAGACAAGGTGGCCCTGCTGCTGTTGAGTCTGGCAGCCAGCCCACAGCCCAAGCAAGCACTGATCCCTGGCAGCTGCTGCAGCCCCTGGCTTCTGTCAGCATCTTTGGCTTGGCCCAGGGGGTATAAAAACTCCTGGCACTTGGAGTGGCAACTGTGGAGGAAGCTCCTAGGTGTGTCCCTGCCACATCAAACCACAGCAGGTGAAGCAAAAGTTCATTTCCATGGGCAAACTCTCTGCTCATATGAACAGGTTCCTTATGTTTGCACCACTACTCCTGTGGCAGTAACTCCTTTTTGTATGGATAGCTTAATTTTGAGGAAACCTCTGACTTGTACATTTCACTATCAGTGATTACAGATACATTGTCAATGGGAAAAACACACATCTACCTGCAACTTATACAGGTGCTTCACAGAGATGACCTCACCAACTTAAAAGAAAAGTGAACATTTTTAGTCCTCTTCCTAACTAATTCATTTCAGTGATGCTATTCTTGAAAACAGAAAATGTAAGACTAAGAAGTCAGACCAGTACATACTCTTTAAAGAGACTCTTATGTGAACTATTTATTTTTAAAATTAAATATATATTTCTAAAATTAATATTTTTTCTCCTCTCTTACATGGCTACTCTTGGGATTCAGGATCATTATCTTGAGCTAAGCAGTGGCCCTTTGTGCAGGCTAACCAGGCATATATTGCATTTTCTGGGGAAAAATGTAATTCATACTTGCAAAATTTTATGGATGACATTACATTAAGTAAAGGTGTTTTTTTGCTTGTTGTGAATCTGAATGGGGTAAAGGATGAACAGATCTGTGTATGCCTCATTGTTTCAAGTCTAAGTGTGCCAGCTCTCTCCTACATAATTTTCCCCCAGGGCTGTAAAGTTTTAGTAGCACTTAGGAAAATGTTAAAAGGAAATATATGCCAGTATGATTTTAAGGACAGCATAAGGCATTTGGAAGTGGTGACTCATGCAAAGTGTTAATAAATGCAACTGCACTGAAGTACTTAAAGCTGCCTTTGTTACACTACAAAGGTGAGAGGTGCTTCTGAAATGCCAAATTAAGAATAAATTGTCTTCAAACTTGTCTGTCTGTAAACATGTCTAATAATGATAAAAATATTTTGTTAGGTTAAACTGGCTAATTCTCTCACATTTTTTAATAGAAGGGATCCACAAACTTAGGAAATTTTAAAAATCATAGCAAAGTTTATGAATTTCTAAATTTTTCTGGCATTTGGATTACTTCAAAAATGGATTCTGTGTGAATTTTTTATGAAGTAGGCCACAATGTTAGTTGTGCTTCCCAGCCTGTTCATACAATGGCAGAATGCCCTGGGGGTGATGAGAAGGTTATCCCAGTTGCTGGTTGCCTGGAAGGCCTCCTGGTTGGTGGCATAGAAAGGGCACAGGTCCCTGATCTTGTCCTGCTTTATCTTATCTGGGCAGGTGTGAGGTGGTGTTAGGGGTCTGCTCTAGATGCCAAGTTCAGCTTTTGTGTAGAAGTCAATGTTGCTAGAGAAGGAAATACTACTGGGAAATCCTTATCTATGGGAAACTTTTAGTCCTTGGAGAAGATGCTATTAATAATGATAGGAAGGATATTTCTGGATGTAGTAGTCAACATATTTCTTCTCCTAATAGTTACTGAATGAAAAGATCACTCCATTTCAGGCTTGGCTTTGGTATGTAGGAATGACCTTATGGAAGAGCTGACTATGAAAACGGTTCTGGAACAAATGCTGACAACCAATTTCAAATGGAACTTGAACAAAATACAGGGAATAAAGTTAAGAGAATTAATTAACCAAACAGAAGAGATCAAGGGACAGTTAATTTTTTTTCCTCCAGAAAACAAAGTCCTCAAGCTTTCAGAATCACACATAAAGCATTCTGTTGGAAGTGCAAATGGACAATTAACTGTCGGAATAAAAGGTAAGCAGAGATCCTGCAAACAAAGAAGGCTAAAGGCTTCTGTGCAAATTGTAAAAGGTCAAGCTGAGTTCTTTGCAGAGGAAGCTGATACAAATAAAAGAGGTCCTTCAGACAGAATCAGGGACTGAAATGAAGCCATGATGCATTGAAAAAGTAGTATACCTTAAAAATACAGAAATTATCTCAAAAGGAGATATTTTCTATATCCGCTCTCAAGAGCGTGGTAATGCTGGAGGTGCTGTATTAAAGCCAAGGTTATTTGTGTAAATGAGGGCCTGAAAAATGGAATATCTGTTTTAAGAATAAAACCCAAGTGTCTGATCTTCCTGGATCCTGGGAACCATATGGTATCCATCCCTAGATGACAGTAATAATGGCACAAGGTCTTCTCTCTAGCTGTATTCAGTGTTGTAGAATATGTTACTTTCTCTACAAGGTTTGGGTTGGCTGTGTCATTAGACAGGAGCTCAAAATATTGTAGGGACTGACACATAAACCTTCAAATCTATCTCAAGCATTTTTGATAGCTCAGTTGTTCCAGAGCTGCTTACAGAGGACTGGAGAATAACAAATATATTTTTTACCTCTTATAAAGAAGCAATACTCTGACTTGAGTACCAACAGATTGATTATTCTGCCATTTGTTGTGAGGAAGAGTTTAGAGCAAGGAAGTAATTAAAAATAAAGAATAATAATGAATGGGAAAGTAAAATGAAGCATAATTTTGCCATAGCCAGATAGTGCAGAATAATCTGATGGTTGTCCTTGATAGTTGTTGCCTATCTGAAAAGTATGATATTCATTTTTTTTTTTTCCTTTTTTAACCACAAGCCTTATATTTGGTGTTAGATTTCTGGGAGAAAAAGAGAAGTGCTTTTAGCATTACAAAGAGCACTAATACAGTTTCACTGGGAATATGAGTACATTTCCAGTGCCTTTTGTTCAAGAAAGATGAATTATTGTCTGGAGAAATTGTGTGAAAACAATTAAGGAAATAGAGGTATTCTCATCTTGAGGACTGAAGGAGAATAATGTTGCTTAGCGTAGTGAAAGGGAAGATGAGAAGAGTTGCGACTATTGTCAGTGATACATGAAGGGAATAAACAGAAAAGAAAGAATTCTTTCCATGAAAGCACGGCTATGAATCATAAAGTAGGCATAAATAAACTCAGGTTGGAAATTAGGAGCTTATTCCATAGAAGCAGGGTGTTCCTTGAATGGCCTCTCGGTCAGGTGCTGCTCACCTCTCTATTGTCACATCCTCTCATAAAGAATGTTGACTGAAATAGGAAATACTTCTGCCCAGGACTTGTGAGGTCCACAAGAAATACTGATTTTCACAGAACCCAAGTATTTTATATTAAAAAAAAATTGTATTGAGGAATTTGTGGTGGTTTTTGTGTGTAAGGACTACTAGTGTTGTATATATCTGTTCAACGGCTCATTTTACACATGGAATAAACGAAAAGTAGAACTCTGAGTAGCCGTGGAGACAAAACGTGCGGGAATACATGAAAACTGAAAAAGTTAGAAGATATTTTAATCTCTAGAAATTTTTATTATGGAATGTATTTACGATGGGGACAGATCCTATGTACCAATTGGTCTTCTGGGTTTTAAAGTACATTAATATAACAAAGGCAGGAAATGCAGAAGTGAAGCTAGTGAAGATCAGTAATCAAGAGCATTAGGAAAATTAAGATTGAGCTTCAGTTTCACTGAGGCAGAAGAATGTAGTTTCAGTTAATCCAATTCCTCTTTTTTTTTTTTTGCCATTTTTAGTGTAATTTTAAATTATTCTTATATTTTATAATTTATTCTAAGGTTTCTGCCAGGTGACAGAAATGTTCTTTGGCCATCCCTGCCCCACTGGTGAGGAATGAGATGGTGGGATTGCCCCCGTGTGTCTGGGGACAAGGCACAGTTTGATTCTCATAAAGGGATGGAGAAGAGCCCTGGGAAGCACTAGCAACCCAGTCCAGCAAATATGTGAGGGTTGTTTTTTTTTTTTTAAGACAGAAGCTATGCAGCCTTAAAAGGACTTGTTTAAATTTTTGTGTGTGTGCTGAGTATGTCAAGTTTGTGAGGAGCCAGCGATTCTTGCATCCTTTTAAAGTGAAAATTATAGAATGCTTCACATTCTGTTTGTCACCAAAATGCGGATTTCTATCTCTCACTATGGGTAGAATCATAAAAGTGATTTTAGTGAGAAACAGTGTGAGGACTGTTTTGATAATTTGCTATTTAAAAATGGGTCAGGAGGCCAGGATTTGCCGGCTTCCAAAAACCTTGACATAGTTCAGTCAGAAGAAACCCCCTTTCCTTCCCTCCCCCTCCCCCTGCAAATCTAAACAAATCCTTTTAAGGCTATATGGGAAGGATGGCTGATGGCTATGGATATAGGTGCTATGTAAATCATTAAATAATGGCAGGAGTACTGTAATAAAGTGGAAACCAGAAACAGCAGCAGAAATGCAGAGCTGTGTGAAACTTAGCTAGAGGTTTGATGCACCTCTGGGCTTCTTTACTTTCAAATTGTTTCAAGTGGCTGGGGAGTGTGTGGTTTGTGTCTGTTGTACAAACCTAGCTGAGCTAGGGAATACAAGCACTCAGTTATTGGCTACCATGAATTACTAAAGACTCCAGTGAAGGAGGGAGGCTTTTTTTTTTTTGCTAATCAGATCCAAGTCGTAGAATACTAATTTGCTTGTCATTTTTTCAGTGTGCTTCCTTAGGTTACAGTTATTATGTAGAAGGTAAATCCTGTGAGCCTTTGAACAAAGTGAGAAATGGGATTGCTGGTTTGGGACAACTCCATTCTTTCTTATGTGCCTTACATTTCTGTCTTTTCCCACGTGGAGCTGTTGTGGTTAAATTGGGCACTCCACCTAACTTTCCTCCCACCAGGCACTGTGCTTCACTACTTACGTTACTGCATTTTAACATTTAATGCCCTGTTCAATGTGTGCTTTTATTATGAAATTTATATTGGGTTGATGGTCAGGAGGTGCTTGGCTCTGCAAGCTGACAGAGCAATCTTTTCTTTTTCCTATTCTAAACTGTATTAATTTGGGTATTAGAATGGGTTTAATGCAGTATCACTTAGATAAAACATTAAAATAATTCCTGTAAATCAAATCCCTTAATGCATCTTTTGATCTGTGAAACCTCTCTGGAATGGCCTTGGCTTAGCCAAGCTGCTCTCTAGTATGGGCAACAGGCTGTGAGTGTGATCTGGCTAGAAATAAATGTAGTGCAGTAAAATCTATCCTGAAAAAATTCTTGGCATTGCTTCTATTATATGTAGAACTTCTAAAACATACTTGATTTCTGTGTGGCTTGTGGAATACCTCTGTCTGCAAGACTCTGATCCTAATCCCTTTAACATGAATGGGAGTTGTTTCTTCTCGCACTCTTTGTTCCCCCCCAGATATTGCTGGTATTTCAGACACTCCAGTACAGTTTAAGCTATTTTACCTCTGGAAATGGCTTTTTTACCAGACTTTGAACTGTGTCTCTTTAACTGGGCATTGTCTTAATTTGTAATCATCATGACATGGAGGGCAGAACAACCTTTCCTACTTTATAGCACTCCTCAGTATTTTTATTGACAATAAATATTAGCATGCCTTGGCAGTACAGGATGCAGCTAAATCCAGCTGTGGATAAATGCTTGCTAACCTGAAAAGTTCATTTACCTCTGTTAGTAAGGAAGAATAAGCATAAAGACTTGTGCTATCTTTTCATGTTGTCTTCTCCTTAACACTAAATCAACTTCCACAGCTGATGCTGTTGTGACAGCAGTGAAAATCAATTGTCCCATTTGTCATGGAGTATGCAGTTAGCTAGTTCTGCACATTTGAATTCCTTTCTCTGGGAAAATGTGCTCTGGAGATGCTGAGTTGGGACAGAGCTTTTGTGCAAAAGCATCCTGGCGAGAAGGCAAGAGACGTGATCATGGCAGCGCTGTTCCTCCCTGAGTGGCAGCATCAGAGCGATGCCAGGATTTCTGCCTTTTGAATGGAGCTGCCCATCAACAGCCTTGAGTCCAGATGGAAGATACCACTCCCCTATGGAGGAATGAGACAAACAAACTCCTCAAAGGAAGAAATGGTCTGACTTTATTGCTCTGTGACTTCAGAAAATGTCAGTTTTTATTTTGAGAATTGCTTTCTTTGGTTTGCAGCAAGAGATGAGACTGTTTCCTTGGATTTCTTCCCTAGACACACAGTCTTGGGCAACTTCGCATTCACATTTGCATGTAAATTACTTGAGTCAGTCTCATCATTGGCATGAAATAGTAAAATAAAATCTAAGTGAGATGGATTTCTTTGAAATGAAAAAGGTTATTAGGTTATTAATTTCATGTAACTTGGTAACGAGTTACTCAGACAAATGTTTTTATTATGTCCTTTCTTACTTAATTTTTTTTTGTTTGTTCTCTCAAGGAGAACTCCTGCTTTTGGCAATGATTTTCACTGGCCACATGTAGATGAAATGTAAGTGTGCAGCCATCATGCTTCTATGTGCTGCATAAGGAAAAAAAAAAGTGCTATAATTTTGAATTATGAAGAAATTTGTTTTCACAAATTTTTCAATATTCTTTGTGGTATAATTATTTAACACAATAGATACTTTTTATTTCAATGTACTAATTATCATGTTAATGAATTTAAAAATTCAAGACTGGCAATGAAGGCTTGGGGAAAATAGCATAATGCACTAATTTGGGTTTTTTAAAGTATTATTTTGCCACTTATTCTCTCAGCTGGTTGGTTGCCTACTGTTGATAAAAGTTTCTGTTCATCTGAGAAGAAATTTTATGGAATTAAAACAGTTTTTCCTTTATGAAGGAGGAAGAGTGAAGGCAATGAGTCTCTTGAGTCTCCTGATAAAGCTTCAGTGACTTACACTATCAGCTTAAAAAACCCATATTTCTTTACATGCATTCTTACTAATTTACAAGTGCTAATATGACTTATCTTTTTGCTTTATTTTTTATAGAATTAGAGAATAGTTAAGATTGGAAGAGTTCCTCTGGAGATTATCTAGTCCAATGCTTTGTTCAGGTCAGGGTCAGCTACAGCAGCTTGCTCAGGCCTCTGTTAAGTTTTATTTTGGGCATCTTCAGGGGCAGAGACTACACAGTCTGTATGGGCATCCATGCCAATGTTTGACTACCCTCACTGCAGAAGTTTCTTCCTATGTTTAGAGTGGAATTTCAGCCTGTGCCCACTGTCTCTTGTTCTGTGATTGGCCAGCAAAGAGAAGAATCTGTACTTGCTTCCTCCTTCAAATATTTCTACAGATTGATAAGACCCTCCTAAGGCATCTCTTCTCCAGCTCTCAGCCTCCCCTTGTATGAGAGATGCTCCCATTCCTTAATCATCTTTGTGGCCCTTTGCTGGAGAACTTGCTCCATTAAGTAAGTCCTTGTCTCTCTTGTACTGGGGAGCCCAGAACTGGATCCCACATTCCAAGTGTGTCTCAGCTCTGCTGAGCAGAAGGGAAGGATCCTTTCTCTTGACCTGCTGGTGATGCTTTGTCTAATGCAGCTTATGCAGCATAGGAAGCTGATGGCCTTCTTTGCTGTGAGGGCACATTTCTGGCTTAAGTTCAGAACCAGGCCTTCTTCCATAAAGTTGTTTGGCTCATATATATATATATATATATTTAGCTCATATGCTGAGCAGTTCTTGCTTTCCACCGAAGTTTCTCTAGAGGTCAGGCAGATCAGATGTGACGTGGGCCTGAGAGGTGACCTTGTCATTATGTTTGTGTACCTTTGTGCAGCATGCCTGTCCATCCTTCAGGCAGCAGAGGCAATCTGTATCCCACCAACTCAGGCAGCATTTGACATCTGCAGCTGGCTTGGGAGCCTTGTGATGGCAGCTGGACATGACTGCAGTGACCTGCTAGGGAGCATGGTCCCAGGCCTGGAATACCAAGTGCTCTGTTTGTTCACACAGTGTGGACAGGTATACACGAGCTTGGTTCCATATTGAGCTTTCCCTATTGCAGGTGGCTTTGTGTCTTACCTTACACAAAAATGTGAGCTGGTATCTGAAAGGTTTTAACACAGAGAGAAATGGTCTTGTTCTCTAAAGTCAGTGAAGTTCTCTGGTTTTGACATACCCACTTTCCCTGAGTGGTTTGAAGATGCAAGCCTTCTTTCTTTGTAGAGTGACTCTTTCATTGACATTAAGGAAAAAGCTTGTAATCCAGCAAAACTTTGTAATATTCAGCAGACAGAACCTGTCACTACTCATAGTTATGCTGGATTGCAGGTCACCCCTCCTCATGTTTTCATGTGTATGAAATTAAGGAAGCTGGAAGACTTTAGGCATGGTTCAGGGCCAAGAAATCCGGCATGTGGACTTAATGTATCTTACGAAATCTTCATCAAACAGGATTAATATTTTGAAACAAAAGCAAGGAAATCAAAGACCTCTAACATCATAACTTTACACCACAGTGCTTTTATAAAGGCATTTAATATTTTTACCAACCAGATGCAAAGATCCAAGGGAAGACTGATAGTGTCTTTCAGGAACAAACTGTAATGGTGAGCCATGTGTACCTGTAGTGAAGAAAAGCACAGGTGTTGCAAGTCACTGAGATAAAAACAGCTGGACCAACCATCTTCACTCAGTGAAAGGAAAGGGGAAAGAAGGAGTGGAGTGCTGAGATTTGTAGCGGAAAAGAAAGAGCAACATTTTTGTTGTTTAGGATGCTCCTCAGTACCAGTTAGTTAGCCAAATATTTCTGTTATATAGTGGGAGGTGATTTGTCATCTCTTCTTAGCCTTCCTCTGCTCTCAGAGGTGCACCAGAACAAGGAATGTGCCTGGACTATATATGCTGATGTAGAAATGACTAATGATTTAGAAGACTCCTTTTCTAACAGTGGCTATTTCTACTCAAGCTGAGCAGTATTCATCTTATGTGATGTGCTGAACTGAACACTTAATACTACTTAGTACTCCACAGAAGAATCTCTGCAAGATCTGGACTGAAATAAGAACTTGTGTGCAAATCCTGCTACATAAGTAGATGGATGTGTGAAGTGAAGTAAGGATGTGTTGGAGTAGAACAGTTTCATTCCTGCTCCCTTTTAAAGTTTTCTGCTTTCATTGAGTGGTTTTCCCCATTGCTGTCCAGTATGTGAAAAGCAGACATTTCGGTAAGCAAGCGTCCTGTTCCTCAGCGTTAAAATACAAGGTTTTTGGATACCTCATTTTCTACTTTTCTTTTGCAACCCTCTGGCACCTTAGCTCCATGGAGCTCATTGCAGCTCTTGCCAACTCTGGTTGCATGCAAGACCCCTCAGTGTAGAGATTCTCTTCATGCTGAGGCAGAGCCGTAGTAGCTCAAGTACTCACTTCAGCTCACTTCTGTTGTTTAGTGTTCATTGAACCTGCAGAAAGTCTTTCAAGAAGCTGTCTTTGGTTAATGAGGGAGAACTCTGCACATATCATCCCTTCTACCCATTAACCTGATTTGTTCTTTAATTCTTATCAGCTAGGACTTAATCATACATTCTAGCTGGAATGAGTGAGTTTCTGTTTGAATACCGATGTCACATTGTTAATGTTTGGGAGGCATTAATGTGTTGTTACATTGTTAAACACAGATATTCCACTGGATTTTTGGAAACATACAGAGGTTGATTTGTTGCAGTACCAGTGTTCTCATGGAATTTAAAATGAGAAAGCTGCTAGATTTGTTCCTTTTGGAAAGCTGCTGTCTGATGTTTGTGTCTGTGTTCCCCAGTTTATAAGAGAAACTCTTCATCAGTGGAATGAAATGAATAATAGAGATGACACTATACTCTATCTTTGCAATAGACTTTATCTTCTCTTTTTTCCCCTGCAGTTCCCTGAGTGTTTCACTCAGGGTGACCAAGGCTGATTGCAATGTACACAGAATCCTCTTATCCCTGGCAGTGTATGCGATTATTCTTATGCTGGATGTATTTTTAACAGGGCCAGGCTCACTGTATCACTTCATGAATGAAAGAATGTTCTAACATATATTAGTTAAATAATTCTGATGGTAGAAGCTACTTTTTTCATATTTTTATCAGATTCTGTTTTAGGGTTTACCTCTGCTGGTAAAACTGAGAAGTAAGGCATGGGGCCTTAGAGGCAACAGCCAGTGTGTGCTTTATGTGTGGCACAAGTGTGACATGTGCCACTGTACTTCCATGTCACCTGTTGTGGTACAAATAAGAGGAGTAGCTTCTTGCTGAGACATTTCTCAGGTGGGATCTTAGCATAGCAGAGGCCCCTTGTTGAGTGTTTGTTGAGTGATAAATTTTTGTCATTGTAACTAACTGTGAGGTTTGAGATGGGGAGCTGAAAAGGGGAAATGCTCTCTGCTTGTGCCCTTTCACCTTGGGTGAAGCCCAACATCTGTTGTCAAATGAGGTAATTGTTACTTGTTCTTCAGGCTGTGTAATGTTTTTTTGTCACATGATATTTTTGTATCTGCTTTTAACTCTGTTACATAAAATATTCTTAGCTTCGAAACTACTCTCTCCATGCTTCTGTATTTTCTTTGGTAAAGGTGTTGGAACTTAGCCCTTTGTCATCTTCACTTTAGACTTTGAGAAGATGTCACCGGTAACTGTCAGGGTAGAGAATGAGGAGATTTGGTCATTTACAGAAATTATCAAAGGATCCTTGTCATATTAGATTTTTCATGGCCTGTCTCTTCTGATACTGCCTTGACTGAGTACCATGATTGTGTCCAGCAAGGATCTGCCTGTGGTGGCCTGCCTGGCCCGTGAGTTCCCTCCCTGCTAAGTTGCAGGGTTGGTGTAATGTCACACAGAGGAGGTGCTCATGGAGGAAATGTGTGCATGTTGTCCCACAAGGCTGTTGATGTAATTTGTTTATGCTGAGAGAAAACCTCGTATTACAGTCTAGTAGAATGGCAAACCACAATCAAAACAGTTACATTTGTACACCATCTGAAGAAGCTTATTTAATCCTCAGGCAAGTTTCAGAGGTCAAGTCCTTTCATCCTAATGCCTTGTCTTGGCAGAGGCCCTGTGCTGAGGAAGAGTTCTGTCCTTGCCCTGTAATCCTCCTCCAGACAGCCTCCTCAGCCAGAGGAGACTCTGTCTTCCTTGGCAGTGTTATCTGCCTGGCTCTGATGCATGCATGCACAGAGCAGCTATGCTGGAAAAGTGTATTGCTCAGTCATCTTCTAAAACAGTTCTTGATGGTTCTCTTCAGCCCCCTGATCTTACCTTTTCTCCTTGCCCAAGTTGGAGAAATGGAAGTGTGTAGGGAGCCAGGGCACAGTGAGTTCCCCCATGGATAGCACTGTGGGATAGCACCATGTACAAGTGGAGGTGAAAGTGCTGAAGTACTGATGCATGGGTTTAAGGTGTAAAGAACAGGACAACGGCAGACAATGGTGTGTAAGGGAAAATGCTTGTAAATATTTTTTTCTGCCTGATTTTTAGGATGTGTATGTTGCTCTCTAACTTGAAAAATGGGAGAAAATCTGTGAAAACTTGGCTATATGGTAGCCCAGGATTTTTCATAAGCAGGGAAGCAGAAAGCATTGGTCCTTAAAAACCTACATCTTCTCAGAGTAACTTCAAGCCCGGTGGTGCACTTGGTTTGCTCAGTTATGTTCCTTGTGAGTGTGACATTCAGAATATGTACAGGAGCTGCTGCTCTTGGAATGCCCCAGTTAGCTTTGGGCTGCTGGGGACGAGCACTGCGGTGGCCTCTGCCGTCTTGCTGCCAGGTGGGTTGGCTGCAGGGAGTCTTCATCTCATCCTGAGCTTTGCTTTCCAAAGAGTTTATTTAACACTTGTCAGTTATTTATGATATTAAAGCTGAGTTTTATGGGCAAGTCAAATTAATTCACGCAAAGTAAGCTGCAGATGTATATGGCTAAATAGTTACAGAGAACTCTGTGGCTCAAAAAGGTAAAGATTTATTCAAAGAAAGGACACTGCTCACATTTCCCAGAAAACACATCATGAAGGAGATAGATTTATGTTAAATGGGTTGGCACCAGGAAATAAAAAGCTCTTCTAGGCTTGGTCTCGAGAGATATGGAAAGTTCTTGTTAATCATTAGGCATCTGGGGAGCCTCTCACTTTTCAGGTGCTTGGACCTTTGCAGGGCTTGAACATCTGGAGACCTTTTAAAAGTTTGTTTTATTGACATATATTTGCCAAGTTGTGTAGTACTTTCTTAAAAGGAAAGAGACAGGAGCTAGTTAGCACATATTAAGAGACATATTAGAAAATAAATTATAATTCTGTGATTAAATGGTCTTTTAGGTCTTGTCACTTCTTTTTTTTCAAAGAAAATTGCTTTAAGTGTGACAGTGGCAGATTTCTTCACCTCTGTCAGGATATTCCCATCAGTGCATTATTTTTTGCTGACATGTTGTACAGCTTTTGAAATGTCAAGTTAGGGGACGATCTAGGAAAAAAGTGATTAAATATTCTTAGTTGCTCCAAAGTGTACCTACAATGAGATTCTATTGCCTTATTTATTATATAAGAATATTTAATTTTTAATCTTCATTAAAAAAACCCACAACACTTGTGCAAGGTTAAAATAAAAAACAGAAACAAAGCATTTTAGAAGGGTTTGTTGGACTCTGTCTCAGAAGTTTTTTTTTTAATTTTATTGATATGTTCTGATGCATTTTCCCTTACATGTGAAGTAAAAAGGTCAGTTGTTAATTGCAGTAACATTCCTTTACATTTCTCTAACTATGTAAAGCAGCTATTAGTGGTACAATATGTATACTCTAAAGGTAACTTATGTGACAGCAAGACTCGAAACAGCTCTCCTGAATGATTTACATTTTGGAAATGTGAGGAAGTTACATCATGATAAATGTTAGTTTGTTACATATCTATATTAAGACGTTTCTGTCCATTACAAATGTATCACTCCTACTCAGTGATGCACGAGAAGTGGCTTGTTCCTTTGTCACAGAAGGGTGACAGCTCACAGTCACTGTGGAGTTGCTGTGTGAGCACAGTGACTCCACAGAGTTCACCCAGTGGCACTGCTGCTGCAGCTGCCTCATCTGCCTGTGTTCCATGCTAAGAAATCAAACAACTGCTAATGAACATTGTTTGATTAAGAAGAGTAGAAACAGGGGGAACAGTACTGTTTTCAAAAGGATTGTCCTCTTCTGCTAATGCATTTAATGAGTGTAAAACAGGTGAAGAGGAAGACAACACTGAAGAGTCAAGAACTCTTAAGAGGAGGAAATGGGCAACAGAGAATGCAGAGTTCATCCAGGCAGATGAGATGAATTGGAAGACAAATATTATAGGGAATGGGACAATATCAATGAGGGGCAGTTCAAATTACTCCTGAGAAAGATCCCTAATAATAATAAGCAGTGGAGCAAATAGGTCATGTTTTGATAGGTGACCAGGAAGTTGTGTAGATCAAGAAGTCAAGCTTTATTGAATGAAAGAGGCGAGTAATTGTAGGAATATAAAAAAGTAAAAGACTCTGGAAAGTAGACATTAAGCTGAGGAAGGCTGGGAAATGTCTGAACCTCTTATGGGAAGTTAAGAACTAAGTGAATACATTTATATTTTTCATAAAAAACAAGGAAAGAACAAGAAGTTTTTGATAGTTCAAAATGTGAAAAGTCCTAGATATATGCTTTGCAAATATAGTAAAAGTTATAATCTTAAATAATTAATTATTGTGTATTGTTTTAGGTTCATAGAAGTAATTTTGTCAATGTTAAACCCATGTGGGTCCTTTTCTTATTTAGAGTATAATGACTTTACACCTTTTCTTTTTTGCTATTGGTTCAAAGAATATGTAGAAAAAGCTTTTACATAAGCTGCTATCTGGTCTTTAATCTAGATTTGCATAGATGTTGTTGTTTCTCTGTAGAAACAGATAATAAATCCTAAGTCTACAACCAGTCAGAGTCCCATCCCATTTGTGAGACCCAGACCAATCCAGCAAGTAATGGCTCACTTCAGTGCTAAATGAAGTGGGTTATATTTTTAATCTTTATTTACCATGAAAGCAGTCTCCTGGGCAGTCTGCAGCATCAGCATTGAAGAGAAAATCCTGCGTGGCTTAATTCAGTGTGTGTAGACCCACTGACTTCAGCAGACTTTTTCTACTCTTAAGCTTTCATTATCTTACTCTCCAAACTGACAGCTTGAAATATAGCTGAAGAACTTTTTTTAAGAGTTTGCATTTTAAGATCTGGACCTATAAAAAATATTGTTTCTTTAACATTTTAAATTCTAAGCTTTCTAATTCATTATGTAAAATTGAGGTCAAAGAAATCTCTGAACTTTTTTTTTTAATATAGAATAATGGCATTATAACAAATCTTATAGTTGACCTTACTTGGTATGTTTGACTTTTTTGAGGTAGAATATCCCACCCTGAGGCCAATCTAATATGTCAGTAGAATTGGGTACTCTTTTCTTTTACTGACTTTTTTTTTGGGATGTTATTTCATTTCTCAATGGTTTAAGTTTCCCTATCTTTCTATTGATTCTGAGAACGTCTGACTGATAATTGTTCTTATTTCATTTATTAGGGATCAACATCTGGCTTTATTCCTGTTTTTATAGATGCTGCCTGTAAGAGATGCCTTTCTAATATGATTGAGATGTTCTGAAGCATTAGAACCACCGTCACTCCCAAGGAGACAAAAATCTCCAGTTTCTGCCCTGCTGGGTTAAGGATAACTAGGTTTAAAATCTAGTGCTGGGTTGTATCTTTCTAGTGAAGCCTTTTAGTGAAGCTATCAGACATTGATGAAATTAGTAGGGTTCTTTATGAGGTTTTTTATAATCTTTCCTCAAGTTCACATCAATGTCTGTGTATGTATGAAAGGTACTTATAAAAGTCAGTAAATATGAATGTTAGCATGCATGCAGATTACAATAATTAGTGAGCTATGAATGGATGAAATAATGAGAACGTCTGGATGTCTACTTTATGCTCCTTTCGGTGAAATTGTTAAGAACCTGGTGACAGGAGGGGAAAGAAGTTGTTGAATTTCATAACTTGTTTTATAAGAACATAAGTTCAACCTTTCTGTATTGTATTCTGTCTTGAAAGAACTGCCACAGTCTTGTTTTCACATGTAATACAAAGTCTTCAATATACACATTTTGTCTGCAATACACACATTTTGTGAAAGTGTTAATTTTTAAAATCACCTTGAAAACTCATCAGTCAAATGCAGTTGGTATATAATAATTCTTTGTGCTATCTTAATTTCATCTTCTTTTCTTTGTAACCTGTTGACAGATTAAAATGAACACCTAGCTAATAATAAGCTTTTATTTTATTTTTTGTATAGAAGTTTCTAATAGGTCATGACTTGCAGATACTTAGTCTTTGTCTGCACCAAACTCAACAGCAAATAAAAAGAAAACCCCTCTAACAACACAAAACTAAGGATATTGTAAACCACAGTGAGATAGAGAAGAAAGATGGAAAAATCTGTTTATAACTTCCATTCCATCCTTTGTCTTACATCACTTACCACTGTGTGACAAGTGGAAAAGCTCCTTGAGTTTCTTTGAAAGAGGAAAGAATTTGTATATTTTATGGCGACATTCTTCAAATGTATTTTACCTC
>QUSF01000007.1:16441097-16481183 GCA_003676055.1 Chloebia gouldiae
GGGGCACATCTGCACACCTGCTGGGGCACATCTGCACACCTGCTGCTCCCTGGGACTCGGCTTGGGGAGCCGCCCGCTCAGCGCCGCTGGGTGTGGAAGCGCCCGGCTGTAGCTGCCCTTAGGGCTGCAGTGCCCAGCAGGAGGATTCTGCTCTGCAGGCACAGAGGGTTTGAGAGTGAAGCATCAGAACTGACTGTTCTTTTTGCACACATATTTTTTCCCTGTTGGTAACAGCGTTGGCTGTTACAGAGCTACATGAGTACTGTGTGGGGTCAGTGCTCCCAACAGAGCTGGGATTTCGCTTTTAAAAAGAGACATTTGGCTCAGACATAGGAAATGGTGGAGGTTCAGGTGCTGCTGGTGGCTTTCTGACCTCTCTCACTCTTCCAGCTCACCAAGGGTGAGCCTACTCTTCATTGCTTATTCGGCTCTTTTATGCTTGTCACCACAAAAAGTATGTATTTATAGCTCTTAAGTGTGTAAACATTGCCTCAGAGTTTATTAGCCTATCTTCTGTCTTGCTGCTGATGTGGTTCTAAGATGCTTTTACCAAGGACTATTATAATAAATTATAAATAGTTAAATAACTGTTTAGAAATGCTCTGACTTGAGCTTATTGTACACATGACGACTAATTAATTTTTTTTTTTGTAAATGGCAACTATTTTCCTCAACAATTTGAAACTCTGAATGACCGAAGGGTCTGCAAGAAATTAATCAGGGGGAAAGTATTAAAACCAGCCCTCCTCAGGCTTTTTTCCTCCTTTCTGTGTGGGAAACATGACGTTTTCTAACCCGATAGTGGGAATGTTTTCTTCTGCAAGCCTGAGTCACTTAGGAGGAATGCTAAGATTAATGCACACGATTAATTTTCTCACTGCTGCCTTCTCCACTGCAAAAATGGAAATTTCCTTTCCTTTGAAGTTTGTTTCATTGCCAGCAAAATTTCAGGTATTCTGAACATTTTTTCCCCCTACAATTTCAAACCCAGTTTTCTCCTGTAAAATCTGTAAGATCTTTCCTTGCCTTTTAGTGACCATGAGCACAGAAGTGATTAATCTTTGTTTGCCCTGCATTTTATGCAGTTCTGCAGAGCACAGAAAACCCTCTGTTCTCACAGAGCTGTGAACAGGAGTTTTTACTTTTTCAGGGTTCCCTAGATGTACAGTATCAGTTTAATCCAGTTTTTTCCATTTTCAACAATATTAATTATACCTAATCTATAACAACGGATATTCTGAAATGGCATTTATATTTATTTTAGATACTTTAAGAGAGATTACTTCTGCTGTCATCTTTCTTAATTAAGCATTAACCATTATTGAAAGAATTAGTCTTATATGCTAAAATTAAAGTAAGAGATAAAGGATGTCTTCCCAGGTGGCTCTAGAGTAAGCACTACTGTCTATAGATTGAACCTCATTGAAGGCCAGATTTTAATGCACATTAATTTCATTTTGACATGCATTGCATAAGTATTCCCATTGAATTTGAGCAAAAATAGTTAAAGTTCTATCTTAAATGAATAAACTGCCTGTTAAAGTAATTTTCGGGAAAGCAGTTGTACAAAAATGAGTTCATGTTTCCATGGCCAATGGACCTTAATTTATATAATTTTAAGATTTAACACACGTAGTTGAAAGCCATGATAAGTAAAAGGCGTGGAATTGGCCTTTTCTCAGTAATTTGTAAATAACAACCTGTTCTCTGTGCTATCCCTGAAGGAGCAGGAGCAAAGCTCCAGGTATCTTTCTTTGCACTTTGGGCATTAGTTCCAGCGCTAACTGTGACAGCTTTGTCCTGCACAAGCACTGCAATTCCTTTCCAGACTGCAGGGAAAGTGCCTGAATCTGCTCCCTGCCCTCCCCGTGTCCAGTGCTGCTGCCCACAGAGGAGGGATAGAAGGTGACCTGGAGGTGATAATACTGGCTTTGGACCCAACACTATCTTTATGTCTCTTATTTGATTAAAAGGAAGTCAGTCTGGAGAACAGTTAGGAAGAAATGGAGATGCTTCAGGTATGAGTCTATGAGTAACTTGGTGTGGCCACGTGCAGGTACCACTGCTGTGTGTCATGTGTGCCTGCTGATGCTCATCAGTTGTGTTCTCTGTGATGCTCATAAGGTTGGACAAGTAATTATTCCAATTAAGGCTACAAAAAAGAAAACCTGTAATTTCCATTTTACATAGGTTGATTTCTCAGAGAGGTTTATTATCAAAAAGATGTATAAAATCCTATTCCACTGATGTAGCTGAAATTTCTGCCTTGTTCTTCATTTAGGGTAAACCTTTACTTGGGATTTCTTTTAGTATTAAGGGGCAGAGATCATCTTGTAGCAAATGCCCTGTTCTTGTCATTGAAGACATTTGGTTCTCCACTGTGATGAGATCACAGAGGTGAAAAAAAAGGGTAACATTAAAACTCTTGAAATTCTCTCTTCTCATTCAGTCAACTAGAAGATATAATTAGTAATTGAAAAGGTAATTAAAATTTGACAGGCTGCCAAAATTTGTATATCACGTTATTTTTTTAATAGTGCCATATTTTTTGAAATTATTTGTAACTCTTTTGGCCTTGTTTTTTCTCACCTTCCTGCATCTGACTGGATTTCAACTCACTTAAAATTAATTTCAATTCTCCTCATTTTCTAAAGCCCTGAATTTTTCTTTACCTGCTGCCAACATCCTATTTCATTCTGTGTTCCCCTTGTTTACATTTGCAGCTTTTCTTCCATAGGTGTCTGACACTGTTGATTTCCTGCTCAGTCCCATATTGGCTACTCATTAACTTCCCATGAATCGTTCCCTTTGGGTATTGAATGCTTGCTTCTATAATTTTTCGATTAATCGTCTTTTGTTCTTTTCTTGTTATACCACCATCAAGACTGGTCATTATTCCTGTTTACCAGCATAATTTTTTGGGACTTTTATATCATTAGATAGAAATGAAGGCAAATGTGCATTTGGGTGTATTTAACAGGGTAGAAATTAATTAGAAGTGTAGAAGATAAAACCGTCCCCTTGCCTCAGAGACTTAAATTTCATGAGAGTTTTCTATTTAGATTGCCTTGCAATTTCTGATTTTACATATTCAGATCAGCCCTTTTCTCTTTTCTCCATATCAATGGAGATCATAGTTTAGAACTTTTTCTCTCTTCAGTGAAAAATTCAGATAGCATGGATGAAAACTGACATTTAGTCTAAATAGGAGGAAAATTCATCTCAGCAAGACTTACTGAAAATATCTGAAGCATCACACAGCTTAATAACAAGCCAACATGTCAGGTTAAACTGGAGAAGGAAACAGATTGAATCACAAACTGCAGAAAACTTGCTGAGCATCTTGCTGAGGCCTTTTCCAAAGACATTTGTTTTATTTATGGTGTGTGTTTCTAAACAGAAAAGAGAGAGGAATCAGAGTCTTAAGAGCAGAGAAATGTACTTGACTGTAGCGCTCTTCACGCCGCGTTCCAGCCTGGCTGAGCGCCGTTGCTGTGAAGCATCTGGAGCGGAGCAGGGATTCAGCCCTGGCTCGGGCAGCGCGGTCTGCGCCCGGGACTGCACTTCTGTCCTGCCTCTACGGATGGATTCCTGCTGGCCTTCAACAATTCCCTTGGGGCTCCGTGAAAATAGGGAGGGAAGTGTCAAACTGCAAAGTTGTAATGGGCTTTTGAAATGCTTGGCTTTTTCTGGAGGGGAAACTGCAGCCTGGAGTGCTTGCCTAAGCTCCGTGTGCAATGGGAAGGATGAAGCAGGTGCTGCATCACACACCTGCCAGCGTGCCAGACAGGGCTGCACGGGGCCCAGGAAACGTGGGCTCACTGTTGGCTCACTGTTCTCTCCTGGAGGAACGTTCCAAGGCCAGTTTCTTGGAAAAGCTACAAGCCACTAGGTTAGAGAATAGCCTAAAGTCAAGAATCTCTGTTTGTTTGCTCTGGTTCATTATGGTTTTTTTTGTTTGTTTTTTACTGGTGATCACATCTGACTTTTGGGTTTGATTTGAGGGTTTGTTTCTTTTTTTTTTTTTTCATTCACCCTTTTCTTAGTTTACTTTTGTTCTTTTTTTTTTCCCCAGAAATATATTCCCATATCTGTGTAGTGTTCTGGCCAGTAAGATATTTTTTTCCAGAACAGCCTATTAGCATGTTTTTGAATGAAAACTGGTCATTTCTTTGGCCTGTAGAATGTGACCTTTCACATGTACCTCTGAGAGACCACCTCCTGTACTTTCTGCCTTTTCAGTCACTGCTGTGTGGACCTCAGTGTGGTGTGGTGGGACTGAGGTGTGGAGACCAGACTGACATTTTTCTGATCATGCCAGAAGGGCTATGGAAACCTGGGAAGTTTCCCTGGTCACAATTTAAACACCTGTGTACAGTCTTAGGCACGTGGCACCAACATTTTGTTTTGGTTTTCTCACATGTAAATCCGAGTGATTGTGGAGAGCTGGGTACTTCACAGGAGTATGGATTGGTCCCCTCTGCTGCTCTGGATTCAATTAGTTGTATATGTTGTTATAAACATAGGTTCCAAGCTGATCATGGTTGATTTGTTCTTACTAGTCACAGCTCTCAAATGCTGTGAGGTATTATTCCCACTTATTTCTAACACTGCACAAAAGAGAGTAGAGGTGTTCATTTTCAAAGTCAAATCAAACAGTCATTTTTTATATTCTCAGAATCTACAAAGAAACAAAGACTTGTCTTCTGATTTTTTTTTCTTCATAGGATCTTATGTAACAACCTAAGTGAGAGTCCTTAGATGGAACTTTTGTACATTATTAATATGACATTTCAAGATCTTGCATGCTTTTGCACATCAGACTATGATAACATGGCATTGGGACCATAAGTAGCAATTTGGATCACTTTATCACTAGTCTGTCTTTTTACTTACTACATAAAATCTTTACCCAGAGGATGTGGAGTTATTCTTAAGGGACATTTGCATCTTAGGATGTCTCTAACCATTTCTACTGAGTGCATTTCTTTCAAACATGTCAAAATACTGTGGAAAAGCCTAGTCACCAAAAATTAGAATGTTTGTCTTTCTTGCTTTACAAAGTAGTGACTGAATCTGTAAAATAAAACCTTCAGGAACCTCATGAGAAGTTTGTGAACCTTAACCCAGCTCTGTTTTCAAAAAGGCTTTCCTTGTGTTCAGTCTTTTTGCCAGTTAAGACATTAGAAAAACTTCCCATAAACAAGGTGTAAAAGCAGAACAAATGAGTGAGGTCCTGTTCCAGCTAACATTTACTAAAAGATTGATGTGAGCTTCCTTTAGGGCAAAGTTGCCTTTGTGTTATTCATAACAGAGAGAGAGAGAGAGAGAGAGAGAGAGAGAGATACTACTGGAGTATTGGGTCTGTACTGGAGTTCTGTAGCTATTCCACCCTGCCAGGTCACATTTAACTCTTCTCTCTTTCTCACTGGCTATCTTAGTTTACTGACATTGCTAGGGACCCCTTTAAATGTGGTATCATAGGCAGTTTATGATTCTAGTTCTTAGATTTTTGTTTCTTTGAATGATGCACAAGCAGACCCAAGTGTCTCAGAAGTGGAGGAGTGTTTCAGAGTACCTCAAATTTCGGATGACAAAGTCAAGTTTGATTTTTTTAAAGGATGAGGGCACAGCATCAGTCTGCCTGAAAAAGCTTCTCAAAAGTGCATGGTTGTGACCTAGGTCTGAAGCAGCATATTTATGCAAAAAGCCATACTCCCATGTCACAGAGAGTGAGATTATCACTGTGCTCATCCTGGGGGTCTTGCTACCTGTCAAGATTTGGGAGAGGGAATACCAGAATACATCTGTCCAAAGCAGCAAGGTCTTCTGTTGTGTGAGAACCTAGAACAGGCTGAAGTTCTGAAGTCATGCAAGCATTTTCTCTAGGGAAGTATAAATGCCTGTAGTGTATCAGAACCCAGTTCTAAACCAGGACTCTTTTAAATACATCTACTCAGAAGAAAATTTGACCATTTTTTTCTTAAGTTTGCAAGTCATAAGCAGGATTTACGTAAGTATTGTTATTATTTACAGTGGTAGTTATAATGTTTGCAATAAATATCCTCTAGCAATCAGTGAGGAGCTAAATTTATATCCTTGCCTGGTTTTGTGTGTCACACACTGCTATATGTTAAACCTATTTGTCAGGTGAGAGTTGATCTGAATGGAACAAGTCTCTTGCTCAGAGCAGCCCTGTTCATGCTGAAGTTGTGCCTTAGCTTCCGGGACTGCAGTGTCATTGAATGCCAATAGACACTGTTAACTTGGCAGTAGCTCAAGCACTGTATTGCAGTGAGGCTTGATTTCTTTTATGCCAAGGTAACGGTAGAGCAGCACTTGATTTATCCTGAATTTACAGGACTGTGACAGACTGTAATCTAGTTCTAGTTGTTTTTTTTTTTTCTTTTCCCTGAAAAATAGGAGTGTAGTTTACTTTTTGCAATCATACTATTGGTTTTTTATGGCTAATATAATACTGTTCATATATTATATATAATTCTGGGGATAGTGCTGTGAGAGCTGGATAGTTAGTATTATATAGAGTTGAAAATACTAGAAAGGCAAAAAAGTCTGAGTCCAGTTTAGAAAAAATATAGAGCAGTATGGCAAATGTGTGAATGGGAAAATTCCCTGCTTTGTAGATTCAAGTAGCAGGTATATATGTCCATATATGGCTTTGTTAAAATAAGAAAAGAAATCCTCTCATTTTTAAATAAGAAAATAGATCTTCTCATTCTCAAACTTCCTTTTGGAGGCAGTAGGACTTTTTCTTACTATTTTTTTTTTTCTTCAAGCCTACTCATCCCCAATATTCAGCTGTAGTCCTGAATCAAAACAGTACACTCTGGATTTTTTTACTTGGATTTTGTGTTGGTGAATACAAATTCAGAGTACTACCCATGAAAAGCAAACAGAAGACTAAATGTCTTGACTTCCAGTCTAATTTGGTTATTTAAGATTCTGATCTTCATCTGCTTGGTTAAGCTACAAGGATATTCATTTTAATGCACAGGCTGGGTGGTAAGTCACGTGAATATGAATGCATTACATGTGCAAATCTTTACACTGGTGCTTATTCATTTCAAGACACAGGAAGTTTTATGCTACTCAGCTGCTTGTTCTTCAAAAAGATTCAGCAATGCTTCTCTGTAGAAGCTCAGTGCTAGAAACAATAAATTTATATTCATCAGCTTCATTGTGCAAAACTGTACAGATACAGCAGTTAAAGAATATGGTAGTACTGAGAAATTTGCTTCTCATTTGCTTAACTGAGGCTGGGATTCAGACTTCATGTTCTGAGTGCCTTTCAATCTGGTGTATATGATTAATGTTGGTGAGTCACTTCTGATGGGAATTTTCGCTTTTTCTCACACTGCAAGATAGGGAGACTTTCTGCTCCTCCTACCACCAGTTCAGAAGCACTGTAGAAGACAGAAACGAAGGGATAATTTTTCATGTTTTCAGAATTGCACTCTGTTAAAGGAACTGGGGAGATAACCAATCCCTTTGGCATTTGCTGCACAGGTGTCTGCAAACCAACTAGGACAGCTGGGATTGGGATAAAGGTGTAAGTAGATTATGCACTTGAGAAATATTCTTACTGCTTATTTAAATTCAGAATTTAGGTGGGAAGATTAGTCTAGAAAAAATGGGAAGGAGTATTTGGGAAGGAAATTATTCTGTAGGTGCTGGAAGGCAAATCCTATCTGGGTTCATGGTGGGAATTTTTGGAGCTCTGGAGATCTTATTCCTGTCAGAATTAAATAAATAAATTCTTCTGGGGGGAGTATAATGCTTCATTAACATGGCTTATCTCAACAGCTTGATGTAGCTGACTGTAAAATAATGTAGGCATGTCTACAGAAGTTTCCCTGTGATTTTAGAAAATGTTTTCCTCTGTTTCTGTATATGTGCCTGTGCATAAAGAATGCAATACATAGGTTGATTGTGTGATTCAGTTACCACAGAATTCATCAAATAGGACAGAATGGCTTCCATACTGAGGAATCTTAAAAGGGCTCCACCTGTATCTCGAGACCAGATATTTGGAAATGCCTAGGTACATAAATGCACTGGAAGTCCTCAGTAGTATTTTACAGGGTTTAAACCAGTTTAATAACTGCTGATTGCAACAGGGCTTAGGCCACTGACTCGCTTCTGGTTTAGACAGCCCTGCAAGACCTTTGTGTAATTTTAGTTCTCAGAGTAATGTCAGAATATGGTCTAATGCTTCAATGAGTATGCTTCAGCTAAAATTTAAAGTCTACCTTACCTCACCTCTGACACTGAGGACAGATCTTTTTAGCTCATGTCTTGTGGATTTTGTGTCCAAATTGTTTTGTGGAGTTGCAGCTCTACCGTAGGACAGGGCAAGACCACTTGAGGCAAACCACTGGCACTGTAGACAACTGTATCAGATCATTCTTGTTATGGTTGTGATGCTCACTACAAATAACATTACTGACTATTTGGTGATCTCTAAGAATTTATTCTTCTATCTCCTGTCTATCTTTTGGACTTTGGTATTTCAAAACTGACTCAGCAGAAAGCATATGGCTACAGTGAGTATCAATGCCAATTGTTGTGACATTAGTAACAGTGGTGTTAGTTTGGATTCACATTATTGTTGGATAAATAAGTTTAATTAATTCTGTTATGGATTCTGTGTTCTGCAGTAATATTCAATTTGTATTGCTAGCAGGTTGGAAAAGAAATTAACCCATGGGGAAAAGAAATTTTGTATAATAACTATATTGTACAATTTTGTATAATAACTAACAGCACTTTAGAAAGCGACTTCCATTAAAAAAAAAAAAGAGTAATTAATTGTATCAGAGATTGATACTTTCCTTTCTTTCCCATAGGTTCCTCACAGTTTTGGAACTCTGCTTTCCAGAGGTATAATGACGTGCTCTGAGTGACTAAAAAGGCTTATTTCTGCCCTAGGCTTAGAGCATAAAGGATGAATCCTTTGGTAGTGTAATGCTGATCTGAACACTAGGGGAGAAAAGCAAGCTTTATAAAGGTAGAAAATGAAAAGATTTTTTTAATGTCTTCATTATTTCTAACATTTTTTCCAGTATTTTCTGCAGTATTTTTTTTTCTTTTCTGAAGAATTCTATAGCTTCCATGCAAGTTCCTTTGCCCTGTTGGTTTTCGTGACTTGTTATTCATTAAATATCTATTACTACCAACAGAAGATGCTCAGGACAAGCTCTTGGCTGCTATAAAATGCACACTAAATACTCAGTGTGAATTCTGGTGGGCATTTACACTTACCCAGCAAGTAAGGGTACTCTTGGGAGCCCTGCAGAGAATTGCTCAATATTCTGTAAGACTGCAGTCTCCAAATTTGGACAGTGTGTACAGCATGGCTCTTTGAAAAGATTTTTTTAAAAAGTAAGACTGGAGAAAACATTAGGAGTGGGAAAAGAAAAGCAGAACTGTGTGCATGTGTGGTTGAGAGGAGAGTGTTTCTCCTGTATTCTGACCTTATTTTTCCCCTTCTCTTTATGGTTTATTCCTCCCTTCCCATGCATCTCTCTCATGCAAGGTTTCAGGGGACCATCTCTTGTACTCTGGAATAGTTTGTGGTTGAGGAGGAGACAGATTCCAACGGCCTTACCTGGGATCAGCCAGCACAGGGCCACCTCTGCACCAGGTCTGCGCCGTGGGCTGCCATCCTTGAGTTCACAAGTCGTGCCAGGAGCCTGATGATGGTGGTCCAGCTGGCTGCTCCCTGGTGGCATTGTAAGCTCGAGTTCCCCACAGTACCTGGAAAAATGCACTTCTGTGATCCCACACTGTGACTGTAACACCTACTGACTACTGTGACAGGAACTTTCTAAATACCCTGTGTAGAGCATGTTTTTATTATTCTGAACAGGGTTCAGAAAAATTACTTGGTACATTGCCGTCACTGAATTCTCCTTTCTCCAGGCAGTTTGAACCTGTGTACAGACACCTTTTTTTTTTTTTTTATGTGCACCTTTTCAAGTCTGCATATCGTCTCAATTTACAAAGGAAATACATATTTCTGCCTTTTTTTAAATCACCCTACAATATCCTAGATATTATACAAAGAACACTGAGAAAAAAAATTATAAAAGGAAGATGGAATAGCAGATCTGGTTTTGTAGTCACTCTCAAAGCTTACCGACAGGTCTGTTTTCATCCTGGCTGTTATTTCCTGGATTATGGATTATCATAATAAAAAATGGATTATGTTGCACAGTAAATGGTCAGTGTGCAACAGTTAAAAATAACTAAGTGATGCCATCTGCTGTCTTAAAATCTTATTTATCATTACATCTGATTGAATTGGTATCCTAAGAAGTGGAAACTGCCTGTGCTGAGTGTATTGTCAGACATATTACCTTGATGTGTGTTAAAATTAGGCAATATAAATATTGATTGTGATTAAATATAGTAGACTATAGAATGTCAGAAGAAAATGTGGTACTAGTGTCAATCCAAAACAATTCCTTGGTGAATTTACTTTGCAAATAATTTGAGGGTTTTTTCCCCAGACTGTTTTTTTTTTTTTTTTTAAATTTATTTCTAGGAGGAAGAAGTAGAATCTGGTGGAAAAGAGGGGAGATTGGTGACACACCAACGCATTAAAGTGTATGTTTATTAAAATGTACGTGTTATGTGGTGAAATTCTTCACATTATTTCTGTATTTAGTACAAGCTATCTACAGTGACTTTTAGATGCTTTATCTACCACACTTTCAGATGCTTTTTTTTTAGGAAAGAGTTGACCTGACCGTGGTCTTCAAAGAAGTTGAAAACCACATTTCTTTAAGACATGTTTCTCAAAGAGAAGTCATTGTCTCAGATCATAACATTTAACAGTTGAATATACATTCAGCTAAGCTAAATTTGACGTGGACTGTGGACTGCCATGCTCAGCACTGCAATGGTATCTCTTTCAGAGAATATCAGATGGTTACTTATTTCATGTATGTGTGTTGGGGGTTTGACAGCAAGAGTTAAGGATGTATTTTGTTCACATGAAGTTATGCCAGCTTGCAGTTCACAGGTTGCCATTCAATGAAACACTGGCACATGGCAGTGATCTGAAATGCAGTCAGCAGTGCTTAGCAGGTATAAAGGGTTGCAGAACCAGAGAGATCAGATTTAACTCTTTCTGCTTTTCTTCTTTGTTGCTTTTTGTAATGGTCTGTAAAGCACTGACATAATCTCATCTTCCTGTACATTTTTTTCACCATAGTGAAAACCATCTGAGTTCTAGGAAAGTAAATATCACTGTTGTACTGTTAACTTCATATCCTGAATGGATATGCCTTGTTTAGTGAGGTGTGAGTAAAGACCTATTTGTTCATAAACTTGTGTATAACCACAATCTGATAATGAAATGTGTAATTTCTTGTGGATGTTGGGGCTTTTTTTTTTACTATCAATACTGCCGTGATGTGTATTTCTGCTTGTATTTTTAAAAGATACACAATCTTTATGTAGATAAAGATACACAAAGTTTACATAGTTCAATTTTAATAGCAAAACTTATTTAATATATAAATATTCATTTCCAGATGTAGTACACTAGAACTGCTCTCCTATTGGAGCATTATAAATAATTTGGTTCCTCTCTCTACTGTGGGAGCATATCTGTAAAATTCACAAATGACCAAACCAACAGCAAATTAATTCTACAGTTAATCCCTCAAAGTGTTTTGCTTTCCAGCTGCCTTTTTATTAAGGAGACCTGCAAATCATGCTTTGACAGAGAGAAAGCTCTGCATGTATTTACATCTTTCTCGTAGCATGCCATAACTCTTTTAAACTTCTGTAAAATTCCTTTGCAGAAAAACTGTCCAGTCTGGAGCATTTAAAAATCATTAGATTGTTTGAAAAATATAGAGATACATTTTTTAAAATCTGTATTCAGTGACCCTTTTGATTTTTGTTTCACAAACATTCACATATCCAAACTGTCTGCACAACTCTGAGGGCTCAAACCTTGCTTTAAGAGACAGCATAAAATGTGAAATTCAGATATTTATGTAATCCGGGTTTAAAACCATAGAAACATCACTGCACTTCACAGAGTTTACTGTAAATTTCCAAGTGTCCATCAGTCAAAAGCCGTGACAGCATAGAATTATGATACATTTACTTACATGCAAGTCTGCTGCTGTTAATGTAGTCCTAAGTGGGCATGAACTGTAAACTGTGTGTTAGGCTTTATTTGGGATAGTTTCCAAATGAGTGGGAAGGGAAATAGTGCTTAGTTTAGATAATATAATCTATGAGTTCCTATTGTATTTCCGGGGCAAATGCTGCACTCATAATTAGAGCATCAGTAACAATGTAAGGAAATGTTATGGTCTTGGCTGTAGAAAAAACTACCTGAAGGCAATAGGAGATTTAAAGGTCTTGTTGAAAAAAAGCAAGAAGAGATTTTATTCCTCATGAAAACTCAGGGAGCTCCTGAGATGATATTTTAAAGAAGTTGCAAAAATGTACTCATTTTCTAATTAGCTCATCTTTCTTGGGGAATGATGACTGGTTGTTAGCAAAGTCTTTTTCTGGAAATGTCTAGGCTTTTGGGTAACACATGTCTTCCACCATGCTAGTCTGGCTGTATGGGAAACTGAACTGCTCTCTATCTACAGGATTATGCAGTATCAGGGTGCCCAGAGTGCCTCTGATTCTGTAAGCTGATGTGGGCAGTAGAGTGTGGATTAAAGGTGTGGATGATGGGAAGGAATGACCAAGATGTAGGGAAGATGGTACAAACATAGAATTAAAGGAAAACCAGGCTGTCAAAATTGTCTTTTCTTCAGTCTGCTCCCCAAGATTTTATGCTACGTGAATTTTTCACTATAGCAAAGTGCTTCATAAATTTAAAATGTAAACACAGAGGATTTCTTTCTCTTATTCCCTGGTGTAATTTTTACTTTTATAACTCATGTTATTTTCCAGCTGAGTGCTATTTCCAGGGAAGCCAATTCATGCATTTTAGAAGAGAGCAGTGCTTTGTGAGCTCTCCAAACTGACTGAAAAAATACAAAACCCTTAGTGAAGTACCAACATGAAGACCTAGAAATGCAAGGAGCCATGCACATGATCACTATTTACCTTCATTCCAGCCATTCCTGCTTAGAGGAACAGAAACACTTCAATAACTTGTCTTTGTTTGGTTTTTTTGGTTTTTTTTTGTTTTGTTTTTTTTTGTTTTGTTTTTTGTTTGTTTGTTTGTTTTGATGCCTAATTATCAGAGATATCTGATTCTGAGTGTAAACTTCATATTATGAGAGGCCTCTCTTAGGCTTTGAAATGCTTTCTGTCACAGGAGGGGGCTTACTGTGAATGAACCTCTGGTCTGCCTGAAAGACATCACCATATCTGACTTGCTGCAGTCTAACACACCTGCTGGGAGTGGAGGAATAACTTAGCACAGAATTTTTATCTGTGCTGATAAAAGGTCATTTGTTATAGACTGTGAACTAGGTGCCAAAATGCAATTTGTCTGGTAACTAGGAGCAAAAGTGTAGCAATCGTGTTGGGGGTGCTTATGTGAGGTGCTTGGCTGAATAAATAACTGATCAGGATCATGATGCAGAGGGTTGGGTTGATTTTTTTTCTTGTTTCTTGTTAGTCTGATATCATATATACAATTCTTTTTCTGCAGCCTAAGATTTGAATGATGAATAGCAGCTTATTGAGTAAGTTTGGTGCTTGTAGGGTAGGTTGGAAGTCTGGTGTAGGATTTAATTTGGAAAGATTTGCTTTAGTTCCTTCAGCATTACCCTATTTTGTCACCTCAGGTTATTTCAATAGCCTGCTCTTTGAAAATTGGGTTGTATTGTGTCTCCCTATATGATGTAGGAATTCAAATAAATATGGTGGTGTGACACCTTAGATCAAAGTTAGGATTCAGTCTATATTTAAGAAGATTTGCAGTTAAAAATACAAAGTTACATTCATAATGACTTGTCAGTTCAGGAAATCATTACTTCCACTCACTAGGGCAAGCAAGTATGAACTTTTTGTGCTTGTTAGAGCAAAACTCAGGCAGCTGTAATTTTTAAGTAAAGTTAGATAGTCTGCTGAGGAGCAAGAATTCTTTTTCCAGGTAAGTAATTTTATATTGTTACATTTTCTTGTACTTCTTGCTTGAATAATTATATCATAGAGTAAAACACTAGCATCTTTGTATTAAAAACATACATCTAGTCACTCTTATTTACTCTTACTCACTTAAAATGGATGTTGTAGAAAAAGTAGGATTTTCTGAGTGTACTGGTTTTCTTTCCTTCCAATGTTGCAAAATGCATCATCCGTTCAGCAGTGTAAGCATGGTTGCTTCTAAGGGCCGGGAGGAATCACCTTTGGCTGCAGCATTTAATTTGAATCATTAACAGTAGCTCTTTAGAGAGTGTAAATAAAAGAAACTGGATACTTATAAAGCTTCAGAAAATGCCCCTTGAAGTGTATGCATTGTAAGGTATTTCTTAATGTGGTTAGGCAGCTTCTGTCATTTGTTAAATTGTCAAGACTTTAATTGTACTTTGTATCATCAGATCTGGGCTCCATCTGGCATTAATGTTTCCCACTTGTAATATTTTTTTGTTTAGGGACTTGCATGCATTCTATGGGAAATTAAGGCTAGAGACTGACAATGATTTTGGTGGTGTTCCTTGGGAAACAAATTAGAGCGCATGAATACTGTGGAGTTAAGGAAGGGGGGGCAGGGGAAAAGTAGGCACAACACAAACAAAACCTGTTAAATTTAGGCTCACTTTCTCTTTTTCTAGTTGCACTGGTGTTCTCAAGCCCAATTTGTATTGTCTTCTGTATAGGGTGTTTTGACTATTTAGCTTAAAGGACAAATTTGGAAGACTGGGAAAGGAGCAGTTAAAGAGCATGCTGGCTATGGCAGGAGAAGCATTGAGCAGCGCCAGGTCAGTAGCTCAGTCTTTAGCAGCTTGGTAACTCCATTCACCTGCAGAACTGTGTTCCTACTGACAGTATCAAAACTTTGTAAGAAGAAGATAAAAAAACAATTAAACTAGTCTCTCCACAATACTTAGTTTCTAATGGCAAATTTATAGCAGCTAGTAAGAGCAGAGTGGAGGTAGTGTTTACAGACTTGAAGTTTGGTGGTGATAAACACAGTAATTTATAATTCAGTACTGTCAATTAAAATTGGTTAATCTGTGATATGATCTGATGGTTGCAGCATTACTGTGTTACTTTGATGCAGTGTGTATATGCAGCATTAGCACTCTGCTTAGAAATTAGTCTCTAACATCCCAGATCATTGCGTGATAAACCTTCCTGCAGCAGCTCCTGCTGTCCCTGGGCTCTCTAGTTTCAGTCACTTCAGGTTTGTGAAGGCTCACTTGCAGAGTGGAGTTTTACAAATTTCTACTCACTTATGATCTTGAGGGAAATGTAGAGTCCCCAAATGTGGGAACAGAACCTGCAAGAATCTATAAACTTGGCCACAGAGGGAAAATGACCACATCCACTAAAACATGAGATAATATCTCCCACACACTGAAAGAAAACAAAAAACAACATGCAGAATCCTGTGAGAAAGATTATCTAGTCAGTTTAAAACACCACTGTATATGTTTCTATTTTAAGATTATTTAACATAAATTGATGTTATCTAACTCCACATGTCTCCAGTGAGGGAATGTCTTCCTGAGTGCACAGAGCATGCACATTGGCTTGGAAGAATAAACAACTCTTCTTTGCTATTTTTTTGAAATGCAAAGACAGGAAAGAGGGAATGTGATTTCCCTTGCTGCCTTTAACTCCTTCCCCAGGCCAAGCATGTGTCATAAGCTAGTAAGAAAGCAAAAAATAATTTTATTAGAACAAATAGTGAAAGGATCAGATAAAGCTCTGAAGAGATCTCAGCTTTTGAAACCTCTTGCAACTTTGCATCACCAGTACTTCTAATGTTCAGGATTTTGCACTGTGTAAAGGTCTGGAAACCTGCTGATGATTCTTCTCAGTTAAGTCTTGGGATGAAGTGGCCTTCTCTGGGAGCTGAATGGGTGTGAATCTCCATGCTGAAATCCAGAAGGTTGAGGGTGGATGGTAAACAGTCAAAACAACACTGGTTTTAGCAAGCATCATGGTTCCTACTTTTTCAGTTTTCTGTGTACCTGGCAAGGGCATAGAGGCTATTTTTGAACTGTCTAGACTATTCTAAAAGGGATCTCTTCTTTTTCCTCTTCTGGTTATTGGTCATCAGGAAGAAGGGAGTTAGCACATCTATTTGTGAATTTGCCCACACACTGAGCCCACATAAACATTTTACAAAGCATATTTATAGAACTGTTGTTAGAGCTTGTGTCCTCAAGAGCTATGCATTTATAAAACTGACTTGCATGTAGTTTAATCAGTGCAGAAGTATCACTACTAACGTAGATTTTTGCATGGCATTTTCTGTTTAATGTAAAATCCACTCCCTCCCCCTACTCACCAAGTTTAGCTTTAAAAAGTTTATACATGGACACAAAGACAAAATGTGAATGTGCAGTATGTCCAGTGATTTAAAGTTTACACTTCTGGTAATAGATTATTTGAATTATTGATTATTCCAAATATGGAATATATTTCTCCACATTTGAAAAGTCTTGACAGTCAGGTGAAGTCTCCACTGACTAGTAAAAAGGAAACATCACTCCTATTTTTAGAAAGGGGAGAAAAGAAGACCTAGGGGACTATAGACTGGTGAGCCTCCTGTTACTGGGAAGATGATGGAGCAGATCCTCATGGAAGCATTGTTAAGAGACATACAAGACAAGGAGATGATCTGAGACAGCCAGCAGGGGTTCATTAAGGGCAAGTCATGCCCGACCAGCCTGGTGGCCTTCTGTGATGAAGTGGCTGCAGTGGTCAACAGGGGAAAACTGACCAATGTCATCTACTTAGATTTCTGTAAGGGCTTTGACGTGGTCCCACACAACATCCTCATCTCCAGTTTGGAGACATGGATTTGAAGGGTGGATTAATACTCAATAAGAAATTGGTTGGATTCACACAGATTGAGAGTTGTGATCAGTGCCTCTAGGTCCAATTAGAGGCCAGTGACAAATGGTGTCCCTCAAGACGGTCATGGGACTGGCACCCTTTAATATCTTCATCAGTGACGTGTGCAGCGGGATCGGTGCCCCCTCAGCAAGTTTGCAGATGACACCACAGCAGGACAGGATGCCATCCAGGGGACTCTGGACAAGCTTGAGGAGTGGGCCCATGAGCACCTCCTGAGGTTCAACAAATCCAAGTGCAAGGTGCTGCACCTGAGTCGGGGCGATCCCAGGCATGAGCACAGAAGACGAGGGAGAAGAAGTCACTGAGGGCAGCCCTGCAGAGAAGGACTTGGGGGTTCCTGTGGATGAGGAGCTGGACATGAGCCCACAGTGTGCCCTTGCAGCCCAGAAGGTGAGGGGTACTCTTGGCTGCATCAAAACAAGAGTGGCCAGCGGGTCAAGGGAGAGAATTCACCCCCTCTACTCTGCCCTTGTGACTCCCCACCTGGAGTGCTGCATGCAGGTCTGGAGTCCTCAGCATAATAAAGACATGGATGAGCTAGGGCAGGTCCAGAGGAGGCCATAAAGATTATCAGAGGGCTGGAGCACCTCTCCTGGGAAGACAGGCTGAGAAAGCTGGGGTTGTTCAGCTTAGAGATGAGAAGATTCTAATGAGACCTTATTGTGGCTTTCCAGTACTTGTTACTGCTTCTCTTTCTTTTGATTATGTTTTTCCCCATGTTAATTTTTTTAATCCCCCTTCTCTCCATAGAAAAGAATTTAGGAGGATTCTAGGTTTCTTATGTGAGTGTATGTATGTGTTCATATATCCATTGCTGTGAAAGATTGGTTGTGAAATGCAACAACTTCTCACAAATATCACCTTGTTGTAATCTGAGACCATAATAGCTTTTCATTAAATGGGGTTGCTTCATCGAAGCTGACTGGTGTTGGAAGTTGCTGTGGGTTGCTGCTTCCTGAGTACTTAGAAACCACTTGGTGTTGATTTTGTGCTAGCATGGAAAAATGAAACTAAAATGACAGTAATTGTCCAGTTTTGAACAGAGCAGGCAAGAACTGGTTGATAATGTTGGCTGGGGACATGATAAGTAAAACTCTTCTCCCTGCCCCCACGCCAGCTTTGCCTCACTCAGCTTGGCCAACTGTGCTGGCCAGTGCAGCCCCACACTTCCTTTGCACGCCTCTGCTCAGCTGTGTCCAGCTGCTGGGGCTGTTCTTGTTCCTGCTCTGGTGGGCTGTCTGCAGGGACAGGCTCTGCTCCACTGCCTCTGCTGGTTTCTCTGTCTGACAGAACTTGTGGTGGTTAGACAGGAAATGGAGCTCAAGTGAGATGCTGGGCTAGTGTGACTCTGAACAAGCCTGCTTCATGGCTTCCAAGATCGGTGCATAGAAACTCGTGGTATGTCTTCATCCACATGCAAAAAATGCTCTAAAATTTTATTCCTTGTAGCAGAGACTTTTTATATGAATTATATTATTATTGTTAAGAATTTGGACAACCCACTTGTATTAACCTGATCTGTGACAGCAATTCAGATGGTAACTACAAGTTTAACAACGATTGAAATGTGAAAGAGCAGGACATGCCAAGAGTCCAGTGAGAAAAGTTCAGAAAAATATTGCCCCTTTAAACATTCACAGATGTATTTTATATATATGTAGCATGTTAATAAAAGTATATGTATGCATACTTTAACAAAACTATGCTTTTTGTAAAAATCATGTGACATGTGAGTCAGTCTTTGGGGTGACAATTACAGCAACTGAAATAGCAGATGTGCTAAAGTATTAAAAATAGTATTATTTCTGGAGATAAGCTCCTGCTCATTTCACACAAACAGCTGTTTTTCTGATGCTCTGGTGCTTATCTGTGTGGACATAGGGCAAGGCAGATCAATTAATGTAGCTGCATCTGACTGGTAAGTTTCTGTTGCATTTTGTTTGCAATGCATTCCTTCTGAGATTCTTGTAAAAAGCCCACAGACCTTACATATCATACGTAGTTTCACAGTTTCATGCTGGAATCATGATTAGTAAGGGATCTTGCATTCTCGTGGTGGTTTTCTGTATTATAATGTTGACTTTATTATTAGAATGTGATTATATTGCACTATGGCACTTTGTTGAAATACATGCTTTTATTTTATTTTTTAAAATTTGAGATACATCAATATACTGATGGTACTTGATATCTGCAAAATTTTTTTCTTTGCTATGAAAATGTTGCTGAGGGAAGTTGGGGCTTTGTGGTTTGTTTTTTTTTTGGGGGGGTGGGGTTTACCAACTGCCTTTGGAGGAGATGAGGTAGAAGCTATTTGAGCAATTGCAGTGCATCACCTTTAAGGAGCAGTAGCTCCTCATATGAATTAAGAGAAGGAAAATCCAAAGAATGAAAGGAAAAAAAATCCTACTTTCTCAATAGATTGATTTTCTTTGCTTTTGGGTGGTCATGTGGGGAAATCTCTCCTAGTCTAAGCTTTCTTATGTTTTCTTGCCCTATCCTGGAACTGTTTACTTCTCTGTATTGCTGTAAAACTTTTTGTTTAGAAACTTAAAAACAAAAACAACCCTCCCTCCCCCCAAAGAAACCATAAAACCCAAACGAAAAACCCTAAGGGTTTGTGCTATAGTGTGTGACTTATTATGCTTTTTTTGGAAGGAGGAACTTGCTGTATCCTGGTGCATATTCAGAAGTAGCCAAGCTGCTGGGCTCAGACATTTGGAGGGCTTTTTTTCCCCTCCTTCTATCAGGGCATATGTACTCAAACTTCCTGTCTTGGGAAATGAGTGTAAGTTTCTTTCTCTCCCTACGCCCTGGGGGTTTTTGTTGGGATTTTGTTTGGTTGTGAGGTTTTTTTTTGTTTGTTTGTTTTTGGTTGGTTTTTTTAATCCAAAGGGAGCTGTCAAATCAACTCTAGGAGTGGGATATGTGGGGTGAGAGGTCCATTTTGGTTTGTAGGTAAAGCAGAACTCAAAATATTATTAAATATTTGCTTGTTCTAAAGGACAGATTCACTTCATTATTTACGGGCAGACAGATAACGTTTTAAAGTTAAAAATCTGAAGTTATATAAAAAAAGTATTTTAAAATCTGTCTCTGCAGTGAAGTTATACAGATACTGCTCCACTTTTTATAATTTCAGCTTTTAAAGTGTCACATTGTTTATATATGAGTTAAACTTGGCTTGAAGATCTGTTCCTTTACAATAGCTTTTAGTGAAATAATATTTGAGGAAGCAGAGCTACTTGTACATTATCATTCTAAACCAAAAGAATTCAGATTAAATGGGGGGGGTACTCAAAGTGAGATTAAATTTACAGCTACTGGACCAGCAAAAATGGGTGATACAGCTCATAATGTAACATTTAACATAAAGCTGTAAATAATAGAGGAAGTTTTTAAGGAAGTATTATAAATACTTGCCTTGTGCTCAATGGCTGGCTCTGTCAGCTGGCTGTCACATTTAAAATGCTGTATTTAAAGAGATTTGTGTAATCTCAACAATTTTATATAGGGATAATAGAAAAAAAGCTGAAATATGATATGCCAGCTGAGAAGTGCTGATGAATTTCTATGGTCAGTAACTTTTCAAATCAATCTGTTCACATCTGGGAAAGTGTTCTGGCATATGGCTTTGGAACTGCGTGGATGTTTTTATGTTTAGGATGAAGATCCCTGGCTGATTCCAGACTGTTCTTAGCTGGTGAATTAATGGGATGGAGTACTTGCTTTGCTTTGAGTTTAAGCACACTGTAATGAATTAGGCTCTTCTCCATCACACCTTTTTTGGATGTAAATCTCACAGTTGTGGTTTGGGAATTTTAGTGCAAATGACAGCAGCCCTTGTTTATTGCTCTGGTGTTCTCTATTGTAGCCTGAAACCTGACAGTCAGAATGTCCCAAGGTGGCCTTGAGCTGCTGGATGCCCTGTTTCTTCATTCTGTGCAAGATGTACAGATGCTAAGTGGTAATAAAAGCAAATGGTATCCTGCACTTCCTTCAGGGTTGTTTCATTAGCATAGCAGCCTGAGCCCTTGTCATGTAAGTGCATGAGCCTGGATACATCATGGGCTACCATAAAAATTAGGGATATGGTAAAAGAGGGGCAGCACCAGAAGTATGAAAGAATGGCTGAGCACAGAAAAACAAACCTCCTTATAGCGTCTGCTCAAACACAAGATAGAAAAGAGAGAGACTAGAAGAATAGAGGTAAGGAAACAGTCCAACAGTCTCTTAAATGCAGAAGAAATACATTGGCTGGTTTGAGAATTTTTGGTAGGAAGAGCAGCCATCAACACCTATTCAGTGAGTGCTCTTGGTGGGCAGAGCTGGGAGCGAGTGAAAACATCCCTCAGTGCTCCTCCCTTAGCTGCAGGGAATGATTGCTGTTCGCTTGGGGAACAGACTGGTTTGTGGTTCAAACCAGTGCTGGTGTGTCACTGCTCCCCGGAGTCAAGTGACCTTGTTTATAATGTGTAGCTGGGCCAGTATGCAGCTGTTTCCACTGTAAACTCACAGAAAGCTGGGATCAGGGTATGCTTGTGCATATTGCTTTGCAATTAACCTTGTATGGACACACACGCAAACCCCTTCTCCCATAGCTGCCTCAGTGTTCCTTGCTGCTGGAGGCAGCACAAGTGCATTGCTCATTTTTGCCATTTTTGCCATGTCAGAGAAACAAGTGTGTGGGTAGAAAGGAATGAAAGTGATGCTTATGGTGCTGAAGAAGTGAACTACAAGGTGAAGTGGCTGGGTAGTTTTGATCTTGCTAGAGGAACCAAAAATAATTTTATGTGGAACCATTAATCCCCGATTCTACAACACACTTCAGAAGAATCATTATAAAACTGGAAAAGACAAGTATATCCAAGATGGAAATTCTTTTGGAAGAGCAGAATTTGTATGTATTCTTGAAGATAATCTGTGCAATACTATGATGCTTCCTTTTCAGAATAGCAATTAAAAATAATCAACCCATTGCTTGCATTAAGTGGTCCTAAAACAAAAAAAAAAAACATTTAGGCATGAACATTTTTTTAAGCATCACATTCTAGCTAGAAATAGGATGGAGCTGCTTAGGATTGAAGGAGGTAAGAAGGTGGGTAAGCCCTCACTTTATTGTGCAAGCATCCTGCCCTGGGTAGTGTCCTTGAACATGGAAGAACTTCCAGGGACCTTTGCTTATCATTAATATTGGCATGCTGCACAAAGGGGAGGAATATGTTTTCACTTCCTCATGAGATTTGCTCCAGTAGCGTGTGATGTTGTCCTGTTTCTGACAGAGCTTTCTCTTCATGCTAGTGGTTTCTTTTCTGCTCTCTGTAATTTTTTGAATTTTTTTTTGTTTTGTGTTGTTTTTTTGTGTTTTTTTTGTTTGTTTGTTTTTGTGGTTTTTTTTTTTTTAGTATGTTCAAATCTCTGTCCCATGGAGTAGAATTTCAACCAGTGAGAACAGACTCGTCCTCCCTGGTGACAGAGCAGGGGTTCCCCAGGAATGATTGAGAAGATGTGGTTGTGGAGAGGGGTTTTCTCTTCAGGTGTTGAGTAGGAAGCCTCTCTCTGCTGTTGGATTTCCTGACCTAGAGATGTTGTAATGGGTGTTATGTGACATTGGCCCCATAGCATGTGCCTCTCCCAAAATGGAAGAAATGAGAGGGGAAGGGACATCTGATAGATGGCAGGCATTTTGTTTAATGCTGGAGGATGTAGTGGTGAATTAAGCTGAATGGAGTAACATTCTGTATAATGCAGAATAACAAGGGGAAAAAGGAAGACGAGGAAAAAAGAGGGCAGATGTATGGGGGGAGACCTAAGAATTTTAAGGATTTCTTAAAGATTTTTATTCTACAGGGGCGTGCCTTGGAGAAAAAAGCGTACAAGGGATTTGTCAGCTCCTTGGAGAGCCTCTTTTTAAACAGTGCAGAAGTGCCAGGAACTTGTCCTGCGGATGGAGGAGAGCTGTGTTGTGTGTGAGTGTTTTGGAGAAGTTCTGTATCTTGGAGGAAGAGGAACTGGAGTGTGATTTGACAGTTGCTACAGCAACTAAGGCTTTTCTAATGGAAGGCAAGGATAAGTGATGGTATAAAGTCTTGTGTAACTGACGTACCTTCCCCCGCTTCCTGCCAATTTTCCAGTATATTAAAACAATAAGTAATTTATGACTTTAGCTGAGAAATGGCTCTATGTTTGCCCAGCTCAGACTCGTTTGCAAGACTGCATGATCTTTACAGAGACGACAGAAAAGAAATTATTTACATAACAGAAAGCAGGGATTCAAGCATCTCTGAAAAGAATGCTCTTCAAGGGACAAATGCATCCCTTGTTCTGCCTGATGAAATTTTGTTTGATGTGGATGTCAGTGGGACAAGATTTTTTTATCTCATAGCTTCCTTTCTTGTCATCCTCTCCCTTCCTCCCTACTGTGATTTTTTTTTTTTTTGCAAAGTTTTTAAAGCTGTTTTTGGTTACTATGGAGTTTTTATAATGTAGGAATGATGATGTATTATAGAGTAAATGAAAGATAATGCAAACCTGTGGCAGGAGGGGAATTCTGCTGGCTGTCTCTGCAGCAGTGTTACAGAAGCAGCCCTGGCATAGATGTGTTCCAGTAATTGCTGTCCATGGAGAGACTTTAACCCTCGTAATTTTTTGGGACTCAGCTGCTTGCTGTTATCCAGGAGGAATGCTACAAGAGTGGAAACCACACATCACATCCCAGAGTATAGAAACACTCGCTCTAGGATTCAAAAAAGTGCCTATTGTCCATTCACTGGTTTAAATGTACATATTTTAATTTAGGGGTGGTTTTGGTTTTATTACTGAGATTTAAGGGCATTTGACAGCTGAATTTCAGGGGAAGAGAGTTTGGATAATGCTCCTGTTCTTTGAAATGTCACTGGAAGTCTTAGGCTGCAAGAGGGCACTTTGCCTCCTCCTTGGGGTCTTTATGCAAGATCACAGGCAATTCTTAGTTAAGGTTGCTGATCTTGATTAAAGAGCAGGTGTTAAACCATTAATATATTTGTAAATGAAACACAAATATGCACAGTTATAGAACCTTAAATACATGTTTTTGCAGTTGTTACTCAGTTCTTAAGCCTTGTTTTCATGAACCAAACATGTTTACCTAGCTCTTCAGATGTCCTTGCTAATGTTTTGAGCATTGACAACTCATAGCCAGAGCTCCCAGATTTGTAGGTTTGTTTCTGGTGTTTCATTTTGCAGTTTAAAAGAAAATGTTATCTTCAGTGGAATTCATGACAGTATTACACAGTGCATTTTCAAAAAACTATGACTGAACTAAGACCCAGTTTTCAAGTGAATGACACTGAGGTATTTAACTGGAATAAGTTCACTGCTCTTGAGTTGCTGAGAAGCAGTGCATGAAGCGTGCACATTTTTTTTTCACGGATGAAAAAGTAATAAACCTTTGCTACCAATTTTATGCATTTTAAAACTCAGTAGAGGATAATTACTGCCTTCTTGCAATCATTATGGCATTTTGTGGATTCACGTGAAATGAGAGAAATAACTGTAATATTTTAGCTAAAGGGAAGACTGACAAAAAGATCTCCTTTTAGATATTCATGTGTTAGTGACCAGTACTTACTAGAAAAGAAATTGCGAAGTTTGAATTCTGCAACATGAGTGTGTTCCTCCCATAGCATCCTGCCTGCCATTTTCTTTTTCCTACAACCCTCTCCTCTTCCATCCTCACCCAGATCTTGAGATTGTTTATCATTCTTGCTTCTCTGACTCATTCACTTGCCCTGGAGACATAACCCCACCTCCAAATCTCATTTACTCTCACTCCTTCAGGTTCCCTCAGGGTCACCCTACTGCAGGATTTTCCTTTATGCCTCACCATCTCTCCCTCAGTGGGACAAGCCTGCTTTCATCTCTCTCATCCTAAGGAGCCTGTGCTATTCCAACTGCTGCCCATCTCCTTTCTTGCTTTTCTATCAAATAGATTGATTTAGCTCCTTGAAGTCATTTTTTTCATTTCCATCTGGGCTTCTAGGCTGGCTCTCATCCTCTCCATGGCACCTGACTGCCCTTGTCCAGTATTCCATGAGTGCCAAATAGCACTCTGTTTTTAGAGGGATATCAGAGAACTTGCACTTCATCAATGCATTCTTTCTACTCTTTAGGTCACACAAAGTGGAAGTCTTTCTGCTTCACTCTGAATTGTTAGTGAATGTGGAGTGATTTTTTTTAGGAATAACTGAAAATGTTAACATTTCAATTCTTCTATTGTGTTATAAAAGGTAAGAAATTGTTGAGAAAGTGTGATGGTTAAGGTGCAATTACACAGTATGCAAACCTCCCATACTTTTTAAGTTACGGGTCTCTCCTCTCAGCTGTTTTTAACTGTGTCTCAGGTAAGTCTTCCACTTAATACTGTGGATTATGTTCTGGCATGAGAGTACATGCAAGTATTTATTAGATTTTTTCTTTTTTTTTGCCAAAACTGGGTATGCGGCTTCTTTTTCATATAATTACTGGATTTCTGATTAATGTGTACTCATCTGGAGTGTGCCAATGCTGCTGACAGCTGTAGGCATGCAGCACACTTATGTAAATTGTCTGAACAACTAGAATTTGAGATGTACTGGGTGATATGAATATTTTAATGTCTCATTTAGGCAACCACTTCAGACTTTTCTTTAGAGAAACTAGAGCTTCTCAGAAGAAATGGTATAATCTGAAAGCAAAAGCAGGTTACTTGCAGTTTGTAAGATTATTCAGTCATCACTGGCATCAGTAAAAAGCTTAGGAAGGTTGAGGCAGAAATATATGAAGATATTCAGAAGAATCTTATCCAGTTTAATTTAGTAACCTAAACTTTGAAATAACACTAAGCTAGTGTTAGTGTTATTTCAAAGGCTTTGGGGCATGGATATTACACATGCTTTTTTTTCCTTACTAAACTTGAAAGAAAAGTAGTCGTCTCTTTTTACTTATTTTTTTCCCCAGATTAAAAATGGCAGGAATTTATTTGCAGTTGTCTTGAAAGTGAATTCTTGCTAAATGGTTAGAAATAGCTACTCTTAAGTATTTTCAAAGTAGCATTAAGCCAAAGATTTTTCTGCCTTCATACTGATGACATTACAGACCAATGGAGTTGAACAGAAGCCCAGTTTATGCAACTGATGATAGTATTTTATTATCAGAAAGCAGCACTCCTGTCTTTATCTTCAGCATTTTTTGAAGATAGAAAACTGTAATTTGGAAAATTGAACAGAATAATTCTATGTTTTTCAGCAATTTGTTCTTTATGAAAACAGGTGGTCAGCTGTTAATACTAAGAGACAATATGCAGAATTATCCACAAACATTAAATTTAGCAAGGAAAATTCAGTGTCTTTTAAAGGAAAGCTGACCCAGCTTGGGTTCACTTTGTTACAATAGAATGTGTTTTTCCAATGTCCTTGTCTTTCTCTAAGCTAGATGCACAAGCTCACCTGAGGGACCACTTCATTTTATTGTGTAGAAAAAAGAATCTGATTTAGTTTCTATTGATTTTACTCGGTTAACAAGGTCATATATAAAACTGGTGGAATGACTGAGTTTCCATTTAGTTTAATACTAATGCACCACTAAAGACACTGATCTAAATTGAATGGTAGAACGTTGTTATATTCAACACAAACAAACAAACAAACAAAAACCCAAAGTTGAAGCAGGGAGATGGGTCTCACAGACTGCACAGCTTCCTAGCAGTGAGCATGAGAACATGATGTAGAGGAGATGTCTCCTGGTTGCCTGTGCAGCCTACCCTGCCCGAGTCAGCCTAACATCAAGGAGAGCTGCTAAATCCTCTGCAGCAGGAGAGGGAGTGAGCTGAGTCACTGGCTGGGCAGGTGATGCTCAGGGCGGCAGTGAAAGTGCTGCCAGCCTGGGAAGGCTCGGGGACACGCAGAGGGAATGTTCTGCAGACCTCAGGAGGAGCCTCTCCTCTCTGTGAGGGGCAGTCCCTGGTGGGTGCATCCCCTCCCTAACTCGTTCCCTTAGCTAAGGAATGGGGCTTTGTGCAGTGGGCTCCTTGTGGCTTGCAGAGAGGTCACCCTGTGAGGCTGTGGCAAGGAGGATGTGCCTTCTCCAAGGAGTCCTTGAGTATCCCTGGATCTCATCCTGTGAAGAAACACTCCCCCCTTGGCAGCATCAGTGTGGCACTGTAACCATCCTGCTGTGTGGGGGTTCCTGGCAGAGATGTCCAGGTGGTGCCTGGAGCATGGTGCTGCGTTGCTGGAGCCTCTGGAAAAGGCTCTTCCATAGTGTGTGAAACCTGGCGAGTCAATGTGAAAGCTGTAGCTTTACATAAGAGTTACAGAGTTAGCTGCAGATAAGGGGTGAATGAGATATGCTGACTTTTGTAATCGAATAATTGATGCTCTGCTAAAAGGAGTTGGATTTGAGTTTGTTGGATCAGCTGTGCTCATAGCCTGAGAGTGAAACTTTTCACAGTTCCAGCCCTGTTTGGACCAGTTGCAGTAGGTCTTTTTATCCAGGACCTGGTCCACTGTATGGAGAGTTATGGAGTGTTATCTCTGTTGCCTAATGTCTTCATATGATAAGTTTGGTTACTTGCCAAAATAGAAGGAAAGAAGTTCTGGTAGCTTTCTAAGACAGGCACTCAGCTCTTTGAAAGAGGAAACTCTCTTTGATATATGCCATGCTGGAGTGTTAAATGTGAGCCCAACCTTGCAGCAAAAAGGGCTGCAGCCCTTTTAACCCAGTATTTTTTAACCCAAAGGTATTTGGAGAGTTTTCAGTGAGGCCTGGCCTTTGTTTCTAAGTATTTATATAATCCACATTGCCCAGAATATTGATAGTTACATGCAGTTTTACAAGGAGGCATGTTTAACATCTAATGTAACAGCAGTACTTGTGTAGGGCTGTCACTTCTTTGTGACGTGCTTATTTACATTCACAGGTCTGACAAGTCTTTCATCCTGGTTTGTATTTCTGCTGTTTCTCATGCATCCTGGCCAAGCAGTGGGTTTGTCACTGCCACCTTGCCTGTGTGGTGGTGCTGGTGAGGTGTCTGAACTGTGCACACATCAAGGCTCTGACTGAAAGAATTTCCATAGGTCTCTCTGTGTTGGTGCAGCCTGGGTGGTTACATAGCTCTCTGTGTATTTATGGGTATGGAAATAATCTTGTTAGTAGAAGCTGGTGCTGATATTCATTCATGGGGAATTCTATTAACAGAACTGATAGGGCAAAATAAGGAGAGGAGCATAAACAACTGTACTTACAATGCTCACTGATGAACAAATGCAGCTTCTGCCACCTAAATTTAACAGTGCAAACTCCTAAAACAAGTTATGGAAGAATAGCAGCCATTTGTTCACCACTTGCTAGATGTGTTAGAAGCATCTGTGTTAGAAATGCTAAATACTGGCACATTGTTGGAATACTAATTTTTCTCAAAAATAATGATTACCTTACCACACTATTATGAAGTCATTAATTTGGGTGATAACTTATTCAGGGGTGTAAATCAGACCAGACTGTAAGAGTGCAGCAGCTGTCAGCTTTTGAGAGCTTCTGTACTGCCCGGTCATTGCTTTTTCTGCAGAAGCAAAGGCAGCCATGGAAGAGCCTCTGCTACTTGTGATGAGATTCCTCTTTTCAGGAGTGTGGGTCAAGGCTGCCTCTTTTCTCATGCAGGAAAGTTGTGCTGTTGAGAGTGTAGGTTCCCTTGGCAAGCAGCTGTGCTCCTGGGCTGGAGGAGAGCAAGCTGGGAGCTTTGATGGTCCAAGTCTGGCTCTCCCTTCCCCAGCATGTGCCACACAGAGCATCTCGGCCTGGAAATGAAAACAGAATGGGGAAATGGTTGTACCATTTCTCAGATGCCTGGGTCTCTCTAGTTGACATTGGGTTTTCTTTCTGAAGAGAAACATGGCCTTCATGGGGATAGTGATCCCACCTACCTTGTTTAGCTTATCTTGCAGTCAAATTAAACTGTACCACTTGTTGATTGCTAAACTCTGTGAACAGGTATGTAACATAGGAGATAAACAATTGAGAACAGAAGCTGGAGTTTTTTGTTTTTTTTTTCCTAGTAGTTAAATATGCAGGAGCATTCACCAATTAAGATTTTACATGTAGATAATAATCCTGTGCAGTTACCTTGCTGCTAGAAAACAGCTGCTTGGCAGTGGAGTGGCCTGTCTTCTCAGACTGGAGCTCAGAAATGGGTAGGCAAACTGTGGTTAGAAAGAGGAGATGGCAGTGGCAGGTTGGGAAAAGCTAAACTGGAGAGCTCTCAGCTAATGGGATTACAATTAAAAAATCTTGATTTGCTTTGCATGTAGGCAATCGAGATTTATTAACATGGTCTTATTTTGGTTTAAGACTGGTCAATCATGGATCATCCACCTCAGGCTGTGGATGTGCTCACAGGAACGTAATGACAGGAACTGTTTACCCATACAGAGATAGTGCTGCATTGCCTTTTTCATCTTTCAGCTTTTGGGATTTTATGAGACAAATTATCAGGATCTCAAAATGATAACAAATCTTGTGTATTGGCTGAGGTAGTGCCAGATTTCTTTGGCTCTGATGCCTGGACACATGGGGTGATGAATGGCTTGAGAAAGAAACACTTGGGTGCTCTCCTGCCCATGCCCGCTCTTCTTCTTCCTCTCCTGCTTTGTGTCCCAAGGTTTACTTTTCCAGTTTAGTATGCTATTGTTTGAAATGTCAGCCACCTCCGGCCTTACCCCGCCTAAGTTGTAAAGTTTTCTCTCCCTCTCTTCACTTGGCTCGGGAGGCAGGGAGGTTTTGGGACTGTTCCAGGGCTTTTCTGAAGCTGCTTTTTCCACTGTCAGGCAGGGTCTGGCACTGAGTCAGCCGCTGCTTCCTGGTTCTCACCCTTCCCTTGCAGGCAGACAGATGACCTGCCTTAAGGGAGTGACCTTTCTTGGAAGGTGAAATCAAGCACATAAATTAAATGCCGACCATAAACATTAGCCACATACATACTTATGAGCACATTAATCCTGTGTTAACAGTCCCCAGTGCAGTGTTCATTGATCAGCTAGTTACTGTTTGTGCAGTGCCTGGGAGATGACAGCAATATGTACATTTCTGTAATCACTACAGATAGGCATATTACACCAAGGCAGAAACTCTACTAAGGTAATTTATTCGTATTCTGATGAAAGAGGTGTGTGTTTATTAGGAGAGCTCAGTGAGGCACAGAACATACTTGTTACAGTTTTGAAGGGGAGAAATTTGGTAACTGAACAGGAATCTTATTAGCTACATCTTGCCCTGTGCTGAGGAGGAATGAAGTTACTAATTTACTTGCCTTCCTCTGTTTGTGGGTTGCAATGTGAACTGACTTACCTTCCTGCCCCGGTTCTTCTCTGGGAGGCTCCTCTCTCATTTTATGAATGCTTGACTGCCACCAGTTTTATCTTGCCCAAGCATCTGTGGAAGAGATGCTTGGGTGAAGGAAGACAATATTTAAGTATCTGGATGCATCCTGGATTGCTCAGGAAAGAAGTACCTTACCTGTGTCTAAAAAGTATGATCAAGGGGAGTTTGATCCACAGCTCTTGACACTCACCAGGGCTGAAGGAATTACATCTTGAGGTGTGAATTTCCTGTTCCTTCCTTAACCTTACTTTTTCTATTTCTGATCTCTTCTGCCCCTCCATTTAGTCTTTACTGTTAAAACTGTTTTCCCTGGTGCCATGCTTAACTTGATCTGAGTTCATGCTTTGCATAATTAGATGGGAGAGCAAATATGATCTGACAATAATAGCAGGCATGCTTTTTGAAGTTACTGGTGTGTGTGTAACCATTAACTTAAGGAGAAGCTCAGTTTGGTCTAAAATAACTCTCCTGCACAGACACAAAATTTAAACACTAAGTCATGTGAAAGAAGAGCCTGTGTGTAGAAATCTCCATGTTCCTGATCTTACCAGTGTTCCTCTTCATAGAGATATTGCACTTGGATGGACAATTGCTGTCTTCTGAGCTGCCCATGTGGCTGGGAAGGGATGGGAGGAACCAAGAGAGTGGCTGACCTTGCAATCAAGGTCTCTATTAATTGCCTCTTTCAAACCAGTGTGTTCCAGTTGGGCTCTTTAGTGTTTGCTCTAACTGTGGGCTGCTCTCTTTCTCAGCTGCAGGGGAGTGATTTCTACCTTAGAGGCCTTCAAAATCATCCCTTTCTCTTCATTAATCAAGGACCTAATCAGATTACAGGGATCTAAATGGACTCCAAGCACTAAGTTTAAGTTCTGTGCAAATTTTCCACTCTTTAACATATGATAACATGCAGACTAATTTAAGTTAATGGCATAATACTTCTCAGGAGATAAGTTTCTAATTGATCTTATTGCTGGTAACATCTGTGGACAATTAGTATCTGATGGGATCCCATTGCTCCTGCTTGGTGAAGAGATGAAGCCTCCCAGGGCAGCTGCATTCCACAAACAGCTGAGTTGCTGGGAATCCCTGTGGGGCCCCAAAAATTCTTAACTCTCTTGTTTTTAAAATAATGTTTTTCAGTCATTTTGCATGGCTTTGATGGTAGAATGTAAGTGAAGGAAAAAAATACCTGAGTTACTTCATGCTGTTCTTTTTCGTCATGTTATGATATTTGAAACTTTGCAATTTGGTTGGTTTTAGCTGTCATGAAGATAAATTTCCCATTGATGCGTTAGACTTGAGAATTCTTGTACTTTGCTGAAATTTTTAGGGAACAATAATAAATAGTCTTTGCATGTGAACTTGTATCAAGAGACAGAGAGATTAATCTCCTGGGGAAATCAAATGTTTTGCTTTCTAGATGAATTTCATTTATTTTCTTGTGGTCTCACATGGATTTTAATCTTCTTTTTGTAAGTTCTCTTTCTCTTTTTTATTCTTTGCTTTACACCAATGTGCCTTTGCTTTCCCAAAAGTTTAATCTACTTTTTTCACTCGTCTCTAATGGGATATTCAGTGTATCTCACACTCTCAGCTGAACTTGGTTCTATATCTTAGGAAACTCCTTTATCTTCTCTCGGGTTGCAAGCTGGTAATGTAATGTCCCTTGCAGTCTGCTAGAGGTTTCCTCTCTTTTCTTGTCATTTTTCTCCTCTTGGTTTTGGTGTCCCTTTTTTTTTTGTCCCTTTTGGGGTCTTACAGGAGTTTTGTCCTGTTAATTATCTTGCAGTTGGCTGAGGCTAAAGAAAAGGAGGGTTTTTTCAAGGCACTGTTTATCTCTGTCTTGAGTTCCAGCAGTGCCCTGTGCCAAATATGACGTGCACTTATAGGGTTACCTTTTTCCCAGCAGTAAGTCAATAGCTGTAGGAAGAAAAAGGAGCTCAGCAAGATGCAGGTGATTTTCCTCAAGTTGTCTGCTCCATGCAAATATTTTATGCCTGAGAGAGGAATGTGAAGGTAGTGGGTATGTTGCTTCATGGTGAGTTGAGCATACCTTTTGTTCTTCCTTGTTTAATACATGAGGAAATAAGGGAATAATTCTCTGTCACACGTGAGTTAGCATACTGGGTAATGCTGCTTTCAAAATTTAGAAGTGGTAAATCCATGGGGAAAGGATTCTGGAACAAGTGACACTGAAGTAGTGAGCATTTTTGTAGAAGTGAACTATGTGTGAAAGAAAGATTCTTTGGGCTTCTCATTCTCTTGTCACTTCATGTGTTTTGTCAGGGTAATCATGAAAATGAACCTTTCTGAAATCATAGATGACAGTTATAAGTCATTGCAAGGTGGTAGTACATGGACATCTAACTGAGAGCTGTCTTCCTCTTGCAAAATTTCCATCTTAGGAGACAAGTTTTCAGAGGCATGCACTCAGAGATATGCATTTCTTGTGTTTGCAAATGTTAATCTGCCAGTGTTCTTCCCAGCAGATTGAGGATCTGAGTTGTCATTTGTGACCTTGGAAGCCTCCTCATAGTAAGGCAGTAGGTGAGAAGATGCAGAGATCCCTCAAAATGTCGATATGCAAGATTTTGGTTGCTGTTCAGATCCACTGGCCAACATGCAGAAAGCTGTTGCCTCTGGTTTTTCCAGTCTCATTCAAATGAACTCATTTTTTATCTTCCTTTTTCTGATACGAGTTCCTCGTTCTCATTTCTCTAAAAGTCTCACTTTGGTTCTCAGAAACAAATGAAGGCAATCAGTCCAGTCTTAAGATGCAAATCAGCTCTAACAACAAACTAAGCTGAACATCTTCCAATTGAATTCAGTGTTCTTGCTTCTACTTGTGCTATAAGGTTAGTAAATCTTTAATTAGTATTAGTTTTGTCAGTCCAATACTGCTTATTGTTACCATTCCCTGCACCAATATGATCTCTTCTTTTTTTAATTGTCTTCCTCTATTTTTGCCTTCTTTAGTTTTTTTATATGAGTCATCTCTTTTGGAAAGTAAATTTTTCTCGCCCCATTGCTACTGCATTTCTCTACTTGTGAACTGTGGCTCCTGTGTTTTGTGTGTAAACATTCGTTGCTGTAAGCTGCTCTTTGAGATCCAGAGGCTGATATGGGACCAATTCAAGGGAAGCAAGTAGAGGTTTAAACTCTTCTGTTTGTGTTGTGTTACATGGTGAGACAATCCCACGTGGTGTAGTTAGAGATTATTTGAAGTGCATGATCCCCAGTGCTGCACTAGTTCCTTTCCAGTTCTCTGTATTCCTTCTCTGTAGGACTTTGAGATGAGCTGTGTGTAGCTGGAATGGACACTAAGGAACTGTCTAAGATAATGGTATTCTGCAAGATGTCCAGTGTAGTGTATAAAATACTTACTTTTTAAATAATAACACTTGCCATACAGTTATTATGAAGTGTTTGATACCATTTACACTTAGAACAAGTGTCCATGCAGGGGGATGTTGCCAGTATGCAGAATAAAAGTCTCTGTGGATGGGCAGAACAATGTGGAGGTTATGTTTCACTTTGATTAGAAAAGCCAACTGTTGGTTTGGAGTCAAATGGAGCTTTTTTCCCCTCCTTCTCTCTCTAAATGGTTGCTGTTGTTTTACATTTCTTTAGTTTTTAAAACAGAGAAAAAAGTTTTTTTTTTTCTAATTGGCCATGCATTCTAAAAATACAGAATATTTTGGATGAAAAGTGGATTTAGTAGTAGAAATATGACTTTCTTTTGCCTTCAGGAGATGCTGCCCTGACAATTAAGCTAATAAGAACTAATCTTTAGCAGTTCTATCATGCATAAAGGAGATAAGAGCAGAAAAGATTGTGCCTTGAAGAGCAGTTTTGTCAGTGATGCTGAAGAGGGTCAGAGTTTGGTGCCTGAACCTAAAGCCAGGCATTGTAGGTGGCCTCTGCTGATGCTGCTGCCAGCATCAACTCAAGTTTGACACAGAGACACCTACTACAGGTGATCCCTGTCGCTTCTGGCTGGTTTTGTTCTGCTGAATAGAGCAAAAGAGAAATGTAGAGATGTTTAAGGGGCTGGAAGTACAGTGTCTGCGGGCTCAGTGGGCGTCTCTGGGGGTGTGAGTGTGCAGTGGCAGCAGCAGAGCTGGGAGCCTGTGCCGGGGGTTCCTCCTGTGCTCCCCGCTGCCAGCTGAATCTCTGAGTCTCTGAATCTCTGAATTTCTGAATCTCTGAGTCTCTGAATCTCTGAATTTCTGAATCTCTGAGTCTCTGAATCTCTGAATCTCTGCCCTCCCTTTGCCAGCTCTGCTGTGAGCTCTGGCAGCACTTCTGCTGTCACAGCACGCTGACAGGCATGGGGCACTGGCTTCCACAAGATCTTTTTTGCTGAAGAGGTTGAAGCCTCTTTCATTGTTTTCATGGCTCTTTGGGAAAGTAAATTGTGACAAGTGTGGCAAAAATCCACTCCCAGCATGCCAGCCCAGAGATAGTCCTCACTGCATTGGTAGGAAATACCTCTCTCCTGCCTTTCCCTTAGATATGTCTGTTGAGGATGTTGATACAGCCTGTGAAGTGGCACTTTGATTTGAATTGTACTGACTTTCATGGTATAAGCCTGTCAAATTAAATTTAGGGATATTTTAATTAATAACTCCCTGTGAGAGTGTGCCTATTTACAGAAATATAAATGGTTAAGGCTCTCTTGTGACATGCAGCTAATGAAGCTGGTGATTTTAATAGTATGTTTTTTATTAAGTTCTGTTCTCACAAAAAAAGGTTTTTTTCTCTTTCCTCCTTAGTAAGAGAATGAGTATGGTCTTGTGTTCTTGTATAATTTGCAAAAACAAAACTAGAAACAATCTGTGGAGATTTAGTTCTCTATTTTTGTAAGAAGTGCAGGGTACTTTATAACAGTGTCGTGTTCTCACTGTCTAAAGTCAAGTTCAGTCACAATATGCATACATGGTGTGGATTATGTATGTATTTTAAGTAATATATCTGTGTTTCAAGTAATTTTTTCAGATTAAAGTTATAAGGTAGTCTTTATAAAGTGGTATATTGTAGCTTTTCAAACCCCAGTGTGACCATTTTTCAGGAGAATGTGTTTATTCAGTTCAATCATTGTGCTGGTTTTGGTACAACGTGTACCAAAGCTCACCTTTTAAATCCAAAGTTCATTGAAAGCATTGTTGGTTGGTTTGTTTTTTGGTTTGAGTTTTTGTTTGTTTGTTTTGTTTTTGTCTGGAAGAATTTTTATTCTTTTCTTTTTACACACTTTTATTTTTTTTTTTAGTTAGAGTGCTCCTTGAGGAGGAGGGTTAATGGAGGTATGCACTGCTGACTACAGGAGATGGATTGATTTCTGAAAGCAAGTGAAAATGCCTGAAATGCTTCAGCTTTTTTTTTTTTTTCCTGGTTTCCTGATCTTTAATCCTGAAGAAAAAGGAAAAAATGAAATTAAAACCAGACTTAAAGAGAGCTCTCGTGCAATGGTGGTGGGGTTCGTGTTTTGTCTCTTTTCTAGTGGTGATAAGAAATGAGTTCAAAGATACTGAAAGAATGAAATTCTTTGGCCTTTTCATGAGTAAAAGCATTAGTGAGCTTAAAGTATGAAATGAGGAGAAAAACAGTGAGATAAAAATTGTGTAAGCTTGTTGCACTGTTAATAGAACCTCCTATAATTTTCATGCCTTCTGAATCACTTAGTGAGCATGCTTTGTTTTTTTCTAAACATAACAGGACATGTTATTAACTGTCTCTGTTGCAAAGTCCATGGTGCTTATGTTTATATTTTCCTGTAGGATGCAAGTGTAGTCTTTCCTTTGTACAGCATTGCAGGGTTTGTTAATACACACTTCTTCCTCTGAAATTCCATGTAACATAATGAACTTTGACAGGACAGACTCAAGTGTATTGACAGGCATATCATGTGTATTGATATCACAGCTCCACAGAGAGAACTGACTGTCAGATCAGATATCTGGCTTAATTACAAATAGGTTTAAAATTTTATCTTTTGCTCCAATCTGGCAGAAGCTGAACTGATATAAACCAATCCCAACCTGACAAGAGTGTGACTGCACAGAGGTGGATACAGTGATTTAACTAACACACTCTCTGACTCAGGGGGGGGCGGGTGTGAGGGAGAAGCTTTTTTATTGCTGCTTCCTACTTCTTCATTTTCATGGACTACTGTGGCTCCAGATGTCCAGCAGCAGACTTGATGGTGAGTTCATGGGACACCTGGGCAGGTGGGATTCCCCTGCAAGTTGGGGCCACATGGGATGGCTGGGATGTGAAGGATGCTGAGGCTGCTCGAGTGGTTTGGTTGTTCCCCCACGTGCAGTTGTGCAGATTGAGCTGGCTTGGCAGGCTGGGCTGCTGGGGAAACCACGCAGCCTGAGGTTCACCCCAGCTGCTGCTGGAGGGCCATCATGAGTCTGTGTTGGAGAGGTGGTAGGCTCTGCATCTGTGGCTGTTGCTTGGCAGTGTAGCCAGCAGCTATTGAATCATAGCCACTGGATGAATGCAGAGCTGGAGAAAGACATGGATTGTTTTGTGTTCTTGCTGTAAATTTAGCATGTATACTCTGGTGGCTGGTGTTGACTCTTGACACTGCCTGTTATACTGTCTGGACTATATAATAAAAGGTCTTGGACCACATTTTATCTTCCCTGTGATTTGGTGGTCTGCATCTTTTTGAACCACAAAAGAACACAATTATATTTTCCAAAGTGGGGGTCTTATTATTTTATTAGTATACTCTCTTCCTCAATTGGCAGGATGATATAATAGAAGCATAATAGTGACAGGACAAGGAGTAATGGCTTTAAACTAAAAGAGAATAGGTTTAAATTAGATATTGGAAAGAAATCCTTTACTTTAAGGGTAGTGGGGCTTTGAAACATTTGCTCAGAGAAGCTGACTTGAAGAAGCTGTGGATGCCTCATTCCTGAAAGTGTTCCCAGCTAAGTTGGGTGTGGCAGTCTGGTGTAGTGGAAGGCATTCCTGCCTATGGGTTGGAAATAGATGATCTTTAAGGTTCCTTTCATCCCAAACCAGTTTATGATTATGTGATAACATTATCCTTGTCAGGTGTTTCAGGGGAAAGAGTCTGAATTCCACAGTACAGTGTCATATCTGTCCATGTCACCTGTGACTTCATACATTGTCTCCTGTGTTTGAAATCAAGCTATGGAGCATGCAGGAAAGAAGTTTCTTTTGCTTTCTCCTAAGTTATGTACCCATGAGGGTACTGAAGCATTTAATTTTTCAGGTGTCTGGACACAGCAGTTTTAAATATTTGGCGTTTGGGTTTTTGTGTAACAAGTGTAAGCACTGGTGCTGTAGCAATCTTCCTCTTTATACAGATTCTCAGGCAGTCAGTGAATGCCAGGCTGTCTGTGGTGGAGATTTTGTGTATACAGACAAAATCAGAAGAAACTGAAATGTCACCTCAGGTCTCACCAGGCTCTGCTAGCATTTCAGAGTTATTCTAGCATTTCAAAGAAGTTATTCCTTCATCCACTGAAGAATTCAATGATAATCCATAGGTATGTTACCTTAGCATTTTTCCGTGCCTGAGAACAGACAGCAAAGCCAAGCATTGTGTTGATCATTCTGCTATGCTCCAAGTCAGTTGTAACACCTAGGATGGCCTCATTTTCTAGAGAAGGTTTTCAGTATCCTTTGGGTGCTGAAAAGCACTATAAGAAGACAGAACATTTTAAGTTAAATATTTCCATGACTTGGTGTGTCAAAACTTACAAAGTTTGATTAATTTCTGGCAATTCAAAGATGCAGATGTTAAATTGACAAGGTGTACTAGAATGTCTTTTCAGGTGAGTCTGGAAGCCATAAATTTCCAGTTTAGAGTTGCCTACATGGAGATACTGGGCCAATGTCATAACGTTTGAGAAATTCTGAGTTTGCCAGGTGAAAAGGCAGAAGAGACATTGTGCTAAACTTTTTTTGCCTTTTTGCCCAGGAGAACAGAGCCTCCTGCTATAACATATTTTGAATGTTTTGTTATGGGTCTCATGAACTGAAACAAAATTTTTAAACTGTTACCATTTCATGAGAATGAAAACACTGTGTTTCCAGTTCTGTTTCAACTTTGCCACTGCAGTTCACAAGGGTAAAACTTAAAGCCATCTGGTCTTAGAGGAATGGGAAATATTTTTGTACTAGCTAAAACACTAAAGCAGGAAAAAAAACCACCCAGATATCATAGTTTCCAAAATCTGCAGTTTTCTTTTCCTAATGTAATGGTCAAGTTTCTCTTATGCAGATAACCTTTTCCAAATACTCAACACTTTTGAACTTTCTGACTAAGTACAGGCAAAAAAAAAAAAGCTTCTTGAAACTGGACAAGATTTTGGGGTTTTCTCCCCCGTTAATTTAAAGGATATAATGGTTTTCTATTAATATGAAGCTGCCTGAATACAAATGTATGAACATCTCCCATTTTTAGGCAAATTTATTTGTCATAAAATACAAAAAACCACAGAATTTAATTTACTGTGTAAGCATCCACATTTAAAACTATTTCTGGACTGATAAACCAGGACAATAACCAGGAAATTCCTTATATTTGGTGTGTCTTCGTCTTCCAAACTTGTTTTAAAATGGATTGTCTCTGTCTGAAGATCCAGTGAGTCAGGTTCTTTGCTGTTCTCTGGTTTTATGTCACTGGAAGCTGTTTGACACGGATGTAACTCAATGAATCACTTTGTTCGTGCTGCCAGCTGTTCTGAAGTGAATGAGTGTGTCAGAAGTATTACAGTATTTTACATTGTAGCTGAAATTGATAAAACCAGGTTGTGTTGGATGGTGGTAGCTAGGCAAGTACACTGTAAGATGCATTTTGTTTACCTTGGTGTTAGGAGATAAAATTATTCTGAAGTAATGTAGCTTTTGGCCTGGGTCTTGCTGGCAGTCTCTGAGTTCATATAATGAATGTGGCTGTCATGAATTTGTCTCTGAGTTACTGGTCTGCCACTAAGGGTAGAATTTTTCAAGCATGAGCTCTCTCATCTGCCAGTTAAACATATAAGGCAATTGTCTTGTACCTCACTATAGTCAACACAGTGAGCACCTCTTTAGGTCAAAGGATGGCAGGATAAGTGAGATGATGTGTAAAATAGCTCAGCCTTACAAAATCCAGCCTGCATCTGTGATCCAAGAGATTAATTGCATACAATAGATAGCAAAACTTCTCAAACTAAGCATGTACTTAAATGTTTTGCTGACTGGCAAATTTGCCTTTGGTCTGAAGTCATTAGGAGCTTATTTTTACATGAAGCATTTGCAGTCAAAACAGTGTTGCTATCTCTGCTTCATTTCTATGGAAAGATTAAAAAGTTTGCAAGAGTTTGGAAAAGAAATCTTGCCCTTTGGTCTGGAGCAGCTGCCAATGCTGTCACATCATGCCATTCCAGGTATCTGGAGAGCAAGTTTGCATTTGCAGGACTACACTTTACCATGTGCTGTTCATGGGGAGTTTGGGAGCCTTCTGAAAGCAGTGATGGCATAGGGCTGGTAAATGCCTTGTGCTCCCTCTGAGACCAGACTGGGTGTCTCTTTGGTAACACTCCCCTACACCTCCAGGGCACATGTGTGAATATGTGTTTCTCTGTGTGTTTCTCTGTGTGTTTCTCTGTGTGTTTCTCT
>QUSF01000007.1:16481193-16616449 GCA_003676055.1 Chloebia gouldiae
TTCTCTGTGTGTTTCTCTGTGTGTTTCTCTGTGTGTTTCTCTGTGTGGTTTTGTGTGTGTGTGTGCTGCTGAGCACTCTCCTCCATCTCCCTGACCACTGGCTGAACAGACTGTCTGGAGGAACCCTGGGGGTTTGCAGGGACCCTTGATCTCAAGAGGTCCTTCCCTGCACCACGACTGCTCTCAGCATCAGGGCTGCTGCCTTCCCCAGCCAGTGGCACTCATTGACCAGACGAGGCTTTCATTCCCAAGAAGTCTGCTAAAATCTGGTCAGAGAGCTTTGTGTACAGACCAGCTTTATTCTTTCATTTGGAATTTTCACTTTATAATTTTGTATAGGTATGGTTGTCATCAGAAAGTAGGAAGAGTGTTCACGGTGAAGCTTAACAACACTGAATTGCTGTTGTAGTCACAATGTGACTCTTACCCACTGGGGTAGCAAATGTTGCACCATGGAGGCAAGTGTTCAACATTCATCCCTTTGTCTTTCTCAAATGTTAGTATCTGCAACAAGAGGGGGGAAAATAATGCTTTGCTTATCATTATCAGAAGAAAACAACGGTCATATATTATCATCTGAATTAAAATATACAATCTGTAAATATCAGGGACAGATTTTCTGCAGTCCATTTGGAAACTCTGTTAATTTATTATAAAGTATTTAGTGAGAACAGCAAACTGGTGATAAAACTGGACTTTGGAATTTATCTTAAGACAGAATGCAAATGTTTGAACTTTTTTTGGTTTTGATCCCCATTGTTTTTGCAATCTCTGAGGGCAGTTCCCTTTAATTTTGAAGCCCTCATGAGTAGCTCATGAGTACCAAGAGCAAGAGGACTAAATGTCATTTAAAAGTAATGTAGCAATACTTGCCAACAGCACAGCTTTAGTAGATTCTGAGACAGGAATTTGGGAACAGTCATAGCCTTAAAAAAACAACAATAAGCTTTAGCAAATGGAGAATCTGTAAAAATATTTGAGAACTATGCATGATCTCTTCTTGCTGTGTTGAGTTTTTGCTCTCAAGATTTTTTGGGGCTGGGTTTACGATTTTTTTCTTAGGAAACCTCACAGAAGACTTAAAAAAAAAGATAAAAATATTTACTTAAGAGCTGCCTTGAAGACCACTCCCTCACTAGAGTTAATTTTTTTCTCCTTTCTCTGGCTGTTTTATCTATCTTAATGTAACTTAGTTCACAGATCATAGCATTTTGTGCCAGATTCTCATAGCGTTTATTATTATAATGGTGTGGTGCATTTGTCTTGCTGGAAGTATTTGCTGAAGTGACCTCTACTCAGAAGTGTGCATCAAAGTTAAGGAGGTCACGCCTTCAATGTGCTGCCACGAGCAGAGCTAAGAATCTGGGTGGAGTTGGTATTTCCACAGCAGGAATTTGTCCCGTTCTCATAGTTTTGAGAAATAATAGGTTTCCAACAAAAAGATTTCACAGCTTCAAGATTCAGTACAGGAGGAGGAAGAGGATTAGTATCCATTTGCACATTGTTTAAAGTGATCACACAACTGTCACCCATGCCTTACCCAGAGAGTGAGCACCCAGATCTCCCTACAGGGAGCATCTTTGCTCTCCCCAGGGAAGAGAAGAGTGGATGGGTGAATTCCTGCATTTGGATCACATTTTAAGTGCTATTTCCCAGCACTTAATGACTTCATGCCTTTACAAATAAGGCTTTGAGGTCATCCATCATTCACATTGTCACAGCTGGGAGTTGAAGAGAAATAAGGTATTTTGCTTTTCTTGCAATAAGCCAATTTAGGTCATGTTCTGTGCTAGTAGTGCTATATCAGGTCATGAAAATAAGCTTAACTCTGTGGTTTGATAATATTCAGAAATAATTTCAGAAAACACAAATTCAATTTTTATTTTCAATAAAGCTCCAGCAGAAACGCAGGCATGGCATTTTCGGGTATTTAGATATGTATTTTGTGAGCTAGACATAGAGTTTCTGCTGTCCTGGTGTGAAGTTTCAGGACAAAAATATCCAGGGTTTTCATGGTGATGAAAGGCTAATACACTAAATTAAAGTAATTAAAAAAATTTATGCTATTACTCAAGTTTTCAATGTTATATTATTATCAGTATTAAATTCTCAGTAAGGAAGAACATTGCAGAAATGCTGAGTAAGGCACAGTAGATTACAAATGTTTTTTCACAGAATAAAAAATAAAATGCAATAGTAGTATAAAACAACCCAAATATTTTCTATGGCATAAATTTTCATATCCCGTGAGAAGTCTTTAATTAGATGCTAATGTTAATGTTTTGCATTAAGTAGGAGAAGGAGTTGAACAGTGGTTTGATTGGATAGCCATTCACTGAGGTGAAATGCTCAGCATTAACTGAACAGGAGATTACAAGTACCTTTTCAGCTGGCACAATGAGCCTCTGTCGAAAATCCTTATGCAACCTGAACTTCCCGCTCTGCACAACTTACACAGAGCCTGTTAGTGGTTTACTGTGGAGATGAGAATATCCCTTCTGCTATTGCTTTTCAAGGAGTAATGGGATCACCTTCTGCCAAAGAGTGAGAGGAATAGCTCCTTTCCTTTGGAAAGATAATTTTCTCTGGGCTAAAGAAAAAAAAATTAAATAGGCTGCTAAAGCTCCTTCTTAGCCTTCTCAAGGTAGGAAAATAAATCTGGTAGATAATAGGTCTCCTTTTTTTTTCATTGCTTTTCCAACGTTGAGAAAAATGTCAAACTGTTCTCTTGTCCCAGGAGAACCAGCAGAGAAGGGATTGGACACAGTGGAATCTCCTCTTAGTAACTGCCATACTGCAGCCATCAGGGAACCTGTTGTGTCGGAACAAGTCCTTCATGGTTTTTTGGTTTGTTTCAGTTCTGGAATCAGAAGAATTGTGCAGGAGTGAAAATAGAAAAATACACTGAGCCGACAAATCTGTTTTAAAATGTGCAATGAAGACAGCACCGTGGCAGCACTTAGCTCTTGCAGAGCTAAGGACTGCCAACAGCAAGTCAAATACACAACAGAGTGGCCAAAGGAGGAATACCATTTGTATTTTCAGAGATTTAGTGATTTGGCTGTCATAGAAGAGAACAAGTCATGTTGTGTGCAAGAGCTTGGCCGTGTGATTCCACTGACCGGTGTGTGCTGGCGAGCAGGTGGAAGTACTTGCTGCTGTGTGTAAATAGCACTGCTGGCTTCAGCTTTGTTAGCTGCAGTGTACCGCTTCCTATGTAATTTTGGAGAGTGTCTGCTTGGCAAGAAAACATCATTGAATGGTAAAAATTGTCTAAATCACCTGACTTGGGATCACCAAAATCACTTGGGACTCACCTTGACCTTGAGTCTTCTGGCACTTGACCTTAATCTAGCTGAAGGTTGGGGGAAGCTTGGGGCCAGTTCAAGAGTAGTGTGACCCTATCAGTAGGACTGAGAGTACCCCAGAAAGACTGTCCTAATATGGGTAAAATGTTAATAATTATATAGCACTGATGTTAATGAGAAATGTAGGTTATTTTCTGTTGTGAGTTAAAACTGTAGAGTATACACACAGGTTCACTCTTACATGAGTATTTCACAAAACTTGGGCAGCAAAAATAAACCACAAAATGTAGTATTACCTTTTTTTGTGCAGGTTTGAAGAATTGACCTGCTTGGTTGCAGGCCAGAACCTCCTTCTATTTTTCATACGCATATTGAAGGTGAGGCAGTAGGCAGCACGGCTCTAATACAATCATGAAGACTGAATTAAGCCAAGAAGATGCTTCTCTCTATGCCACCTTGCTTTACTCTTGATAGTATTGCTTCATGTCTTTTCACTTGATTGCAAAGCATGAGTGACTTTATCTTAGAGATACCTCAATGCCATGCCTGCCTTTCTGCCTCCTGCTCTGCTCTCTTGGGCCGTGGCTACACAGAGATTGAACCGTGTCAGAGAACTTCCTCTGGTGCTGGAACTCGATCATCTGCACCATTGGTGTATAGAGCAGGCATAGGCCAGGAGTTATTTCTGACAGCCCATTTGGACATGGCCACTCTGCAGGGGGAGGCAGTTTTGTAGTGTTCATTAAGGCTGTTCCCTGCCAGCTGGGTCCCTGCACGAGCCCAGACACGTGTAGTTTGTGAATATACATTTCAGTCTTTGGTTATGGGTTTGTGTTTTTCTCCAGCACGACAAAATGGCTCTTCAGCCCTGAGTGAGAGAACCTTCTGGACTGTCCATATCAGCACTGATAAGCCATGGTACTGAGAACATCACAGGGCTGCTGAAGCTTAGCAGATGGGAGAGCTAAGGCAGCCAACCACGCATGTACACTTTGGCAAAACACTTTGCAAATGCATTCATTTTGATCCTGTTCAGCAGGTAGCAGATAGTGTCTTTCCATAGCTGCAAGTTAACTGTGCTGACACGGGAAATAATTCCACTATGTTGTGTTCCCCTAAGTGTAGGGACAGCCCTGGGAGTCACACACTTTTTGATGAATATTTACAAAATATAATTGATGTCATTGATGTACATGAATCTGTGCTTGCTCTGTAGTGAGGGTTGGCACAGCAGTGACAACCCTGTGACTAAAGCCACCTTCTCAGACCTCTACAACCCCCTTTGAGGACAGTGGGGTCTGTCTCTGCCAGCGCTTAGAAACCTTCAAAATCTTCAGAGCCTGATGGCATACAAACAGAATAGGCAGGAATATTCACTATCATGGTATCATAAACAAGGTGAGGTTAACTTAACCTACTGGAAAACACTGCACCTTATAAAAGACCATATAACCTGTATCCTGCATGGCTCTCTTTATGCTCAGGCCCTGTTGGTACCTTTGTATGAAACTTCTTAAATATACAGCAAATTAAAACAGGTAATAACTTGTTTCAGCGTGTTACAAGTTTCAGTAGGTGGAGTTTTTGTTGTTGTTTCAGATGTGCTAGTTTATTAGACAGAGTGAGAATTTTGTAGGCTGCCATAGCACACCTAGAGGCATACAGTAACTCACCCTGGGTGGAAAATCGGGGACATAGGAGAAAGCTGTAAGGTCTTCCTCCTTGGAATAGCCTTTTTGTTCCCTGCTTCTTAACCTGGAACACTTGAGTGTTCTCATTCTGTTATTACTATTTTGTCAATGAATTATTCTAAATGTAAGGTATTTTTCTCTTCAACTAGTGATGCATGCATACCCATATCTGTAATGCAGGCACACACATATCTGTTTCCACATTTTATGCTGAATCCTTACAGCTTCTGCAGGGCTCCAGCTGTATCTGTGTTTTGCACTGGTTTCCCTGGGGCTGTTCTACTGGTGAGGAAGAGTCCAAGATTTAGAAAACAGGTCTAGGTCCAGAACAGCTCAAAACCCACATGATAGATTAGATGAATGTTTCTTGGCTTGTGGAGTTTTAAAATCCATGGTGGCTGTCAGCAGAGCCAATAAATTCTCCATCCTTGGCATTAGATAGCAATGCAGTACTATTGGCAAGGTAAATGTCTGCAGTTTGGAGTTTATGATCTGTCCAGAAGGTATGTCTTTATACAGAATATGTCTTTTATATAAAGAGAAGTCTGTAAGGAAGTGTGTAATGTGACCAAGAGTGAAGCAGCAGATTGTGACTGTGTTTACATGAGGACAAATGTGAAGTGATTTAGTAGCCTTATTAATTCAAACTGGAATGAGCAAATCTGATGGTAAGGTCAGTGGGGAACAAACACTCAGTATAATTTTTTACATTCAAAATGTGGATCCTTAATTATGAAACAAGATACTCAAATAAAAACATGAGGTAACATCCTGATTAATAATGTTTTTTTCAACAGCAGTGTACTACAAAGTGACCTTTCACGCATTTTGTTAAGAAAAAAGAAGTCCTGTATTTATTTCAAGCATTTGCTGATTTTATGCCAGCATAACATAAATCTAAGCAGCTGTAGGTACACAGATCAGTAGACTATCAAATGCTTTTTGTGCATCATGTTTTAATAAGGGCAAATACATTTTAATTTTAGGCATTGCAAAGGCAATCCATGGTGTTGTCTAGAATGAGTCTGTATGGCCAGCCCAGGGCTACATTATACAGCAAAATAGTTGTCTGCTGAGAGGCTATGCTCTTTGATGACAGAAGTGTTCAGGAGCAGGACAGAGTCATCCCTTGGGGCACAGCCTGGCCAGTGGGATGCAACTTGGACTGCCATTCTCTAGAGTTGCCTCAGATAACTCATCACAGGTGGGTAAAAAGGGAATACCATTTACAAGCAGTAATTATCTTTAAAATCATACTGCTTCTGACATACTGTATGTGCTGTAATACAGGAGGGGTATTAAGCAGAAGATAAATGACAGTCCTTTTCCCTCCTTATCCTTCTGATTTATTGCTGTATTCTTTTGTGATGTTAAAAGCTGCTTAGTTTGTCATTTGCCTTTGTATTGTACAGCAGTTGTTTTCCTTTTGTGGAAGTCCTGCAGGGCTGAAGGGCAGGAGGGGGAGTAGTTACCACAGAGTAGTAGGACTAGAGAAAAACACGGAAGAAAAATGGGCTAACACGGTTAGAAACCTAAAGTGGTGACAGCTGAGGTTGTCCGTGTGCCTTCAGGACTTTCCCCTTGGCTCATGGCTGAGTCCCAGTGGTGCAGGTGAGTGCTTTCAGGGGGTAGGACACTGACACTGAGCTTCTGGAGGGAGAACAGCTGTGGCTGCAGCCCCACCTCTGCCAGCTCTTCCCCTGGCCAGGAGCCTCCTGTCTCATGCAGGGACAGCGAGGAGCTGGTGGAGAGGTGGTGGACACTGCTGGGCTCAGGAACACTTCGCACATACCAGTTCCTGTTGCAAAAGGCGAGGCAAACGCCAATCAGTTCTGTGAGGTGCTACGATGGAAATGATTGCTTATTGTGGAATGTACCCTGCTCTCTTCTCCAGTGAGATAAACGAGCTGGGTCAATGCCTCTTCCTTCTTCATTCTACCATCTCCTGCTCTCTTTCTCGCATAATTTTCTGGGAGTTTTTGTCTGGGTAATCTAAGGTTTAAAAAACCTGTTCATCTTGCATGTCGCATGTCTGAAATTATTCTCACCCTCTCACCTATGGTACTGTGAAAAAACAAGTAGGCACATTTTGTAAAGGCATCTTCATCAGGATGATGGATGATTCTTAGAATTACTTGTGTAATTACCAGAAGAATTGAAAATAAATGAGAACCTGAGATACGCAGTCATGCTTTAATAGTTGGCATGTTAGTCTTTTACCTTAAAGCTGAAGGTTTAGATGAAGGAGATCACTCTTCTTTTTTATGCACCTATTTGTATAAAAAACCTCACAAAACAGAACTTGTTGATTCTGTTCAAGTGCAGTGGTAGAAAACTATTAAAAAAAAAAGCAACCTGAAACTCTTTAGGCTGACAGAAAATATTTATTGATTTGGAATACTGTATAATAAACTCACAGCCAGACATTTCACATATCAGAAATTAATATTTCAATGTGCTTTCCAAGGCTGTATATTGTTTTATTGTGTGCTTTTCTGCACATCCATAAAAGACTGTATGGGAAGGAAAGAGTGAAGTTAATTTCCAGAGAGGAATGTTTTAGGATACTGGGCATTTTTCCACTGAACATCTCTGTGGAAATCTGGAAAAAAATGTTATTTCAGTTCTCTACAAGAAAACAATGTTCTAACTGCAGTACTCTTTCCCATCATCAGTAAATTTGAGAAAATTCTTTTGTAATTATTAACTAGCAGAAAAACTGAGCTTTTTTAGGAAAGCAGTCTGGTAGATTATTTGCTTTTAAGCAGTCTTCTTGGAAGTGTGAACTATGGATGGTATTTGTACTATTGTTTTCTGATTTACTTTCAGATAGAGGGCAGTTTTAGCCCTTTGGAAAAGACGAGGGAGGAGGACAATATTAACTGTGTCATTGCAATATGCGGATTCTCTGCTCTTTGCAATTTCCCCTGCTACTCTGCAGTCCAGTGAAACCTGAATGCCTCCTTTATAGGGCAGACTAGCAATAGCCAAGTCCCTAATGGGCTTGATAGAGCTTTGACTTTTTTCCTGTTGAAGGCTATGGGTGGTTTTTTTTTGAGTGAAGACAGTAAAAGGCAAGGAGCTTAAAGCATCATTGATTTCTATTGGTTTTTAGTACTTACTGTTAGTTACATAGCCACAATGCATCAGAACTCGTGATGAATATATTATTGTTTCATCTGGTATTTTATTCTCTGTACTGCTGTTCATTTTTGTGGGAGTTCACATCCTTAGTAACAGAACTCACTGGGGCAATTTTCAGGGTGAAATTTTGTGCTGCTGGAAACCATTCTTTTAGAGGCTGGCACCAAATTAGTTGAAAGCCAGTAGTAGTTATAGTTGAAAACTGCGACCGACTGCTGTTTGCTTCCTAATAGCACAGCATATGCCCAGCTCCTAGGGGAAAAGACTCTTGCAGCAGCTGAAGAATGCAGCCTGTGATCTCTTCTTCCCAGGGATGCTCCACCCAGCCTCATGGCTATAAATGGCAATTGGACTTCAGGGAATTACAGCAGACAACGAGCTAAGCAATGGCAGGTTCATCTGAAGCTGATATTTCCGTGTTGGGCATGAAATTTGTGAACTGTAGCCTTGAGCTGTTCAGTGCAAGGTCTGCAGCTTTGTGTGGAGCGTGGTTTGGGCTCTGTGAGGACGGGTCAGTGCACTGCAGGCGGTGCCAGTCTGATCTGCCCGAGCCACTTCTCTCAGGAGACTGTGGGACAGGCTGGGGCTGAGGAATGCTCAGCCTTGGGAAACTTGTTGGGAAGTTTGCCACAAAACCCCACGTTTTATCAAGCAGCTGTGGAGTTGGCCACTGAGAAGCAACTTCATGTATCTGCAGCCTTACTAGCGCAGGTGAGCTGCTCAGCAGCCAGGTAAAATGGTATTTCATGGAGGAATTCAGTTCATTCACTACATGTTTGTTATTTAGCCACAGTATAGACATACACTTCTGTGCTGGCCACCTTGCATGGGAGGAAGTGGGGAAAAAGGCATTTCTGGAGGTTTGCCCTTATCTCTGTGAGCCAAATGAAATTAATTGCTTCCCCAAAAGTTCCTGTTTCTCACTGCTGGTTGGAAGTGGTGCTGAGAATGTCTGGTTGGAGATGGTGGTATTTTGAACACAATCCCACTGCAGGTCTGGTCTGCTCCACAGCTGATGTGTCAGCATTTGAAACATCCATAATTAGCCTGCACTTTAGTTATTATTGGCTTTCATTTCTCTGTCAAATGGAAAAGGTGAAATTTCACAAAGTCTGAGGGATTCCTGAAGGATAATGCAGTTCAGTCTGTAATTTATTATTTATGGATGATAATAATAATAAGAGTAATAGCACCAGTGACATACACTTGCATTATGTCTGTGCTGTGTGAAAAGTCAGAGAGGAAAAGCATGTTTAATGTTTACTCAGTAGAGGATTTGAATGGAGAAGTGTAAGGGAAGTAGCCTTCTGTGGAAGAATAAACACCACGTTATACATTGAACAAATACCTCCTTTTTATTATTCCCTCAGTTTCTGGCTGGAATCATTATTGACTAGCTGAATCCATCTTTACCAAAACTTCTCTTGTATACAGTGTTCTCAGGCTGTCACTTTCCAAAAGCACAGAGGACACACCTGCAGGCTTCTCTGTGCAACAACTGGAGTTTTATTGTGTTCTTTCCGTAAATACATACAATGAGACGTGCCTAGACTTTCACATACCTCCTGGAGATAAAGCTTTAAAGTGAATACCAGGTACCACAAAGATATTTTAACTCATAGAAATGCCACAAAATGTGCAAGTGTTGCAAATGCCTTTAAAATCAATGTCTTCTTTTAGAAATGTGCCCAATTTTCAGCTAGGCCCCTGGAAAGCCATTCTTGTAGCTGAGGATATTTATTCTGTTCCATTTTTTGAATGGGATGCAGCTGTTGAATTCTTCAGACCTGAGTAAAGGCTCTTAAAGAGTTTTATTTATATCAGTTTTTTTTCTGTCATCCTCTGTTTCTGAACAAATAGCAACAACTTCAGCTACTGAAAATTGTCATACTGCAGCTAAGGCAGTGTGACTTCTCTGAAGAGCTCAACGCTTATGTGAGTACATATGTGTAATTATATTAAAGTGAATGTAACTTCTGAAGGAGGTTGGCATGAGGTAGAGTCCCCCCTAGAGCAGAAGTTCCTGTAGGAAATCTCTGGGGATCTGGAGAACAAAGAGCATGTCTAAGGCGATCAGCTAAAACTCATCCCCAGCCTTTTAGAAGCATATTGCAATGATTCTTAAGTGTATAATCCCTCATTTCAAAATGCAGGCTTTCGGATTGAGTTTCCTTTGAGTATTCTTTGTAACCATTAATGAGCTATATCAAATAATCTTGTTTAGCTCATTAAAGGGCATAATGCAGATAAGAACTCTTTAGACCCCGTAAACCTCAAAATTAATCTCTAGACCCATATGTTACTGGAAATCTTTGATAGTAAGCTGAAGTGCTGTGGTATTTTGATGTGAGTAGAGTTTGATAGAAGTTCAAGAGCAGTATGTAGTGCAGTTAGGTGTCTGTGGGATGGGGAGCTTTTTGTACAGCAGCAGTGCGAGATCCAGCAGGCAGCTGAACCTGGCAGGCAGCTGTTGGTTTTACAAGGATACTGCAGTGAAAGCTCTTTGACTTCCTGTGTCTGTGTGCCTTTTTTCTGTAAGAGCTTCATACTGCCTCTTAAAGTCCACTCTTTTGGTTCCTCCTCTTCTCACTAAACACTTAGCTCAATCAATAAAAGGTGCAATTCAAAGAGGCTTTTGTGGATCTTTGAGCTAATATATATTTTAACTGCAGTAGTAATAATGTTGGCAAGATGTGTTGCTGTGACTACTTAACACAGACATATTAAAATAATTGGATGCTTGCTAGATTGCCATTAAAAATTTTAAATAGGAGCAGAGGGCGTTGACAGTCAACAACCAAGGCATACAGAGAACAAGGGGAGGGGAAGACAAGAAATAGAAGAGGGGGTAAGGAGAGGACATTGGAAAGCTTTTGTGCTCTTCATTTATCTAAAAATAGGTTTTCAGTCTGCCTTTGAGTTTGTTTTTCCTTTGGAGACTGTGGATGGAGACGTGTCTTTTCAAATGCTTTGGGAGTATGGCCTGTGCCCTTTGGGCTTGGTTTCTGAAACAGGACTTGGAGCTGTGGTTGGACATTTGGGGAGCTGCTGCAAGCTTCTCCCTGGCCGTGCAGCTACCTCTGAGGCCTGGACAAGACTCTTCCTGCACGCTCTTTTTTAAAATATAGTGCAGCATTTTCCAAAATATCAGTTAAGTCCATAGTTCTCTCTGCTCTACTTTCTGCAGGTAAGATACCTAAACACCTCTAAAAGTGGGAGTTTGTCCTTGTGGTTCAAGGGCCGGTGAGGTGTGGGCTGTATCCTGGTGTTGCTTGTCACACCTGATTTTGGAACTACACTAAAAATGAAATCTGCTCTGTGCTTTTATGCAAACAAAGCTGTAAAGTGGCATTTTCAGGATGCTGCAGTGGCTCAGAAGACATTTGGCTGCTTTTAAAAGTCTTTGAGAAAATACAGATCATACTCTTCTTGGAGATTATAGCAACAGCACCAGCTTTGGTTCCTCCAGCATGGCCTTTCTATTCTCCATCAGACTTTCAGTCTCTGCAGCTCCTTATGATGTTTTCCTTTTCTGGAAAGGGGAATGATGCTGCATGTGCATGTTCTCTCTTCATCTGTCTCAATGTATGGGCTTTTATTAGAGTCCAATTTAACTTGTTAGAGTACTTAGGTCATCTCTTTTGGTGTCATCAGTTTCTGGTGATGGATAACACTTAGGATCAAGAGATAAAATCCTCCAAGTTAAATGTATTTAATTGGTTTTTATTTGCTTTCTGCTTTTTAGAGATTGTGAGGCACAAGCAGAGAGTGTCTAGAGCAGATGGATGTTTTGTGGTTACTGGACCAGACAGCGGAGATATAATTAAAGTGCCTTTTTTGCATATGCAACTTGCAGCCACTTCTCTATTTTCACAGGTCTTAGGATCATATGAAGTGTAAATTTAATAGAGGTTGTTGTACTTCTCTTATTTATTGCTATTTTTAAATGAGCTGTTTCAGCTGAACTGGTGCATATAACCTTGTATGACTGTGGATGCTCAATCTGTTTCTCAGCCTACATGGTAGAAATTAAATAAGAATACAGGAAAGCCTGAACTAAACTAGTCAGTGTTTTCCAGTTACTTTTCATGGAAATGCAAAGATCCAATATGTTTTTATTCACAATAGCTCTACTGTGTCTCCTAGAAGCTATTCTGCAGCAGGTGTTATACCCCAGGTTCTTTCTAATGAGCCTGGAGGGCTTCTGGTGGTGCAGTGCCATCCCTGGAGGTGGAGGAAGGAATCTGATGCAGGAACTCCTGCTTGCAAGGGGAAAGATAGATAGTTATACATACAAAGTTCTTGAGTGGCAGCCCCTATGGAGTGCACTAGCACATTTTGGACCAAAACCATAAGTTTTAGCTGCAAATGGGTTTTAGATTTTCACCATGCCATTGTCATTGTCCACAGAAAACAGATCTTTCATGAATGCTCTTTTAAGACAAAATCCTATTTTTTTCCACTGAAAAAAATTTAGATTTTAGGTCAGTTCTGTTTCTGGAGCTATTTTTGGCAGTCCCATGAGGCATTTATGTCTAGAATTGGTCATTGGTGTAACAAGAGATCAGCCAGAGGAATTCTCAGTGCCTGGTAATTTGGTTCTCTTAATCCTGCACTTCTCCAGAGTGTGAGTGAGTCCTTGGAATTTTGCACAATTAAGAAATAAGCTAAAAATCCCATACTCCTTGTTTGTGAATGACAGAGTTCCAGTCTGAGAAGCATGTGATTTTTCTGTGAGAGTTTAGGCCAAGCTCAATTCAAAATTTTAAGATGAACATTTTTGAGTGTTCTGGATAAAATTCAATCCAAAGAACAAAATAAATGTTCATTTTCTTCCTTTTTGTTGCTGATAGGGTATATTTTATATAACCTCTCCATAAGCTGTGAACATTTTGTTATAACATTTAATTCTGAAGCATGTTTTTAAATATAAAGCTATGCATTGCTGTTCAACTAGACAGTCTAGACACCATGCCCCAAAGAACCCTGGGTTTTCTTGCAGGGAACACTTTTAATGGATAGTGAATAACCTGCAGAATCCAGGTTCAAAGCAGAATTCAATTTCTAAGAAGGAAACTCTGACAATCTATATTTCCAATAAATATGAATTTGTGCCTATAGTTCCAACATTGTTTCACTTTTTAAAAAATCTAAGGAAAAGGAAAAAAACTATCTCTAGAGCTCAGAAGTAAAGGTGGAACAGCCTATCTCAATACTTCACAGACATTAACTTCTGTCTTTTTGCGGGCCACCAAGAAGGATTGGTGATTTTTACATACTTTGCAGGGCAGCTGCTGTGCAGAGCTGGAAATGGCAGTTCCTTCATCACATGGTTTGAGTGAGCCAGGCTCAAGAAGGAGCACAACCCCATTTCCAGTTATATAAATAGCAGAGTATTGCTCATTAAGGAAACTCAGAGAATATTGGCACAAGGGATATGTGGGCTAAAGAAACTTGTTTTTGAAGAAAGATTGAAAGGACTACAAATGTACAGCGTATTTTCGAGAGGACTAGCTGGACACTGCTCTTTGGCTGCAGCACCTGGACAGCCAGGGACAGTACTTTGCTGAGGTTATTCGGCTCTCTCTGCAGATTAGAGAGCTTTTTTTGCTGTGGAAATCTTGTATGGTTTGATGCCTCATATGCAGCACACCAGCTGGTCTTGGCACCTCTCAGCTCTGGGCAGTGGTGTAGAAAGAGGCTGGAAATGGAGGTGAGGAGCTGCATAATTTGAGGATTTCATGTCAAATCAAGAGGCACTGAAAATGCTGAGGCCTCTGCATTGATTTCCCTGGGCTTTCATAAGGCTCCAAAATTAGGACATTAGGATGTCCGAGTTTGGTGCTGCCAGGAACCAGGCTAATGGCCAAGATGTCAACCCAGGAGGGACTGTGCGTTTCTGAGTTGGGGCTCTCATACCCTGGCTGGTGGGCAGCTCTTCAGCCTGCTGATTTACAGGTGGACAAAGCACCTGGGTAGATATTTGGAGGGAAAAAAAATCCAGTAAGTTTTACTACATAATCTCCCTTGCCATTGCCGTGAACTCTAGCCCATGCAGTCTGATGAAGCGCTAAGTCGTGCCAGCTGACAAACAAACTTGTCACTCTGAAGAATGACTTGGTGAAAAGCCACACAGGGCAGAGCTGCCATCAGAATAATTGGTGATTCACTGTTTGTTTCTCACAAGTTCCTACGCTCTCTGCCCACGCACTATAGATGACAACATTCTGTATGGGGACTGTGAACATGACAGACATTATGTATGAAGCAGCGCCTTTATCAAGGATTTTTTTTTCCCTAGCAGACTGTGTAAAATGCTCAGTCTCTATGTTGCTGTTGTCAAATTATGTTATAAATGTATCTGGCCTGCCTGAGTAAGTTTTTAAAGGTGTTTTAAAAGGCTCTGTGTGAGAAGGTCAGGCAGAAGCTGCTGAGAGCTCCTTGCTGTGTTCTAAGGTGCCACGGCAGCCGTGTCCAGCACTCTTGGCTACTCCTGATAGAGGAAGAGTTTGGGCAGTTGCAGTTGATTCTGAGCTTGCACATCCCCAGGTTGAAGGATTTTTGGGAGGAGATCTGCCCCTTCCTCACAGCTCCTTTTACTAGCTCAGCACATCTCTGGAGTAAGAAGCAGGGAACCCAGTCACAACTTGTCTGTGTGACTGAGCTTTTCCTTGGGCCAGCCTCTCAGCTTGCTTCAAAGCAGAGAAAGGAAAATATAATTTTTCCTCTTTAAGATTCATGACGTCTGGCAGCAAAAGGTGTCCCAGGAGTCGCAGCTGCTCCGGCTGGGCTCACTCTCAGCTGCTTAGTACACAGCTGCAGGTCAACAACATTAGTCTTAATTTATTTTATGATGCAGCATATCTGGATCTGTGTCCTTAATTCAAGCCTGAATATTTGATCAAATACTGAAGAACACCGAAGACAAAAGAGAGCTCAGTTAATGGGTAAGGAAACCAAATAATCTTGTATGTCATAGGATACAGGTAAGTGTGATGGAGAGTGTGGTCTGAATGTGTATTCACGGTGACATCAGGTTTAATGTTTTTGGGCTTTAGATGGGTTTGAACCTTTTTGATTCAGTGGGAAAAAAGGCAGGCACTACCAAGAACTTACCAGGCTCTGGAAATCTATCAACAAATTGAGAGCCTTCAAATACTGTTTGTTTTCAGACCGGTTTCCTGACCATGCCTCTTTTCATAAAGAGTAATGAAACTACAGAATGAGAAGTGACATTAACGTTTGGAAACCAAACTCTGTAATTAGGCTGATTTGTATTTTAGTGGCTTTGTCAGGTGGTTTGCTTTGGAGTCTGTGGTGACATGTTTATCCTTTTTTTATATGCTCTGTGCATGAAGGGCACGTAACCCAGGCAGTTGTGAGAAAAATATGCTGAGGATAAAGGGGTTTTGAATGCGGATGGCATGACAACTGCCACTGCATAGGTTCATTTTTGCAGATAAGTTTCTGTATGCATCAGGTTTTATGTCCACCACTGTGTTACTGTTGCATTTTTAAATTTGAGTTAACTGCACACAAGAAATTAGAGACCCAGAGCTGTTCATCATCTGGCTCAGTCTGCAAGGAGCTTGTAACTCTAGCAATTGTTTCTGTTTTTCATAACAGTGGGAACTTTATGGCTATTTTCCCCCCTTTTCTGTCTAAAGTAAATGTGCTGTTTTAAAACAAAGAAAGAAGTGGTGGAATGTCTGGTGGGCACAGTTTGAACTTAGGGTCCTTCAGGTTGGAGGGGCAGTTTAGAAAATACACCTTTTTCCTGAAAACTGATGTTGCAGCACAGTGTTTTTATTTGTGTAGATCTATTTTACATTCCTTGCTTTAGAAGTCACATTTTTAACAAGCCTCTATGTTAATAGACAATGGTGAGCTTTAAGGTGCTTTTTAGTGATCTTTCCAGGTACATACAAAGATTCTTCAGTCTGACCTATAGCTATATATCCATTCAGAGCTTTTTGTGTTTCCAGTATAGTTGAAGTGTTTTCTTAAAAAATATTTAAGCTCTGTTTGGTATTGAACTTAATGGCAAATCAGCAGAGTCTTGTGTGCAAACAGTAAATTTTTTATAAGCAATGCCAAAATAATCCTTTGCATTAACCTAATGTAATGTCCTGTGCTTTGCAAAAAGGGATCAATCATATTGTGCTTCATTGCATAGAAAGAAGAGGAAAAGTAATTGCATGGATGAAAAGTATTCATAATACTAAGGAGTGAAAAGCCACATCTTTGTACTCACAGTATTTTTCCTTGTAATTAGAGTTTGTGTATTTTCTGAATTTTTCCATAGAGAATATTTTTGCGGGGTCTTCAGGAAAGAGAATCAGCAAAAGAGCTGCTGGTGTGGGTGGAATTTGATATCCCCAATCTTACAAAAACCCCAACAAACAAAGGAAGAAACGCAGTCCCAATAACCTGGAGTAGATTGGCAGAGCACTGTAACTCGCTCACTGGTACAGACTTGTCCTGGGCTGCATGACATCAGTGTGTAGCACAGGGTGGTGTTTGCACACGTGAACACAGTGGGAGAGTGATAAAACTGAAGTGTAGCATGATTATGTAGCAAAAGAAGTGAAAACTTCTGTTGTCTAAAAGCTAATTGCTTACTTGTTGCATGTTTAAAATGCAGTTGTCCCTGCCTTCCGGAACTCCTGTGTCAGTTGCACTGCAGCACTGCTGTCTGGTGATATAAACTCAGGACTCAAAGAAAACTTCCTCAAATAAGAAAAAGGCTCCTACAAACTTTTTCCAGCGTTTATCTCAGCCAGCTTATGAAAAAGAGAATGGACATGAGGCAGCACACATGGTCACAGAACAGTGGGTGGGTGGTCGCTGTTAGAGGTGTCCAAGTCAGCTCTGAGAATAGCCATCCATGTAATGAGTTTGCAGATGGCTCTGGAGGCCACTGGCAATCTCTACTGAGGTTCAGCATAGTAGGGGGGAGATGTTGCAGTAGACTCCTGAGTAGGGCAATTGTCGCGGATGGGGTAAACCTGGATCCATGGGCCAAGCCCAGCAACATGAGGTTCAATAAGACCAAGTGCTGGGTCCTGCACTTTGGCCACAACAACCCCAGGCATCTCTCTGGTTTGGGGGAAGAGTGGCTGGAAAGCAGCTCAGTGGAAAAGGACCTGAGGGTGCTGGTTGACAGTGGCTGAACATGAGCCAGCAGTGCCAGGGGGCAACGAAGACCAGAGGTGTCCTGGCCTGTACCAGAAATAGTGTGGCCTGTAGGTCAAGGGAAGTGATTCTTCCCCTGTTCTGGGCACTGGTGAGGTCACACCCCACATCCTGTGTCCAGTTCTGGACCCCTCACCACAAGAAAGACGCTGAGGTGCTGGAGTATGTCCAGAGGAGGGCAGTGGACCTGAGGAGGGGCCTGGAGCACAGGTCCTGTCAGGAGTGGTTGAGGGAGGTGTCATTGTTTAGCCTGGAGAAAGAGGAAGGTTAAGGGGGATCTTACTGCTCTTTGCAACCAGCAGTAGGAGAGGACATACCCTCAAGTTGAACCTTGTCAGGTTCAGGTTGGACATTCTGAATAATTTCTTCATTGAAAGGGTTGTTAAGCATTGAAATGTGGAGTCGCTGTCCCTGGAGTTATTCAAGAAATGACAATGTGGCACACAGTGCTTGTGGTTTAGTTTGCATGATGGTGTCCAGACATAGATTGGACATGATGATCTCAGAGGTATTTTCCAACCTAAATGTTTCTGTGATTGTGTGAAAGCCTGGTTCAAACTCTTGCTCTAGGTCAGGTAGTACAGACGTCTTCCCATGTCCTTTGTGCTTTAGCTGTGTAATGGAGGGCTGTCACTTTACTCTCCAAATGTAAATATTTAGAAATGTCTTGCGTTTTGTACCTATCAAGTAAATCACACTCAGCCTCACTCTCCCCCCAAAAGAAGAAAATAATGCCCTAAAATTGGTTTCCAGACAGACCTGGTATTTACGTAGTTGAATGACTGTTTTCCTGTGTGCAGCAAACCTCATTTTTCTTTCTGTCAGTCGTACAAGTTTATAGAAAAGACTGGTATGAACCACTTGAAACAGTAAGAATAGAGTTTTGTATTGAATTAAAAGACTATACCGTTGGACAGATCTTAATCTTGCAGCTATAGAATTCTTTGATTTTAACTTTCATTATGAAATTCTGACAGTATCCTTGTTAGATTTTGTAATCTGCATGAGTCTTAAAAGCTCAAAATCCAGGAAGTAAGCTGAAGTACTCAAACACATATTTTTAGCTTTGTGTACAATACTTTGGCAGATATAATTTTTGCAGGCTTGTAAATTACAATGTGTAGTCTTTCACTTACATTCTCTCTTTTAAATAGTAGGTAATTTCCTTTCTTCTAAAATGTTGCAAATTTTTCTTTTATATAGACCATAATACAAATAGATGCCACTCCTAACTTTTCAAAGCATTGGCTGTAGTGACATTGATACCTCTAATTGGGTGCAGAAATGGTTAATTTTTGTGCTGAGCAAGCAGAGATCCTCATTTGTATATCCTCAGGATATTTTGTACCACTTCAGGATCATATATCCAGATAGGAGATATAATTTTTTTTTTTTCATTCATATTGTTTAAATACAGTTCACATATAGTTTCAGCCTTACTGTTTTGTTTGCTTAACATTAATCTCATTAGGTTTAGGAGAAAGAGCACTATTTCAATAATCAGAATCTCACTGGAAACTTTACATTTAATAAGGACATAGCTTGAATAGATGGCACTTAGGGAATGAATGGATTACTGTAACCTGCAGTATTGAGCAAGAGTTGTCCTCAGGATAGAGTCCCCCTTTTCCATAACCCATGGCACAGGAAAACTTGAAGAGTGCATGCCAGTCTTCAGTGCATCATGGCTGTGGTTCTTCATTCACCTTCACAGGCAGCTGAACACAGAGGGCTCTCAGGATCCCGTTTGTGTTGGTCATAGGAACTGCTGTGGGGTCTATTTAAGGCAGCTTTGCCACTAAAAATAATATTTGTGTGGCTATTGTATTGGATTTTGGTTCAGCTGCCATTGGCTTGCAGAATTCTTGTTATTCCAAATGAAGCTGGAGAAAGTTTTAACACTTGGAAAATCCTAGCACCAGCCTCTTGAAATGTACAGTAAATGAACCAGTAGAAGGGAAAGTGATTATTCCCTTAATGAAGCTAGGCTATCCCAAATCTTTTGTGTTGAGATTGATGAAACTTTTGTAGCTTACTACTGTGCTCTCAGATGGTTTAAATACTGCAGTTTTTTAGCTTGTTGCTTCATGTGTTCATTGTTGTGGCAGCACTGCTTGTACTCTTAACCTGCCATAAAATTCAGAGTATTGCAATATGGCTTAATTCTCTCTCATGCATGATAACACTCAAAAATCTATTTATGTGAAGACCAACAAAATTTAAACTGCAATTCTGAAGTTGGATCTGGGCTTTTTAAGGCATTCTGTCTCTGTTTTGAAACATCCAAAAAGGTATTTGGCCACTTCTAGTTTAATTGCGGTTCTTCCTGATAAATCCCTTAAGAAATATTGATATCTGCTGAAGTAAGAAATCAAAAAAATCTGACAATATATTTTGATGCATTTTAGGGGAACTTTGTGACTTCTGGAGGTTGGTTTTCTGGATCTGTTGAAAAAGTTCAGTATAGAGTCCATACATTAGGGATGAATATTTTGCTGGGCAATACCTTTTTACATCATTCAGGTTTATTAATGTCAGAAAAGGAATTAAATATATCTCCATTACACATCAGGTTTTTGTAAGAGAATGCTTTTTAAGTACTCTAAACATGAAATAGTATCCTGAGGCATTTAGAAAACTTGGAAAGGTTGATCCGGAAATATTTTCCCCTTTATTTCAACAATTTTAATACTGCTGTAAAAGCATGCTCATTGTTCTGCTCTCTGTTTATCCTTAGACTAAAGTTATTTTTTACTCTGATAAATGGAAATCACCACTGTAATTAATAGTCTGAAATGGGTATATTTACCTGAACATGGGTTCATGCCTTCTTGCTAGATGAAGTATTTCTGTGAATTCTGTGTCCCCTGAGTGGAATACAGCTTTCCAGTGTTCCCACAGGGGTTGCCTTGCAGTACTGATCCTGAATACATGGAATTCCAGCCTTGGGAATGAGACAGGATTTCAGGAAGTATCTGTGTTTGGCAAACCAGTAGTTATATTAATTGCCACTAAGGAATTTTGATATCTTAACCAGTATTTTGTAAGATGTGGTCTTTCTGACAAAACTGCACATAAATACAATATAGCATGACATAAGGTAACTTTAGTGCAAGGCTTCAAACAAACACACAATCATCTGGACTGTACTTACTCTATTCCTAGTGCTGACATTATATTAATAATTTTGCCACTGACGTCAAGGGGAACAGGATGTCACCCTAGATAACAACCTTAGTGAAGTCAGTCTTTTTAAATGAAGATTAATTGTTGGGGCCCCATACTTTGTACATCCATGTTTAGATCTCTTCCTCTGAATGCTTTGATGTCACACAGCAAGTTTTGTGCTTCTTTGTATAGTTTGAGGTGGTATTTATCTGAAAGAATTCTTTTGCTGTAGTAGCAGACACTTGGGAGCATCTGTGTGATCTGAGAACATCCTAGGTTGCAGTAGTTTGTAATGCCTGCTGGAAACCAGTGTGCTGCCTGTAATGCACTGAGCTGTGGGTGCTATGGAAGAGCATCTGAAATGAGGGTGGCAGAGTCAAGTTATAGCACACTTGTACCATCTACTGCTTTTTAACTCTTCATTAATTTTCCGGTGGTTATCTAGGATGGCACTAGTAAAGGAGTTTCCGTGCAGTTCTTAACTGCATGTAATGCTTAAAGGGCTACTTGAATTAGTTTTCCCCCTTCTCCTTCATTCTCCTCCTGTCCAGGAGCAGTATTCTGTATGCTGATTCAATAGCACAGAGTATGTAGCTGTACTGAAGCAGCTGACTTTTACTTCAGAACTGGTTTTGGTTCTTACTAACAGCAACACCAGGGAAATGAAGAAGGATTACCTGTACCAACAGCCAAATTGTGAGAGTTTATGCCTGAGGAGTCTGGAAATAATTGTAGAGAGAGTTGAAATAAATGACCAAGGGAAGAAAAAGGTTGCAAAGTGGCAGTAATAGATGGTTTCAGGAAGCTTAAAGAAGTAAACAAACAGAAATAAGACAGTCTAATACTATATTTGTCAAATTATTTGCAATATAATCTTTTTGTGCAAAACTACTGAGTTCTTTTATAGTGGACACCCATCTAAATACAAGCACATAGCTAAAAGTTACTAGGATAGAGAAAAGTAGACATAATTGGTTTTGATCTTAGTGGTTTCAAATGGATTTGAGCAAAAGACTAATGAAAAGTAGATAGCTAATTTGATAATGGTGTTCATCTAAATGAATACAGACCAAAGTCATTAACAATAGCAATAAGGCATAAGACAAAAATTACACTCTCTATCTTGCATTAAATTCTTTTTTATAAAACTGTGATATGTAAGGGTTCTTATTTCCCAACCTTATTTCCCATCCATATAACTCACTAAGGCTTGAAACTCCACAGAAATCAAAGTTGATCACTGCCTATTGATTTGCATCTACATTCAGCATTCTATGCAGTTGTCAGCCAGTTTCTCTATTGGACCAAAGACAGAAGAATGAGGCTTTTCTAAAAGATATCTGCAAGGTTTTCTGTTGGAGGCTCAGGAGAAAGAGGCACACAAGAATAGCTTAGACATGTCTGAGGGTTCTGGAGGTCGAGGTGACCCCGAGATTGTAAAAAGTCTTTTTCTCCCAGCCCGTGCAGCCAAAGAAGAAGTCAAAATGCGTAGGGTTGGCTTCTCAAGGTTGTTTATTTTTACTTATCTGTAACATGCTTTCTCAAGGAGCTGCTGTCTGCCTAGCAGGTCAGTCTGTGACAGACTCCAACCCCCTTGGCGTGGTGTTACCATTTTATACTCAAAACTACGTGTACTATGTTTACAATAACGAGCCAATATCTATCATTTATGTTGTACAGTGTTTCTCTGCCTTAAACCAATAGAAAAATGCCACCATAACAGCAAGACATGAAGGGCAAGAAGAGGAAGAAGAAGGTCAGGAATGCCCAAATGCCTCCATCTTGTCCCCTTGAATCCCTTATTTTAAATCCCTAAAATTCTACTTTTTCACCCTGTGTTAATTCAACTACCGTACTACTCAAACCCTTCTGGCTTGAAATTCCTTATACGAAGTTGGCAGCCTTTTCCATGGGCTAAAATCAAAGCCACAGATGTTTTTGACTTTGTGCCAAGGTCTCTGAGCCCCCTGCCAGGGTGTTGAGACAGCCAGGTTAGCCAGAGGGATGTTCTGGATTCCCACAGACATGCTTAAAAGTAATTTAAGTGCATGGTGTTACTTAAATCAGGATGTACCACTTAATGTTTATTTTGGAGTTACCAAACACCAACCTATTAGAAAAAATGCTTGAAAGAATATCAGAAAAGCTGCAGTCTGCATCTTACTAAAAATGTGCTTATGACTGTGTTTATGACTGTGGACAAGATGTACAGGGAAAATGGACAGATTCAGATTTTTCAGAGGCAAAAGGTGCAGTTTTCCAGTAATCTTCTTTGCTGAGTCACCTGCTCTGATATTTAAGGTAGTTACCTGGTAAGTGAACTGATCAGTTGAGTGGAGGAAAGATGTTAGATGTTAATGGGCATGCCAGAGAGAAAATGTAGCTGAAGTTGTGGACCTGAGAGGAAAAATACGTGACTGGTTGGTGGGAAAAACAAGAGAAAGCTTTTAGTCTAGATTATGGTTTCATAAAATTCTTTGATAAGGGCAGCTGTTCAGTTAGCAGTTGATGTCCTGTCAGGGTGATCACTTTATCCCAGAACAGTATTTCTGTTTACACTCTTCTGTTTGTGTGTTGCCTTTTTCTTCTTGGCGGTGGAGTCATTTGCAGAGCATATTCAGACCTACAGTCCTACAATCTGAATAACAGAGAGAAACCTGTGTACTATGTCTGAATGCATATGGGCATGAATTTCAAAAACAAACATGTCATTCTGACTTGTTGCTTAAAGATCTTCTGCTCCTTTTAAGCTTCCAGCTAGGTCAGGCTGATGTTGAATTAGGCTGGTGAAGTGTTGCCCCTCATATGGAGAGAGAAACAGAAAATATTCTTCATGTCTGTGCTGCCCTGTCCTCCTTTGGTTGCCCCACAGAGTGCTGAATAGCTTTAGGCAGATGTAATTACACCAGCACCCATTCTTCAAGGGAGCTTGACTTTTCTGGACTTCTCCCAAGCCTGGATGATTTTGCAATAATTTACAGACTGTTTGTATAACTGTGCAGTGCTTTGGGAGGATCATGAGGCCTTTAATTTACCTTGTGTTTTGTAAAGCATAGGAGTATTTGAATAGATTAAATTCTCAAATACTGTGTTTTGACTCAGAAGACAGTGATATATAAGTGAAATATATTTGCAAAATGAAACAGAATTTTTCAAGGAAATATGTCTTGAGCCTTTAAAGATTAGGAGATTTCATTGGCCCTATCTACCACATAATTTTCCAAAAATATTTTAGTTTATTAGTCATGTGTTCCGTTAGCATAATAAAAACCTATGTTAATGTGACCTAGCAGAGATTTTAATCAAACCCATCAAGTGTTGAAAAGGAATGTCTTCTTTAGTACACAGCAATTGGGCAGAATGATTGTACACTGTGGTGGCATTGCAAGGTGCAAATGTTGCAAATGACTGTTTTTAACTAAATAGTGAGCACCGGGAACATGTGGGGACCGTGGCAAACTGGCAGAATAAAGACCTTTTTTCATTTATTGTAATTGCATTGTAATTGTTTTTTCATTTCATTATAATTTATAAATTATTTTTCATAATTCTATTTCATTCCTGAAAAAGAGGAATAATTCATGTGTTCATGCTGAATTCAGTTAAGGAACTTTTACCTAATTTGTGGTAATTCTTAAAAGTGCCATGCTGCACTTGGTTTTTGTGGTCTACAGGAAACAGGACATGTATTCTCTTACCTTAACATTTTCTTAGGGGTGTAATTTTTGCTTCCCATTCCTGTTTAATATTAAAGGTTAGGATTTCAAATATTTATGATAGATATATCAGTGATATTTTTGTTTATGAAAATGCTCATGATGGTGAAATAACTAAGATAAAATGCCCCTAAATTCCACTGTAAAAACCTATATTTCTCTATCTGTAGCATTTTGACTGTAGAATACTTTATATGTTATATGTTCATGAGGACTGAATGGCATACTTCTGTGCTTGTAAAGTTTTTTTTTGCATTATCAGGGTTGGAAAGGAATTAGTTTTGTTGTACACGTTGTCTGGTTTTGGATGCTGTTCTTGATCACTTTTATCTATAAATGACAACAGCTTTTAAAAAAATGTAAATGTTTACTTGCAGTTTTTCAAATAAGATTTATGTGACTCCTGCTGGTTTGGTTTTGCTTGAGTTAAGCTACAAAGCTTTTCTTGTAATACTGTGCAAACCTTTAGTCTGAGGTTACTAAATCTGGTTAGTCAACAGTAAGGCACCAGAAGAGCGAGAACAGGTGAAGAGGTAAAAAAATGAAGTAACAAATTACAGTGGTCAAATACTGGGATAGCACAAAAGCTTTGTATATGTGGCCCTTGTGCATATAAACACTATAAAGACATTGATCATAGAAAATGCATTAAGATGTTGAGGTCCAGTTGTTGACATTAAGGTAATCTTATTAGTAATCTTAGGTAATAATGTGATTGCCTAATGACTTACAAAAACTACTCTGGCAAAAAAGAAGAAAAAATTCTTTGCTGAACTCAAACGTATTTAATTAATCACAACAACAGGGTGTTAACTGTGTAATTCCATTAATCTGTATTGCTAAATGGTGCTGCACGTTTCTTTTATCTCATACCTCGATATGAATACACTCACACAATCATAGGTGTGCATATATACGTTTAAATACAAATCTATGTACAGGTTGTATGTGTATATATAAATATACATGCACATATATGAGCAAAATATATGGAAATGTGCACAAATGTTTACATACAAAGGATACGTAACTGCAAAGTAAAGTCAAATTTTACTGGTTTCTATATTAAGGAGTTGCAGCCAGTAATTTTTAAAGTCAGTGGACATCCTTTGACTGCAGATGGATGTGCAGAACAGATGAATCATAAGTTCACAGTGAAAAAAAATTAGTATGCAGTGAAGGTACGGATGTTGAAATTTAAACTGAAAATGAGAGTGAAGTTTATTAATTGTAAGTCTGCCGTGCTGTGATAAAAGACAGATTGGTTGGTTTCTTACCGCCCAGCTGATGTGCATCAGAGTTTTTTCATTATCAGCACCTGCATCAGGTTGTTCTTACTGACAAGATTGATATTTATTTTTTTACATGGTTAGAATGAAAAAGAAATTCTTTCTCTCCCTGTACTAATCTGTGCTCTTTGAGATGAATTCTGGAAGTCTTACTTTAAGTTAATTGTCAGGCTTTAAGCTTGTCTTTGTGCTCGCTCTTCTCTTTGAGTGATGATTTCTTCTCTGGCCCGAGCTGAATACTAGGAGAATAGTTTTTTTGTGTAGGTTCTCACAGGTGGGATATGCAACAGCTAAAGCTTTCAGTTTGCTCTCCAAGCATAATTGGTACCTACAGAGATGTAGCATATCTCATGCTGTCTTCCTCTATAAATGTTAACAAATAGGTTGTTATTGCAGCTGTTCAAAAACATGGAATACCTTGTTCTTTAGTCAATCGCATTCTAAACGCAGCCTCGTCATAAGGAGGAGATGAGAAAAGGGGCTCTGCCAGTGCACTCTCCAAGTCTGCTGGAGTCAGATTAGCAATATGTGGAAGACCATGGAGGTCTGCTGCTCTGACCAATGGTGCAGGAAGAGAATTATGTAGCATCAAATACTGGACAGAGAAAATAAACTGGGAAAAGCAGACGGTGGTGCTTTTTTTTTCCCCCCCTTCCCTGCTTTGTTCTTTTTGTTACTGGAATCCTAGTGTTTTTGCAACAATACTTGATTAAATGGCTTCAGACATAATTGACTTCTTGTTTTGCATGTCTGTATCCCTTTTAAGGAATGCCTCTGTAGGGAAAATAAAGATATTTGAAAGATTAGAGATGTCCAAGAAAATGGCCTTTTGGTGAGAAGAACCTGTGTTGTTTTTTCTAGCAGTAGAAGAGATGGTTCTGTTTATTAAACTTTGCATACCATCTGATGCTTCATATTTTTCCATTTGATTTCCTGCAGGGTGATTTCACTTGGAACAGCATGTCAGGGCGCAGTGTTCGGCTGAAGTCAGTTCCCGTTCAAAGCCTCTCGGAGCTGGAGCGTGCTCGGCTGCAGGAAGTGGCTTTTTATCAGTTGCAGCAGGACTGTGACCTGGGCTGTCAGATTACTATCCCCAAAGGTAAGGGCTTGATAAGCTGTCTCTGTTTAGATTGTTAAGCCACTGATTTCGTATCACAGCAGTAAACACTGGGTTTTTCTTATTCCACAGATACTGTCTTCCATTTCAGTTTTGCCTAACCACAGTCATTATGTAAAAATGATGAATAAAGTTGTTTGTCTTCTGTGTCCAATTTGGGCCACCTGGGGGTGGATCTGGGGATCGTCTGATCAAGGGCAGATGTCTACAGGGTAGATAATCTAAATCAGACCCATTCATGCCAGGATGTCTTAATACTCAACTGGGAGAAAAATGCTTTTCTTATATTTCTGGATATCCAGAATTAAATGTCTATGTAGGTCAGGTAGATCTTACCATAGAAGTGGTTTTCTTTACTCTGTATAACACTGTCTGTGAAGGAAGCCAAATGTCACTAGTTCAGAGAGACAGTGAAGATATTTATGTCAAATAATATGAGTCCTGCCCAAGTTTTCCTAAAGAAAATGGTGCTTAATTCCTAGAAAACAAGTTAATTTTCAGCATAAAACATCAAACTCCTAGGAAACAGGAGGTTAAATGAAAAGGAGGAGCTCAGCTGTCGGAACCCTGATGCAGGATATGTGCATGTGGTAGATCTGTACTTAGGTTACCATGGAAGAGATCTAAACCTCACTAATGAGAAAGTTTCTGTTGTTTCCCATAGGCTGTGGATCAAACATAGCAGAGATAGCTGTTGTGCAGTCATCTGCAAGTCTGGCTTTCCTGTTTTTTCTTTGCAGTTGTGTACTTACATAAGGAATAACAAGGGATCACTGAATTCTCACCTTTGACCAGAGGGACTGTGTGGTAGCATATACACAGTGATGCCACAGGAGCACTTTTTTAACGAGTCTAAGTTAAGCAGAAAAATAGTTGTCCAGCATGTGAAAATAATGATATAGAAAAGAACAAATGTGAAAGAGACAGGCTTTTGTATTCATCAGCTATTTAGGATCTGCAGAAAACTCCTGCCAAAACCAACAAAGTCCAACTTCATGCATACAGGAAGGCATCAGTTTGTACGGAGATGTATTTAATCAATTTCTTCAAGCCTCACCAGCTTCCCTAGTCCCTAAAAAAACAGTTTGATCAACAGGAAGACAATTTAATAGTATATTCATAGGAGGAACTGGAACACTAAGGGCATTCCAATGCTTTCTGACAGTCTGAACTGCCAATGGCTGTTCCTGAGGCAGATGAAAATACACATATGGAAGTCCCACATATGTGGATGGATGTGTGTATATCATCCAAGACAATCGAGTATACAGATTCATGGAATAGCTTAGTTTGGAAGGGACCTTAAAGGTCATCTAGTCAACCCACTGCAATAAGCAGGGACATCTTCAGCTAAACGAGGTTGCTCAAAGTCCCATCCAACCTGGCCTTGAATATTTTCAGGTGTTGGGTATCTACCATCTATCTGGGCAACCTGTTGCTGTCACCTTCACTGTAAAATATCTTTTTTACACTTACTCTACCCTCTTTTTTTCTAAAACCATTACCCCTTTTCCTGTTGTAATAGACCCTACTAAAAAGACTGTCCCCATCTTTCTTTTAATCCCCCTTTCATTACTAAAAGGCTACGCTAAGATTTCTCCAGTCTTCTTTCTGTGAGCTGAACAACCCCAACTCTGTCTTTGTAGGAGAGATGCTCCAGCCCTCTGATGATTTTTGTGGCTCCCCTCTAGACCTGCTCTATTAGGTCCATGTCCTTGCTGTGCTGAGTACCCCAAAACTGTGTGCAGCTCTCCAGGTGGGTCTCACCAGAGTGGAGCAGAGGAGCAGAATCCCCTCCCTCACCCTGCTGGCCACACTGCTTTGGGTGCAGTGCAGGACGTGTTTGGTTTTCTGGGCTGCAGGGGCACACTGCTGGCTCATGTCCAGCCTCTCATCCACCAGCACCCCCAGTTCCTTCTGGGCAGGGCTGCTCTGAATCCGTTCAGCTCTAGCCTGTGTGGATGCCGAGAGCTGTCCAGCTCCAGGTGTGGGACCTCATGAGGTTTCCCTGGGCCCAGTTCTCAAGCTTGTCCAGGTCCCTCTGGATGTGACCCATCCCTCAGGTGTGGCAACCACACCACTCAGTTTGCTGTCGTTGGTAGATTTTCTGAGGGTGTACTCAATGTCTCTCTCTGTGTCGCTGATGGAGATACCACACTGTGGTGGCACCAATATGGACCCCTGAGGAACACCACTTGTCACCAATCTCTATCTGGACATTGAACCATGTTCAAAACTTTGAGCTTTGGAGAGTGAGTATTGCTTTCATGTTCTGCTTGCTGTTTCCTGCAGGGACTGCCATGAAAGGCCAAATATTTGGGGTGTCTTTCAGGTTTGAATTACACACAAGAGTTATTTTTATTTTCACAGCATGTATATACACGGGTAAATATAAAACATGAAATTAGTTTTAGATATATTGAGTCTGAAAAGTGTAATTGTAAGCATAGAAAATAAGCAAGAATATAAATTTCTGTTAAACATTTAAAAATTAAAGGCATTTGAAAAAGTCAGGAACTCCAGGCTACTGTTTCATCTTTACTGCAGGCCCCATCATTTCATGTATCTCATGGCTCAGTTTGAATGAGAAATAAACTGGCTATTCAGTTCTGCTCTCCAGTTTGGATGTACCAATGAGATTATTAAGAAGCAAATAATTTCACATCTGCATTCTTGCTTTGAATGACCAGATAATGAAATTTTCTGTGTTTTAAGGTATACATCACAAAGGAATAGCCAGTATAATTGAGTTTTAAAAGTTGTAATACCATCTATTGAGGGAAGTGAAGGTAATAGCTAGAATTAAGATACATTTAGTATTTAACTGTCCATACTGTTTCAAAGCTTGGCACCAGTTTTGACAACAGAAATAAATAATATTTTGAAGTGGATATATATAATAATCAGTCAGTCCATCATGCTACATCTTTGCTGGTACTTTGGTAGGAGAATAAGAATCTACCATGTTCTGAAATTATTACAGATTGGTTTAGGCCCTTTGCAGAGACATTCTGAAGTCCAGTTCATGTTCCTATCACTTTTAAATGTGTGGAATGAAAATTTATGGCAAGAGTTTACAGGCAGCTATCCAGTTAATCATCACAGTTGAACATCATGTGTAAACTGGGAATTTCAAGTTTTATCTATGTGAAGCTGTCTTGGGCACTTTGGGCATGCAAGAATGCAAATAAAATTAAATTCCATCACAGCCATCAAGTTAAAACCAGACTCAAGTTAAAAACAGTTAGGACCATGAGATGTAGAACTAGTACTGTCTGAGAGAAATAGAGGAGGTCTGTAGGTCTGGAGAGATCCAGAAAAATGAAACATGTACTCTACAACTCTCTTCTACTTCAGAGACTATCATATGAAAACATTAATGAGTGGAGGCAAGTGGAACTATTTATGTATTAGAAATTTTAGAAAGCTGTGTATAGAGTTGGACTTCTTTGTGGTTCTTTGGCTGCTTTTCAAAGCTTGCTAGAGAATTACATTAGAACATGCATGTGCCTGCTGGGCATTTGCTTCCTGCAGGTATTTGAATAATGGCATTTGCTGGCATAGGTATGGTGAAAAGCAAAAATTCTTTGTTCATGGCTAACAAGTGTTTGTGCCAAACATGCTTGCATGAGGTTACACCAGAGTACAAATGCCTCTACCTTATCTTTACAACTACAGACATGCTGGTACTGGCTGCTTCTTTATAATGCTTCAGTCCTGCCATGCTCAGAAGGTCCCTTTGTCACAGCTAGTGCAGTTTACCTGTTCCAGGGCTCATTTGGCTATTCCCACACTTATGTAGGAATGCATAGACTGCATATGAGATACCTTATATGTAATCCCTCTCCTTCACTGTATTGGGGCTATTCCTGTTAATGAAGAGCATTACCAACATCTCCTTGTAAAATATCCTGTGGTCACAGAGGAGGGATCACCACCTACAGGAATTTCTTTAACCAGCATGTCATATGCTACAATTGCAGTAAAGCAGATAATTCAAATGAGTTCAAGTTGATCAAGAGGTACTAATATGATATGTGATATATGATGAGATGTTTCACATTTGTTTCTTCTTGTCTTGCTTTTCTGCATATATTTGTTTCTTGTTGTCTTGCTTTTCTACCTTTTATCTTCCAAATTCTGTAATCAACTCCTTTTGTACTCCTATGTCATTCCCCTGTTTGCCACCAGAAACTAAACCAAGAATAATTTATCTTGTGTTGGTTAGTGTGTTAAGTTGCAAAAGGATGTAATTTCTAGGCAAAGCATTACGCAGTTTCTTGACCAATGCAATTACTCTGTAAAAGATTTTTAATTTGCTGACATTCTGAATGGCACAACAGTACCATTCTGCTAATGCTTCTTTGCAGTTCATGTTTACAATATAGTGTGTCTTTTCTCATTTCACTGAGGTCAATCTTCTCTTTAAAATAGGAATAAAAATGGTGATGCAACTCATTTTAGGTGTGCTTACTTTTTGGTGACATTATGATTTTTTGTATGTACTTGCACACAAATAATGAGAAAAGTGAACCTTTTGCAGAAGGTCTTCACAAGCAAATGCTAACTCGAGTTAGATGGCTTCTGCAGAGTAAAATTGGGATCAGAGCAGCAGAAGAGCTCATTTTCTTCTGTTCATTGGCTCCAGGTATCTCTTGAGCTGAGAGGCTGTTGAATGAGGTTTGATTGGATCAGTTTCCTAAATATCTCATATCTCCTAGAGCATCTGCCTGGGTTTTGAAGGTATGAAGGGAACCTTTTGGTGAAGGGGCTTGAATAGGATTTGAAACTCAGGGATCACATTTGGGTCTTCGCTTTATTAAAGAAGACAAAATGACTTCTTGTGTTCTTTCCAGTTCCTAACAGAATGTTGTCTTCTCAGCTTTGCAGTGGGGTTGGAGGATTTGTGGAGAGCAAGAATAAATGAGGAGAGCATTTGGGGTTGTGTGTGGTTCAGTGGTGGTTATGCTGGTGCTGAGTTGACAGTTGGACTGGATGATCTTGAATGTCTCTTCAAACCTTGATGATTCTTTGATTTTGTGATGTTTTGGGAGAGAGAAATTAATTTTTAACTTTACTGTCAAATCTGGTTCCCGGGTCATTTGTGTAGTTGTAATTAATAGGATGTAAGGGTAGGTTTAGAAGCCTAAATGCAGTCCCAGTCATCTAAGGAAAGTAATTTTAAGGGGAGCTGCTGCTGCTTGAACATGTGCTGGTGTATGTTTTTTGCATGCAAATTTTGTGACATGTGACACCGTGCATCTGCTCACATGAAGTGAGCATTGGTCTCCTGTACAACTTGTTTTAGTAAAGGTGACTTTCAAGAAGGAGGGCTGGATAAGTGTGTCATTACAGACTGAGAGCTGAGACAACCCTGTCTCTGAAATGAAGGAAAACATGGCTGGGCTTTCTGAATTTTTACCATTCATTTGTGTACTTTGCCTCCAATACATTCCAGTTAAGCTCTGAATAGAAATGGGAATTAAGAGTTACACAATTCTATGCTTCTTGTTTGTTTTGGCAGGGCGTACTTCTTTCAATCTGTTTTTTGCTTACATTACTTGCCATTATATTTCATTATTCATTTTCCTTAACACTGAGAGTGACTATGATTTTTATCTGGGCTTGCATTTTTGTGCGGGCTCCAAAGTGCTCATTGTTTTTAATCACTGACCATGTTGCATACATTATAGCTGTTGTGGCAGTGGAAAACATCTAAGTAAACTGTAGCATATACATTGTGGAGGTACAGGCTTAGGGACTGGCTGCTTTTGGACTGGGGTCAGTGTATCTTCTGAGGGAAAAGGCTTATTACCACCCCTCTTACTGCCAACCTCTGCTGATTCTTCTCATATAAATACTGTCTCTGGCAGGGGCTTATGATTCCATGGATTTTCTTTCAATGTAGTAGAGTTCATGAAGATTATATTTAAGACAAGTAAGGCTGAGATAAATTCTCCTCCTTTATGCTACATTAGTAAATCTTAGCTGTGCTGTATCAGACGAAGTGGTCAGAGATAAAAACCATTTAGCTTGCTGATTTTCAGACTGAAACGTCTCACCTGTGCCCTCCAATTCAAATATTTAATAGAAAAATGTATTTTTCCAGGGATTCCTTTTTTCATCCTAAGAAAACAAAACCAAGTATCTCTCAGTCTGGGAAGAAAAAAAAAAAGAAATAAAATTGAGTTAATGTTTTAAGCTAGGAGAAGTCCCAGCTGCTGCAGGGTAGAGGTTGTGAGACACAATTTTGAACTATGCCACATAGGCATTTATCAAAGTGAAGGTGACAGGAGTTTTTCCAGGCAGAGAGATAAGAAAACAAGGAAAAAAACTTTTAAATTTTTTTTCTCCCAGTTAGGAAATATGCAGAAATTTTTTGTTGGGATATTTTCTTTCGAATTCACTTTTTTGCCACTCTTGAGAAAATAACAAAATGGAAATATATCAAGCTTACAAGAATATAATTTTTATAACACTGTAACAGGAGAAATAATTTATTATCTCAAAACTTAAGAAGGAGGGATGTTCCTTTTTTTAATTTTTGCTGTGAGGCAGTTTTTTAAATAAAAGACTATGCCGTGCTCAGCAAATTGATTTCCGAGATTTTATTGTATCACATAGCATGTTTTACATGTCTCTGAAAGCTTTATTCAACTTATCTATTCTGTTAATTAGAGGCAAGCTAATAGGTTTAAAAGGAAAAGAATTTGTTCATTACAAAAATCACTATGAACAAAAGAAAGCTTGTCTTTTTACTAAATAGTATTTTGTGAATAGCTAGGAGCTTTGATTGAGAAGCAGTGTGCATTTTGATGGTGCTATATGAACACAGAACAGAGGTAGAAAATGCTGTAGGCTTCACAGGAAAATCAATGGCACTGATAATGTAAATATGACAAAATAAATTTACAACTTAGCACATTTGAAATAAAGATTTGTGTAACTTCTGAGAAACCTCCCTGTTGTGTAGGTGTATTTTGTGGAGAGAGAGGAAAGAATGAGGATAGGGATGGACATTGAAGGAATACTTAGCTGTGGAGCTCGTTGGGCAGGAGTTCTGACAGGCAGGAGTCTTTCAGTTCCCTTCATGGTGAAGGAAAAAGATCTTGCTTAAATTCCTAAGGTAAATAAGGAAATATTACAATCCGTGATTCCATATACAAATATCATGAAAAGTTAGAGAAGATGGAATCGTGACCAGGGTTTTTCATTACTAGGGCAGTTACTTATTTAGATGCTGTCTGTTGTACATCTAGGGTACTGGTTTTGAAACATCAGATCCAGAGGCTGCTGTGAGATATATTTGATATTATATATGCACCACATGTATTTGATGTTATGTCCTGTAGAATTTAAAAATTACTTCTGAGACAAAAAAAAAAAACCTATCTAATGTAGTTTCTTTAGGAGTACACTTGAAATAGCTATTGACTTGAAGTACATATAAGTATATTTGGTATTTTGTCTATATTACTGTCAGACATGAAAATCTCAGCTTTCATTTTAAAACATTGATTGTGACCATTGGCCTTATTCAAAAGTTGAGATACGTAATAGAGAGAATCAGTGATGGGAAGCAAAATACACACGAAAAGGCTCTAAAACTGCTTTGCAAAATTATTTCAGGATTTTCCTTTGAGGGAACACTAGTGTAACAGAGACATTCTTGGATGTGTTCTGCCATATCTGTCTTTAACACTTCACATAGTACTTACCCTTTGATTCTGAATGCCCATCTGGGCTGTCCTGGTTTTGCCAATAGTCAAATGTATACGTCCAGTGATTTGATAGTGACTTGTGAACTTGTTCTTTATTGTGGTTCAAAACCAAAGGATAAATGCCCATAAATATATGCCAGGGAAAAAGTTTTTGAACCTTTATTAACAATACTGACATTGCAGCCTACCAGTTTCATGTTCTGCTTGCCTTTGGCAGTGCTTTGCCGACATGGAACATCAGTATAATATCTATTCTTCCAGTATACTTCTTCAAAAATTTCAGTTGAAAATCACTTATTTCTGTTATCTTGTGTGTGTTGCTCCTTTCAGCAGTGCATTAGGGAATATTCCTGATGATTTTTTTCTTGTCTTAGGTAGAAAAATTTTCTCTAGTTTTTCCACAGGCATGATTTAAGTGCAGTTGTGGTTGGTGCCAGAAGCGTAATGTCTCTAGATGCTGATTAGGAAAGATAAAGTGACTCCAGATAGATTTATTTTATCAGAGCTGTGGTACTATATATATCTTTGTGTTAGGCTTTTACACTGAAAAGGCTGCCTTGAGATTTAATGGAGATGTAATCTCCTGCTGAAGGATTTTAAGAATAGATTAGACAGATGTCCACGTGACTCTGTTTCTGTGCAGGAAGTCAACCCGAGTGTTCTGTGCAGAGCTTGTCGTGTCTTTTTTTTTTCCTGTGTAGTTTACATTTTCAACACCTGTTTCTGTTATGATTGATGATACAAAGGACAGGTAATCACTACAAAGAAACATTATTAGGAGTAAGATCCGTTGGTCATTTTTCAGGGGGATAACAGCTCAGTTATTTGAGCAGCAAACTGTCCAGTGATAGACCTGCTGCACCATGATTTCACTTCCACACACTGAGAGCTCCTTTCTCATTTCATTTCTTCATTACACCTCTGAGCAGGATTACTGTGGGACTAGTTTAATTAGTCCCAGGGGGAGTAAGTTATGAAAGATGTTTCAGTTTCTTATGTAGCTTCTTTAAGGTGAGAGTCTGCGGACATACTTACACAAAGGAGTCATAACAATTAGGCAATGCTCAGAAGGCAGTGGAGACCTGGGTGCCCTGAACCATCTCTGTGACCACTGACCAGAGGGTTAGAGGGATTTCCTCTTCCTTTGAAAAGCTCAACTCATGTTCACGCCGAGAGCACTGTGGGGGGAAAGATCTGAGCTGTAAAGAAACTTGGTTGCTTCTTCATCTGCCAGTACAGGTGTGCAAGTGACTTTATTGATAACAATAAATCCAAGGCCAGCTGGTGATTGGATCTGTTCTGGCCCTGGCCCACCCTGTAGTGTTTGGATTGACGGTAACTCTCTTTATCAAATTGATAAGGATTATAGCAATAGCAGCAAACTACTCTCTCCTCTCCGTGTTATAAAATTACTTTTTATTTAAGTAGTTGAAGCCAGGAGGCAGTCAATTTCTCCCCCTCCCCACCCCAACACTGCTTCCCCAGTGAACGGAAAGTAGTTTTAGAGCTTGTATTTGTATTTTTCTATCTCAAACTACAGCATCAAGGCTCCTGTTTGGTTTTCATTTGGTATTTTGAATTTTTTTTCAGTACAGCTAAAATACTTTCATTGACTGTAGTTGTTTTCATTTATTAGTATAGTTAATTTTAACCTTTTTTTTTTTTCCTGTTTTAGTGTTGACAGTTTTTCTGGGTTATGAAAGCACTCCAAGAAGGGGGTGTTGTTCAGTCTTTCTCCAAGCTTTCAAACCTCTGTCCATCAGTACAGTTGCGGAGTGTCTTCCACTTAGAGAAAAGGACAGCAGCGAGGTCCCCGATGTATCACAGGCTATTTAAGTCAGGAACTTTCCTATCTTTGGAGATTAGGGAAGCTCCTGTCACACTGTGGATACTGCTATGATGTGAAAAAGTAGCGTCTATATTTTGTCTTACACCTGCTACTTGAGGTTACTGTTTCATGAATCCTGTCATCGGTGTCAATGTAGCAAACGCCCTGAAGCCTACAAGGAGTGGTTCCCTCTGATTTCCCTATGCCTAGACACATTAAAAATTTTACTTCCATTATTAACACAAGGCATGTGTTCCATCAAAAGACCTGGACCACTCTCTACGACTTTTTTTTTTTAAAGGTTTTATTGGGGGGTGGGAGGTGGGGTTTTGATATTATTTTGTTGCATTACTGTGACTTGGGATTTCTTATGACATGGGAAATCCTGTGCTAATGTAGGTGCTGAAGCAAGCAGAGCTGTGTATGAGTTGAAAATCTGAGTGTGTTTATGCACAGGGAAGTCAGACCTGGCATCTGTATCTGTTTTCCCTCTCCAGGAATTTGCCTGTTTTTTGCTGCTTTCCACTCACAGCTACATACAAGGGCATTTGACCTTTCCTTCATAATCCTCTAAAGGCTGCCAGGTAGCTTTGCCTGGGTTTTTTGAGTTAATTCCATCATCCCATCTATGTATGGCAGCAGCAGCCATTTTTCCAATTCTAGTATAGAAAAGCACTTGAGCAGCTGTTTATTTTTGTATCAAAATGAGGTGGTTTGGTTGTTTTTTTTTTATGGGGGTCCAGCTAAAGCAGCTCCCAGACAATTATAATTTAGTGTTTGGATTCTAAAACTCACTGAATATCTTGTTCTATAGAGTTTGTAATGCAGCCATCTTAAATGTATTATTAGTTAAAAAAATATTTAAATGGCAAAAAAAACTATTTATGTTTTCATTAGAGTAATGACAAAATAACTGAAGAGGATTTTTCCCCCTGACTTCTCCAACAGAGTTACTTCTAGTCAATAGATCAAATGCAAAAAGATTAAAGAATACTTTAAACAAAAAAATCAAATTAAAAGGAAAGATAGCAAACTTTATTCATCATTTTGTTGTGGTGGTTTGAAAAATTCTGCAACTATTAAAAATTCTGTTATTTTAAGGATATTTATACACAGCTTGCACAAACAAGGCAGGCATCCACTTTGTACTTGCTGAATTGTTTCTTCTGGTGCAGCTGTGCTGTGTTCATCTGTAAGACCTGCAGCTTCCTGCACAGCAGGAGTTGCAGTGGCCTGGGCAAGCCTGGGAAGCTGCTCCTTCCCAGTTCTTCTCCTTTCATGGGTGGGCTCTGACATCCCTCTCCCTCTGGCTGTGGCTTCAGGAGCCCTGACCTCACTCCAGAGCTCAAATCCCATATTCCCTATCAACTTAGGTTTGGTTCTCACCCTTAGAATATGTTGCACCTGCATTTGCCCACCAGTTAATGCAAGTCTCTTCATGACAGAGAATCATGGAAGAACATATTTGAAAATATAAAAGTAGTTATTTCTTTGCAACATATATATTTGGAGACTAATTAAGTCCTTAAATGCACCAGGGAACATGTCGGCAAATGCCGTGGAAATATCATGTTTTCTTATGATTCCTCTAGCCACAGGAGTTGGGTAGTATTTGCTATCTGAGTTAGAGCAGTGACCAAAGTTGTTGTTTTGTTGGTTGTGGTGGTGCTGGTTTTGTTTTTTTGTTGTTTGGTTGGAGTTTTGTTTGTTTGTTTGTTGGGTTTTATGTGAAGGAGAGTTAATACCTATCTCACTGCAGTTGTAGTCTATATTTTTTATAGAAATAGGCCTTGCAAATATGTTTCAATAGAAATATTACATTTTTCTATATTTGAGTCTAGTTTGGAACTACACTTTTCAGATTTGTTTTCCTAAAAGACAAGGCAGTCAGTCTACTGGTAATATGCTCAGCTAGTATAAATTGATATATTGCCTTTGCCTTCAGAACAGCTGTTCAGTATCAACTGATGTGTATAAAAAAATCTATTAGTACCTGGCAAGCAAATTAATGTAGGGTTGGTTGTTTGGGAATTTTTAAAAAATTTGTATCAGAACCACAGGAGGTTATTGTGAACTGTTATTTGATAAATAAAACTGTAGTTCCTGTAGGGATGCAGCTTTCTTTTTAAGTAGGTGATATTTCCATCAGTTTTGCCTTCTAGATTAGTTCCATGGAAACTTATGAATACATTCTAGATAAATAATTTAATTTGTCTACCAGTATTACTAAATTCTTACTGTTCAACAGTAAAGAAATTGTGTATAGTGCAGCTTTTAAACTGTCAGCAGCTAAATCACTTAAAACCTGCACAGCTGGACTTCATAATTTGTCTGTGTTTCATTCTAACAATTAGTAGTGCCTTAGCCCAGAGAGACTAAAGCCTAGGCCTGAAGAAGATGCACTAACCACAGAGATTACCAAAGAGTCTGCTGGGATGTGGAAGAGGTGAATTAAAAGCACACTTTAGTCTGCTGGTTGTGGTTTTTCAGGTGGTTGTACGGTATGCACTATGTGTTGCCAAGAATGTTGTTTCCTGTGCAGTCAATTTTCCCCACAGCTCTCCTGATTTCTCACGGTTGCCCTGAGAAGGGTTTTGGGTCAGGAGGTGCCCCTTTCCAGCCCCATCCCCCTGTGCATAGCCCAACAGGAGGGATGTCCCTTCTCTGAAAAACTGGCTTTGACTTCAGCTCTGCCCTTTTTATGCTGTTTCTTCTGCCGCAAGCACAGTCTTCAGGAACTTCTCAGAGAGGGAAATGCTGAAGCTTGTTTGCTGCATCAAAGGAAGCAGCGTCAGAGGAAAACTGTTTCTGTTGTGTATGTGGTGCCTTTGGTGAGCAGCCTGAGCCTGGTGCTGTGGGCTGAGGTGAGCATCTATGAGCCAGATGCCACCTGGAAGGTCATGACTGCAGCTCTGGGATATTCTTGAATGATTATGGCTTTTCTTCCATCAGCTGCCGGCTGACAAGCACGCAGAAATGCTGATTTAAGTCAAAGTGAAATAAAGTGTGGAACATTAGACCATAAGGAAAAACGGGACAATAGTCCAAGGCTTCTGAATAAATACAGTAATCTGCATCACTGATGGAGATCTTGTGTGTGTATGGCTGAGGCAAATGGTGAGTGTGATAAGAAATACATGAAAGCTCAGACTTCCCCTTTTCAAATTGCTCTATGTGCCAAAATCCTGTTTCTCTGGTTGAATTTTATCTCCCATCTGTATTGCAGCTGGCAGTCCTTTGGAAGTTTACTGCAAGGGCATTTCAACAAGTTTTTAAAAATAAATATTTCAAGATGGACATTTATAGTCACAGAAATGGCTAAGTAAAACCAGCACCCTCTTCTTCAGCAGAGAAGCCCCAAGTGCATATTCAGAAGTAAATTTGCTTTGTATAGTGACCCAAAGAAGCAGCTGCAACCACTAACACTGTGCAACTGTCAATGAATGAAGTGCAGCCTTGCCTTTATTGTGCTCTGTCAACAGAATTTAGCAGTGTTGTCTGATTGACACTCTCAATTACTTGCAGTATTGCACAGGCCAGAGAGACTGCAGCTTGACATTTGGCACACAGGCTGGCTGTGGGAGGCTGGCACTTGGGAAATGAGTTGCTGTGGATGAGTGAAGTGAACCAACAAGTGCTCAAGAGAGGTCTAACTCGGTGCTTTGTGGTGCCATTGGTAGTAATTTTCAAGACAGAACTGATTGCAGTCTTAGAATAAATATTATAATTTTTTTTCTTTAAGTGCTGTTAGATCCAGTTACTAGTGGTTATTAAGAAAAACGGCCATGAATAGAATTAGAATTACTGTGAAGAAGTAGTTTAGAATCTCATATCATCAACCTTTTTTTCTGTTTCTGTTTTGATAATTGAGTTATGGGTCTGATAATAATCACTGAGATAGGTCCTCTTTTTATACTGTGTTAAAATAACCCTTAATTGTGGAACTTGACAAACATTTTTCCCTAAATGGACAAGAAACTTATTTCTCTTAAGCAAAGGAACTTGCCAATAAATGGGAAGTTCTCTTTGTTCTCCAATCCTGTCAGCAGCATATCATCTCTTATGCCAAAAGCCCACTGACTTAAATTAAAGGATTTGTATGAATTTATGAATTATGTTTCTGAGTAATAAAAAGTGTTCTTGCATGTAAGTAACATAAAAGGAATATAATCAATATAGATAATCCACCAGCCCATGTATAAGGAAAGTGCTGAAGAATCCTATTTTTGTTACAGGTTCACTTCAAGCATATTTGAGAGGGTATTTTGTTCATTATCTGAAGCCAAATACTGTAATATTGTCCCAGAAATTATGTACAAAGCTTGGGCACTTTTGTACTTTTTTACTGCGTAATTTATTAATTAGTAAAATCATATTTGATTCGGGTTTCACAGGATATTGACTATTAAATGACATAATCTGAAACTGTTGGCCAAGACTTCCTCAGTATTAACATCATGTGCCACTAACTGTATAATTCTGAGCTAATTCCCTATATCTAATTTGTGATGCTTTAGCTTATGCTGAGCAACACTTCTACCTATCAAATAGACTTGTTCATTTCCATAAACAAAAATTGAATAAAGAAGTACTGGAAACAAATAGTAACAGGATTCAGCCTGCACTCCCTCTCTTTCAGTCACAGAAGGCAGGTGGTTGGTAGGTGGTCTTGTGCAAAGCAACAGAACAATAATTTCAAAAAATTTCAATGTTCTCTTTCTTTTTTTTTCATGTTTTAACTGTCAAAGCTGAAGCTTATATATCCTCAGTTTGAAAATGACTTCTTATTACCTAGTTTGTAGAACCATTGTCTCACTTAGAGAGAAATCTAAGCCCTCAAATGATCTGTAGAAAATTAAAGATTTGACAGTATAAATTCTAAAAAATGGTGCTAGTGATGACACTGCAGGTGAATTTCAACTTTAACCCAAAATATTTAAGTTTTGATGAGCTCAGAAATCAGATTGTTCAATTCTTTTCAAAAGTCAATAGATCAGTACAAATAATCTTGTATTATGTAGACTATGAGGTTCACTGGCAGGGTCCTAAAGAGATGACCTAATTTTTCAAATAGAAAAGTCATTGTGGCATTAACTGAACCTGGAAGTGCTCACCACTTTGGAAAAACAGGTCATGTAGAAATTTAATGTGCACTCAAGAGTTTGATTCTAGAGTCTTGATCTTTTAAATATTCATTGTGCTAATCTTAATAAATAGATGCCTAGGGAGTGATGCATGCATTGCAGTGAAAAATGCAGCAAACATATAAATTAGTAAGTACTGTACAGATCAAGTCCATTTCTGAAAAACAAACTGATATGCACAGCTGCCTGCACAGGTGTCCTTCAGGAAAACAGAATGGGGTGGCAAAGGAAAAAAACCACAGCCTCCTTCACTGTGACAGTTGTCATTTGAGTGCTTCTCCAGTCTTGCTAATGTTCTTGAGTGGAACCTGTTGAAGGAGCTGTGTATTGTTGATCTGCAGAAAGAAGACATAAATTGACAATTTATTGACACAAAAGGCTGGATAACAGCCTGACAGCTTTTATTACTATGTACATTTTTCCAAAGTGGAAATTAAAAGTAGCAATCCATCCACTTTGGACTGATACAATACTATTTTGCAGAAGTATTTGCTAATTAATTAAAAGCCATGCAGTAGGTATTTAGTGTGGGTTATGATGCTTTACTTGTTTCTCAGTAGTGTTTTGGATATTAATTATACTTTCAAAACAAAACTGCAGCTAATAAGTACTAAGCATTGTTATTGTGAATGGGGTTCATTTAATATGCAAATCTGCTGGAGTTGCATAAATCTTTAAGCATATAATTAATATTTCAGCAATGTTTATGCCTGATGTGTCCTGTATTGACAGTCATTTGAAAACATATTTATATATATAGCATATTGACTGTAATTTATCATGTCTTTTGCTGGGGAGGATGAGAACTTGAACTGACCTCAGACCTCTTGGCACATCTTCTTTAGCTTTAGCTTCTACTGAGATTTTTCTCAGCCTTATTTTCATATGCAACTCTTTTTCTCTTGCCATGCAGTAAACTAAATGTAAGTGATCATAGCAAAACATTGCATTTTACATAAAATTTTGATTCTTTCTCTCATTTTTTTATGTCTCAGTAGACTTCAGTGGGATGTCAGCATATTAATAAATGGGTATTTGGGGAATACGGCTCTGTATTCCAAAGAAAGACTCCAAAGAAATATAAATCATCTATCAAAGAGTCTGTGAAGCAGTAATTTGAATTTATAACATGGAAAATAATTTTAAAATTATTGTATAGATGTAAAGCCAGAACACAATGGTAGCAGGGAGCCTTATAGAAGCAAGCTGTACTGTCAGGTGTATGTAAGCATGCTACCAACTATTCATATTGTCAAGAGGTTAAAGAATTTATCTTAAAAACTCAATCTTAACAGCAGGAAATGTCAGAAGGTGTGAAAAGTCTGGGCTTTTTATCAGTCAGAATATGACTTTGAATTATAGCCTTGTCGTGTGGCTAAGAAAAACAGAAAATCTGATCATAGATCATATCAGGCAATGAATTACCAACATTATACTGCTGAACTCTCACCCAGAATACCTTATGCATCTAGTCAGCCTTATTTCAGAGAGATGAATTCCCACCAAAACAGGTGTGGGAAAAGGGGAGTTAACAAAACCAAGGCTTGGCAATTGTTCCTTGAGACGGGAACTGAATACCTGAGTTGTGGTGCTTCCATCCAGGAGGGCTGCTGCTATCCTGGGTGCATCAGGAAGAGCTTTGCCAGCAGATCAAGGGAGGTGATCCTGCCCATTTTGTCACCCTCACTGAGGCCACATCCAGAGTGCTGTGTCCAGGTGTGGGCTCCTCAGCACAAGAGAGATAATCTGCTACTGGCGAGGCTGCAGCAAATGCCTACAGAGATGATGAGGGGTCTGGAGCATCTCTCTTAGGAGGAGAGACTGAGGGACCTGGACCTGTTTAGACTTGAGAAGACTGAGAGGACATCTCATCAGTCCATATAAACATCTCAAAGATGGGTGCCAAGAGGATGGTACCTGACTCTTTGCTATGGTGCCCAGCAGCAGGACAAAGAGCAATGGCCATAAACTAAAACACAAGAATTTTCACCTCAACATGACAAAGAACTTCTTTACATTGAGGAGGTCAGAGCACTGGAACAGGTTGCCCAGGGAGGTTGTGGAGTCTCCCTCTCTGGGGACATTCCAAACCCACCTGGACAAATTCCTGTGTCACCTGCTCCAGGTGACCCTGCACTAGGGGTGGTTGGACTAGATGATCTCCTAGGAAGAGACGAGAGGTCCCTTCAACCCTAACCATTCTGTGAAACTGTGGTATCCTGGAAATAACTGTAGAGTGCAAGTGGAGTTGGTTCAACCACCATTACAAAAAGTAAAAAGAAATGTTATTTTTAAAATAAAAGTATATTAATTTGCTATAAAAATGTCAGAAATTTTGAGCAGTCTATCAGGTAATGTTCTGCACCTGGTTTTCAGAACAATTTGAGGGCAAAGTATGAAGAAATAGCTTGTGTTCTCTCATGACCCCTAATTGCAAAGATGAGAGTTCATTAACAAAGATCCACTTCACTTCTTTTTGGTATGTTCCTTGCTATAAAAGACTTAAGACTTACTTAAGACACTGGCTTACACAACTAGAAAAATGTGTTGAGACAGATAACTTGGTGACATTCTTGCCCTAAAAGTGAAATGGATATAGTGTGCTCATTTTTGAATTTTTGCCATATTACAAAACCAGTAAGGGAAAAGGTACGTGTTCATTAAACTTTATCTAGAGCAGTGTCTATGTTAGCATATCAGTCCCTGTGATAGACCCTTTATATTGCTTTGGAACTTAAAAAATTCCAAAGGTACAAGTTAAAGCAGGCCCCTGCTTAATCCCTGGTATTTGTTGAGGCCTAATAAATAAAATTCTGTTTTGTTGACTTTTTATTATAAAAGATGCTGCTGAAGGAAATAATGATAGCCAACCTTTTGATATAATTGGTTCAAGAACCAACCTGCCTCTGATATTGCTTAAAACCATTGGTCCTTAATGCCTAAGTGAAAACTTGGACAATATATAGGTTGTCAAAACAAAAATTTCTCTGAGGCTCTAATCCATCTGGACCAATCTGGACATGCTGTACTCAACTGCCAGCTCCCAACATGAGTTCAGATCAGATGGGTCATGTGAAAGGTGGTCAGCTATCACCCAGCTGGTGTGGCTGGTATGCAGAGCTTTATCCTGGATGTTAGTAATCCTCCCTTTCCAAATACTACCTTTAGTTCCACATCTGAATCATAGTCTTGTGACCATGCATGAAGGCTGTCCAGTATCTTTTAGGTTTATGGTGCTTTGCTATCAAGAGCATCCAGCAAAAACCTCCATTGTTAACTCTTCAGTGACCACACATGTGTAAATGTGCCCAGCAGCATGCAGGGGATAGATTTGTGTTCCCCAATACAGCCTCAGCATTTGGGTGAGCAAAGCCACACTTCTTTGGGCTGGAGGACTGGGAGAGTCCCAGCCTTTGTGAAATGTGCCTCACACCCTTGCTGATCATCCCCAGTGCTGTGACCATCTCACTCCATGTTCCTACAGCTTGTGCAGCAGTTTGTTCAGGGTTACTTCTCTCCATTTACTTCCTTTCTGTGTGTTCTTTTTTTTTTTTTGCCTCTTACAGATGGACAAAAGAGGAAGAAGTCATTAAGAAAGAAACTGGACTCTTTAGGAAAGGAGAAGAACAGAGACAAAGGTAAAATGAATACATATTTGGTGATCAGGTCTTAGTTTTGCATATGAGATTTCTTTAGTCTGATACATACTTTTTGAAGTAGAATGTTGTTGATCTGACATACTAAGTATTTATTTTCAGCCTAAAATATATGTTTTATCTTTTCTGTTTGACTTTAGTATATGTCAGACCTCTTAAACTGAAAGATTTTGGTTTTGATTTGGTTTTGTCTTTTTTTTTTCCTGAGAGAAAAAGGAAGACTTAAAGGACTGTATCTTTTCTCCAGTTTTCTTTCTCCCCACTTTCACCATCCAGCGCAGAATGTGGTCTGTATAACATGATCTAGTTTTTTGCCTGCATTTGTGCTCTCAATTTACAAAGGACATAAACCCAGCACTGCCCATGCAAGTCAGTTGGTGTGCTTTTCTTTCTTTAATCTTAGGAAAATAGCCATTGTTTAAAATATATAAATGCTTCAGTGCTACTGATCAGTTGGATTTTAATAAACTCCACGTGACACGGATTTACGGATATGGTTGTACTCTTTTGTTTGGACATTAATCAGCTTTATGGGCTGGGCCCTAACCCAAGACCTGAAGTTGACCTGTAATTTGGAGCCATTTGAACTAAGTCTAAATACTGGGACACTGGAAAGTGCCTGTGAGATTGCATGTAGGTAATTGTGCCTCTTATTTTGTATTCACTTCTGGAAAAGATGTTCTGGAAAAATTATTGTAAAACTTAGTATTGATATCCCAGTTTCACAAACATACATGCAAATCCAGGAATTTGTGACAGAAGAAGTGACCTGGTTACTCCAATGTCCTCGCTTTAAGTCTAGTTTAGCAGAAGAATGGAACTTTGAAATTCCACTGTAAAAATTAACATCCCCATTTCCAAGTTAGTTTAGATAGTTGTCAAGAAGAACATATTTTTCTTTTAATTTTTGTTTGATGACTTAAAATACATTATTATTATTTTCTTGATTTGAAATTGGTTATGGAAAATATTTGTATTAATCTTTCTAAAACTGAATGTGCCCTGACACATTGGTTTGATACGTCCAGTGGCTTCCTGTATTATTACATTGCAAGTACTAAACATTTAATTGGTTACAAGAATTACTCGAATATGACTGAGGCCACATGCAGGAGGAGTCATTAAAGAAGAGATTTAATGATTTTATACCCATCTTCGGGGGAAAATATTTTTTCACTGTTCTGTTAATTAATCCCATTTGGTTACATTGTAATTAGTCAGTCATTACATTGCTATGTTTTTTTCTGTAGTTATTCATACAGATAAGAGTGGAAAGCAACATAGTTCTGTGCAAAACCTGCCCTGCTTTTCAGTGCATTTGCCAGATTCTGATCTTCATTGGGCCTGTGAGGTGCATTTCTGCATCAGAAAAGACTAACCACATCCTGCGTTTAGAATGGTTTGTCTCTCACAAATTTTTGGTATAATGAGAGCTTTCATCTTTCCTCCCTAAGGGTCCTGTAACTTTGGCAGTCTCTGTTGAAAGTTTCTCTTTAGGGGAGTTCAAGAGTTAAAATACATTTTGGTGCTTTTTTTCTCATATTTTTTTCATTACTGTAGCAGATTTTAACAATGATAAGCTGCTTTGATAATTCACCAAGGCCAGAATTTTGCTGTGTCACCCAAGCTTGGCAAATCCTTGCAGCTGCACTTTCATAGCTCCACCAATGCTCTTTGGTGCAGTGGTTTGAGACGTGAGTGTCCTTTTTGGTGGTGGATGCAAATCCTTAACCCAGAGTTCATCTTTATTACACTGAATTCTCTGTTGCCAAAGATATTTCAAGCAATTTTTTTTCTTATATTGCCTTTCATTCTTTTGTATTTCCTTACAGCCGTGGTTTATTTTAGCTGACCTTTGTTTCTAATAGTTACATAGCTGCACTTCAACATAATATTATTTTCTGCTATTACACTTCTGTTCAAGATTTTCTTTTATGTCTACCTTGCATGGTAGCATTTATACTCTATTCAGTTAGTAGGTTTGGGGATATACTTGATTTTTATTCTGAAGGTTTTTCTGAGTGCACTTTCCCTTTTAGGGCTCACTAGTTGCCAGTAAAGATCAGCACTTAGTACTTATTCATCATTGTTTAAATTTATCTACTTCCTGGTTTTCAGCCTTGCTCATACTATCTGGTTACTTATACCAAGCATTTTGAGAAATCACTATGCTGATTCTCCTAATTTTAATTCCTTTTTTCTTACTATTGTTTGAAATTCAGATGTTTCAAACATACACCCATCTGCTTTTATCCTCTTTCTCCCATCTCTCACTGTCTTATTCTGAGTTATAGAGATGTTTTACATGCATTCTGCGCTTATAAAATATTACAGGAGCACTTTCTGAGAGGAAAATACCCCGGCACTTTTCAAACAAGAGAATCTGTATTTCTTTCCTTCCTTTAGGAAAAACTTGGGTTGGTCAGTAAGGGTCCAGGAAATTGGAAGGAGTCATGTTCTGAACAGGTTGTGCTAGCAGAGTGAAAAGAAAGGCATGTCTGCTCTTACTAATTGTCAACAGCAAATGTTGGCCATGGTTGGTTCTGGTGTACTTTTATCTGCCCTTCTGGGTTAGTAAAGATCATCTGCCACTCAGGTACTTGCTGGGCAGACTCTTAATGCACGTCAGCAGAGGGAATGAACAACCAGGATTGCTGGTTTGTGCCAGGGGGCCCATCAGCTTGGCACAGTGCTTGAAAGGTGGCTGTTTTCCTGTGAGAAGCAGCAGCACCAGCATCTCCTGCAGCCTCAGGACTTAGAGGGGACAGTATTGCCCAGCTTTCAGCTGAGTTAGCTCTGGAGAGAACAATGTGAGGCCTTGTGCTGCTGGTCTCCATAAGGATGAGCCTGCTATGCTCACACCAGAACTGAGCCCCACCACCTTCCCTGAACAGGGGCCTCCATGTCACCGAAGGCAGAGTTCACCTCCCTTGACATGTCTTTCACAGCAAGCTTGCTCTGTAGAGAGGGCATCTTCCATTTCTGGGCAGCTGGTCCAAGACAAACACTCCTCACTGAGCATGGGTGTGCTACACAAAGGCTGGGAGCACACACCCCCCCAGGCAGGTCCCTAGTCCTCGTGCCTGAAAGGAGTGCCTTCCTTCTCTTCATTCCGGGGGTTTGTGGTGGGTTTTTTTAGTAACTAGTCCAGCTGCACTCTTGTGAGGGGAAAACAAAACCAGGCCACAGGACGTTGGAGAGGAAGCAGGGAAGCTGATTACCAGATACTTCATATGGAGGAGCTGCAGCTGCCTGAATGCAGACTTTGTTTCCATCCCTTCAGCATCACTTTTGTAAACACACTTGCGGTTGGGAGAGTAGTTAATTCCAAACATTTTGTGTTTTCTCTATCCCAGCCTGGGAGCCCCCACATACCTGGACAAGTACAGCTGAGGGGACCATGTTGTTGATCCTGCCCAGAGTATGGGCCACCTGAAAATCTCCTTTTGTAAAGACAGACTCCTGAAGGTTAATCCTGACAGTCATGCAGCGCCATGTCATCATGTGTGTGGGTTGCAACCAAAGACAGCAGGGATGTGCCTGGCACAGGAGGCCACAGAGGTGGAAGGAAAGGGGCACCATGCTGGTCACCAGGGGTGCACAATGGAGGCGTCACGGCAGCTCCTGCCTGACAAACCCTCTCCTTTAGCTCCAATGTGCACTGAACTGCCCCACGGTGTACGTTTCTGGGGTTACTCTCTCTGGAGAGGTGCCCAAGGCTGTTCTTCCCCACCCACCCCACCAGGTATCTAGGCTTAAATGGCATAACCAAAAGGAATGGTACTCATTTTTTCTAGGACTGTTTGGAGATTTAATAACTTGTATTTTAGGACTCAGTCCAGTCAATGGAATTTTTACTGTCTAAGTTTCACGATTTATTTAGATGGATCAGTCAACCTGTCTGTTAAGTGAGAGTTTCAGCAACTTGTCAGACTTCTAAAGGTCAATAAAGACGTTACACTAGAATTTAATGCACTTTAAATGAGTTTCATATATCTTTGTCCTTTTTTGTATCTGTCAACATCTTGTTAAAAGTGGATAAATTGTAAAAGTGTTTTTTTTCAATTGTTATTACATCTCTTGAGTAATTCACCAAAGCAGGATATAGCAAAACTTGCTGGATGTAAACAGACTAAACAGGAGAACAGCACTCCACACAGACATTTAAGCAATATTTTCAGCTTCCATCATGCAAGTGTTTTTGCTTTACCCAGCCTCCTTGTTAATAATGGCCATCATGACCCTCAATTCTACTGCCTGCAAGTGTCTCCAAACATTGGCTTTGGCTGCTGACAAACAGTACTCAGGCTGAAGGAGCAGTAACGTGTCTGTGCTGCTTGGAATAAGACATTCTCAGGATGCTGTGCATGCTGGCACTCATATTGTTCCCTTATGAATTCAGTGCTAATTTTTGTGGCTGCAGAAGCAGAGTCTTTTGCCATCCCTTGCCAGTGAGATGGGTGTCAGTGTAAGCAGGCTTACTTTTAAAGCACATGCAGGCATTCCTGAGAGAGATGCCTCCCAGAAATTACTCGCTCTAGAAGATTTTATCAGTAAACCAAGTTTGTTTTGCCTTGGTTCCAGAAAACCCTCAGGTTAACAAAGAGACCTGCTCAGAAATTATAATCACTTGTTATATGATTGCTTGAGTAACTGAGAATCATCCCTTTTGCTGATGTTTCTATGTGGGATGTAAATACTTGGCTCTACAGATCTGAAACAATTGATTTCAGTTGGCAAAACAGAGTTACCCTGTCTAGCTGGGGAAATTGACTTAAAGACCCCATTTAAATATCCATTTAAAAGCTTGTTATTCTCTGATCTCTGTTCCTGTCATTTAAATTATATGGTACAAGCACCTTCATAAATCTTGGTCACAGGATTTTAGCAACCCAAAACGAGCATTTATGTTGTACTTAAGAGAAAACTCCAAATACTAAGGACCTTAATTATAGTTACTTTTCACTTTATTAGTATTGAAAGACTCATTAGAATCTAGAATATAGACTTCACTGGCTCCTAATAGACTGTTATGTTCTGTGGCATGGAAAGCAGTTTTCACCAGCTGAAACTGCAGAGAAGTCTTTTAAACTATATATGGACAGGGTGACATAAGGTCAGGTAAGCTATAACCATGTGTCTCAACATCCTGAATATTATCATTTGATTAGCAAAAAGGAGGATTTGGGATGACTGAAACTCATATTTGATCTGGCTAGGAATTTTTCCTGTGACATGCTGCTTTTTATTAGAAAAAGATGATTTACTGCCAAAGAAAGATTTCTTAGAATCATATCAGTTTCAATCAAGTTTTTGTTAAGAAACTTGCCTCAGCTGCAAGATTGACTTTCTGGTAAGAGAAATTATGCACTTCTCCAAAGTAGTAAATTTCCTCCTTTGTCAGTAAACACTGAAAACTGGAGTGTATTAAAAGTGGTGCTGGCTAAGGATACAAGTCTGTTTCCAAGCTGATAGCCCAATCTGCCAGGTTGTTCCACATTTTTACTTTATGCTTTTTGCAAAATGTCTTTTTAAGCTGCCCAGTCTCCTCATTGAATAAGTGATCAATTTTTTATAGAGTTAGTTATTTTAGAGAATAACTAACTTAGTAGCTTTGGCACCCAGTATGTTTACATACAACAGACCAAGGTTTGAGCCAATGCTTTAAGGTGCATTTCTTCATGCAAATGAAACCTCTCTGACAGAGGGGATCCCCACCCTGGAGCTGTAAAAAGGCAGCTGGTCCTTTTACCTTTCTTGTGAGACCCGAGCCTCAAACCTACACATCTTGAGACTTGAGTTATTGCCCTTTCTCTCCCATCCATAGGTTGATAATTACTTCATATGAGTACAGCTTTTCTTTTTTAATGAATCTGAAATGTCAGAAGGGCTAACATTCACTCTGATTACCTGTCCAGCAAGGAAGCTGTTGGGATTGAATGCTTCTGAAGAGTGGTGGGTAGAACATGCTCCCTGACACCACAGCCCATGGTGCAAGCACACACACATTTTGGTGGGAGCTTGAGGCTGCAGGCAGAGGGGACAACTGATTCTCTCAATTTCAACAAATGAGCAAAACTTTACTGGGTTTGCCAGCTCTTTAATGCCAGCCAGCACCACTACCATCTGTATTTAGTCTGAAATTCAGCCAGTTGGTTTTCATCCAGTTCCACATCTCTGCCAGACATTGAGAATTTGAGGAAGTGGTTCATGTCCTCTGAGAAGGTCTACATCAGAGCAGCCTGGAGTAGGCTCATTGTCCTTTCTCTGGGCCACAGTGAGCAAGAGCAGTTAAAAACCTGGAATCCCACACCTGAGAGTTTCCAAGGAGGGGCAAAACCTATCTCAAAATGCCAGCCTTCACATACTGAAGTCAGGGAGAAGATGATTTTAATGAAACATGTTTAATGAAGCAGTGCTGAGAGCTCATCTCCTGCTGATCTTGCCCCAGTTGATGTAGGATCAATGGCACCAGCCTGCTGTTGGGCATCACATGAGCTAAATACTGCTGTCCTCTCCTGTCTGAATCACAAGCAGCTCTGAGCCAAACCAGAGAAATATACTTGGTTGTGTTGGTTTTTCTCAGGAAATACTGTAGAAGGACAAATAAAAAGGGATGCTAGGAGTGTAAGAAAGCACCCAGTTAGACAGCCAGAAGGGGACACATGTTGCATATGTGCATTTCAAATTTGTCATCTGAAATGTTCATTAGGAAGATAATTCAGAACAGTAAAAAAAAAATTAATATTAATACTGTTAAAATTTTGTGGACGCACTCTGCTGAGTACAGGAGGCAAAGGTCTAACTGAACTCCTGGAACTGGCAATTCCTGCACTGTTGATATCTCTGTGAGGATGTTCTTTCTTGTCCTAAATTAAATGCAGATGGTTTTAGGTGTCATTCTACTCATAGGTCACCTCCAGAGTTGCTTGATATATGAGGCTCTGCTTCCTGATTTCATTTTGTCTGGCCACCAAAGTTAACTCATATCTTAACATTTCATGCTTCTAAAGAGCAGGAATGTTTCTACCAAATCAGAACAATGGGCTGTTGTTTCTTTAGTGATAGACTAGTAGTGTCCTCATTCAAGATTCTTAAAATATCCTCTTGTCTTCAATGCCTTACTTTAATACAAATCCAGATACTATTTGCAAGTGTCATTAAAGTCAGACTTAAAATCCCAGGAGGAATTTTGGTATTTAATTATTTACACAATTGTGCCAAAAGAGAAGTATAGTGTAAAGAATTTTTCTATGTGCTTCTTTTTTTTTTTTTTTTTATAATTCCATTTTTGATACTTAAAGAAATTTGGTTTTAATCTCTGGTGCTTTATTTATTCCTGATCTAAGGGGGTCTGAAGCTGGAACCTTGTAGAAGTTGCACTGATTTTCACCAGGGTGAATAGCATCAATAGCTGGTTTTTTTTTAATTTCTTTTGAGCACAAACCAGTTCTAGTTGGAAATCTGCCTCAGTGGTTTTGCTTCTGCTAATCTCAGCTAGATCTGATTCGAAAATTATTGATGAGAATTTCATTGTTGCTGACTGATTCACTGTAAAACATTTTTCTATTTTATAAAATATTTAAGCATTTTACTTAGAGATCTGAGATATATGCTGGTTTTCTACTTTACAGTTATATTGATGTGAAATAGGATTATTTTCTTTTTCTTAATTGAGACAAACATGTTCTCTTGTATTTCCATGTGTCCATACCTTTTTACTGTTACAAAAGAACTTCCTACTGATATACCACTATTAAACAGGTGTGATTTAAAACAGTGTAGTTCTTGTGTAAATTTAAAATTATATCCTTGAAGGCTTGGTCTGAGTGGTGAGTGTACTTTGAAACTCTCTGCACAAGTGGATTCATACTCTGAACTGTAGTGAAACCCATGCACATGCCAACACTCCTTGATTGTGGTGCCCTACAGCATTCATGAGAAAAGAACCTGGTGAAGGGATCTGAAACATGAAAGAAAGCTTTGGCACAGTCCAAAGCTCTCTCAGGATGGTTACCAGAGGTCTCAGGATGGTAACCAGAGCTTCTGATGCCCCCCTGCACCATCTACATGTAACCAGAAGTGCTCGACTCCAGTTACTTTTGGTGGAAATTAACATCTTAATTAGATTTGATCTCAAGTGATTCTGTGCAGTGTGTCTTGCATTATGTGACTAGAAATACGATTCAGATACCATGGGCTGTGACAACCCGGCACTGTTGCTATTATTAGAGAGTCCAATACTTCATTGGAATTGCTCTATATATAAAGGGACTTCAGACTGTTTTTCTTAACAAACAAAGAGTTAATTCTTGTGTACTAAATAAATACTAGAAGTTTGGTAACTATCAGGGGTTTGTTGTTGTTGCAGAATTTATTCCCCAGGCTTTTGGAATGCCTTTGTCTCAAGTGATTGCTAATGACCGGGCCTACAAGCTCAAGCAAGACTCTCAGAGAGAAGAGCAAAAAGATGTTTCAGATTTTGTGGCCTTTCTCTTGCCATTTGGAACTAAAAGACAGAACAAAGAACTTTCCAGCAGTAACTCATCTCTCAGCTCAACCTCAGAAACACCAAACGAATCCACTTCTCCTAACACACCTGAGCCAGCGCCACGAGCAAGGAGGCGTGTAAGTAGACACATCACAGTGGGGTGTGTGATTCTAGGTCCAGAAGGTCTAGCTGGACCAGGAAAACCCTGCTATGTGTGTGGACTGTAGAATACTTTTTGTTTGAATAGTGAAGTTTTTTTCAGGTGGAAGTCAGCATCATCAACATCAGAAAACTCTTAACTTTAGTGGAGATCTTCTTTTACTGATGCTGGTGGGAAAAGGTCATAGAGATCTGTGAGTCTGTAACAGATCACAGAGAAGCAGAGAGATTATCTGAGGTCTTCCTGTTTGCTCCCTTTATCTACCTCCTTCTAAGTCTTTTAGATTTAACAAATTCCATCTGTCTTCAACCTATTTTTTTCAGCAGTTTTAAAGTCTAAACCTATGTGTTTGATATTTATAGGTATACTTATCTTAATCTAGCTCTAACTTGATAATAAGTCTGACTATTAATCCCTATCCTTATATTAATAAAAATCCTCATGGTCTAACCCATATCATATCCTCCATGGTAAGTAAGGAGTCATCAGACTGGATTTGTACCAGAGTCTTCAAAGGATTTTTCTTCATGCAGGAAGATGCCTTTGACAGCAAAACACAGAGTGGTGGGTTTGGGTTGAATATTAATCTACATGTAAAATTGATCATTTTTTAGCATCAATCTGTTCCTTGTAAGTAAATTTTATGCTTGGAACTTTCCAGTTGTACAGTTAGTAATTTTTTTTCTTTTGTTACTGTGGAATAGAGGTGCTTTCCTGTTTTTTGATTTAATTTGCAATGGAGGAAGAAAAGAATTGCATAATAAAATACTTTGAATAAAACCCTTTTAAAGAATTAAGGTACAAGAACAGACTCTGGAAAAGAAAGTATTTTCTTAAGAACCTCACCTTCTTTCATCCTTAATATAAAACCTGCTTCATAGAGATTCTTTGTTGGGCTTTTCAAACCAGGATTTAAGAGGGACAGAACTGGAGTAAATTGCAAATTAAGAGAAGGAAGAAGGCAGGTCATGGGGCTCTTTGTCTAGTTGCCAGCTGAAGCTTGAAGTGTCTATATTCTGTCTGCAAAACTGAAAGTATGATGTTTGCTATCTTGTATACTCATTAATGCACATCTGTTGGTCTGTGCAAACCATATGAACAGGCATTTGTGTTCACACAAAAATGCAATGTAACTTGACTAAGTGTAATGAGAAATCCATGAACTTCTTTCAGAATTTGACAGTCAGTGACAAAAACTTCACTGTATGTATTCATTGGCTTCAGAACCTTTTCTCATAGAAGAGAAAGATAACTCTTGTGTCCAGATGTGGCTCATCTGCTGTTCTTTTCACAAAGATTTGATGATAAGATTTCTGACGTGTGTTTGACCAGTGAGCAAGCAGAACATAGATCCTTTGGTACATCCACAGAGATCCATCAGGACCAAGTTCCTAGAAGCTGAGGGAGGATTTTGCTTGTTTTGTTTGTTTGGATAGTTGGGGATTTTTTTGTCAATACTAGCATTGCAGCTTTCAGAGTGCAGAATTGGAGCCTTTAGTCCAGTCCATAGCCATGAGGATGTGGTAGGACATGCTTCACCTACAGAGAAGTAAGAGTAGACCAAGGTGGGCAGTATGACATGAGGGAGCTGGCATTTTCTGTAGGGAATGAACTTAGCTAATGAATTTTCAATTATTTAACATTAATATCAACTCATGTCCCCTATCTTGTCTGTCTTAATAATTCTGTTTATCAGTGCACTTACTCCTCTGCCCTGAGCTTATTAGGGGATGATAAGGAAGCCTGCACTTACCTTTTATCTCTTGAGCACCATTGCACTGTTTTCAACTGACAAATGCTTACAAAAAAAAAGAAAAAAATAATTTGTTAGTACATGCAACTGATACAACCAGTTTATCACAAAAATACTGCACAGGCACCTGGAGTGCAGTCCTCTTAAACTTAAACTGGAGAGATTGTTTATCATTGCACCATTCACTTCTTTGCAACTGTGTCATTCACTTTTGTGTATTTCAAACACAAAAGTGAGTCTTCAAATACTCAGTTGAGACTTTCAATAAGGGATAGAAGAAGGTAATGCTGGGTGCAGAGCTTATGGTGTGAGTGCTGTTGTTCTCTCTCCAACAGCTTGACAAAAATCACTGTTGCTGCATTTTCTGTGTAGGGTTTTTGCCCAGCAGTTGGAAGTTGAGACTTTAAAATCCATTTTCCTTCGTGTTTTTGTGCGCTTAGCTTAAAACTTCCCCAGTGTATTTAGGCTTTGAACTCGTCAAGGGGAGCAGGGACTGGTATCCATTATGTGCAAAGGTAATGCCTGGTAGATGGAACTTGATTTTCTTTAGTTGCTGGGCACTGTAGTGTGTGTGTTACTACACCTGGGACACTGGGCAATGGTGTGCAGTCTCCTCCTCCACTGTTCCTCAGCAGTCAGGTAGGTTTGTCTGAGCCCAAACTAATGGGTCTCGCTGTGATTGAGCTGCATTTGTGGAATATGTTGGTAATGTTTTCTTGTGCACTTTGTAAAATCAGAGCTGGCCTGCACTTGGTATTGCCAAGCCACGACTTCAGTCACTGAACTCAAGGTCACTCATCCTAAAGCCAGTTAATCCACAAATTTGATAAAATGCCCAAGGACCACGTTGAACTGACTGTATTTGCATCTATTTTAGGGATCTGAATCCGATTTAAGTGACTCTGATAATGATTCATGAGGTGAGGAAAGGACCAGTAAAGGCAGGGTATAAGGGCGGGCACCTGTCACACAGGGGCTGCCCTGATGGGGTCGGATTTTCAGTGCCAGTTGATTCATTTGATGTTTGGAATGTCAAACTCTTAAATGAAATCAAAATATCATTCAGTTGGAATTTTACACACATGGATCATAGCCAGAGGTTCTTGTTTGGTCTGGAGGGTTTTTTGTTTGTGTTTTTGTTTCCTGTTGGCAGGAAATGGTAAAAGGAATCAAGCAGATGTACTTTTGAGAGACATTAGAAATAAAGGTCAAAAGTTGCATTCTAAAGGATCTAGTAATTGTTTATAGTAATGTGTGTAAAAAAACCCTAAAAACTTCACTGTGCTTCATTTATACATCTACCATGAGTTACAAGAAACAGAACTATACCTGATAATTCAATGGGTTTTTTTTAAGGTATTATGAACTAGAAATTTATTAATGAGTTTAAAATCTTGGTGGACTTTTTGTGAGTTTTGCCTGTGGGTTGAAAATCTTCATAAAGTTCAGTTGGCTAGGTTGATGGAATAAAATACTTTTAGAGCTTTGAATTCCCTTGTAAGCAATTGTACAGTTCTCATTTAATAGACACAGAGTTCTGACTAGCAGTCTATAAATTGCCTGTCAGCTTTTAACAAACTATAGTTGTCAGAAAAGTTTTGAGTAGGAATTTACATTTTTATTATTAATTCTTAGGATGACGTCGTGCATCCCTGTACAGTACATTTTATGTTATAGTAAAGTTGATGCTTTGTTTTGGAAAGAAAGAAAATAGTTTACAACAGATATTTTTAATAGGAATAAACCCTGAGTTTTTTCTTTGCATTTTATTGTTGTTATTATTATTATTATTATTATTATTATTGTTGTTGTTGTTGTTGTTATTATTATAAGACTACATGTACCCTAGAATGTTTTTGCCTCATAAGTTGAATAAGACTTGAGAGAAATGGTAGTTTTGAAGTGACACTAATCTCGTACTTTGAAAAAAAAAGTCATGTTTTTGAAGTGTGAAAAGTGAAACATGCCAGAAACCTCTGGCTGCTTGTGCTGCTTTATCCTTTACAGACTGTTTGAACTTCTGCACCTTGCTGTAATTGAAGCCTGGATTTCAAAGCTTTCATTGGAATTTTAATGATTTTAAACTATTACGATATGTGAAATAGAATTATTTTAAAAATATTACCCCTCAACTTCTCTAGTGTATCTTTGTTCTGTGATAGAGTGGGATATTTCAAACTCCAAAGCTGTATGTATTTGTGATATTAACTGTTAACTGTATATAGTGTATGATTGTAAATAATTTTGCATAAGTTTCACTGATACAATGGTCCAAGTTACAGAAGTAGGCAATAAGATTTAAAAATATCTATATATCTCCATGCATGAATATGGTGCTTCTGAGGTGCATCCACAGACCATGATTCATCCTTGCCCTGCAGTATGTGAAAGCTTACCTCAGTAAAAGATGGAGTGAAAGAGAGAAAGCATTTAATTTTTTCAGTATTTTAATTTTTATTTGTTGTAGTATGATAAGAATAAAATTGGTGCCATAGATATTTTTCCTATGCATTACACTGATATTAAAACTTCATTGATTTATAAAAATGTTGTAGCTAATTGTATTTTTATATTAGTTTGTTTAAGATGCAGGTAGGCAAAAGTCTTTGTTGGATGTCTTGTGCTGCTGAGATTTCCCCAGCCCTGCTGATTGTTCATGTGTGTGTGTGTTTTACAGGGTGCAATGTCTGTGGACTCTATTACAGATCTTGATGACAATCACTCAAGATTGTTGGAGGCTCTCCAGCTCTCTTTGCCAGCAGAAACCCAGAGCAAGAAAGAAAAGGCAAGAGATAAGAAACTAAGCCTGAACCCTATTTACAGGCAGGTTCCTCGGCTTGTAGATAGCTGCTGCCAGCACTTGGAAAAGCATGGTGAGAATATTTTGTTTTCCCAGGAGTGGCAGATGTATTTTTACTGTAATATAAATAAATGCCTATTTTGAGAAGTAAGTATATGCTTCCATTTGCAAGGGCATCTTTGAAAGCTAGACATTTTCCCTCCTGTTTTTCTGCTTTCTAAAAATACAGTCTCACAATTAATTATGTACATGATAGCTTCCCAAACTGAAGATCTATGCTACAAGCTTGTAAACTGGCCTGTAGAGCACAGGGATAGAGCTTTTTCATGGAGATCTTGTACTGGGGTGCTCAGCTCTGCAGAAATGGCTCTTCACACCCCACAGGTTTACCTGTACCTTCAGAATAAAATGTCTGAAATGTGCCAGTCAGTCTTGATCTTAAGGTGTGAGGTCTGGATGAATTATTTATACTGTAAGACTTTTGATATTTGAGGATGAGGATTCAGAATAAGAAAGAATTCCATGCTAAATATATTTTAAGCTCCAAGTAGCCTCTTCCTGTTACTGTAAGGCTTGAAGACTGAATACTCAGTTTGTCTCTGGCTAGATTCCTCCTGACCAGCCTCAGGCTCCGGCCTCTTCTCTCCAAAGGAAATTACAGACTGCTGCCAGTATTCTTCCTCTGTGTTCATGATTGTCCAGACACAAGCCTCCCACAGCTGTACATAATGCAGAAACAATAGTCAATCCAGGTATCTGCTCACCATCTCTGCCAATGTATCTTAGCCTTGTAAAGTTTTTTAATGATAATTGAAATGACCTGGCCACAGCAAGATGGAGTTATCACATGGCCAGATAATCAACAAACCATAAAATAATGGTGATAACAGCAAATAATGTAATTGATGCTAATTTCACCAGCAAGAAATCATTTACTAACTCTGAATGAAAGGCTTTTGCAGATGAGGGACTGCAATTTAAAAAACAACGCTGAGCTTTCACAATTCATATCTGATAACTATCTTCCTTACAATTGTATCAAGGAACACTGCAAAAGATAGTCACTGTTAGTCTTTTACAGAGATTAGATACCATGGCTGACAAGTAAGTATGGGATGATTAAATTTGAGATTAATGACTTCCATCCCTTTAAGCAAAGGTAGCTGAGTTTGAGGAACATAAAAGTATCTAAGTCAGCCAAAAAAGTCATCCAGCTGAGTAACACTTGGATACTATGAGTTTATGTCACCTGATCATCTGTGATACATTTTTTAATCCTTTTAACGTCATAACAAAGTTCTTTTCTATTTGATGGTCTTTATGGAAATATTTTCTTTACATTGAAGTTTTCTTTTAAAGGAAATTTATGATGGGTTATTGTGATCTGTTTAAGAGTAAACTACAGTGCAATAATCCGATATAATCTGGGGAAAATTCTTCAATTTTAAATTTAATCTGCTGTCCGCAAGACAGTCATTGGCACTGAGAGAAACTTAAAGATGGTAGAAGATGAACACTGTGGCAACATCATTCCCGGCTATATGATGGACCAAGTTGCTGATTCTGAAAATACTTGCCTACATGCATAAGTCCTTTTTCAGCAAAGGCATTTGTTTCACTAGGTAATTTTACACTTCCTGTATGTCAGTAGAGATTAGAGCAGCAGAGTGCCCTTGTTAGACCATAAACTTCCAAGCTTATAGATAATTTCATGCCTTTTGCAAAAGTGTATAACCATGTAAAATTATATTATGTACACAGGCTCTTAAGGCTCTAAAATTTCCACTTATATTGTCATTGCTAAAGACCATGTCACGTCTCAAATTTTTCAGGTCCTGTTAGTCTGCAAGATATGTCCATTTCAGACCCATATTTTCATTTGCTATATTTGTAATGGCTTTCTAAAGGGCTAGAAGAAGGTTTGAACTGAATTTGAAATGAAATATGAAATAGCAGGCAACACCAGTTTCCTAATGACTTTAAGTCTAAATGACACACTTCTGCACTTTGCCTAAAGTATCACAATGCTTCTTCATAGCTTTCCCTCTATATAATAGCTGTTCCTACCTTATAAACTGCACACAACTCCCTGCTGAAGTTCTGCCCTCTCATAGTCTGCCTAAGTGCCCTATTTATGTACCTTTGAAGGAGACTCTCAACTTTGTCTTGACAGGAACTTTAGAGCCAGTGAGTTACCCTAAATACCAGCTTCATCCTGTATCCAAATACACAGCTCAATACCCACATATGTAGTTGTTTTACTCCCTGTTTCCTATAATGTCAGTCCTGGAAGTTACACCTCCAAACCCTGAGCAGTGCCTCAGTCTCTGCATACCTTTGTTCCTCATAGCAGTGGCATATCCAAAATGACATCGCAAGAAATGTCACAGAGATGCCATTTTGCAGATAAAGTGTGATCCTTAAAAGCCACTGTGGATGGCTTCTTAATTGCAACCAAGTCTTGCATGAACATGGTAAGTACACATTTGTGGAGAAATATGTTGCTTTTTCATTTATTCTTATAACTACACACATAGGTCAGAATGCTTTGGTTTAATGCACTTTTCAGGAGAAAATTAAACAATAAAATAGTGCTATGATGTGTTACACTTGCAGGTCTCCAGACAGTAGGAATATTCAGAGTTGGAAGCTCAAAAAAGAGAGTAAGACAGGTGAGTGGATATGGATATGGTTTTCTTTCATTAGCTATGATACAAACAAATCTGATTCCATAGGTTGTTATTTTTTTCCCATCTGTAGCATGGTGAAATTTAGGCTTTCTGAGTCAGTGACTTCACTGTTTTTTTGATGGCTCATAAAAGGCTATTTCCAGTATCTTTTACATCTGGTGAAATCCTTGTCAGGTTCTCAGCAGGTTAACAGTCTCTGTATGTTTTGCTCTGGAAAAGTAGCACAGGGTTAGAGATCCAAATAAACTACAGTGAAGAAATTTTCCAAAGGTCACACTGCAGGGAAAAAAAAATCTTGGCTGTTCGTTTCATCTCAGAAACAGCTGAAGCTCCCAAAGTAAACTCAAACTGTAAATCTTCTTTGGAAAACTCACGGGATGAGAAAACATGCAAGTACAGAACAATCTCTTTGACCCTAAGATTGCTGCTCCTAAATATCACCTTTCTTTTACCCCTGCTAGATTTCAAGGTCAGAGCAGACCCTTCCAACTCTTAGTCTCAGCCAAATTATGAAAAAGCAGAGATAGTGTACAATTAGGTTCCAGAGGTAAAGTCAAATATGGTTGTTAGCTCCTAGGTATACCTACCTGCACTGTTATTCCCAGAAGCTGGCAATACGTGTTGAAATTAGAGCAGTGGAGATAGTGGTTAGTGTTTGCATGATGTATAAGGAGGGATAAAAAGATACAGGAAAATATCCCTTCAGGGAAGTTAAGACCAGAAACATCAAACAGAAAAAAAAGCAAAAGAAAGTTTGACTGCATCTGATCCCAGAATTTATAGTTCTTTGCAAAAAGTTGCAAAAACTTCATAGTGTAATGTTACACTGGAAAGTTACCTTGAATAGCTAAACTGAATTGATTTTGGCTGGTAGGACAGTATAGCCTCCTGAATTGTAGCTGAATTGTAGCTCATTCTCCAGCCGTTTCTATTCCTGAGTAGCTGGTGTTACACTAAACTAAAAAAACATCTGCAGAGGCAGTTTTCAGATCAACACTGAACTAGATGAAGTATTGAAGTTGCCTCACATTTGCATTGCAAGCTTGAATGTCAAAATGTAAATAATCATTTAGGGATGAGTACAATTGCATCATATGTCTGGGGAATGGAGAGAGCTTCTATCATTCACTTTAAATTAAACCTTACTCTAAACATTCATGACTTCGGCCACTTTTTGTTCTACTTTGTTTTCAAAAGGTGAGGAAATCAAGAGATTTTGATATCTATGTTTTTTATTGCATAGACTAATTTATGGAACTAAGTAAACTGATGTATTTCATTAAACAAAAAGGAAGCATCAGCTTGGCTCTTGTAGTCACAGTAATAATTGCTGTCAGCATGGACACATGGGAAAGTCTTGATTCAATTAAAATTCCACTCATTTTCTGAACCGTAGAAAGCCAAACCGAGCACTCGGATTTTGGTGTGCTTTTGCAGCTGTTCATTAGTTTTTCTTATGTAGAAAGTAAGCATGTTCTATTTTCCTTCCTTCCCCAATTAGAAAATGTCCTGTTTCAACTGTAGTTTGTTGCAGTAAATACATAAGTAAGTAGATGTGTGTGCCAGAGGTGGTTTTGATTGGTGAGCAGGAAGAGAAAACATAGAATGTGCATCTCTTGCAAACCTCCTCCTTCATGTTCAGTGGGGTGTAGGACAGAGATTCCCAAGCTTGTGTTGACTCAAGGTGGTAGATCTGGTACAACAGGATGCCAGGTACCATCTTGTGTCTGGAACTGATGCTTGAGCAGAGCTTTGTTGCCAAGGTTGTCGTGGGCAACCCTTGATGTGACATTGTGACAGCTTCAACTCTGCTCTCCTATGAAAGAGAGCAGTCTGTTCTCTTTCTCTCTCATCTCATCTGTTCCAGCACAGATGTCCTCATCTCTTGTATCATAAGATTCAGTGGATGCTGTAATTCACCACCTGTATCTTCCAAAAGTCTGAAAGTATTCCATGTGAATGGAGTCTGAAAGACGTGAAGTGTACAATAAACAGTTTTAACAGCCATGATACCTGGGTCTGAAATGTGCCACATCTCACCAAAGCTTCTATGATATTTTGCTGGTTAGGACATCTCTGTAGGTCTCATAGGATATCAGATCACAAGTGCCATATTCAAGTCTGTAACAGCAGTTTATGATTTAGCCAGCTATTTGGGAAGTCTGAATTCCTGTTGCAGTGCTAATCTGTTTTCTCAGCTGCTTTTGGGCATTTAAGTGTAGAAACAATCTTCTGGATTGAGGTAATTTGTGGTGCTCTGCAGGGATGTTCTGCATTTGTCACCAGTCTAGAGAATAGAATTAAGCTGGGAATGTAGTCCTGAAGTTGGCACTGGAAAATCTTTGACCATAAAGCAAAGAATAATTTTAGATAAAGAACATATTCTGGTCTTCATAGTGTAATTATTTATTATTAATTATAACTGATATTAATATTAAAAGTAATCCTAATAAATTAGAATGGAGGTTGTGGTTTCTAATTAATAACTGTCACACCCATTATGAAAGCACAATCTCTGCTGAAAACAAAAGATTTTCATACTGAACACACTGAAGATAGATTTGCACATGATCAAGATTTGCCACAAAGTTTTACAGGCATATACTTTACTTGTGACTTAGCTTCTATCCTTTCTTTGTTATATTTCTAATATTACTGGTGAAGAAACCTAATACCTCAGTTTTTTTTTTTATAAAGTTTAGCTATAATCACTCTGAGAAAATAGGTGACATAGCGATACCTCATAATGTTAGCAAAGGTACAAATCTCTCCAGAAGGGCAAGCTTTTACCTTTCCATAAGGTGTCTTGGATTTGGGAGTGTTTTCATCTGCCTTTGGGAAGTGTGATGCCTTTGAAACATACAGCATTTGTCTGAGGACCAAAGCAGGGGGGAAAAAACTAGCAATACCTTGTAAAGATGTTAGCTTGCTGTTTGTGAACTCTGTAATGATGATTACTTAATGAGCATATCTAAATTAGGAAGGCAGAATAAGGTGTGTGTGAAGGAATGCTGTGAAGTCTTAGTGAACCTGTCTGCTTGCTACCTGTCTTTACATACAGTCTTAAATGACAAGAGAAATGGTAATTTGGTAGTTATTAACATGATCTTACTAATAATGTTTTTCTACAAAATTCTTAAGTGTTACAAAATTCAGTTTTAGGCTTTCTGGTTTCAGGGATAATTCAGTAAGGTGATAAGAACCTGTCTTGCAATTTTCTTTATTCTTTCTGGTTTCTCCTTTGCATTGCATGCATTTCTGCAAAATTTTTACTTGGATACATGTTTTCATACAAGAGTGTCATATATTAGCTGGAAAAAAATTTGTATTTTATTACAATCTGGTACAAACATTAGGTTATATCTTATGGAATAAGCAGCAATTAGATATGAATTATATCTTTGACCTTACCAAGGACTAGTCATGCTCAGTCTTGAAAGTGAAAATTAGTAAATCTGGTTCTTAAAAGATTTTCTGTGTTGAGAGGTATTAATGGGGGACAATAAATGACTATGGTTTTCTCTCATGATTTTTTTCAGTTACGTGAAGAGTTTGACCGAGGCATCGATGTTGTATTAGATGAAGAGCACAGCATTCATGATGTTGCTGCCTTGTTAAAGGAATTTCTGCGTGACATGCCTGACCCACTTCTCACCAGAGAGCTTTATACACCCTTCATCAACACTCTCTGTGAGCTCTACAGCATCCTGATTTTGTTTGAATTCCTTGATCTCTACTAATAGTCTTTTATTCTGTTCCTTTCATGCTCTGGACTTGATTTGCACCTAATATCTGTATAATACACTACAAAGTATATAGTATATTTAATATACAATAGTATATATAATATTATATAATATAGTGTATACATTTTCTATATAAATATAAATAATACAGTATATGCTTTAGTATAAATTTACTGAGGTCTTGGTTTTACTTCTTGGTTTTTATATTGTATAAGTATAATCCAGAAAACTAGAACAAGAAGGATTTCACTAGCTATACATAGTTTTGCATTTGTAAGGATGGAGTTCATGTTGTGTGTTAAAACGTGACCCTGTCATTGACCCAGCTGTGCCAGGTCACAGACTCCCATTTGAATCCTTGTATCTTAAAATTTTTAGGTCTGTCTACTGACCAAAGTTCCAGCTTGTCTTGAAATATTCAAGTTTCTTCATATTGTTTCTTTCATTCATTGTTCTTTGATGGTCCTTAAACCTTCATATTAAATACTCCCAGTTGTGTTGCCTAAGACCCAAGTGCAGACTCTCAGGGTTTTAGGAGAAAGTAAAGTTGGATGTTTCAAGCTTAAGCAGCTGCCTGGCCTGGGTTCTTCAGATGCTTTCTAGCCCTCATGTCTGAGATCCTGCCTCTGTCCTACCTTTGTCACTGGCTGCCATTTAGATGGTAGGTGGTTCAAGTGGTGGTGGTAGCAGAATATTCTTTATTTCTATGGTTCCTTTCCAATCTCCTGGTACTTTTGCACGATGAAAACTGTTAGAAAACTGATTTTAAATGGCTGAAGCATAAACCTGATTGGAGTGCTTGACAGCTACTGTATATACCAGTAGCTATACCTAAATGAGTGGAGTAAGCAGAAAAGTAAGAATATTTGCATCCAGTAACAGTGATGGAGTGTAAAACATGGATTTTTCTCTCTTTTAGGATAAGAAAAATCCTATGAACTTGTGAGCAAAATGTTGACCAACTAAGGCAAAAATCCCATAGCAGTAGTTCTTATAGTTTTGATGTTTCCTTAGAGTTTTCTCTTTTTCTTCTGATGTTGTAAGGAAAATGATGCTTAAACAAAGCTATTCCTTTACGTTCCTTTGGGTTGGGATCAGGATATTTGTTCTGCTTTTAGGTTAGTTGGAGTGAATTCTTAGAACATATTTTTTCCCCTCTTAGTATTAGAGCCAGATGAGCAGCTCAGCACCTTACAGCTTCTCATTTATCTTCTACCTCCTTGTAACTGCGATACCCTTCACCGCCTGCTGCAGTTCCTCTCCACAGTAGCTGGCCATGCAGAAGACACCAGAGACAAGGATGGCCAAGAGGTAAGTCCTGGTCACTTGTGTCCTTTGACTTTACTTAATTCATGGTCTGACGAGAGATCTTCAAAGCCTTGGAACATGCACAATGGTGGCATATCCCTGAAAGACAGGAGAGACTTAATCTGTTTGCCTGCACTTCTACCATTTGTTTACTATGTTCTTAGGGCTGTGAAGGTTTAGTTTTTGTATGACTTAATCAGTAAAGCATCTACCACTTCCTTTGGGAGATTCAGTGTACCAGCCTTGCTGTCAAGAACATCTAATGTCATCCATGCTGCCTTGTTTTATCCCATAATAGTCTATGGGAAGAGTACTCAGAAAAGGTCAGGCATGCAAAGATATGCTTCTTCATTTTCTTTTCATTCTCTGTTGGTGCTTTTTTATATCACTTTTGGACATAGCAGTTCACTTCTGGGCTCTCTTAGCTTCCTTGTGCGCCCTGGGCAGTGGAAAATAAACAGAGGACAGGAACTCCAGCTGTATCCTTTCAACTGACAGACCTCATCAGTAGCTGGAGTCAGGGTTCACCTTTGCCCATTTTCTTTCTGACCTTCTTGACTGTTGCAGTCTGGACCTAATTCAGTGGAGAGTTTGATGTGCCCTCATTGCAGAGAGACAAGAATGCCCACAGCCATGGGGCTGAGCTCTAGCCCTGAGCTAGAGCTTCTCATATCTGCACCTTGCCCATCCTACTAGAGGAGACCTGAAAATCCAGGCTTCCCATTTCCTTTCCATTTCCTTTCCTACTAGGCTTGAACTAGTAGGCTGCTCTGCAAAAGGAGGCAACTCTGTTAATTGAATAAAATGGATATAGTCTTGTCAGTGGTTTATCTGTGGAAGGACTTCTCAGTCCTGTGAATTGCAGCAGAGACTACTTCTGAGATTCTTAGGAAACTCCTCAAGAATTTTGTCTTCCAGATGGAAAATCTTGCTGATTTTGTCAAATTTGGATACCTTTTGCAGTTGTCTGATTTTAACAATTAGCACTAATATTTTTGCCATTTTTTTGCCTTAAATCCTAATTTCCAGTTATTCCATCTTTACAAGTCCTAACTTCCAGTGTTGTATGTGACTTCAAGGTCTATTTCACTTTTAAATCCACTTTAAATGCTATTATTTTTGTTCTCAGCAAGGAGTTGATAAAAAACTATATCACTCTGATGGAAAGCATTTAGAAAGAGCAGCCTGTAATAGTTTACTTTGCTTAAAAACATGTATAAACCAGCTAAGGTCATGGTCCCCCTGGTCCTGCAAAGAGTTCTCTGTTGGTTCAGGAATGTACCCAAGAGGATCTTATTGCAGGGCTAGGGTATGCTGCTTAACAGAGTTCATTTGGCTCAACTGTTGTACATAAGCTTGGCCACAGGTATTTTGGTAAGGCAGATTTATGTAAGCTATCTTGACAGTATTGTAAGCATCAGGAATATTATTGATACCTTTTGTAGATAATAGAGTATTCTGCTCACAATTATTTAAGCTATTTATGAACAATTAAGCGAATAAAGGCATACAGGGCAAGAGAAAGTATTTTATCAGACTGTTTGCTATCACTGGAAGGAAGACAGCCAAGCTTTGGCACACAGGCCCTCTTCTTGATTTCTTTCAACAACCCTTCTCTCACAAAGATGAAGATGGATGACTAACTTTATTAAAATTACTCGTTCACTTAATTTCAGTGGAAATGTTTACTACATTTTTTAAGGATGCCCTGAGGCTGCCCTTAAGAAAAGGCTCACTGTTTGTACAAACAGCCTGCACATGCAGATCTGGGCACAGCCAGAGGCTGCCCTGGCACCCTTGAGGCACCATGTGCCTGTGCATCTGTGGTGGCTCAAAACTCGGACAGAGTTTAAAAAGCAGGTCACCTGAGAAACAGCTGGGTGCTTGGTGGTGTGCAAATAAGGGTGTGCTGTTCTCACAGTCATGCTGGGATGAGTCTCTGAACAAAGAGCCAACATGTTTGCTGTGACTGCCCATGCACCTACTTAGTACAGATGTCTTTCCAACATTACAGACTGCTCCTACCAATAAAGAGAAGCTTTTTACTGTGCTTTCTAGTTGTGTTCTTTAAAAAATAAACCGGGTGTAGTCAGTGCAGTTTTAAGTTTGACTAGAGTATTTGGTGAATGATCAGCTACACAAGAAAAAAATTAAAAACACTGCTTTGAATTAATCTGTTTTGTACAACTCACTTCTTGAAATTCTATCTTTACTACCTCTCTTTGATGTCTCTATATCCTTTTTAAAAACTCTTAGTTCAAATGTCTGCTACTTTTTGTTGAAGAATAGGAGAAAATAGTAGTCTAATCACAAATATGACAATTAAATTTTTGATGTAATAATGTATATGACATATTTTTCTGGTAATTCCTGCCTAGTCTAGTATGTATTCCTAGCCTTTTACTTCCTCAAAACTCAGGTTCCTGTTGCTTTCTTGAGCACAGTTTTATAAAAGTAGGACCACAACAAACTTAAACAAGCCACTAAACAGGTAAACATTTGGCATGTTCTAGCAATACAGGAAAATACTCATTAAAAAATGAGCTTGCTCTTTAATTATCTCAACAATTTAAATATAGAAAAGTATCACTGCATATGTTTCAAATCATGAATGCCACTTGAGAAAGCCAGGAGCTTTCAGCATTTGGTCCTAAGAGATAGTAACGTGCTGAGATGCTGAAACAGGAGGGAGGTTGCTCTGAGTTCTGAAGTATGCCATAGTTGAGCTCCCAGAAAATTTAGGGCAGATAACACTTCAACCTTCTACTCCTCTAATCCATTTGAAAATATATCCAGAAAATCTACAGTTCTTGTTGCAGAGATGTTCAAAATAAGGTGGTGTTAATTTTTTATTGACAAGCAGCAGGTTTTGGTTTTGATGAATGAAGCATCTACCAAATCAGGAGGGGCAGAGAGTGTGTGTGTGTTCGTGTGTGGTGTGTAGGGGTATGAGTGTGTACAGATGTGTCTGTATACATATCTGTATACATTAGGCCCTGTGAGACCCCACCTCATTTTTATTCTCTTTTCTAGATTACTGGGAACAAAATGACATCGCTTAACCTGGCCACCATCTTTGGCCCTAACTTGTTGCACAAGCAGAAATCTACAGACAAAGAATTCTCAGTTCAGAGCTCAGCTCGAGCTGAAGAGAGTACTGCTATCATAGCTGTTGTGCAAAAGATGATTGAAAACTATGAAACCCTTTTCATGGTGGGTGGATATTTTTTCATATTACTCATATACATTTGTAAGATAAATGAGCAAATACCTGATTGGTATTAAAGTAGATGGGGATGAAATAAACTGTAGAAGCTGCATTAAGTTAGGATCAATAATTATTGGTAACAAAGAGTAGTCTTCTAGCAAGGAGAATGACTTGCAGTAAGTAAAAATATTAAAAATGTGTACTTATATCTTGCTTAGAATGGTTTCTGTGTAGGTAAAGGTATACTGTATAGCTGTATACTGAGCAATGCATAGACAAGACTGAAAATTATCTTTCACATCTCAGTTTTGGAAGTCAGGAAGACAATTTTTCTGCAAGGATTAAGAGATACTTGATTAATTTAAGGAATTACCTTCCCTAGCCGAGACTTTTGTATTGATTGGATAGAAAGGAAGGACAAAGCTTTCTTGTTTGTTAGTTGGATAAAAGGAATAAAACATATATCTGTGTAGTTCCTGAGTTCCCTTTAGTTCTTCTGCTGAAGCAAGCAAGTTCTTCATAAGAAGGCTGATGGCCTTGGACTTGGGCATGTTGTTTACTTAAGACAAAGCTTATTTAGGTTACATTTCTCATGCCTAGCAGTTACCTGAGCAGTTCATCTGTGGCTTTATCTTACACTTTTTTGTGTACAAAATTGTAGGTCAGCTCAGCATGACTTGTGTCTGAGGGAGCCCTGCTCTGGGGGTAGCAGAGGCCAGTCAGACCTACTGGTGGTCTTCATTATTCTGTATTGATTTTAGTAAAAATACACATTGGAACGCAACCAGTAATCTTGTAAAAGTGGAAAAAAACTTTGGTTGTTATGTCCTGAGACTAAGCAGCACTGTATGTTACACTGAGGAGACAACTTCCCAAAGCAGAAAGAGCACTCTGGAAAACTTCAGTGCTTCAGCAAAGCTGAGTGCTGGAGACTGTTGGAAGAAGATGAACAACCCTGAACTGTGGGCTGATGGCCACACAGTACTGTAAATGGAAGATGTCTATCAGTTTTCAACAAGGGAGTAGAGCATGAGAAAGCAATCATGAGCCCTGCCTCAGATGTCTTAGCCTCAGATGAACTTCTTTGTGGTTTTCCTGCCTTTTATTTTTATTCTTGTATCAGTGAGACACTTGCAATAGTTTTCTGGTTTTTTGTGGTTTTTTCTTTTAATGCTTTTTACAGTTGGGGAAAATGCTAGGTGTTATTTTTCATTCCACATCAGTAAAAGAAAGTGACAGAGCAGCACTCTTGTGTGAAGGTCTGCTGGTCCGGAGTGTGGATTGCACTATCAAGTTTAAAATAATACTTGAATAAGAATACTCAAGATAATTGAAGTGTTCTTATTGTTGTTTCTCTTTAAGGACTTCTTACAGCACAGACACATCTCAGTACATAATACTTAAGGCACGCATTGCGACTTTCCGTGTGGAAAGGATGGGGCTAAGATTAGACTAACCTGCATCTGGGTTCTAATTCTGGTGGATTTATTCCTTCATTTCTTCAGTGCTTCAACTTTCTTTGGGAGGTTAAATGAAGTGTGGGAAAAAGAATTTCTTTTGTTTTCCAGAGTTGCATTTACTATTTATGGTCGATATCTATGCTACATAAAAAAAAAAAGAACATCTGGAGTTAAGGATTCAGCTACAACTATATCATGGTGTATTAATGCTCAGATGGTTTTGTGCTTGGTGTTTTTTTTTTTCTTTCTGTTACTTTATGTATGGATGGGTTATGGAAAATGTGATTGGTTTCAGCATTGAACAACATTTGTGAACCAAACCCTAGGAAACCAAGATGTGGTGGGTACCTAGACCACAATATCAGAATTATTTTGACTTATTGGTGGATTAGAGAGATTCTATTTGTCAGAACAACCTAGGATATTGAACACCATTTTCACTGAGTAACTATTGCTATCATCAGTAGCGTGCAAAAGTGGATTTCCTATAGAAGATAAAATCTGGTCATACTCCAGTGATGTCATTGATAATAATCACTTTCATATCCAAATCTTGCCCATTTGAGTCTTGGGGATGTATTAAAATGATTCATGGGGATGTATAAAGAACTGTTCTTTGCCAGTCTCTGCAGCTGAATGAAAGGAGGCACAACTCAGCCACCCTTCATTTTTGACTTGGCTTTGCATGAAGGATGGAGATCAGCAGCTTGTTCATGTATGTCATCTCCTAGTGTCCAAATCCAGCCCTGCTGCAAAGAAGTGCTACAGAGTGTATGAAATTTCATATTTTTACAGTTAGAGGCTACTGTGTCCTTCCCACTGTGGAGGCTACACACTGCCGTTCTGAGCCACATCAGTGGCAAGGTACAGCACAAAGGAGACACTTCAAGGGTCCCTCTACCATTCTGTGTCTCAACAGCTGTGACTCTCATGCAGCACCCAACCCCACAATCTCAGAATATCTGGTACTCTGCTGGTGTCCTGAAAACCCTGGAGTCCTCCAATACATCCCTGTATGTCCTCCAGAGCTATTATTTCACCAGCTTCCTTGGCTTCCCTTCTGTCCCAAATTTCAAGTTCTCCTCCATCTACTTAGGTGCAATTACCAGTGAAACAATTAATTCAGTAATATTTATGGTGACATCTTCCTGAGATACTGATATTGTAGTTCTCTATAAGTGTAAGTTTACAATTACATGCATATCAATTCTACACTTGCCAAGTTATTGAACTAAACTGAAGAAAATTGCTGCACAGGAGGAAGCCCCAAACCCAGTAGCAAGGAGACCATCAGTACAAATCTACTTGGAGATACACTCTGGTAAAAGTCCTATGAATCAGAAGAACCATTAAGTTTGGGTTTCATAGAAGCTTTTTGTTAGAACTGGACTTCTGGTGGAACTTCTTCAGAGTTTTCTTGATGGATTTATCTTTTTTTTTTAATAAGGCAAGATGTATTATTTTTCTGAAAAAATTCTCTCAGTAGTTTCTTACAAAGTTACTTGATAAAAAGCTGAGTTGTAAGTTACAGACAAAAGTATTTGTTCTACCATGAAACTTTATCTGGAGTTTCTTATAGTGTACAGAAAGGCTATCTAAATGGAGAAGCTACAGCACACCATGTCTCCAAAAAGTATATTCCTATTAAAAAAATTTGTTTAAAGACTAGTGTATCAGCGACCATCAGTTAGATATTTTTCCAGTTCAGAGACTGAATACAATATTAAAAAAAAAAGAGTATGTGGTTACACAAGTTTTTCATAGAGATTTTGGATCAGTTTGGATCAAATTATGCATATCTTCATTTATTTTCTAATTATTTCCTTATTTTAAGAAATATGCCTTTTATGTAACTAGACTCCCTAAATACCTCCAAAATTGGGATATTCCTCTGGGGAATGTGTTAGTAATTCTATTCCTATTTCCTAGGAAATGTCAGGGAGAACAAATGGTCCATTCAAGTGTGACTTGAAGGTCAAGAGATTCAGGCTCTGACAGATTGTGTCCAGAAACGTATATTGTCCTGCTGATGACCCCTTGCTGCAATTGTCTTGCATTGAGGTCCATCTGTCATAGTGAACCTGGGCTGCTCAAGTTTCTTGGATGGTTTAATCTGTTTCAGTGTTTTGAAATTTGTATTGAATGTTCCACTGTAATGCAAACAAACTCACTTGACGATTGGTAAGACTCGTGTGAAGTGCAATTGGAAGCACAAAATTCACTTGTGAAGGTTTTGGGGTGCCATTTCTGCTACCTGCCGAGGAGATGTTGTGGTATCCTGCAGCATCTGAAGCTATCAAGGGTTTTGAAGGTTCATACCCATACAAAGTGCAAAGAGAAAATTAGCAAATCAGAAGGCCAAACTACAAAGAAGGTGGCACAAATTCTGACTGAGCCTGTTGGTCAGAGTGGCTGGAGAGACAGAGATGGAGATTAGTAAATATCCTCAGATCTTTGAAGGGCAGTGTAAAGTGAGGACCTTAAACTGGAGATTTTGAGATTGTGATACATAAGTAATCCCATTGTTATTTCCAGATAGGATAGCCAACTGGATATCAACGAGTTAGTCAACAGTAATCAGCACTGAACATTGCACAAAGTGATTTTCAGTCCTACTTCATCTGTTATTACATGAAATTTCTCTTTTAAGTGAAAGCTTCTGAATATTTTATATACTCTCTGTAAATGTACTTGTACTTGTTTGTTTAGATTAAGCACAGCATCAAAATTAATGTAATGAAAGGATATTAACATCCAACTAAGTATTCTTTTCTGTCTTCATAGGTTTCCCCTGATTTACAGAATGAAGTGCTTATTAGCTTATTAGAGACTGACCCAGATGTTGTAGACTATTTGCTGAGGAGGAAAGCTTCCCAGTCATCGTGAGTAATCTGTTTTTTCATCATCCCTTTTTCTGCTGGGAATTTCTATCTCCCACTGGAAGTGTCCAAAAGGTTCTAGTTTTCCACAGCTCTTCTGCACTGTCTACAGTGGAATAGAAATATCCTCCCTATTACACAGACTCTGCCAAAGAAATTATGACTCTTGTACAACATTTTCTAAAGACAAAACTTGTTTCCCTGATTCAGAAGAAAGATTGTGTTCTGCTGCAGAGAACAGAATGACATGTACATAAAAATATTCAACGCACTATTATCTGACAGGATGTTTTTTAGTCATCTGCTGGTTTGTGTCTTGGGTTTATTGTAGTCTTCAGTAACAGGAAGCATGTATTCCACTATCCTTGAAACACACCCTAGAGTGCCTTAACACCATCACAGCAAGCTGCTTGACCACTCTGTCATTCTTTTCCTATCCTGTACATGTAGGACATTGTGAACAAGCTAACTGCCAGCAGCAGCCCTGTGGAGACTTGGCATATTATTTAATTGTGTGCTTTGTGAAGCATCCGAAGAGAAAAAAAATCACACCGGTCACTATAGCAGTTATGATATGTAATATATTCTTGTGTATGGTGTATATTTACCTTCACCCTTGTGCCTTAATGCTGTGAATTTGTACATTCAGATTAACAGAATTCCTGGCTTTTTCATGGGACCACACAGTTAATGTCTTTTCTAGTGAATCCCAATATAGCAGACCCAAAAATCACAAAATTTGACAGACTTGCTTTAAGTAATTTTTAAGAGAGTTTCTAGACTCTAAACTCTCTGGGACATATTGGACTTCGTCTTCCTGTGTTTGTGGAAAGTGCCTAGTGCATTCAGAATATAATTAAAATTAAATTTGTATAGTCAGCTATGATTTTTTTTCTCTCCCTCTTAACATTGTATAGTTGGAGGTAATTTAACAGTATGCCTGGCTTCAAAGGAGAAGGTATACAAGAAACAGTGTAACTAAAACCTTCAGGAAAAAGCTTTCTTTTACTATAAAATTTGGAAACAAAAATATGTGCAGTATATATTGAGTTGTGAAAGATTTTTTTAGTTTCCTAACTTACCCACGTGAAGTAGAAAATTATCACAGATCATCTGATTTGGGGTAATTTTCTCTGTGTGAAGTTATTTCAGCTAGTTTGACTGACAAGTAACCATATGTATATTTAGATCACAGTAAGTGCAGGATAGTTAGAGGTACATAAGCTGTTTTTAGACTTGTTTCACATTTGCCAGAAGCCAAGACTACAATTAGGAAAGATACTACAAATCATATGACATAAGGTATTGTGTCGAGACTTCTTCCTTTCAGCACTTAGTTTGGAATGATCATATTATTTCTAACTCAAGCTAATAAAAACTTCATGCAGGATTTCACTGTCTATATAACAAAAAGACGTCAAATTGTATTTCACATGTGACTACACATACCAGTTGTGCATAAGTTAGTCACAAATCATTGTGGATGTAACAGGTAATTGTTAGATCCTGATTCCTTAATTGACTTTTCCTTGAACTTCCTTACTCTTAACCAGCATGCACACCTACAGGAGAAAATACAGCTTTTGTGAAAAGCTGGTCACAACTGACAAAAGGCATTTTGTAAGGAAATGTTCTGAAGCCAAACAGGAGCATATAGCTACAGTAGTATTAATTTATTGTGTTGTCAGTAATGGGCAGATGAAATATCACTGAGATAGGAAACAATGACTGCCATTTTTTTTCTACTCTGCTGTCATGTAAGTGATTTACTTTTAGTGTTAATGAGATATGTTTTCACTGTGGTTGCAACTTCTTGGTTAAGATATTCCAAGCAATTAGGGAGACTGTTGCTTAGTGTTATTGCTAGGAGTGTGATGCTCTTAAGAAATTCATGTATTTCACAACATAATCTCAATTTTGAGGCTGCAAATGTGTTGCTTACTTTTTCCTATAAGAAATGTGAGACAGCAGACAACAAGGAGATGTTTGTCCTGATTTCATAAAAATGAGCCTCCAAAATATGTCTTTATTGCTCTTGGAAATTGTCTAGTCACATACTCAAAATACATATGTGGCTCTGTGAAACAAAAAACTTTATATATTCTTGAGACAGTCTTCATCAGAAGAGCTAGTTGACTGCATAGAGTATAGAGTCAACTTTGAGACTTTAAAGTCACATTAATTGCTTTGAAGGTCCTGTTCTGCAACTGCCCTCACATTTCTGCTCCTGCTGTCATTATAAATGCTTTCTTGGCTCTGATCTAACAGAGAAAACACAATCTCTTTTTCTAAGCAGAGGAGGACAAATCAGATGTTCCTCATCTTTCAGTTCCCTTAAGAGCTGAACATTGTGAACAGTGTGTCAGGGAATTTACAGAAGTTGTTCATGGTAAAGCACTAATTACAAATGGCAATTTTGAAATGTGCTTTTGTGGGTGACTTCCAAATTTTTTTGTATGTTGGCTTGATGACAATGGAATTTGGGTTTACAGCTGTAAGATGAAGCATCTTTAAACTAACAACAAATAAAATCTATTTCTTATGGTTATTTATTGCTTATCATGGTTAGTAGTCCTTTCAGAGTAAACAAGTTTCAAAGTTACAGCATTTTTGGATGATTTTGGATTATGATAATGAGTTTTAGTCCATCTTCATCTGTGACACAAAGATGAAGCCATACAACAGGTCATACAGTATGTGTAAATGCAGTTTTTAAAGCTGCAGAGGCTCCTTGAAACAGAGAGTCCTCTACCCTGTTAACAGCAGCAACCACATCATAATCCCACAGTAATCTGCCTTGTTGGTAGCACCTCTGTTACTCAAATATGTGTGGGAATTAGTACTGCATGCTGCCAAGCCATATCACTATGATTTGCCTCTTGAAGGCCTAATTGTTTTCCTACTCAGAAGCTTTAAGTTATAACAGAAAAGGGTTTCTGCCAGAAACAGAAAGTGATTTCCTGTTTTGATAACCTTGATGCTAGTAGAAAAGTAGGAATATCCTCAGTAGAAGCAATTATTGTGACTAACACATTTCTAGTTCACCCATGCAAGTGGACTTTGGTGGACAGCATAAATACATAGAAAGCTGCCTGTTGTTTTGGAATCTGAAATAGTAGTTCTAAATTCACATAGCATATGTTCCTTCTGTTGCTTTCAAATCTTTCCATTGGTACTTAGCCACTTTTAAAATCTTTTCTTTAACATACTTCATAACCTCTGGAAAATACTTTATTTGCCTTCTTATTCCTCACATTTGATTGCACATAATCATCTATTATTCTTTGTGAGGACAATAATCTGCCCTTCCTCATATATTACATATAGAAGAGTGGGTATCTTGCACAGTATTTATGTTTGCCTTCCAATTTAGTTTCTCCCTGGTGAGTGGGTAGAGAATCTCACTTTCCAATGGAAGAAGAATTTTGAATTGTAGTAAATATCTGTTTGCTATTGAACTCAAGCAGTAAAGCAAACAGATGCAAAACTTTTAATTTTAAGGGATTTGTGAGAATTCTTTATTTGCAAAGAAGCAAACCAAAGTCTTCTTGCAAGTTGTTTTATTTCGTTTGTGAAGTAAAGCTGCAAATGTATGAGTTCAATTTCCTGCTTTTAATTATTTAATCCATTTTGATGGTCTCTTGTAGTAAAATTGACAGAGTCCACAGCCGTTCTTTTGATTCTTAAAGCTGCTTTGCCTGAAGAAATTTAAAAGTGATAATCTACATATGTATAAAAAGTAGTATGGACTTAGCAGCCAAAACTGTAAATCAGTTTAGAAACTTGAATGTTTAAATCTTTCCAAAGACTTGAAAGTTTCCATTCAGGTAAATTTTTAGCAGGAACTCTTTCTTGAGAAGAGGCAGACTATAACAGATCATTCAAGGTAAGACTTGAAATCAGTGTTTCACAAAGCTCAAGTTTATCTTCCCACACTCTTTCATTTCCATTTTCATTAACCTTATTCCTTGTGTTACCTTGCCATGGCTAAGTGCTGGTTTACCTCTGTCTTCGCCCTGCAGCACAGTTAGGTTTGGATGCTGCAAAAACTTAAGTGCAGTAAAACTTACTGTTCAAATGACATTTAGTTTGGAAGGCTGGAAAGAAGGACATTTGATCATCGGAAACCTGCAGATACCAACATTTCTCCCCTTTTCTAAGAGGTCTTTCTAGTTCTTCTGAAAGCCCCAAGACACTGCTTAAATCTCATATCACTGCTCAAAGGTTTTTAGGACTTAGGAGGACAGAAAGAAAGAAAGAAGCAAGTCACAAAAAAAAGCAAGAAAAAAGGTTTGTGATAGAATTATACATACTTTAAAAATTATAGTTTTTCAGGTGTCTGTTTAAAGATTATTTTACATTGGATTTATGTTCATATAAGAAGTTTAGATGAGAAGTTACATAATTGAGGCTTTTATTTTTTAAATGATTCTCCAGCATTACCATGCTTCTCTGGGAAGCTTGTGACAGAGCAACTTTGCCAAATAGCAGCTCTGTTTTCTGATCTTCCCTCAGTTTAACTCCAGTGATGGTTTTGTCACTGACAGTTACTGAGGACAGTTACTGAGGAGTAACATTATTTAATTAATTCCCAACACATTATGGTTGTTTTCATACTGGAAAAAAAATAGGAATATTGAATAACATAATAATAATGCTGTTGATTGTATATATTTTATTTTTTGGGACATGAGATGTGTAAATCAGCCAGGGGAAAAACAAGACCTTGAAAGTGGTGTTAAGTTTTATATTATTTCTGTATTAATATTTACTGTGTTAATATTTTTGTGGTTAGCAGTGTGTTTTCTTTATTTTCGGTCTTCAGTTTTATATTGTTTGTCTGGAAAGACAGTTACTATTCCATAGTGAGAAGTCAGTTTTGGCTGCTTACTATGTTCAAGCTGTCTTTGGATTTGACTTTGAAAAGGGCTGACCATTTTCAGACATTTACAGGAATGAGCCTCTGTTTTATCACATTAGAACCGATATTAAGGAGAGGTCACTGAAAGAAGTGTTTGTCTCAAGCAAAAGAGAAGAATCTATGAAATAAAGGTGCAGAGAAATGAAAAATTAGTAATAGAAATATGAGTTAGTGAGGAACAACAGGAAAAAAAAGTTTATTTACATAGTAGTTTTACATGTTCTTTGTGGATATTCAATGACTCACAGCCTGCCTCCTACCTGCATAGCAATCTGTGGCAGTTCAAGAAAACTCCATCAGTGTTCCCAGCACATTTCAAAAATTAATTGTCTCTCTGACCTTTGGTTGTATTTAGGTAGGAGTTATGTTTGCCTTTTTTTGCCAGAATTAAAGGCAGTTACTGTTGTTGGTGGTGTGAAGGTGAAAAGGTAAAAGAAGTTGTAGAAGGTATCAGTGGAACCAGTTGATGCCCCAGTCATAAGGACAGTAAATACATCTGTTTGTCCTCTGTATAATATTTACCTTTTTATGTCTCTAGAAGGGGATCATTCTATAGTGTGAAAGGCAAGATGAGTGCTTGATTTCTCTATGTAAAACTTCAGAATACAAGAATTTATTTTAGCATACTGCTTAGCATCAAACTAAATCTTTCCTATCATAGCTTCAGTTTTATTGTTGCCACAAGCTACATTGTCAAGATAACATAAGGAATTTATTAACTGCTTAGTTTCCTCTGGTTTACCATACATTTGTGTGGAATTTTTGTTGTTTTCTTTCTGGACAGCAACATCTTTTGATTTTGAGTGGCCTCTGCTGGCCACTTCATGGCAAAAGTTTTACTCACAGAAAATCCACCTCAATAACTGTTTCTGAAGTGTTTTCATTTCAGCAGCTGTGACCATTCTCATGTATTTGATTTTATCTGTATGATCGTAGAATCATAGAATGATTGGGTTGGAATGGACCTTAAAAGTAATCTAGTTCCAAACCCCCTGCCATGGGCAGGAACACTTTTCACTAGACCAGATTGTTCAGAGCCTCATCCATCCTGGTCTTGATGTCAAACTGCACCTGTAACTGTGAACACGAAGCATTTTTTAATTAACTGTAGTTTGTTCATCAAAATTTCCCCAGGAGCCCTGAGATGCTGCGGTCGGAAGGTTCCTACTCCACAGGGGAAAGACATTCTTCCACAGACTCCAACAAGGCCTCCAGCGGTGACGTCTCCCCTTACGACAACAACTCCCCGGTGCTGTCTGAGCGCTCGCTGCTGGCCATGCCAGAAGAAGCTGCCCACAGCCCAGATAAGCTCTACAAGGGACCTGAGCAGTACACGCTGCTTGGACACTTGCAAACTAAGCCAAAGGAGAATTCTTCTGCATCACAGGCTGGAAAAGGTATAGTGCATCCTGCTTGTGCTCCTCCTCCTCCTCAGTGACTGATGGAGACTCCTGAAATAATTGAAAAGTGGCAGATTTGTATTATCAGCTACCAGGATTTGAGGAGCAATAGTGTAAATAACCTTATAAAAAATGACAGACCAATATGCTTTTTCTATGTTGAGCCCAAAGGATTTATTCTGGATCCTTCTCATTAGCTCAACTAACTGTCACAGATGCTCATGGTATGGCACTTCCCAAAACTTGGAGATATTATTTAGGAAAATAGAACTATGTATGTCCAGTTTTTCAGCCTGTCTCTGACAGCATGGCAAAGTCTAGTCCTGATATATGGGACTGTAATACCTGAAGGTTATGATCCAGGCTTTGAAAAAAGCTGAGATTTTAAGATGTCAGGCACAAACTTTCTCCAGTTGTAAAGAATGACCTCAACACCATTGGAAAATGTAGCTGCGCTGCACAGCTTTACATCTGCAACCAATTACACACTGAGCAATACTACTGCAGAGATCCATTATTCCCTTAGCTACCTGTGGAGTGCATACCTGAATGATTTCTTTGGTAGAGAATTGTGGTTTAAACTAATAGCTCACCAGCACTTCAAGATGCTTTTCCTATAAAAATATATACATTAAAAGAATTGCCAGCCATTGAATTTATACGTAGTGAGCCAAGCTTTAAGAACTTTCAGTGCTTAAGGATGTACATAACTGGTGGTATTTTTAAAACCTCTTAGTTTCAGATGTACTGCCTAGGCACTTAATTCCCTTTGGACTTAATGGGATTTAGACTAATATCTCAATTATATTCTTTATAAATGCGAATTGGAATTTATCTTCTGAATTCAACATCTAAATCTCTGAACAAGTTTAAGAATTTGGTCAGATTCCTATTGAGTTATGAACAGAAAATTACAGTAAGTTTTATTGTATTAACAATCTTTTGGACTTTAATATGCATCACAAAGACACTGAACCAGAACAAATTAGGAAATTCCTCTACTGATCAGCGGAATTAGAAAAAGGCATTGAACTGTTTATAACCCAGAATTCCATTAAATCTTTGTTCTGTGGCTGCATTTCTGAGTAAGACTGGCAGCATCCTTGGGTTCATAGAGCATGCCTTATGGGGACCCCTGGGGCCGGGACTGCCTGAGGGAGCTTTGTCAGAATCTACCTTTTGTGGACCAAATTCCCCTCTTCTTGTGCAATTTCTCTGACTTCAATAAGGCAGAGGACTTAAGAACTCAGCAAACTCAGGCACCCTGCCCATACAGAGCACACTGAATCCATTGCAGGATCTGATCTTGAAAAAAGTAGCTGTGAGCAAATACACAGAATCATGGAATGTCAAGGGGCTGGAATGGACCTTAAAGATCATCAGTCCCAACCCCCTCTACCATGGGCAGGGACACCTCCCATTGGATGGGATTGCTCAAGGCCTTAACCAGCCTGGCCTTGGACACTGCCAGGCTTGGGACATCCAAAGCCTTCCTGGGCAACCTATTCCAGTGCCTCACCACCCTCACAGTAAAACAATTCTTCCTAATATCTAACCTGAATTTTGTCACTTTCAATTTGCACCCATTACTCCTTTTGCTATCACTGCAGTTTCTGATGGAGTGTCCCTTATTGGCTTCTCTGCTGGCCCTGTTCACATATTGGAAGGCTGTCACAAAGTCTCAGTACAATTTTTTCTTCTCCAGGCTGAACAGCCCAAATTTTCTCAGACTGTGTTTGTAGACAAGGTGATCCGGTCCTCTTACCAGCTTCATAGCTCTCCTCTGGATTTTTTCCTGCATTTACATATCCTTATGTTGGGGTCACCAGAACTGTACAGTACTCCAGGTGGGGTCTCACATTATAAGATGCTCGTGTTAGGTACACAGTGAAGGTGCCACTGGATGTTAATTACTCTGATACATTACATTACTATTCCATTTGTGTATTTCTAAATAATGTCTTTAAGAAGATTGATTAATCATCTTTTCCCTGCTCTTACTACTGTTTAGATATTTCTGAAGATCATTTTGATATCTGGGGCACTTGGCATTCAACACTGAAAAGTGGCTGCAAAGATCCAGTAATCACAGGTCAGTAGTTTCTCAATTTTAAAGCCCAAATCTAGCTAAGAAAAAAACAATTCCTTGTTTTCAAGGAATCACAGTGAAACCAGTAGGAGAATTCATACTGTTCAGAGCTGGACTTTTAAAAGGTGACTCTTAAGTAGAATACAGGGGAACACGGTGGTTATACTTCCCTGTATTCAGTGAAATACAATGAACAGCAACATTTCAAACTATCAAATATAATTTTAAAAGTCATATTAAAATTGCGTCAATAAATACTTTTAAATTGTTCTAGGATTCATAGAATCATATGACCATAAAGTGATAAGGGTTGGAAGGGACCTTGAAGATCATCTAATCCTAACCCCCCTCCCTTGAGCAGGGACACTTCCAACTAAACTGGGCTGCTCAAGGCCTTATCCAGCCTGACCCTGAGCACTGTTGGGGCATCCCCAGCCTCTCTGAGCAGCCTGTTCCAGTGTTTAACCACCCTCACAGTAAAGATTTCTTCCTCGTATCGAACCTGAATTTCCCCTCTTTCAATTTGTACCCCTTACTCCTTGTGCTATCACAACAGTTCCTGAAGGGTCCCTCTCTGGTTTCCCTGTCAGCCCCCGTCAGATACTGAAAGGTGCTGTGAGGTTTCTGTACGTTCTTCTCTTCCCCAGGCTGAACAGCCTGTCTCAGCCCCCATCCCTCTTCTACCGTGTGGTACAAGGGAAAGGCAGGAGCTTGTTAACTGCCTCAGGAACGGCTCTGCAGACTGACGTGCTTGTGACTCCACCCCCAGGTTCTTACGGGAACATTTGTGAAAGCAGCTTGCTGCGGCCCGGACGCTGCTCCCTTTCCCAGGGGAACCTCGCCGCGTGTTGCCCTCGGTGGCAGGGCGGCTCGGCGGAGCTGGACAGCGGCGGGCCGGCGATGCGGAGGAGCCGGACGACAGCCGCCATCCCCGAGTGGCAGCCGCAGCCCGGCGGCGCCCCGCGCGGGGCAGGCGGCTGCGGGGGCTCGCACCTGCCGCACGCCGGCTCGGAGCAGCGCTCGGCTTTCGGCAGCGCGGAGGACCTCAGCGAGCGCGACCCCAACGCGGGCTGTTTGCAAAGCACAGCCAAGCCCTCCTACGGGAAAGAGCGGCCGCCGCCCCCTTACCCAGGCCCTGCAAAAACAAGCTCGAGTGTTTCTTCAGCGCTGCACTCTTTGTGGAGACTTCAGCGCCCCGACAAAAGCTCGGGGCCGGGAGCCGCGGGAGGGGCGCCGGGCAGAGCGCCTGAGGCGGCCGCGGGTCGCGGCTGCTCCGCGGCGCCTCGCAGCCGCGGCGGGAACAGCGCCGCGGGCGCGGACTGGAGCGAGTGGCACAGGGAGAGGTGGCAGATCTGGGAGCTGCTATCGGCGGATAACCCGGATGCCCTCCCAGAAACCCTTGTATGATCTGACTCTGTGCAACTGCCGCTCACACCCGTGCCTCCGTCTCATAGGAAAACCATGGTGACATTGGAAAACGGGGCGGGGCTTGTCTGTTTTATACCGACTCAATTGCATATACTTGTTTAAAACTTTGTTCACTTTAATTTCTCAACAGCACTGTCAAGCAGTTAATTTACAAGTACAGTATGTTCCTGTTTTTCAGCAAGCTTTTGAGAAAAAGCAAGGTGAAAACTTCAGTGTAATAACCCTGTATTCATATGCTGTGTATAAGATAAAACTGTTGCTTTGATGTTGCTAAAAATGTATTTATATATCTGCAGTTTTGATGATTGTATATTCTGTAATGGGTATTGTATGATAATCATGTTATGTTTTCATATGCAGATGTCAATCAATCGTGACTGCTTTTTTAAAAAATCACTGCACTTACATTACCATGATATGCATTGGAATTCTATAGAAAGTGCACAAGCTGGTTTCTGTGCTTATATATATATTAAAAAAAAAAGCTGTTAAAGGGGAAAGTTGTACTTCTTTTCACTGCCTTTTGAAAAACACTAAAATAAAGTGGAACATGAAAAGCCATATATTTTATAAGGGTAGTAGTGAGCTTAGAGGGGAAATACAAAATATTTTTTTCTTATACATATGTTTGCAAAAAACTTTAAAATTTGATACAAGTTGATAAAAGTATTTTTTTAGGTTCTGATAGGAAGCAGCTCAGAGAATCTAAGAACAACATTGTGCCTAAACCAATGAAGTATGTAGTACAAAGTCTGCCCTCCCTTTCTAAAGGAAAACCAATGTTATATATGCAGGATATAATATATATATTTATAAATGTATGATTTTATGTATTGTTTTAAAACAATAAACTGGAATCCAAATTTTAGAAAGCCAAACCAAATAAATTGAGATGCGTAACACTGACAAAGAATATGGCTTTTCCTTTGAAAGAACAAAGCTCCAGCATTAAGAAAGTAAGAGAAAAGGAAAAAATGCAGACAGACATGTGAAAGGGAGTCAAGTAGAGTTTCAGAAATGAACATGACATTTGGAGAAGCTCACAATTGTGTTTCTATAAATATTGTGCCAAAGTCTGGGTCAGTCACACTTCCTCGGTAGCTGTATGTTGCGTTGTGTTAAATGTTGCTGTTTTGTGCACGTTGTTTTTCAAGTGCAGAGCCGTTTGTGGGCAGCGGGTGGCAATGTACTGCAGCGTTCCGGAGAAATAAATCCCTTCTTAGCACTCCATAAGGGAAAGTGTATCATATCAAAAGAATTTTATAAAACTTACTAGTCTTAATTTTAATGAAGTTGAAGACTTATTCAGTGATGCTGTCATTAAGTTCTGTCTTGTGTCATAATGATGGAATAAAAAGCTAAGTAAAACAATGAGCATATTTTTTGCTCCTTTTTTTTTTTAGGTTTACAGGATATTGATGTGTTTTTGTTATATTCTTGAATGTCTCCATCAAAAACAACTAAAAGGCATAGGAGCTTAAGGGCCATTTTCAAATGCAACTTAAATATACCAGATTCAAGGTTTTACTTTAGTTTGAGGCTTAATATCCATAATACAAAGATTCCTTCCCCTCATATCTCCATTTCTCATCAAATCTCCATTTTCCAAGTAAAGTTATAAGATAAAAGCACAAAACCAAGTAGAAAGGGGCAGGATTTGGCCTTTTGACTGTTGTACCTCTTTTTATGTAGAATAAATATAATTCTCTTCTGGTAATTGCAAGGCTTTTCCAAATATTATCATGGTGTGGGACTTGATAAGAAAAGGTTCATGTGTGTCCCTTTGTTGCAGCAGCTCTGTGTCAATTTATTAAAAAAAAAAAGGGGAGTCCACCCCAAATTAAAATTATTGTGGAATATAAGGGAAAGACAAAAATGAGCTCTTACAATCTTTATTATTTGATCTTGCCTCAATATTATTCCAGGCTTGATTCAGATTTACTACAGGGAATTGATTGTCAAGTAGTCCTCAAAACCAGTCATAGTGTAAATCTTGCTGCAGAAGATACTATATTCACTAGATGTTCATCTCTTCATTTTAAACCTTTATAAATACAGGAGCACCTGCACCTTCTTTAGTGAAAGATGTCTGAGGATTACTCAGCCTCATGAAGAGATTGCTTGTTTTTCACTCCCTCTCCTAGTATGTATTTATATATATATATATATATGTGTGTGTGTGTGTGTATTGCCATCTACATACAGTTTGTGCAGCAAAAGATGAAAACAAAAGGCAAGACAAAAGACAAGACCACTGCTGGAGGACAGCCTTGTGTGCACGCATTTCAATATATTGTCATGTGGCAGAGATACAAAATAAATTCCCATAAATTAAAGTAACACTTAGCAAGACTACATAATTTCTGTCATTTTCATTTGAACAGGGCAGAGCAGAATTATCACGAGGAGGTTAAGAATGTAATTTTTTAGTTGTATTTCCAGGCTGAAATCAGTGACATAATTTTTTTTGCCTTTTTTTCTTTAATATATATTTCATAAGAAAGGTAGCCATGAAATCTTGTTTCTAGTTTTATGTTGGGTGATAGATCTGTGTGGGATATCCCATTTTAGATCTCTAAATGATGCTATGCTCTTGAATACGCATGCTCTGTAATAGCCATAAAACTCATTTTACAGAGAAAGTCTCCAGTGTGAGGGTTTTTTCTCTGACTTTCCCTTGGGAGGAGGATTCCTGTCTTAGCAAAGGGGTCATGGTCTCTATCACACTCTTCATTAAAGCCTGTGCTGTAATGAAGAGTGTGATAGAGGAGGCCCCCTCTGGGAGTCTTGAGACCTCTAGGAAAACTCAGTTTCCCTCGTATCATTTCTTATCACACCACACTGCTCACACCTAGGATTGTAAATAAACCCCTTTCCCTTTCAGGGCTGAATTACCTGTCTCAGGAGGTGTCTCCCAGCTGGGAGGAGGGGTGTGCTGCACTCACAGGTGAGCCCAGGAGAGATGGGATGTGGGTGATCCAAGGACAGGGTGCCTGTGAGTGCCCACGGGGGAGGGGTTGCACTTCTGCTATGCAAACAAAAAAAATGCAAGGATTCAATACAGCTCTAGGCACAATCCAGATTTGAGGAACCTGTCAGCCAGGGTAGAAAGAAGACACAGACTTTAAAACACTACTTCAAAGTTTACTGTTGCTGCCATCTTTTAAAACAAGATATGGTTGCACTGTTGAATTGTGCATCCTAAGACCACACTCCTCAGCTGAAGGCTCAGTTGCACCTTGTCCCTCTTCCCCAGCTCACTGTCCTGTCCCTTAGACCAGCTCATGGAATGGTGGGAGGAGTTCCAGGGCTTGTTGATCTGGCTGAAACTTGTCCTGACCAAGGAACACATAAAATTAGTGGCTCTCACAAATGATGGACACAGGAGATGAGGAGCAGGGACGGGGCCAGCGATGGGGAGAGGAGAAGGGTGGGACTGGCTCCTCTGTCAGGTGCTCCAGTGAGCCCTGTCAGGTGCTTGAGCCACCTTGAGGCTTGCTGCTTCAACCTGCAGGCAGGAGCCCAGCCAAGCACTTGGGAGTGGCTCTGAGACACAAACCTGAGCCAGTCCAGCTGCTGCCTTGGGTACATGAAATTTCAAGCACTCTGATGTCTACACTGAGAGCCCAGGCTGCCACCATGGCATAGATTAATGCCACTCAGAATTTCTCTGCTGTTGAAATGATGTTGAGGTGCAGTGGACTGGAATTTGTGATTGTATGGTGTGGGGAGAGAGGTGTTACCTGGTTTTTCACTGGTTTTGTTGTTTCACAGGCATTGATAGAGGTCAGAAATCTCAATTCCAGCCTTTCTGGAGCACCAGCTTGACCTGCATCGCTGGTCTGGCAGAGGATCAGGGACTTCTTTCTCCTTTGGGGAACACACAGGATGTCTGAGCGTCACCTTGCTCCTTATCTCTGTCTCTTCCTCCCTTGTTTTTTGAATTAATTAAAAAAAATAGTAGCTCCATTGTGCAATAGTTAACCTCACAGAGCTGCTAAGTAGTGGAAATAGTTCTCAGTTGCATTAAAGAGTATTCTGACATCAGTAAGTCCTTTTACATCACTGGGAACTGTAAAGCACTGCTGTGCTGCAGTTGCTATAGGGGAAAGTATCTGCAGCCATACAGTGCTGCAGAGACCACGCAGCTATTCCAGACATGTAGACACTCAGGCTATGCACCATCTCTGAGAGGAGCATTAATTTAATTTTTTCTGAAGTGCAAAACATCTCAAAAGGTAGTATCTACATCTGGAAAAGTTACTCACAGGCTCCCTTTTTACTCAGTGGAAAGAGGTGGGTATTTCTGTGCCACCTTGACACAGCCTACCTGTGTCTTTCTTTGAAGGACAGTCTCTTTTGAAGGGCTGGTTGCTAGAAGGGCCTATTTTTTTCCTTCCCCTGCAATATAAAGGGAGCCTAAATAAGTCACCCAAAGATGGTAGCATTCCAAATTTGTTGGAGTAAATCTCATCCCGAGGGTCTAGTAAACCAGAAAATGCATGGTGAATGTTCAACACAGGTTTCTAGCTCCTAGGAAAAGTGAAATTTACCCAGAGGCCTCAGCATTGTGGTTCCTAGGAGAACCTGGGTCTAGTGGGGCTGGCAGAGTCAGTGTTGCTCCTGGGGGCCTGGGGAGATGGCACAGTCAGCTCTGTGAGAAATGCAGGCTTTTTGCAAAGTGAGGGAGAGACACTGCCTGGTCTGGAATTTCATCTTTTTTTTTGATGTGTGACTGGTTGGTTGGTTGATTTGTTTTCAAGTTGGTTTTCTTTATTCACTGGAAACTCTGTTCCCAGATGAAGTGAAAGTTTTTATGAGCAGATTGTGATTTGATTAATTTGTTCAGTGACTTAAAAAATGAACATATGATTTCTGGAAGCAACCGAATTTGGGCATTATATTTATATATAGCAGGGAGGTGGTTTGTATTGATTCCCAAGTGGCAATGGCAAATGGAGACAGGAAGAAAAAAATCTTCCTTTTGAAAGATAGGTGTTAATTCTCTTTCTTCTGCTTCTGAGAGAGTAAATGTCTTTGGCAGTGGAGTTTTAGAGTCAGAGAGTAGAGTAGGAAAGAGGAAGGAGAACAGAGGATCCACTTCTCTCTAAAATTGCAGTTGGGGGGGGTGAAAGCATGTGCAGGTGAGAGCAGTATCTCCAGCTGGGTGGTTGAAACACTCTTGGGGGGAAGACTTCAGCCCCAGACTCTGTGGACTCTTCTAATGATTATTCAAACTTAAATAAAAGAGAATAACTTTTAACAGTGGCTCTTTTGAAGAAAGGGAACATGAATAGACATTTCAATCACCATTTCCTTTTGCTGTGTTTGCTCAATTCCATTTCCATTTGTCTATTTCCAACTATTGCTATGGGTTTTAATTTAAAAAAAAAAGGCCTGGGAAAAAAAGATTTCTTTCTGCATCATCTTAATAGAAATCCAAATTTTGTCTGCTTTGAAAAAGGAGTATTGACCAAGCAAAGCATCCTTTAGACTACAGAAACTCTTCAATCATTATGAGAAAAGACCACCTGACCCGGATTATTATTAGAGGTGAATTAGAGACACCATTCAAAAATGGAGAGAGGGAGGAAGGAAGGAAGGAAGGGAAGGGAAGGAAAGGAAGGAAGGAGAGACTGAAAAGTACTTTATCATGCAGAAAGTAACAAATGCACATGGTGACCTGCCAAGCAGGGTTACTGAAGTAAAAACACACCGTTCACTCAAGGACAAGAATCATATGATCACTTTGGGGAGATAGAGTGTTGAATATGGAAGTAGCATCTGGCTTTTCTCCTAAAAAAAGGTTTAAAAGGGTGAAATGCTGAACAAACTCTTCCTTTCACCCACAGGCTGTTTCTGTAGATTGAACAGCAGCTAAAGGTTACCAGCTGTGCTTTTGCCCAGGGTGGTTTTGCCATTGTGTAGTTGTGGCCTTATTTGTGATTGCAGGGAGAGCTGGAGCCCTGAAAGACCTCAAAGTTGCAAGAAGGCTCTTCTGAAATATTCCTAAAAAAAAACATAAAAGGCCCTGGCTCCAGAATTATGAGCCACTTTTCAGCCTGTGAAAAAAATGAGTAAAACTGAAAGAAAAAAAGAGAGCTCTGAAGTAGCAGCCTTATCCCACTGGGGCTTTCAGTGGGGGATTGTTATTTTGAAGGAACCTATTGCTTATAATTCTGACACTGGCAAGCAAGTGGTAGGACCCAGGGAGCTGGAAGGCTCTCCTGTCAAAGGAACAACAAATGTAGTTTTAAAAATAAGGAAAGAAAGATGGAGAGAGAGAAGGTTTGTAATGCAAAGTGAATGCTGTTTTCCCATGTCTGCCACTAGCAGACAAGTTACTTCAAGTTTTCCCATCCTTTAAGAGTCAAGATTTGTAGTTGGAAACATTGAGAAGTGGTGTGATGGAGTAGACTAAGGTCCAGAGAAATCTGCAGGTGTGATGAGGCCCTGCTCTCTTGCATATCTTGCCTTCCATGGCACTGGAATTAATTCTGTCTGATCCTGGTGCTAGTGAGAAGATGAGTGTGAGAATATGTGTGAATTTTGAGCCTTGCTGCAATGGCATTGCTACACAAATGCAGGGACAGAGTCACACTGCCTTTTGTTCTGCTTTTCTTCTGGTTTTAGGGCTCCTTTATTCTGCCTTGTGCACTAGTCAAGGCTGAAGAAGTTATCTTCACTATGTCTCTCCTGTCATCTGGTGATTTGAGCAATACTCCTGGGATGTACAAGGCATATTTAAATTCTGAGTATCTATCACCTTGCTCTCCCATCCCACTGGTTAGTGGGAGGGACAAAGGGCAGAGCAGCAGCTGCACAGCTCTTGTCAATGGACCACACACAGCTTCACAACTCTCAGGTCCTACCTTCCTGAAGCCTCTCCCACTGGACTGAATTCTAGGGGGCACGGGGGTGGAGTGTGTGTGTGTCTTTCCCACAGCCTGTGAGGGTGGAGCTGATGCCTTTCTCAAGGACAGGGAAGCACATGTGAAGATGGTATTACCTAGTACTTGGGAGCTATGTGGAAATTTCTGTGCCCTGGGACCCTTGGATCATTGCTCAGACCTGAAGATCAAATTGCCTGAGCTGTTTTGGCTGGTGTTGTGCTGAGACTCCAGTGCCCCAAGGGTTGGAGCATGTGGGTATGGCCCATGGGGTTTTAAGGCATGGGGAGCTTGGGAGAGCTTCATGTGCCCTGTGCCAGCACCACATTTTTGTGCTGGAAGTAAATAGAAAGCCTCATACTCACCATCAGACTCACCTTCAGACACCAAATGAGAGTCATCCCTGTGAGCCAGAGAAGCTGAGCCAGAAGCCTTGGGAAAGCAGCAGTGCTACTGCTGCAAAATGAGCCCTTGCTTGCTGCTACCAGAAATTTTTGTTTCAGTCCTCTTGCAGAATCATGGGTTAAGTAGCAAGGCGAGGGGCTGAAAAGAAATAGAGGATTGCAGAGAAACCTCTCTTTTGGTAGGGGAAATTCATCATTCCTGCCCCACAAGGAGACATGCAATTGTCACTGCAGGCAAGCCCTGAGAAATGGAGGTACTCTCACACCCTCCTGGGATGGGGCAGGGCAGTGTTCAGCTCCCTGCTAGAAGAGCTATGCCTGTGGTCTGTGTCCTCTTTGTGGTTGTTGTAGGGGTCTTGGTTTTGTTTGGTATTTCTCTGCTCTGCTCCTTTGTCACTGTGATCTTCATATGCACAGGGAATGTAGGATCTGCCTTGTGTATGACAGAGGGAGCAGAAACCTGTACTCCCCTGTGAGGAGAGCTGTTCAGAGGATTTTTGGTTTAATATTCATACTAGCCTCAGGCAATGTTCTACTCTGTGTTTTAAGGGAGTGGGCAGGGAGAACAGTAGTTGTTTCCTCTGGTATCAAGGGATTAGCTTCAGGCCGTGGATAAGGATGCATGGATCAAGGATGCAGATGGCAGTGGAAGAATAAAGGTAACCAAAGGAGACTGGGAAGACAGAAAGCTCCACCATCCTTTTTCATAGAAAAGATTTAAGAAAAAAATCTTCCATGACCATTTTTCCTTTAGTAAGTAAGACATACCCCATGTCAATTCTGATCAGTCCCCAGCCAGTGGATTGAGACAGAACTGAGTGCAGTATAAGGCAAGGAAATAAATTTGGGCACCACATACAATAAAATTATGTTGTTATGGTGTTTATGCCATGTTCTGCTATACCAAAGCTTATGTCAATCATAATGGTAAAATGTGGATGACTTCTGCCTGCTTCTGGACATTTGCCACAACATGCATAGTCCCTGAAAACTAAAAGGAACAGCATAAGATCAGAATTTCCAGGTCATGATTTGTATTTACAACCTAATAACAAGTACTATCCTCCCTCTTAATTTTTTCATTTTTTAAAAAATACCTAGTGTTTCTATAAACTTGTCTAGGCACAGCAAGGAGGGCATCTCTCTGCAGTTCTACTTATTAGAAAAAGGCAGCAAACACTTCTGCACGGCCATTGTAGGGCTAGGTTTGGACTCAATGTCAGTCAAAAGCCAAAGGCTGCCTTGTGGTGACCCTCAGGTTTGCATTTACCTCTCAAAAAAAAATTAAAGGGTATCTTAGATGGGAAGGAGAGAGAAAAAGAAAACATGAACCACAGTCATGATGCTTGTGCCACTTGGTGGATGTCCACATCTTTATAGGCAGTTTGGTGGATTTGCCAGTCTCCTTGAGTGCTGTGGAGCCCTTGCTTACAGCAAAAAGTGAGGACCCCTGCACCATAGTGCACTACTGTGAGGAGCACACGGAGCCTCCACCATCAGTGTCAGCTGTGCACAGCCCTGTGTGCCTGCAGCAGGAGCGATGCCGACTCTTCCACAGCGTCCTGGCACTTGTTGCTATCTCCACACCCTGGGTCTCCATTTCTCTGTGCCTCTGATCTCCTTCATAGCACATCCCCCCCTGCCTGGAAGTTTTGTGCAGGACAAGACTCTGTGCCAGGGGGTAGGTGGGCAGGCCATGAGCCCCAGGATTTTTACATCCTCAGCTCAGCTGCAGGCAGGCTCTCAGAGTGGCCATGCATCCAGCTCTCAGTGCCAACCCCCAGGCTTTGCTGTGTGACCCTGTCAGATCCAGCGACTGGAGAGGCCTTTGTATGAGGGGTGAGATTATACCCACAAGGATTAGCATCTCACACTCAGGACTTCTTACACTTGTTCCCAATCACCCAGCAGGGAATGTTGTTTATTTGGCAGGCCTATGCAAACACACTAGCAGGGCAACAGGAACAGACCTTTCTTTTTAGAAAGTTTATGCTCACTGAACAATTGTGTTAATGTAAACCCGTTATATTGGCATCAACAAGAACCATGCTGAATACCTTAATTCTTCTACCCAGCAAACAAGCTGCTGGGCTGAGCTCCTCGTGGCTGCAGCCAAAACCCTGCCAACCTTGTCCCCTCTGAACTAGATGTTCATTGAGGAGGGAGACAGGAAAAAAAGACTTTTCTTAAAATACATCAGAACTGGCCTTTCATTTCAGCTTTACAGATTTGTTCAGTAAACTGAGATAGAAGCAACACAGCAAGACCAGCAGAAAACTCAAATATCTGTTGCATGTCAGAGCCTGTGGACTTTTTCTGTAAAGTGTGAGAGTTTTAGACCATGCACCCACAAAGGGATTAAACAGAGAAAGAGTCTCATTGCCCAGCTGTCTCTGCCAGTCTGGAGGCTAAACTGCCTTTCACGTTTCCTGAACATTATAGTCTGGTAGATACAGCAGAGCAGACATAAAATAGCTTTGTTTGTCATAATTTTTCTAAGGGCATTAAGTTCTTTTTCAGTGATTCCACTTGTTGTTGTTACATGTTCAACACTAGGGCCACTCTGGAGTGAATGGTTGGGCTGCCAGAGAAAGTCTGTTTGGGGATTCGTGTTAATAGGATGGCACGGCAAAGCAGAACTGACTCATGTAATACTGACCATTTCACCAGACTGAATGCCAGAAAGCTCTCTCATTTGGAGAGCTGAGATTTCAGCTGTCAGAAGAACCAGTATAAGCAAGTGTGTGTGCTGTGACAGAAGCAGTAGCAAGACCTTTGTGTGCTCTTCAGGAAGCACTTGATGGAATTATAAAGAAATATCCTCATGACTCACATCAAAGGTAATCTCTCCCTTTAGAATGACTTTCCTTTATTTTAGACATCCATTCCTGGATATTGTAGGGGGGCATATAAGGACATTGCATGTATTATCACAAGACAAATCCTTGCATGGCCCCAGGTGTGGCTGAGGTGCTTTCCCAATGTTTTGGAAAGCAATGTTGGGGAAAAGCAACACTGTAGCCCTCCTTTCAGCTCTTCTGTCATCCCAGTCATGAGGTGGGCCACATCCTAATGCCTGTTCTCATAGACAGGAGCAATCCTAAAATGTTTCTTAGTATTTACCTCTATATTGTGTGATAGATGCTCAGCACAGCGAATGAGGTGGGCTCAGATGAGCATCCTGTGATGTGATGTAGTAGTTTAGAGGACTTCTTGTACCATAAACTTTCAGGCAGCATGAAATAAAAATTCACAAGGTCCCATTTCAGAATTTTTAACTGGCATTTCTGCCCTAGCTACCCAAAATGTTTGGGTTTTGCCTTGTTTTTCTCTCAAGACAAACTTTTTTATAAGCAAAGGTTCTGTCTTTGGTAGCATCCCAGCTGTGCAGCTATCCCCAGTTGTGCTGTGGTGTCTTGGGCATCACCTGGGATAGCTGAATTGCATGCCAGCAATCTGTTCTCTCAAGGTCTGGGATGGCCACTGTATCCTGACCACTGGGATGATGAAAGCATCCACACAGTTTCCCTAATCTCTCCTTTTGGAAGCTCTGTGTGGAAAAGCAGATTGGGTTGCTATTCTTCATTGGTGGTTCTGGAGGCCTCCACTATCATGGAAGACAAGAGCACATATGGGAGCACATGTGGTAGAGCAGGAGGTTCAGCTTCAACCTTGCTGATCCCAATACCTTCTGTCCTAGCCAAATAGGGAGTTACCTTGCATGTTTTGCAATGTAAAACATCAGGATGAGTATTCCAAAGCAGCTCATCACTATGTCAGGAAGCTCTAGGATCCTGAAGAGGTTGATGAGCTATGGCTTTCAGTGAGGCTGTTAAAACCTGCTGTGTTCACACAGTACTGTGATGGGATAACTATACACCTACAACAGCCAGCTACAGCAGTTTGGAGATTTTTGTATAACCAAGCTTAACCTACTCAGAAAAATTACCATTTTAATTTTTTTCAGAGCCTATCCCTATCAAAGGAATCTTTGCTTTCCCTCTTTCATCCCACAGACTTTTTCTTCCCACAAAATCGCTGGGACTCTCCCTCCCAGAAACTGGGTATCAGTGCTTAAGATTCTGCAGCAACTGAAGGCCTTCTGTACGGTGTTTTCTGGCTTAATCTGTCTCAGCTAAAGGATAATCCAGTGACCTTTTGATGCCCTGACTGACAGTGGCACATGTGTTCATTACAGGGAGTCCCAGCATCCCTCACTGATGTAGCCAGATGCAGGAGTGGTAACAAATGCTTTGTTGATGAAGTCCAGTCCTTCCAGAATATCCCTCATTTTAGTTCTGAGTTGTAGAGAAAGCTGCTGGGCAAGTTGTTAACTCCTTGGTTTTACTAATTATGTGTAAACCCCCCTCCTCTTGGGACTGGTATTATAGGAAATTGCCTCCCTCCCTCCAGCTCATCCCACTGTACCAAGGGCAGTTGCTGCAGCCTTTGTTTAGTGTTTACATCCATCTGTTCTTCTTACAAAATTGTTTATGAAAAAAATTGTTTTCTCTGTGTTTTGTATATCTTTGCTTCTCTGCTCTGCCCTGTTGTATACTTAATGCTTTCCATGCCTCTACATTTCTCAGCCATGAACCCCCCAGAAGCTTTAACTCTTCTCAGCGTGGAGTTGTCTTTAGGAGCCATCCTGTGCTCACCACAGTGAAATAAGGATGATGAGGGAAGATAAGGGATCTTATCAGGATCTATGGTATATACATGTATCACTGCTGTGAGGAACAGGAATGGAATATGAATATTTTTTCTACTCAGGGACCAGAGAGGAGAAGGTGGGGTTTCCCTGCTACACATCTGCCTCTAGAACTTCTCTCCTTTGAGTCCATTTTAAGAAATCCCACCCAGAGGGTCTATATTATCTTTCTTACTTTCTAAAGCAATGTACTAGATTGACTTGGCAAGATCAGTAACACTCTCAGACTCAGGATATTAGTTGCAGGTTTATTTTCTGGAACTATATAAAAAGTTCTTTTTAAAGTTATTAACTATGAATGGTTCTTTATTAGAACCAAATTATATTTTATTTACTAGATGGAATAACAATTCTGACCCAAGAGATAAATGCTCTTATGGAGTCCTGCTTTTGTATAGGCAAGCCTGGAGGGATGGGCTGACAGATTCTTTTTAATCCCCTTGGAAACGGGGCTGGGGAGAGGGATTATTTCCTTCAAGGAAAAATGCAGATTTGGCACCCTAAAGCTATGTGTCTGAACTTGCTGGGTAGTGTGCATTCTGCTGTTTTATGCTAGATGAATAGAAGGGAATCAGGCATCTCTGTAATTTCTTCAATAGCCAGTCCAGCAGGAATGTGGAAGATCAAGTTTTGACAACTTTCTCTTCTTGGGCAGGAATTTCAGCTCCTTCCCTCTTCCTCCCTTCCCAGTTTTTCTGAGGACAGGTTATGAAATGTGAGGCTGAAGAGTATTTGCAGGCAGATCTTCCTCAGGGTGACCTGGTAGTGCTATGCCATCCATTGTTAATGTGCAGATATTAGAAAAAAACAGGCAACAGTACTGAGAGGTGAGACATGCTGGGAGTGAGACATGATGCAGCTCCTCCTCCAGGCAGTAGCCCAGTATTTTCCACAAAGCTCTGGGGTGTGAACAAGAGAGGGGGAACTGTGCCCAGACAACCCTTATCACTTGAAGAACAAGGCATGTAGAAGGCAGATGATAACAATTAAATAACCTTACACAGAGAATGAGATTTAAACTAAATTTTACATGCCTCAGGTAAATGTCTTGACCATTTGAATGAAGGAATGTGTATTTGGTGGGGGCACCAGTGCTGACTGAAATTTTTGGTTTAGGTCCCGATAAGTGTTTGCTTGGTTTGGAATGAAATGTGGGATTGTTTCCAAGAAAATAAAACCAACATCTTCAGTGTTATGCTCTTTATTTTGGCCCAAAGACCAGCTCTTGAACTGGAAATATCCATTCCAGGGCACATGGTGGTGCCTTGCAGCAAAGTGCTCATTTAGATGCAAGATGGATAAAAGCAATAGTGTGGTCCTTCAGGCTACTGTGCCAAGGTTGCCCAGGTGTCTTCAGGAGGACAGAGATGCTGGTTATGATTTGCACAAGAAATAAGTACTTGCAAGAAAAAGTATCTTCTCTCTGTTTCTTTTTCTTATCTCTGGTATTTTGGACCATGCTAAGATTTTGGTCTGAGAGGCATAGCCATTCAGTGAATTCTGAAAGAACTCAAGAAAGCTGAAAAGCATGACCCTAGGTGGAGTAAGAGCTTGTATTCCTCTTGTTTGTTCTCATAATTACTTACTGCACACAACAGTTCAAAATATGCATCATTTACTTTGTGTGCACTGCACTCAATGTGGTGTCTGAAGGTTTATACATAATATGTAAGAAATCTCAGAGGGCAATAAAATGTTTTGTTTCTTTGACATGGAAACAACTGAACCCCCTCTAGGATTTTTGGAACAAGACCACGCTAAACACTAGGATATTATTTGCAAAGCTGGCCATGTAAATTTGTGCTGAAAACTGAGATTTTCTTCCAGGTGTGTCTTTAACCTGTTTTTCTATTGTAACATTAAAATCTGGCCCTCACAAGCAGCAGAGTGATGGTTAAGAAATATGTATTTACTAAAAACATACTGGGCACTGAGTGTGTTCAGTCCTTGCAGTGAACTTGTCTGCCTTCAAAATAGGCTGTGAGTGTGAATGCAGATGACAGCCCCTGCAGGTATAAGGAAGGCATATGAAAATTGTTGGTGGTCCTTGGAAATAGATGCTTTATACAATGAAACTTTATCAGAAAAAAAAATATAGTCTATCAAGAGGAGGAAACAACTGGTATTTGCAAGAAAGACGTTCCCAAATATAGCAAATACAATTGTAGTCTATAGTATATGTCTGTAGGTAAGTAAAGGTTGGGGTGGAAATGAGGGAATAACCAGTGTCAGTTCTTTACCCTGAGGAGATATTATCTCATCCTGATGCTTTTTCAGCTGATTTAAATATTACTGTGCCTGTTTTAAAGCCCTTGGAGACAGGTATTTCTGGAAGCCCCGCTTAACAACCTTTGTATTGTCAAGGATGAAATTTCTATTTAAAGGACCATCTCAGACCCTATCTGCAGCAAATGGATTTTAAAAATCTCAAAATATCTCTTTTAAGACTGGGAGCTTTGCCTTGGTAGTCAGCCTTAGCCTATGTTCTTTCCTTACCTCCATGCAGCGTAGCACATGCACCACACAACTCTCTTCTTGCCACAAGAGCAAAGCTTCAGGTGTGCTCATATGAAACCTGCTTGCACACATCCACATTTTTCCTTTTTCCTTAGTTCATGCTGAAAGTACAACTATCTAGATGAACACTCTGTTCTGTTTTGGCTTATGAGACACATGACCCTTAACCAGCTCATTTATATTTTACACTGCATTTCACATAACTTTTTTTTTTTAATGATTCAGTTATGTTTTCCAGTGAATATATAGGTACAATATAAATGCATAGTATGACTTTAAAGGGATGCATTATTTTCTCTTATTATACTGTCAGTACTGTCAGCATACTCTCATATGCAGGATTAGATTCTTTCTTCCACAAAGACTTCAAACCTTTCTAATGTGTTGTTTATTTTTCCCTTCTTAGGTTGTTAAGTATAGTCCGCAAGAGTTTGCTCTTCTGGAAGATAAGCACAGGAATAATCCAACTTTCCTCTCTTTAGTAATTGACTGGATTATTAAACATAAGTGACTGGAAATGTCCTAGCCAATGAGGATTTGTTCAATGAACTGGGAAAACACTTTGAACTTCAGGAATACATGCTTAATGAAGGATTGATTAATTAACTTCATTCTCTCCTGTCATCAGTACTTTGGGAGAATGGACAGATTTTTTTAATAGAAGTTCTTAGCACAGCTCCCCAGGGTTGACCTCTCCAATACCTGCACTCAGTGGGTTCCTGCTGCCTTTGCTGCATGTGCACAAAATTTGCCTTCTCCTCTACCCTCACCCTTTTTCTGTGTGAATTCCTCCCTGCAGCTGTGGATGCTCAGCCCCCTCTGTCCCAGGTCTGTCTCCTTGGAGATCAAACCAGGTGCCTCCAGCTGCATCCCACAGCTCTTGGCAGCAGGTTTGTGACCCCGTGGCACACCTGAAACCCATGCATTGCTTTAGCCCATGAGGAGGTGATGCTGCTCAGGTGTTGCCTGAAGAGGGTGTAGAGGCGGGCTGGTGTCCAGGGATCCTCTGGGGAAACGCAGAGCTGTTCCTGTGTACTGCTCAGTATTGAGAGGCTGGGGCACTGATTGCCCTCTGGTAACCCTGCCTTGCTGCCCTTTTTATCTTGGGTCCCTTATCAGAGAGTTTTCATAGGCAAATAAGAAAAATTATCTCCTTGGACACAGCTGAGATTCTCAGAAGTAAGACACCCTGAAGGTGTGCTTGACCACTGAATAAATTTTCCTTTTATGAGGACTGAAACTATGAAGGATTATAGGGGTAAGAAAAGAAAAGGAAAAATACAAAAAACAGCTGCCTGGATTAAGTGGAAGTTGTCCAAAATGGAAGACAAGCTCCACCATATACCCCTGAACCCATTTCATGAGGTACTCTCTGTTTTCTTGCTTTGTGGAAGAATGAATTTTATGCAAATTTTAAACTGACAAAAATCACATTAAATATGGATTTTAAAGGTAACAAGAAAATAAGTTTTTGTTGGTTTGCATAATAATAACAGCAACAATAGTTAAAAACATTAATTGAAAACAGTTTTTTGAGACGCTATGTCAGGGTTTTTCTCCCTGATGAAACAATCTGTACTCCAGTAATTGATTTAAAGGAAAAAAAAAACACCAAAATCATGCTCAGCAGTGGGAGTACTGGTGCAAATCCCTGCTTGTTGTGGCTCTGATAAAAATTGTTTTGGTGGGTGCTCCCAGACTTTTCATATTTCCTGATTGCTGGACCTGCTTAGTGATAGAGGAATTCTTCAGCTGTATGTTTAGCCTTTTCTTTGTGTTTTTTCCTCTCCTATAAATGTCCTTATAAGGGTCCTTTCTTTTTCCTGGGTCCAGCTCAGAGTGGAGAAGGGCTGGGGCATGGAGAGCAGCAGGTAGGGAGAGGCTGGGTGGGATTTGGAGCAAGCTGTGAATAAGTTCTCTCCAGCAGAGGTAACTCAGGAGATCTAGCAGCCAGTGGAGCAGAGCTGACCTGACATTTTCTGCAGGGCTTCTATAAAAATGTGGGCTGGTTTGCAGCCTGCTCTGTGAGGCTTTTCCTCCACTGCCCCATGGCCTTCCCAGGCATCTGTGCAGGGGCCATTGCACCCCATGGTGCTCCAAGAGATGACTTTGGACCACAGTCATGTACATTTTTGTTTTATACATGAATGTACATCCCCATCCCTCCCTACAAACCTTGTGATTCGTTATCAAAATGAAGGAACAGGACACTGGTGAAAACACACCTGGAGGACTGTGTCCAGCCCTGGGGGTCCCACCATAAGAAGGACGTGGGCCATGAAGATGGTAAGAGAGCTGGAGTACCCCTCCTGTTAGGAGAGGCTGAGAGTTGGGACTGTTCTGCTTGGAGGAGTGTCTGGGATGACCCTATAGCACCTTCCAGTATCTGAAGGGGGCCTATAGGAAGCTGGATGTGGGCTTTGGACAAGGGGATATAGAGGTCAGACAAGCACAGAATGGTTTAAAGTGAAAGAGAGTAGATTTAGACTAGATACAATGAAGAATTTGCTTTCAATGAAGGTGAAGCAGGATGAATCTGAGCAGGATGCCCATAGAAGTTGTTGATGTCCCATTCCTGTTAGTGTTCAAGGCCAGGCTGATTGAAGCTTTGAGCAACCTGCTCGTGTGGAAGGTGTCCCTGCTTATGGCAGGGGGTCTGGACTAGATGACCTTTAAGAGTCCCTTCCAACAAAACTATTCTGTGATTTTATGCTTCTGTTCTAAGGCAAAGCCCTTTGCTGGCTTACATGGTGCTCACAGCCTTTGTAATTAATATCCTTTCACCTGGTGAAGCTGCTGAAGAGACTGACTGACACCCAGTATTGTCTTCTAAACCCTAAAATTTTGGGGTCAAAGTTTTTGGACAAAAGCTGTAAAAAGAGGAAACAAAAATGAGCAATATGGCTTGGTTTCTGCCTGAGGACTTTTTGTAGGAACCCTCAGGAGACTGACACAGGCTGAGGGAGCAGTTGCAATCAGTGTCCATCAGGATTTTCAAAGAGGCATCTCTGGTTCTTATGGAAATCAGAAATGAAATAATTTCAGGGAAATGTGATCCCACTTATTCCCATTTTTCCCTTATTTGAATACTAACAATTTAGGCTTCTGAGGGCTTTGAATTAAACGTTTTCTAAGCAGTCAGAGTATCTCTCCTTCATGCTGTACACTTGGCTTGGAGATGATATCTAGCTTTTCTTCCATCTTTTGTTATTTTAAATACATGCTCAGCGTTGAGTCATTTATGCTCAGTGCTGATAATTGCAGATACATAAGGAGTAAACAACTTTATCCAATGTCACAGTAGGAGTGTTGCTGTAAAGTGTAGGGCCAAGGAAAACCTAAGACTCAGTGCTAAGTAAATGAACCCTGAATATAATCCTATTAAGAAATTGATTACAAAAATCTGAAATGAAATTGCAAACAAGGCTCTCTGTATGACATATCTCATCCCATCCAGGTTAAGAACCAGCTGAATCCTACACACAATTAAAAAAAAAGCAATTGCAAAGCCCTTCAGAAGATAACTACATATCCTGTTTGCAGTTTAAGTTAGAGACCTAATCAAGCAGACAGGCATAAGCAAACCCTTGGAGTTGATATAAGTTAGTCTGTTGAATTACTTTAACCAGAGGATTATGTAGATTATTTATTTTATGGATTTTTACACTCATTTGGCTCTACTACAATAACAAAGTTTTGACTGTTTAATTTTCATTTAAGTATCTATATTTCATTTGTTAGGCAAATACAGCACAGCTTCTGCACTGTAACCCTATGTGGTTTTATATTTCTATATACACACACAGAGCTGAAGAAGCCAAATTTACCTTTGGCATTTATATGTGAAGGAGCTTCAGTATTTTATTCATTAAATGTGAGTCCATTGAATTCTTCTTTTTCCTGTAGACCATTTGCAAATATTAATTGTGGCAAATCCTTCCTCTCCAAATCATACTCTTAACCACTCAATACAGCTGAACTTTTGGATGCCATGAAATGAGGATGTAAGTGGTCTATGTGAGCCTCATCTCCATGCTGGAGGTTTAGAAGGAGAGGGGTGAGAGGAAAAAGATCTAAATAAGGCTTGAAGAGGTTTTTTTCATATGGCGTGCAAATTTTGTATGCAATGCCATTTGTCCCCAACTGTCTTATGATTTCTAAATCTTTTATTTCTACTTCCTTAAATAGGGCCCAGTCAAAGTATAGATGCTTAATTGTTTTGACACACCAGTTCAGGTCCATTATAATTTTCCTAATTGGATTGTTTTTGGGATTAATTCAGTTTTCTAACTTGGATATCTGAGGGATTCAGAGCATGGAGAACAAGGTCCACTTTGGAGTCTTCATAGACCTAAGCTGATGCTTCTTCCTTCCCACACGGAAGTTGAACTTGCATTGAAACATCTGGGGATTATGCACAGAGGTAAGAGACAGAATGGCCTTTCTTTAAAATGTTTTTATTGTTTCAAGTTTGCCTGCCTAAAAGAGGTGAAGACAGGGAAGGCCCATGGTAGTGACTTTCAGGGAACTTGTAGAAGAGCCAAAGATCTGTTCCCTAATGCTACAAAGCCTAAAAATCTACAGGGAAAATAGTATTGCAGGCTTTGACTCACTATTCCCTCTCTCTTGAGGGGCATTATTGTCCCTCACAGCAGAGAAGTCATGTTATGCTAATCAAAACCACTAACAAGCAAATAGTTCCTTTTTCTAAACCAGCCAAAAAAAAAAAAAAAGAGAGAAAAAAAAAACCCAAAAAACCCAAAGAGACATCTTTGTTTTAGCATCCTGGTAGTTGTATTGCCACTTTCCTGAGAAAAACCAATACAAACTCCTGGGGCTGATTCTGTCAGAGTCACCGATTTTCTAAACAACTTCAAGCTCAGAATTTAAGTAATGCTTAGAATGATGCAATAGCAGCAGCATATTGATCATCTCTCACTTTCTGTAAAAAAACATCCTTGTTTGTATGCTACAGTGTCCAATTGAGGCTTTGCTCTAAGTACAATGGAAATGATAGATGGACGGATGGATGGGTGGATAGATAGACAGAAAGACAAAAAGTCTGTCTTTGCTCCATACAACTTATATAAGGATGGTGTGCATTACCATTGAATTATTTTTATTTATAGAAGGCAAGAGCGAGGGAAAAAGACCACAAACACAGTCATAAAAAACTTTAAGTAATCTTTCTAGGCAGACCATTTGCATCAATAAAATTTTTCAAATTTCTACCTTTAAAAACTCTCATCTCTGTAATTTATAACTTGGGAAAAACTTTCAGAGAAAGTTTTAGAAGGAAATGTTTTAGAATGGCATTTTAGAACAGCTGGCAAAGCAAAATCATTTACACATAACTGTTGGTAAAGTGCTTTTATTATTTGATTTCTGCTATGATTTTATTACTTAGCAGCAGCAGATTCTTGAGATTTCTGTAAAATTGGGTCAGTCTCATCAGGCTTCAGCAAACTCTTTTGCTCTTTGAAAAGAGAAAATCAGCATTAGCTGACTTCTTCAGGGTATTTTTAATTCCAGTAGGATGTGTACACTGATGATAGCAGTGTAAGTAGCACAAAAAATACCTTCAATCTTTGCATGGTATCCAAACCTCTGAAATGCCAAAGTTCATCCATCTGCCACAGGTGAATGGGTTTGGTAAAAAGAAAACAGCCTTGGGGTTTGCAACAAAGTAAAAGATCAACTACAAAATGTTAATGATTAAGAAACAAACACCCTACCCCCTCCCCCAAAATTTGCACTTTAATTCTTCTCTAAGACCACTAAAAATCTCTGGAGATTCTGCTTTTGTTAAAGCTTTAGGCCCCATGGGAAACTGGTCTTTATTCCAGATGGGGATACAGATTTCTCAAATTGACCCAACTTTTTAGGGATTAAACAGACCTCAGAAGCTTCACACCTGCTTGAGGTTTGCCCATGAGCCAGCTGCCCCCCTTTGCCATTGGCTGGGTCTGGGAGAAAAGACACAAGGACATCTGTCTTGCGATGGAGAGGTCCTGGGGAGAAGGATGCCCCACCTGCCCAAACCTGAAGGGCCAGGAGAAAGCCTGTGGGGCCTTGGCAGCCCTTCTGTGCTTTAATTGCTGATCCTCACACCCACCTGTCTAAAAGAGTGCCAGAAACTGTCACTCACACAGCTTTAGCAAAGCCCCGCACTGTTAGCATTGTGAGTTTTATTACCGGAGTGTTTCAAATAACTAAAAGCATTCATTGTCTGACTAAGGCAGAAATTTGCTCTATAGTTTTAATACAAAATATTAATTGTTTTGAAGTGCCAAGTAATTTTAAACCAAAATGGTGTGTGATTTCAGCACAGAGCATAGGTGAGCATTGCCCTCATTCATGCAAGTTCAAGGAGCTGCAAAATTAGTGTATACAGCTACTCTCACCTATGTGGGGTCTGATCTTGTAGCCACTCGGTCACAGCATACTAGCCTTTGGAAGGAGTGCTGAAAACAATAGCCAAACATCATGCCAAAAATACTTTTGATAGAAAGTGATTTTTTTAAAGTGTTGAGCTGACTTTGAAGCTTGTAGATTGATTTTTTTTTAAAGACTGTTCTGCTAGAAATAGCACTTAAAGGAAAAAATGCATTCACTAAGCTACTCTCTCCTTAGAGTGGCAAATGAGTTCAGTTCTTCTATTTAATATATACTACTTTTAATCACACATTTTTGGTAAACCCACTTGGAAGAGGAGGGGGAAATAAAAGGGATCATTGTTTTTTTTTTCTGAGCCCCAGTGTCTGCTAGAAATTATTACAGTTTGTTTCACAACGGGGTGTGAATTACTTGGTTGCAGTCAACCATTGTTTAGGAATATATTTTGGAATGTTTCCTTTATGAAAGGTTTTTATTTGCTTAGGATTCATGATTCTGTATTTCTTTCAGCTGTTCACATATTCTGTTTCTACAGAATTGCTCACTTTTATAATGATGGGTTCGACTAATAACCAGACATTTGTTTCAAACTACAAACTGTCTTGAAGCATGGTGTAAAATCTAACTCCTGAAAGCTGCATTAAATCAGGATCTCCTACATTGTACACTCTGCCAACAGTGATCTAGGGATTTAACTTTTAATAGAAATCTTCCATTATTTCCTGGAAATAATTAAATAAAAGGTGGTCCTAAGTTTTTGCAAGTGTGGTGAACATATTTTCAAATGTGATGATTTAGATTGAGCTGTTTTGGATTTTTTCAATATGTTGGAAGACAGCAGTTGTTTTTCCCATTTTGTCTTACCATACATGAATTAGCTACATAAAATACATCTGAGTTCAATAGTGCTGGATGATCAGGGAGACTAGGGCCTAATTTTGTCAGTGGGAGAGAAATTGAGGTTTTCTTTTAAGTGTTGATTAGAACTAGATCACTTCTGAGTTAATCAGTTTAATCCAAATATTGCCATTGCCCCTCCTCTCCCTTCCATTTGTCAGAGGGAGGAATGTGCCTGTGGGAAGGACAGACACGTGGCTGTGCTGGTAAAGGCAGTAGAGTTGGACTTAGTGCCACTGTCACACACAGTGACAGTGTTTGAGGGACCAATCTGAACACCAGAATTCAGACTCCAGCTTCTGGCTCAAAGGTGTCATGCTGGATACCCAGAATGTACTGCTCATGGGGCTGTACTTGTTGCTTGGTAACCACTTTTGAAGACAAATTTTGCCTTTGAGACTTAATTAATGTTGTCATTCTGGAAACTAGGAACATGGATGAAAATTAAATCTTGTTAACTACATAAAAATTTTTGATCAAAATTTTGAACTTTCAAATCTTTATTATTCTCTTGTTGGTTTTTAGAATCTATGTTATTTTATTTTGGATCTACTCTACTTACCTAGATGAAAGTGAGCAGGTTACCTCAGTAAAAAAAAAAAAATCTCTGAAATCGTGATGTGTGGTGTTTGTGTCACAGTTGCCATCTTTCATTGTATTCATTATGTGGAGACATACAGACACAGATAGGAAAGGACCTCAATCACCTTGTCCAGCCCACTGCTAACTTAGAAAGCCATATGATGCCAACACCTGAGAAATTCATCTTTATAGACTTAAGTTCTAATCCCACTACTCTTTTTGAAGGGCTGCTCTACGGCTTTGCTTTGTAGATGATTAGAGACCATTTTCCAATTATATGTGAATGTCTTCAGTCAGAATTGTCTTTACAGCTGGTTTGCTGCATCTGTAGGTTCTTCCCCCTGGGCAGAGGAGGCTATTTTTCTGATCTGAAAGCTCTTTATCCTCTTTATGTTTAATATAAATGCTGGGTCCAGACACCTGGGGCTGCAAAATGATGTTTAGATTTTCTTCCTTCTTTCACCATTTTCCAGACTGCTGCTATGTTCTCCCTATAAAACATTAAAGGAGTTAGAGCTTAAGTTTGTCAAGATGGTATTCCTATAGAAAGATTTGGGTTTTTTCCCATGATGTTTTTTTCCCCATGATGTTTCTTACTTGCAAGTTATTGATCCTAAGGTTATTTTTAGTTTTTCTTTCGCTCATCTGCTGTATTTGGTTAGGATTTTGGAAAGTAGGTGTAGACCTTTGTGTTTGCAGCCTCAGTAAAGATGATAGTACACAAGTAGAGTACTACAGCGGGAGCCCACAAGATTGTTTATATCCTGCTGTGCAAACTGGAAATCTTGTTCTCCTTCCTCTCACCTCTCCACCTTCTCAGGCAGAGGACGTAGATCAAGGAATAAGGACAGTTACTTCATTCCTCTGACTGTCCTTATAATTTAATTAAACTGAGTGGTTCTTTTAGCAAATACCATCTTGTTTTTGCTACAAGTCATTCTATTAAACATTTCCTATGAAACTGAGTGTTAGAAGGCAAACACTGGGCAGTCCTGAAATCTTATACAATCCCCAGGCTGATCATCTGTTAGGGTTTCAGCATGTTCTGCTGTGCCATGGCTCCCTTTCCTGGTGGCTGTTTGCTCATGTGAGTTGGCCTGAGGTGCTTCTTTCCTCTCCAAAGGAATTTGCCTTTATATTATTTTGCATCTACTGTACACAGTTATGTTTTCTCACTTTGCTTCATGCTCTGACTTCTGATGCATGTGGGACGTTCCAAGGTCAAACAGACGTTTTGTATGTCCCTTTTCCTGCCTCCTGTGATCATCTCCAAGACAATTTTAATTGGTGCCACTGAGACAATGCACAGCCAGTGGTTTTGTATTAGAGATGGGATTTGATTCAGAGTTTGTAGTTGCACTTCCAGGTTCTGCTTTGTAGGAAAAAGCCATTTTTAGTAATACTTTGCTTTCTGATCCTGGCACATTTTGCACTGCATGCAGTTTGGTTTTGTTTACATATACATAAGATTTCCAGGTCTCAATTGAAATTGGTATTTTAGAAGCATGGAGAGAACTGGCAGGCAGGATGTACCACAAACCTTATATGTACAGCATTTTTTGTTTGGAGACTGAGCCAAAAGTTGGTTTGCTGCCTGGTGGTACTGCAGTTTTATAACCTCTGTGAAATAAATACAGTTAAGCTTATGCCTGTGGGTTTTAGTGAATATATATTTTATAGGTTGTTTTCTGGAGAACCTGGTTCTGTTGCTGCTGAAGTCAATTGGAATTTCACCTCTTTAGTGCCCTGAACATACAGCATACTTGCCTAGCCAGTCAACAAGTTGCTCTGCTCAACTAAGGTGCAGATTGGATTTAATTTTTCCCCTGGTTGGACATTATCTATTCCAGTTTTGTCTGGCTTTGGAACATTTTTTTTCATTTGTGTTCCTCTGGGAGATATTTAAAATGAAATCAGAAATTGATGATAAGAAAAGCAGAGCTAATAAACACTGTGAATACCCAGCTACTGAGCTTATATCCTTGCCACATTTGGGGAAGCCTTGGGGTGTATTGGATTGGAGCCTAACTTCTTTTTTTTCCCCTCCTAGTTTATCATCATTTAGCATAGTAATTCTTATCAGCCACCTAGAGCACTGGGCAGAGGAAGCATCAGCTAACAATGGTCTCATGATTTTCCTTTGTCAGTACAGATGGCAGCATTCCTAAAGCTGAATTAATTGGGATAATTTCCTGCCACTGTCCACGGGGGCAAATGGAGCTGGATGTGCTCTGGAACAATTCCCCCCAGACCCAATCCCTGCAGGAAATGGTTGTTGGGAAAGGAATTTTGTGGGCACTGGAGCTATTTCCCATTAGGGGACAAACTTAATCAGCAAGATTTTGGAATGAAACGTATGCTATTAGGACTGCTTAAGGTTGTTAAACAGCAGAGAGAAACAGCCAGTTGTGACTTCTTCATGTTTTATATGATGGGATCAGTTTTTAGAGAGGAGAATGTTATGGATGACCTACAATGTAATTGCTGTCAGGACCTCCAAAACATCAGTCTCTCTGGATGCTCAGTTATGGGTGAGAAGGGAAAGCCCATCTCAACAAACAGGATCACTGTGTCCTGGTTTTCAGAGTCTCTGTTTCATAAAGACAAAATTCAGGTATATTCAGTTTGCAAATTAGGACACTTACATTTAGATGTCTATGTGTAGGTGTCACCATGTGGGTAAAGTGAGCTCAGCAGAAATCAGACAGCTGTCCAGGAGATCACTTACAGCTCCGTTTTCAGATGAGGCAATTTGAACATGGTGGGTGGGAACTGAAGTCCCAAGCTGACGTGGTGTCACATACATATGACAATATGTCAGTGGTTTTAGAGAAATCCCAACCTTTATGTCTATTTTCTGCTTTGCTGTTTTGGTTTTCGGTTTTTCATATAGGGCAGTAATAATTACATTCTCCCATCAGAAGTTGACGAGGACTCCAACTAAAATCACTAAATTCTTGCACCAGCTCATGTAAAGATGGACTTTTCACATTTCTTGAAGAACCTGGCTTTGTGAGCAAACTGGTGGGGGTGCTGGTCGTGGAAAAAGAGCAAAGGCATCAGCAACTTTCAATACTAAAACCCAGCACAAGGAAAGCAGAAGAGTATCAAGGCTATGTTTCCAAATAGCTTGGGATCCACCCACCCTTATGAAGGTAAGCTGCTTCCTGTGTTTCTAATTATTCAGAAGTAATTACTTTCAGTATTATTATTTCTCCAGCAAGATTTTACTTTGAAAAATGTCCTGTTGCAGCTGATGTTAAATGAACATGCAAATTTTGGCTCAGGGGTGGTGTGACCAAGTGAGATGAACTGAGTCAATATCTGTACCAGTGAAATGAATCCAGTAACATTTAGATCAGATGTTTTTCCCCTCACTCCCCTTTGTATTCAATCCATGTTTCACCAGTGTACTGTAGTGGCACCTGAATAAACACTTGCAAATATTTATAATTCCCCACCTTCTCATAGGGGGCTTTCTGAGATCTTTCCCATAACTCTCTCATATAAAACAGTTGAATCCCTCTTCTTTCTTAATATAAACATGAAGGTAATGTGCCCCTTGTCACAGCAGACGTCTGTTATATGTATAGTAGTTATTCTGTAGCTCACAGATTAATCATTGTGCTCCATCTCATTTTGCACTGCAATCCACAAATTACAATGATTCCTTGAAGAGACGGAAATCAGGTTTGTTTGTTGTATTATTAATAAACTTTAAATCACTCCCATATTCACAACTGGGTTTTTGAGATTTGTTCCAGTCTCCAGATGACAAATATTGGCTGCTAAAGACCCTTTACTATGATTGGCTTTGCTAATTGCCATAAATAAATTGAATTGAACATTAACTATTTCTGTAAAGGGCTCATCACAGGAAAGCCTTCTGGACTTGTGTAAATTTATATTTAACATCCCATGATAAATGCATGCCTTTCAACAACTGGTTTGCAACTCCTAACAAATGTTTTTATTTCATTTTATAAGTTATGAGTTCAGTCACTGCATCAAAAATAGCCATGGCTTAGAGTTGCATTAAGACAAGTAACTCTTGAAATGCATTTCCAGTCTTTTGGGAATCAGCAGGCTTTCCATAAAATGAGGATCTTCCTCCCATTTTTCCTGAATGTTTATGTTTTATATAACAAGACAATTAAAAATATTCATGAAGGCACTGCAGTAATTCATATGTTGGGCACGATGCAGTAAAGGATTTTTTTCCAAACCAGATCTGTGCTTTTTTTGGATTAGGCTTAACATTTCCATCACTGGAAAATAATTATATATTAATAGAAATACTAGTTATGCTTGGGGTCCATTCTCATATTGCCACCCTCCAAAGAAGGGCTTGAAGGAATGCTGGGTCAGCCCTTTTGTGACAATCTTCATCAGCAATTTTATTCTTTAGGGCAGAAATTTGGTGTTCCAAATACAATCCTGAATGGCTTATTTTGCCATTACAGCAGCATTGGCAAACCTTGAATTGTGCTACAGAGACTACTTTGCTATGGCTGAGCAGCTGAGCACATTGTACAGTCCCCTACTATGTGTTAGGATTTTATTTTCCATACAACCAAGTGGTTCCTGCTGCAAATATTGGAAAGCTAAGCAGGAAGATGTGGTGAACACTCAGCCCAATTCCTGATATGCAGCTAAATGATATTTTGAGATATTTTGATGTTGAAAAAATGCGAGGAGGACAATGCACCCATATAGCAGGAGTGTCAAAGGACTGAAAATAAAATTACTAATATCCATAATGTCTCATATTATGGGTAAGTTCTTTGGGTTTTTTTCACAGCACAGGTTTTAAAAAGTCTTAACTTCAAAACTTCCTTTTACTGGAAGGAAGAGTTCAAGAGTGATTTCTGGGAGATGTCTCTAGAGTATTCATTTAATATATATAATTCATATAATACCATATATACATGTATATGTGTGCTTATGTGTAAATGTGTGTATATTTATTGTTCTCAATAAGCCTTTGTCACACAATTTCCCTTTGCATTTGGTTTGCATTACAGTATGGGCTAATGCAATTGCTCTTGGAGAAGACTTGTACAAATATACATCAATTTAATCTATTTGTGCTAATAGAAAGGATTCTCAGTGATTTTCTTGGCTCTGTTGAGTTTATACCACATACATCCACTTTACAGAATTGTCCGTGGTTTATCTTCATTAGTCTCAGGTTTTATAATTCTCTGTCCTTCATATGGCTTGAATTTTGTGCAGACCCATGGACTGCATACACTGGGAGCTAGCTTGGAATTCAGGAGAAGCAGTTTTTTTTTTTTTTTCTTCTCTATGATACTGGTCCTTTTTGACTCCAGGCGAGCCCTTTGTGCCTCCGACTCTTCCTGCATTTCTGTCTGGTTAGAATCTGAGACCAAGCTCCTCAGGGACTGACTTTGTACCCACATGGTGACTAGAGAAATCTGTGGATGTCTAGATGTCACCATGGCTCCCAGAAAGTGTTTGCTTTAGGAAAAAAAAATCATCAGAAATAAAATATATTTTCAGTATTTTCTCCTGACCTGCTATGTCCACCTACAGGCTTGTTGTATGGCCATAAATGTTTTTGCAGCTACACAGAGGGAAATAAGCATCCTTTTTCCTGGAATGGAGTCTCACATAGAGTTTACTTCTTTGGGGGCATTTGTATGCTCTCTTTCCTTCAGGTCTGTCTCCTATATTGTCAGGACTCTGACTCCTTGTTACGGGTGGAGGAAACCACTGCCATCATGTTCTGCCTTGGGCTCTGCAGAGTGCCAGGTTTGGGACAGTCAGCACTGTCTCCAGTAGCTGGATCTTGAACTACAGGCTCATGTTGCCCACTGCTTCAAACACCTCTGGTAGTTAATTCTGTACATTATGCCACCATTAAACTTTTTAACCCAACACCCTTAACCTTACAGGTTAGGTTAGCTGAAAGTGACTGGTCTCCATGCTGAGCTCTGCTCTGGTGTGATGAAAGCGTGGCTGAGGTTGGCTACTACTATTTGCACTCTGAAATTATGCATCTGCTTGTTCTGTAGATTTTTGGGCTGTTGTTGCTTGAGCATCTAGCAGCTGAGAAAGCTGCTTCGAATGTGCAGTGGTTTATAATCAGAACCTGGCAGATATATTCAGTTAAAATTTAGTTCCAAGCTTGTGGTTTACCCTTGAGAGGTTTTCTTCCATCTAACAGCAGCACTGAGCTCTCACCCAGACCGAAGCTGAGTCAGCTGTCTGTTTTCCAGGTACTTATCTTCCGAAGTGCTGAAACATCTTATGCTTTTCACTGCCTCCTGTGTCATGGGAACCCCAATAAAAGCAAATGACTGGAGGAGAGCTTGCCTTTCTAGCATTTCCAGGCACAGCAATAAGACAAGTACATGGAAGAACTCTCCACCCGGGCCTATTAAATATTAAGATGCTGTTGTGACCATTGGATTAGAAAGTTTTAGATTCTGCAGGGCCAGGAACTAGTATAATATACAAAGGAAAGATCTGTCTGCTTTCCCTTGTCTCTCACTCTGTTCCAAAATATTAACTACTCTCACATCATCTCCTGAATTAAAAAGATCTCCAGTGTGGTCCTGCAGAGATGGATTTCTCTTCCTAACTTCTTAGAGTGTTCCTCAGCTATTTGGAAGCACTGTGTGGTCTCCACAGAAAGCTGTCAAGGGACCAGATCATGAGCTGGACAAAATGTATGCATTGTATGACATTTAATATGAAAGTTTTTGTAATCTCTAATGGACCAAAGGAGTGATCTGCACTGAGTGGGGGCAGACATCAGGGCTGACTAAGGACAGTCGTCTTAAAAATGCAAGTTTAGCAGTCCCATCAGTGTTCATTTTTGTATCATGTGTTCCTGGATGTCTACAAGCAAAGTGGGGCTGAAAAATCCTGCTGAATAGTCGGAAAAACTGAGCTATGTAGATTGTCATGGGGCACTTGAATTAGCAGAAAAACTTGACTCCACAAGAAAGGAAGCAGCTGGGGAAGCAGGAATGTATCTGAATTCAGGATCCCATGACCTGCAGCAAGGAGAGGCAAGATAGAGGTTCTGGCAGAGTGCAGCTGAAACAGATAACATACTTAAGCAGGAGCTTGAGTATGGATGAGGATTTTAAGTTATGATTTAGTAATTTATCTGTTCTTTCTGTGCTTGTGTCTAAAACCCCTTCTTTAAATCTTGCAAAGTAGAGAGTCCTGCTAAAAATGTCTATGCATTTGTCATTAAATTTTGGTTGAAGGAGTAGAGGTAATGCTGGTAAACCTAGGGTATGTTGTTCCCATGGTGGTGGTAGATCAGAGTAAAGAAGGGTACTGGTAATGTAGAGAGTTTGCTCAAAGAAATTTAGGAATCATACTCTGCTTGCACTAAATCACAAAAGTATGGGCTTAATTCTGACAGATGCTTGTCCTTCCTTCCAGAAGGGAGGCAGTGGGGGCACACCGAGACTCCTCCAAAGTACTGAGAAGAGTTGCCATTGGCATGTGGCATTGACAGGGCTTTTTATATATTCTGGATTATGCTGTAGTTTGGGATGCATCACAAGGAACATATAGGGCAAATATTTTTTTCTTGGCGCAGGGGCAGAATGATATCCCTATGCATAGGCAAGCTAGAAAGAGAAATACACTACAATAAGGTGAGCTGGTCAGAGAATAATGGCAGCAGAAATAGAGTTATTTTAGCTAATTATGGAGGAGAAAGAAAAACTTATGTTGTCCATTCATTATTGCCTATTTTCAATTCTTTCATAAATTAAAAACCCCAGACAGATATTAAGCTTGGGAAGAGTTTTTCTTTAGAGTGTGTAGTGTATACTCCGTACTAAAGTGTGTGCTTAGCTCTAGCACTTACCATTATGTTGTGGTAATAAAGGGAACATTTTCAATAGTAACAGCTCTCACACTGGGTAGTCCTGTTGCATTCATGGCCATGAATTGTTGAATAAGTTAGTATTAAATATGCATAGCAATCAGTGACAGATTCTGCCTTTGAGATGCTGAGCCTTTTCCTTAAGTAACTGATATTACTGAATGCTTGACAGTTTCACTGTATGATCATTTTCATGAATTTCCTGCCTTTGAAATTCCAAATGGACCACTCCAATCTCTATAGAGACATTAATTTTACATCTGCTTTTTTTTTTTCCTTAGAGCTGAATTTTTTAATTAACACTAAATAAATATTCTTTACAAAGTGTTATTAACAATAGCCATGAAATCTAACTGGGTAACTGGTTTGAACTGCAGCTGTCCTGTTCCTTTTTTACATCACTGGGGGCAACCCTGTCTGTGCTGTGTCCATATGAATTCCTCTGCCCACACACCTCTCTCCTCACATTCAGACACTGTGATTCCAGTTGAATGGCAGCCTATTAGGTCCCAGTGTTTCAAAGCATACAGTGATTTCCCATCAACATCAAAGCAAATTATTCTGATTTAGTTTCTCTTTAGAAAAGGAAATGGTCCTTTATTTTCCTGCTGAAATTTATTCATCCTTACTAATTGTTGCTGCAGATACTCCCTCCTTACAACTTCCCTTTTCTTGTTTTCCCCTTCAGTCTGCGGATTTCAGTCAGGTCCTTTTATTTGCAATTTTAAAGGAATGTATTTTGCAAGCACAGGCCTCACAGTTTTGCTCTTCTGATATAACTGGAATAAGATGATTTAACCAAAGAGCTTTGAAAACTTTAGAAGGGCTATTACAGAGCAAACAAACACATTTATCATATTCTGTATAATTTAAATCTCATGTTTATATCAAAACACATAGCTTCTGAAATAATAATTTCAGAGGTTTAAATTGGTTTTTGCACACTTCAGTTGAACTTCTTTAGGACAAATTTCCCCCTTCATGCATTACTAGACAGCAATTCAGAGATTAATTTTAAATGCCGGTAACTTATGGGATAAAGAAAGAAATCATAATAATACTAAATGAAAACCCATCTCCCTCAAGAATAAAGTTGAAAAGTGAGATTTCTAGATTACTCTTAAAATAGGAGAGGAAGAGGGTGATATAATTAGGCACTTTTATCTGATTTTTCCTTCTTACTCAAAATTACCTTGCATTTATGCTTTCAAGGCTTTCTTCACATCTGTAGAGAAGATATTTAATGAGGCTGATGATTTGATGCCAGGTAGCAATGGCAATGTGTGCTCATGTCGTTTTCATAGGTAGTAATGTCCACCTGTGAAAGACACCCAGCTTGACTGAAAAAATCATTCAAACTATCACCCTGCATGGTCTGATGTTAATCTTTTGGATTACTAATGCAAAATATAAATTCAAACTACAGTTTTAGATAAAAACTAATTTCCAAAGGTTACGTCACTGGGGTTTTATAAGGATCTAAGAGCAAGGCCCAGTGTGTTAATCTGGGCTTTGCACTACAAGTGAGGACTTACTTTGCTCCATATCCAGCAAAGATGGAAGCGAGAGGCCATGAAATACAATTTTAATTTGGTTATCCAAAACGAATGTAAAATTGAATTCATGCATCTTTCTGGGTTTGATCTGGAGAGGTTTCTGTGTAGATTTGTCTTTAATGTTTTGAATAAATTTTGTCTTCCAAAATCTTTCAAAAAAATCTAAGTGCAAGAGTATTCGTTGTGGTTTTGTTATTCTTTGTTTTAATAAATAGCAATGAAATCTGGGAAGGGACAAAGTGCAGGGGGGTTGGTTTATTTTTCTCTATCTACCTGATATTGCAGACTTAAGACACAAGCTATGAAGAAATAATTAAAGCTCTTAGCTTTTTTTTTTTTTTCAGTGTGTATGGCAAATTAATTATTTTTAAAGGTAAATATAATTTTGTCAGCTTTTTCTATTTAATTTACTGGTCAAATTTTTTAATAAAAGCAGGATTTCTACCAAAATTAATTAATTAGAAAACTAATAGCAAAAATGTTTCTCAGATTCATTATTTTGGAAAAAAATCTCAAAGTAATAATTTTTGGGGTAATTACTGTGCAAAAAAGAGTTTTAGCCAGGAATAATATAATGCATGTCAAACCCCAAAATCACAGTTTGCCTAGGGTTTTTTTAAACTACCCCATCTGAATGTACAGAATTCTGCATTCCCGTGCCTGTGGAGCAGCCAGCCATGGGGATTTTGCTGCCTATCCCCAGGCTTACAGAGACAGGCACGTAGCAGCCCAATCTGTGTGTGAGAAAGGACACGTAAGAAGTTGTTGCAAAGCCCTTTGCAGATAATGACCCTATTTTCTAATTTACAACTTAATAGTCTTGACAATTAATAATTGTCTTGACAATGAATAATCTTTACTGAAGTGCAGTGTGAAAAGCAAACAACAATCTTCAATTCTTTAGTTTGTTTTCTTTTATACCATTACTGCTAGAAAGTTAAAGTACTTGCAGAGGGCACCAGGAACAGCTGGGATTTCTTCATATACCTATTATGTGGTGTGCAAGAAAAGCCTAGAAAACCAAGTCTAGTGGGAACCAGAAAAGTGTAGAACAAACCTTCTCATCACTGTGCTTCCTTCTGCCACTGTGGCTCCCCCTCAGGATGAGATCATTGCTTAGGTACCAGAAGCAGTCCAAGCTCAAAAAAGATGCTTGGGCTTAGATCATCCTGATCATGCCCTTTCTCCCGTCACCTTAGGGGCAGTCTTCATGACTGAGCAGAGTAGTATTCCTCCTGCTGGTACAGAACATCCACTCTTGATTTTTTTGCTTGCTTTATAACTACTGTGCATCCATACTTACGTGCTGTAATATTGTAAAAGGAAAATAATTGCAATAAAAAAGCTGTTTTCTCAGAGACTCATGATTCTTAGGTATGCACTGAAAAGGACTTGAAGTCCCGTGTGGCTCTGCTTGTGTTTTGCAAAGCTGGGCAAGGTTTGAATGCTCACCCTGGCACCCAGTGCCAGATGCCAGGGAATTGGGACTATGGGGGTTTATTAGGTTACACTGATGGTGGATACCATTCCATCAGCTGCCATATCACTGATGTGTGAGATGGGCTTCCACTCTTCTCACAGAACAGATGACTTTTCCAGAGGGCAAGGACTTGGAGATAGTGGTTTATATGACCAGATGGAGCTACTGTGATAATCTGGCGTGAGCTTCCAGATAATTTAATAAGAATTGGCAAGAGCAGACTGTTAGTTCCTCGATGGTTTTTTTAATGAGGGAAGAGAGTGGTGAGGTGTTAATTGAGAGGGAATTAGCTCCGGTTCACTCTGGATATACATGCTCAATAATGTGGTTTCCTCTCTTTTTTCCATGCATAGAACACCGTCCTAGAATCCTACTGACCTTTATTTATAAAGATTCCAGAGCTTGAGAAGGTCAGGGGAGGGAAGCAGATGACTGGGTGTCAGTGGTAGTGGAGCAGGCAGTCTGTCTAGATTTGCTCCCTGGAAAACTCAGTCTGGTGGCCTGACCCCTGGGCAGTGACAGAATAACAGCTCAACACCCCCGAGTGCCAAGGTCCCGCGTTACTGAGGTGCTGTCGGCTATTTTGGATCATGGCAAAGCTGATAAGGTTTAAATAGGAAGTCACACTGCAAGTGTCTGGGCATGCTGGTGTTGGCTTTTTAAAATAGATGTCCACAGCTGAAACACAGTGCTAACCTCCCTGAAATCCATCTTTGGGTGCAATTCTACTGAATATATAGGGGGGGTCACAGAGTGATGAGGGCTTGCACTGCAGAAAGCAAGGGTGGGTGAAGGTCATTGAAGGTTTGATGGATAAGAGCAGATTCCTGGGCTCCTCATTCAGGGCCTTGCTGCTGGAACAGGGCTGTGCCACGCAGCAGCTGCCAGTAGGAGATGCTTGAAGAAGCCGCTTTTCTTTGGGCATTAAAAAAATAATGAGAAAAAATAGCAAATGTCTGGAAGAAGAGCAGACTGAGAATTCTTTTCCTTATAATAAAATTATCTCTTCATCTGTGTATGCATTTCTGTTAGACTGCCATTCTTTACAGACCAGACAGCTAAATGAACAGTTGAGTATCCACTTGTTCCCTCAGCACTCACACACTGAAAAATATGGTGGAAGGGCTAAATTCTTTTCTTTTTAACTCCTGAGACAGTTTAAACTATTAAAACACTTCAATATATTTTTTGTTTAGTAAAGAGTTGGTCATATAAAATTATCAAAATTACAATAATTAGCAAATTGCAGAGAAATATCTTTAGGACTTAAAGCTCCAATGTGTAGGCAATAGAACTGTAATTTATAAGCTGACATACCAATTCAGCTATAGGCAACTCCAGCAGCTGCTTTGCTACTCATTAAAATAAGTGCACAGCTATCAGACTAATTATAGCATGGAGCGATGTAGAAAACTGAACCCAGGCTGTGAGACAGGAGATCTTCTGGCAGAAGTACTCCACAGCCTCACTGCAGCCTGGAAATCTTACTGCACTTTAAACTACTGTCTCCCTGGACATGTTTGAAATGCTGCTTACTTTGTGCATGCACCTTTTTGCCTCAAGTTCCTCAAAGAGTCTCAGGAAGGGAGTGACCAAAGGTGTGTGGGATGCAGCAGTTGCTGCTTGTTTTTTTTTTTTTTCTCTTTGAGAATGCAAACCCATCCTAGTGACTCCTCCTTTTTTTATTGTTAGAACAGACTTCAGCAGCTGCCTCACCATGGGACAAAAAATAATTTTTTTGTTTTTTTTTTTTGTTATATTTTTGTTATTTTTGTATGTTTTTGTATATTTTTGTTGTTTTCTCCCTCATCTCCTTTCATAAAAGGAAATACTTGATCCCACAATTCCACATATCTGCATCTGTATTAAGTTTGTGATTAGGGCCAGGGTAGTGTGACAAATTGGTTTAGGTGAATAGATAACTCAGGTGATTCCTAATATCTTGTGGAAATTCAGGTTTTGTAGAAGGTAACAAACTTCTGACTTTTTTTGCATGTCAGTGGGTTAATTTGTCTGCCTACCTGTGTTCATGTTTATGTTCTTGTAAACAGAAGTCAGGTACTACTGCTTATTTTAACTAAGCATGTGTATAAAATATCCAAGAGTTTTGTCTTAAAACCCCTTTTTGATTAATGAGGCTTAACTAAGATTTTGGGGGAAGTGCAGTATTTTATTGTGCTGGGCCAGCCAGTGGGTAGCAGGCAGGCTTGGTGGCCTCTGCTCTGCAGAAGGGGGTCCTTGGCTGCTGCAGGGCCATCAGCAAGTGACTCCAATCTTCTTCAGAGCAACTTGTACATGCTCAGCATTCAGAGGGATTTCTTCTGAAAGAAAAAGCCAGCTGGCCTTCATCTCCCTCTGTAATGTTGGGCTCATGTTTGTGTCACACAGGCATCCTCACTTCAAGATGCAGGCTAGGCTTGCTAAATTTTGGAATCTTAAGCTGAACTTCACCACCGTCATTTACATCTTTACCATATCTTGATTTGTACATTTTCTTAGAGAAGACATCTCAAAAGATAAAACAGATTTGGCAGCAAAAGAAAAAAAATAAAAGAACCTCCCTAAAATCATATGCATTTAGAAAAACTTTTGAATCTGTCTTGACACATCTGTTTCTTTAGAAGAAAAAAATTCCCTGGCTGCACTGGGGCCCTGCAGCTACATGTGTTGGGGGCCTGGGTATATAATTTGTGGAGCATAATAATTCAATAATTATATTGCTAATTTTCTGCTACCCCTTTTTTATAATGAGAGAGTGAAGTGATTTATAACTTCACAGTTTTACAGGAGCTTAGACAGACTGTTAACTGAAAATGAGCTCTTGCAGCATAGCCCCTAATAACTGTTATTGCTAAAGGCACACTATCAAGCTGCCTGAGTGGCTCTCAGGAAGGTGCAGTTCTGCAGAAGTGTTTCAGATTTAAAATCTCAGCCTTTGTGCCTTTGTGGTCTTGCCTTTGTGAAAAATAATAGGAGAGAGGATGGAAAAAAGGTTAAGAATAAGAGGAAAGGAAGTCTAAGCAGTATCCACAAAGAAATTCAAAAGGCTGCAAATGGTAGGAAGAATCCAAATTACAAAGTGGAAGAGGTATTTGAAGTGAAAAGTATAGGAACTGGATTTTGCAAAGGCTGAAATACTTTTCAGTTCAGTAGTGAGGAAGAATTGATTGTATGGGAATTAGACAGGATCTCCTCTCTTAATACTTAGATGATCTAGAATTTGCAAACTTGATTGCAGAGACAAGATACTTACCTTCTTTTCATTAATGATTTGGATTTTTGCTTTATCTGAGCTAAATTTGGTTTTGGGCGGGCCAAAGCTGCTTTCTCTGTGGATATATTTTTTTCTGGGTGCTGCCAAAGCTGCTGTTGCTTCCCAAGGCAACTTTACCTTGGCTGGGACAGAAAGGAATAGCTGTTTGGAATCATTCAGGCAACACATTGTATTGCTGGATTTGTGCCTCCACATTCTATAAGATAGAAATGTGCAGCATTTTGCAGAAATAAAGAGATAAAAAAAATACATTTAATACTTAGTTACATGGAAATTCTACAAGTAAAAAGCAGCAGTATTTTTCTTCCCTTAAAAGCAGAATATTCAAATATCTGAGCTCATGTGTTAAGTGCATAGCAATAACTACTGTTGGGACTCTTGACTGCATGATGTTTGCTCTGGAACTGTTTTAAAATGTGCAATTGAAGTTACATTATGAAAAAAACAATTTTTCTTTCATACACGGAGTGTCAGAAGATGAAACATATCCGATATTCTTCCCTCATTCCAGCAAGTGTCCTCTTATGGCAATGGTTCCTTAAGTATTTAAGCTTTTAGAACTGATGATTTACTACACTTGGCTTCGATTTTTACTGCTTTCCCCATATCATTTCAAATACAACATGGCTTATCATTTCAGATATAATATGACCTAGGTTGTGAAATCATTATGAAAGATTTTCGTTAAGAGTCATACTGGATTCTTAGAATTATTTTGTTTCAAAGGATTTTTTTCCCTCATTCATCCCTAGAGAAATTTTCGAGCCAGCTTGTTCTGATATGACACAGACTATATACAATCCTCATTTTGTACTCATAGTTACTTGATCAGTAGATGAAAGGACATGTAATTTTTTTTTTTTTGAAAATACTTGAATTTGGAAACCATATTAAAGTGAACATATCTCAAAAAAATACCTCACAGCATGTATATGTGTTTACATATGTAATTTAAGTATTCTGCAAAATATGATACCAGACACATTATCTGACTCAAGCCGTATGAGTCGTTTTGGCATGTTCAGAATTTGCCTCATAGAATGAAGTCAATAAATAGGAATAATTTGTTCAGCATAGTACTTATAAAAGAAAAAAAAGATTAGAAAAAATTGAGCAGTGCAAATATTTTAAATAAAAGACAGGAATTTGTGATACAAGAAGCAAAACAGATTATATGAACATAAGGGATATTTTGGTATTCATTCTTTTTAGCTAAATCAGTTCTGGTCTGCTCCTGCCTCTCTCAAAATCTGTGGCAAGGTCTCTCTTTTTGTCAATAGGCTGTAACTGTGCAACTTGTAGTATACATGTCCAGCCTAGGAACAGTTATGTTTTTTTCCTTTTCAGCATGACAAAGCTATTGGCTTTGAGCTTTTACGTGTGAGAATTGCACAGTCCTTGATGAACAGGTGCCATTGCTGTTCCTAGAGAAGCATGTACATTCTGTTGTTAGGAGGTAGGAATTTATTTTCTACTAAGTAGGACTTTGATTTTTTTTTCATTTCACACATAACAATTTTATTATTTTAATAAAAATATTAAAGTAGTTAAATGCACTTCATGAAATCACAGCATTTGTCTTAGATTCTCTTAATGTTATCCTGTTAATAATAATTTCCTCTAAAGCTTGTCACCCACAGTGTTCCCTTACACACTTTAATGTAGAGTTTCCATTCATAATCTTCACCATTTCACTCTATTTAATCTGCTTTAACATCTTATTTTACTGTATGCTGCTCTGTGGACCCTACAGCTACATTTTGGAGTACACATCCAAGTGGGAATCCAGCAGAAAGGAATTGAAAAACCTAAGCAAATAGGCTAATGCTCCTTTTCCTTGCTTATGCATTTCTCCATCTTTAAAATGTATATATTACTACTTGCTTTGGATCTATGGGTGAATTTTTTGTGTGAAAGATTACTAGTATTACCTTTTGCTCCATATCTTTTCATGCAACTCTGATTTCTACTTCAAAAAAACATGAGATGCCTCTGGATGTATTTTTTGGTAGACATCATTTCAAGCAACTTTAGAAACTGATAGAAATTTATCTATACTAAATATGTACAGAAAATCTATCAACATTTTTTTTTCTTGTTGACTTATATAATATGTTATAGGGTATATTTCTGTAAAATCTACATATCTCACACTATTAGAACTATTTATTTTTGTCATCTGTTTTTATTCTGTAATTCCTGTAATTTGGGCAGGATCACCTTTCATCACAATGTCCATCTTCATCTCAGGCAGTGTGTGTGAAGGCCAACCCATTTCACATCAGTCACTAACCTTTCCCAGTCACAGAGCCCTTTACCTAAATTAAGCTATCTTCTAGGTCTTGACTCAGTTGAGCAGTGCTGTGCATAGGTGTGGTGCAGGGGTCTGGCTTTTTATGTGCATTATTTAGAATTTGCTGAATCCACCCTTGTGACAACTCAAACATCCTTTAGGAAAAACAAATATGAAAGATTATTGTGCATCAGTATACTGAATATAAAATATCTGCAGCCTTTAAATATACTTTATGCAAGTATCAACCTAGATAATGTGTCAGAGCAGAGAGCTGGAATTTCTGGAATAATTTTTAGAGCTGCTTTAAAAGTGAGACTTTTCTGCAGAGCACAGACCCTTTAAAATTCTCTTTAAATCCTTTTTAAAAGCTGAACTGTAGTTGTCTGTCAGACATAGGGGATATGGGGACATTACAAGTACCTAGGATTACTTCCTGTCTTTCTCATTAGTGAAACTTCTAATGCTGGTTTTAAAGTACATTTATAAAACATAATAATTTTTAACCGGAAGACATGGCCAGAAAACTGGGCACTGAATATATTTATGCCTTTGTATACACTCTTTGCACCTTAAGAAAACACATCACAGTGAGTTAATAATTACTATTTTTATACTGTGTTATTTTATGGAAAGTATCTCTCACCAGCAGGAAAGTACAAGGACTTCTAGGAATCACTTGGGTATTATGAAAGTTGCCAAAAATGTAAACCAATACAGATTTTCTTATGAACCATGAAAATATTATGTTTAAACTAAAACCCTAACCTTTAGCCTTTGTATGAGAACAGCAAAAAAAAAATATGGACGGGAATTTAAAAAAAAGTGGGTATATAGACATCTGAGGTCTTAGGTCCTATTTATTTAATAGAAAAAAATGGCCTGAGACCTTAGAAAATACCAGCCAACTAAACTAACATCAGATCAATGAATGATCTGTGAGTAAGTGGAAAATTTCTAGTCTGATTAAATCTGCAGAATGAATCTGAACAGTAGGGTCCCCCCCTTTTTGCTTCTCAAGTGTTTTAGTGTGCATTTAATTACAGCAAGATACCTTTTCACCTTAATAAGGGCATTTTTTTCCTGAGATTTTTCCATTCTGCTCATACTTCCATCCCTTACTAAGTCCACAGACTTCAGCCAACATGCCAGCAATACTCCAATAAAAGAGTAAACAGCAAACAGCAGCCAGCAACACAATATTTGGACAAAAGAATTATTCCTCCTGAAGAGAAAAAAAAAAAAGTTTCCAGGATGCTACTTGCTAAGGTGTCAGTGTTGAAGAATACCATGAAAGGATTTCAACTTCCTAGCTTGAAGATCAAATATGGGGGCACACAGCCAAAGAAGGAAGCCTATGAAGATATTTTAGAACATGAGATACATTTTTTTTCAGTGATTTATTTTCTTATGAATTCAGTTGTGGATCAACTGAAGTAAATTATTGAGTCTGTATTAATAATTACTCTTGGCAAGAACACATGAAACAAAATTAGTTTTTTCATTTTGAAGATTAACCATAAAAAGCACCATATATGAGGATCAGATATAAAATCCAGAACACCGTTGAATATCTTCAAACTGAATGGTTGCAAAACTTGCTTCCTTTTCAGAACAGAACAAGATTTTTTTCTCGTTTTTTTTTTTTGTTTGTTTGGTGTTGGTTTTTTTGTTTTTTTTTTTTCATTTGCTAAAGGGAATACAAGGGTTAAATAACCTCAAAGGAAAGAAAAATCAAATGAAAGTTCTGCCTCACCCCAAGCATTTTTTTTTTACAGTTCTGGTTCAATAACCCAAATGAAATATCCCTTGTTAACATGGTTCTAAGTACAAAATACCTTAACAACAATTCCCAGGAGATGTTGTAACACCTTTGTCAAATTCGTTTTAATGTTAAAGTAGCTGAGAACATGTTCATTCTCTGAAATAAGAGGTATTTCAACATTTCCATTCTAATTTTGGATGAAAACAAATGTTGAAATATTAGAATTTCCCCCAGGATGAAAATTCTAATATTTTGTTCGGCTCTAGTTTCCAATAACTCTTACACTTTAATTTTGTAATATTTAGCTTAATGTTTCCCATGTGAGTATTATAGCACTAGAGGGTGAAACTTTAGTCACCTCACAGATTAGGCATGCAAAAGAAAACAGTTCATGTATGTAGAGGGACAGATTTCTCCCTTCACAAGTACCTTCCTCTTGTTTCCCCTACTGATGAGATGTCAGTTCATTACAGACTTGATGAATGGAGTTTCCTTTCTCAGGAAACAGTAGTCAGGCCTATGGAAGCATTTCTGTAACGGCATCCATTCCCTCCCCTCCTTATTATCCCTTTCCTCAGCAGCGTTGGACCTCAGTCAGAGACTGCCTGAAGGGGAAGAGTGAAATGCTGCTGCTGGGATATTTGTGGGAAACAAAATTTAGCAATCCTGGTCTTAGGAGTTTGTGAAGCTATGATCGACCCCTGCTTGCACCTCTGAGGTGCTGAGTGAGACCTTCTGCACCTCTCATCCCTCCAGGTCAGGGAGACCGATGCTTTCCATGGGAGGGCAACTTCACATGCAAGTGCACACTGGATCTCATCACATAAAATCTCTCTTAAGCAGATAAGCTTGCTCCTACCTGGCTGGGTCCCAAGCAGCCCAGGCCTGCCATGACTTTTCATACTGGGCGCCTCCAAACCAGCCAAGCCAAATGAATTGCAACATGAGCTAGATCCAGTTCCCATTCCAAGCAGGTGCAAGGTAATGTGAGCTTCTCCATAGCATACACTTCCCTAGATATCAAAATGCTTTACAGATTAGCTTGATTGAATTTTCTCAGTTTTACAGGTTGGGAAATGAGATTTTGACACAGTTATAGATATCAAATTGTCCACTGTGTTCTGTGGCATAATTAGTCTTGGAGCCTGTGACACCAGACTCCAGGTCATACACTCTGTGTTGGACCATGGTCTTTAGCAAGTGTTTCACAGAACATGTGTTAGCAAGCCTTGGTCTTAATTCTGTTTTCCTTCCTTAAATGCCACACATCAGTGCCTGTCCCAATACAGGCCTTTTATTCTGATCCATGTGAAGAATGGAAAGTGGTCAGTCTGTCTTTTTCCCCAACCAAGGAATGCCTGGTTATAGCAGTCTCTGGCAAAATTTGAGTTGAGGCTTAAAAAAGTTCAAATGGAGAAATGCTGTTTTCAATGACACAACTGCTGCTGACTTTATTGCAATAATGTGAGTACTACTAAGGATTAAGTCAACGCTCTCGTGCCCAAAGACATGAGCTCAGTTCTTGCTGGGATTTCAGACTGTGGTCTTACATGTGCATAAGAAAAGGAAATTTCAACATCCACAACCTGTTGGTTTGTAAATATTACTCCTAAGAATGAATTTCTTCCTCCTTACTTTGAGCCTTTAGTACCTAAATCAACTTTTTCAGGTGTAGCCTAGAAACTAAAAATACTGATATGGTATGGCTTGATGTGTCCTTGTGCAAATATGAACCTCAGCTTCCACACAGTCTGTACTCCTAGGAACATTCTTTACTGGCACTCTTAATGAGGGCTGCCTTATGGAGGGGCTAGATTAAGTACAACTTAGAGAATATTAAAAAAAAAAAGTGCAGAAGCTCAAATGTACAGGCTTTGGTACAGTTATGATTAACTAATTACTTGGACAAGGCTACTGAAGGTAGGTGTTGAAATACATGCAGTAGCTTATACAAACTGATACATTGTGCATGCTAATATTTATTATGTGATAGGATACAATGATGGTACTAAAACAAAGAGCTATAACAGCGAACCTAGAAATACCTAAAAATATTTATAACCAAAATGGAAAATTATGTCATGGCTGGAAAAATGTTTCTTGATTTTTAAATTATTCTTCCAGTCCATTTTGCTCCTTGGCAAATGTAGCCAAAGAGACAGATCCAAGAAGTTCAGGTTCCTAATAAAATAAAGAGTTTTTCCACCCACCCAGTGTTCAATTCAGCAAACTACTTTTCAGGAGAATATATTCCTAGTGTGCACATAGCCAGGAAGGACTCTAAACCAATGTTGCTGATGAAGGAGAGTAAAGTAAAGGTTTTTTCATTCGCTTCAATGTGCATTTCAAAGTATTTCTGGTTTATCTTATCTCAGAACTTTCCATATGTGCTATTAATAGCTTTTCAATGCTTGCTATTTTAGTTTTGCTTTTGAAGCTTTTTGTCTGCAAGTTCTTATTACTTGTGCACAATTCATCATTATCTGTGCTTTGTTTTTAGTACACTTTCTCACAAGTCATCTATCAAATATGATTCTTTAAACAATAAGCCATTTCTAAAGATTTGAAAGCATGTTTGTTTTCCAAACCAAAAAACAAAGGCAGAGTTAAGCTCTAATATAAGTCTGTGTGAAAATCAAAGCCTACCACTTACTGACCATATTGCTTTTGAAGAAAATGTAAGGGGAAGCATAGGATAAAAAAAATCTTCTTAATGAATTGATATTAGGTACTTTGATAAAATCTGAAAGATTTGAATTCAAATCTTATTTTGAATCAGATAAGATGCTAATGTTGCACAAAGCTCTAAAAGAGATTTTAAATTCTATTTCCCCTTCAAGTCTGCTTGTAAAACCCTAGTTCTGCATTTCCCTATTCCACCACATGTGACATGTAGCATCACCACAGTGAGCTCATGCAGTTGTTGGTTGAAGCCTCTTGAGACTTCTTTTGTGATCTCAAGATGATGGTAGAGGGAATATTTTTGCAAGTTCAGCCGCCACAGTTAAAACAAATAAAACTTGCTTTAAATGATATTTCATTTGAAACAATGCACCAATAACAAAGAATTTCTGGGTAGTGTCTCTAGAAACACTACCCTGTGTTCGTTAGCCCTTTATGAAGAACCATTAAATCCCACTAATGGACATGAGAACGGGTGCTGAAACTCCTCAATTGTTGACTTTGCTATAGGTTTGTTAAAGGCTGTAATGAAACCATTTTTCTGCTCTTTTCTTATTTGTCAAATAAGAAAGAAAGCTACAAAAATATGAACACATGTTACATGTTTCTTAAATGCTAGGAAATAAATACTGTGTAATTAAAAATTAATATCACTGCAGTGATAACACAAAACAGTGATCTGCACTGAATAATCTTTTGTTCCCTCCTGAGCCAACAAGGCCTGGGTGAATATATAATATATGTCTTGTAAAATTTGTCTAACTTGTTCTCAGGAATTATAGTGATAGAAATCTCTGAGTTTCCTTAAGCAGTCAGCTTTCTTAAATGCTTTACGGAACCTCCCATCTAACATGAACCTCATTTGCTCCAGTTTAAAACTATTTCTTTCTGGTTCTGTGCATGATGAACTTGATAAAGAGATTTTTTTTTTTTAAGATTTCATCAGACTTAAAAAGAAGATACTTATATGATGAGTTGAAATTTAAACCACTGTTTATATCAATTATGGGTGTCACGTATCCACCTGTTTTGGTTTTTTTCCTATTTGAACAAGCATAGGTAAAAACAATATTTGTTAAACTTTCTATTTTGTTTCCTCTGTATGATTTAGTAACACAGGTTTCAGAAAGATTTTTCTTTTCTGATTAATCTTTGTATTGCTAGAATGCAGATACATGTTCATGCAGAAAGATTAGTCTTCTATTTTACTTGGGAGGTGATGTGTGATAATTGACCAATCCAATAGAAAGGTGTTCATAATCACAGACCAAATTCCAAGGTCCCTACCTTCTTTACACTTGAATGCTTCATTTAAGACATTCAGAGTTACACACATCATGAAATATTGTGGTTTTGAGGAGAGGATTTCTGATAGGGCCTCACTCTCTGATAGTATTCAAGTTCAAGGGTTCAATATTGACCCAGTCAATATGAGTGAGGCAAATTTCTTTACAATAATGGGCAGAAAGTCCATCTGTTCCTCCTTTGTGATAGGAATGATCAGATTCAGAGTAAAAAATACTAATGTAATAAGAACCAGAATGCTCTTTAAAAATAGAAAGTTAAAGAAATAGGCATCCCATTTAAATCCCCAGTATAAGGACTGGAACATAAAGGTTTTGTTTTGACACTTAAGATTCCCAGTACATCTCAGCGAAGACTTTCTTTGAATTTTATTGAAAGTAGGAGCTGATTTGTTTGCAGTTTAGCTCTTGAGGAGGCTCACAGTGGGGGTAAGCAAACAGGGCCGTAGGGACTGGCGTAGACAGAGGTTCCTCCAGACGTGCCACTGCTCTTTTCTCAGAGATAAAACCCAAGAGATTACAGATCAACAGTAAGTTTCCTTAAGATGAGGCCAATGTCCTAATGATTCTTTTTGCTTTACAAGGCTCAGGGTGTGTTTGGGAAGGGAAGCTATTAAAACAGATGAGGTTTGGTGATATATTGTGTTCGGTGCTCCCATGGGACAAAGGGATCCTTTGATTCCTGCTCACTTCTATCCCCTCAGTTGCATTGAAGAGGCCATGCTACAAACTCATTAGAGGACCAGATGCACTTAAAAAAATCATTTTGTTGTTGCTGCTGCTGTATCTTAAAAGCTGGGTCTGTTCTGGGGCCCCGTGCAGCAGTTTTTCCTGGATGGGAAGGCTCAGGGGAGAGGTGTCTGGGTGGCCAGGGGCTCAGTGGATTGCTGGGAAAAGAAGTAGGTGGAAGTAAAGCCATAAGACTCTTTAAATTATGTGATTGCCAAAGGCAGTTGTCCACAGAGATGAAGAGGAATGAGGAGATGGTGACTGTTGGCTGCCTGTGGTGTTCCTGATGAAGAACACCTTTTGGAGGAGTATCTCTTCACCAAATGCCTTATGATGCTGGTGCAGCTACAGGAGGAAGCCCCAGGGGAACTGGGCACTGCAGGATGAGTGGTGACTGGTGCCCATCTTTGGTGGGGTAGCAGGATCCTCAGGTCCAACCTATGGGACCCTCCTGACTCTGGCTTCCTTCTCCCCATGGTACAAGGAGAATATTTCCCAGTTGTGTCAGTGCTGCTGGAAGTACAGGGGTGTAGGAAGGAGTGGTGTGAGAGGTGACCAAAGGAAGGAAGGAGAGACTTATTGGATGAAGGAAACGCTTTCCTTGGTGAGAATGGGCAGGACACTGAGGAGCAGAGACAGGGAATCGGGGTGTCTGGTCTGTGTGTGGGGGTAAGGGCAGACTGGTTAGAGCACAAAGCACCTTCTGCCTGCAGGGGAGGCGAGAGTTGTTCTTGTACTGGAATAAAGAGGAATATTTCAATGGGTGGTTGTGTTGGCTTTCAGTGGGGAGAGATGGAGGTCTCTGTCCCCATTATTCACCACTGCTGGTAAACTTCCTTTCTCCAACCTGAATATCTACTGAGAATGCCCTAGCTCCTATCCCATAAAGTCTTACTGCTATTTCCCAAAGCCACTCTGTGATGCAGATGTTTGTGAGGAGTTTCCAGCAGCTCCAGTTCAGCCATGCATCTGTCTTCCATGTTCACACTCATGTAGTTTTGCTGGACAAGTGGCAAATGAAGGAAATTCTCCTGCTCCAATATGAAGTAGGTGTGTATTTCCCATACTGTTCCCCATACTGTGGGACTCCTCTTGGAGCAGCTTGCTGTCATCAGATAAGCCTTGGGAGTCATAGCTGGGCAGGCATGGGGCCAGGCTGGGAGCATCCTTTTGGAACCTGGAGGTGGGAGTGCTGTGAATAGAGTGGAGCAGCCCCTTCCTACTTCCTCTGTGACCCCTTGACCACAGCTCCTAGGGCAAGCTCTCTCTGGTACATCCTACCTAAGTGCTAAGCTCTTCTGAAAGATGGCAATACATGCAGCTATCAGTCTCTTGCCCTCTTCAATGCCTTCTCTGAGTAAAGTGTTTCTGTGATGGATATTGCCCATTTGTTACTGGTATTTAATTGTTCCATGCTGATATTGTTGAGAGAAGGATAAAGAAGGGACAGTACCTGTGTAATTTGTTTTGATCCTGTGACCTATATCTCAACCAGCATTACACTTTTGCAGCTTTTTCCATGCCTGAGTGAATTAAGAGTGCCTATTGTTTCAACAGAAGGCATGGTGATCCTTAGTCTGAGCACCCAAGGCAGATGTGCTCAGCATCTGCTGACACAGGGAGGTGCAGGAATGTTTCACTGAAATACCAAGAATGGAACACCAAGGCATGTGAACACAAGCAAATGAACTAACAATTCTGTCAGGTGTGTCCAGCAAATGAACTTTAGTCTGGGAGTGCCTGCTAATGAGTCCAGACACTGCCTGTCCAGTCCAGAGCCTGCACAAGTGCATTTGGATAACTCTGCACCATGCCATGAAATTATCCCCATTCTTTCACAAGGAAGAAAGACGATTGAAGAAAAGGTTAAAAAGTGGCAGAGCAAGTATTAGATAAATGTTTGGAGAAGAAGACAGAAATGCAGACATAACAAATAAGCAAATGAGAGAAAAGTTTCAGAAAATTATGAACGTATTAACATCATAGACATGGACATGTCCTTCAGCTTAGACTACATCAGGAGGGATAGGACTTACATGTGATTTCTAGGGTGTGTTACATAGTATTGGACATATTTATCCCACATGCATATTGCACAGTATCCTGGATTACTGGAATGGTGTTTGTAGCCCAACTGTTGATGTCTCCTGGGCTCTCCTTGCCTTGTCAGCCCATATTTGAGATTACTTCTGCATATGCTGTCCATGAACAGGTGGCAGCCTTCGTCCTTATGCTCCATGCATGTGGAAAACAATTCCCTCCTTGTAATTTTAAATTTATACACAAAACGAACAAGAAATTAAGCAAGAAACCAGACATCTCTGCAGTTCACAAAACTCTCTTCCAAATAGAGCTGAACACGAGGGTTAGACTAAGACTCACTTTCTCTGAGCAACTTGAAACATAGCAAGAAAACTTAGGACATTTTTATCAGGATTATCATATGACATCTTGTTAGTTTTTGGGACAAATGCTTCCAACTAGTGCAATATCATTTGGACAGATACTGCCTATAATAGCAAAAAAAAAAATCCTTACCAAAATGATGATTACCATAAGCACATAGTGTGACTGCCCATCTCTAAGGAAAATTAACAATTGGACCAGATGGCTAAAAGAAAAATAATAATTCAGGAATGCTGAGAAAGAAATCAAATACATTAATAACCATGCTTGAATCTTCTCCAAGGGCAAAATGATACACTGTGAATGTGTTTGTCTAATCTTCTGTAGTAATAATAATTTTTAGTCCAGGCATTCTTTCTATTAACCCTATGGTTTATCAGGCTTTTCTTCCCAGCAGCAGTCCCCGGTGGAGGGACTGTGTTGCAGTTGCAGCACTAATACAAACATCCTTGTCTGAGGAGAGTGAGAAAACTGTATTTGAAATAGTTGGAGTCAGATGCTGATAAGCATTGACAATGACGTTCCCATCTTTGGTTATTTATAAAACAGATATTCTTTCTTTTAAAAAACTACTTAATCGTTATGGTTACATGTGTATCTGACTCTAGCAAGTTCTGGCAATCGTTACTTGGGATGAGGGTACAAAGAAATATTGAGTTCCTGTGAGCAGAACTATTTGCACCGAAGTATCCTTCATCTTATAGCCCTTCATGTATGATAACTGTGTGTGCTAGATAAACCAGCCCTCTTATTAAGAAAGAACACAGGAACTCTTCACTCTCCCCTGCCTGCTGCGTGCCCCCCCCCCCCAAATTACTAGAAACAGAATTAAGTAATTAATTAATTTCAATATTGGGGGTTTTTTTGTGGTTTTTTTTTTGTTTTGTTTATTTGTTTGGTTTTTTGTGGGTTTTTTTTTATCACTGAAGTTTTATCCCCTTTACTTTGAATAATGATAATTTTCCTCCTATTTTAACCTGAAAGATGAAAAATTGCCATTGTTTTGGTACAAGCAGGATTTACTTGATATTTTTTTTCCGTGGATGTTTTCCAGGGCTAAGCAGAAAATGGAAAAAGCTTAATATTTTGTGCTCCTCATGAGCAAATTCATCACAGTTGCAATTAAATATGCAATGACATTTGTAAAGATTTGCAGTACAGATTAATTTAACCTAAGTAATTCTCAGCAGACTTGCTCTACATGGAATATAAGTACTAACAGAGAATACGACTTCTTTTTCCTTCTGGTGTCCCTCAAGACTCCTTGCTAAAGTCATCCCCATCATACTGTGGGCTTTATCCTGGGATGCTTATGTGAAATTGATTATTTTATTCTCTCAGTAAAAAAAAGGAACCTAAAATGCAAACATGAGTAACTAAGGCCAATATTAAGCAATGTTGTGATGCCAAAGCAGTGTAAATGCCTTTTGTGTAAATGAAAATCAGACTTTATGTTTATGTGAATTACACATCTGCAAAATATCTATAATATAGAACATAGCAGTTGTTTAATTTTTACCTAATTAGAGAGGCTTGAAAACATCTGGCATTTGACACCAATCCATTTTTTCATTGTATCCTCTCTTGGTAAGCTGGGAATGGAATATAATATATCCCACGAGATGCGCTTTAGTTTATGACAGGTGTGCATTTCCTAGCTGGTCATTCATTGTATGACACTATTTGTTTCCCACAGATACAGCTGGAAATACATTTATTTGGCAGTGAGGAATTTGCAAGGGGGGAAAAAACTGGTTTAGGAGGAAACTTACATCAGAGATGTAGATATATAATGTTAGCACAGAAATCTCAATGTGGCATTTCATAACTTTCATAGACATTTTTTTTGTCAACTAAAATATCATCAATTTAACAAAGAATTGGTGCAAAATTTCCAACATTAGTATAAAAAGTAAAATGAAATGTGTATTGTCAAAATAATCACTCCCGTTGCATATGTAACTTTTTATTTAAGCACTAAGCAAGTTACTCCTGTTGTGATTTCTGCTGCTAGGAATAAGGGGATGAGTGAAGCTGTCCAACTGTTGGCCAAGGGGTGCTTTGGGCTTTGTGTGGGGTCTGTGGGCAGGGAACAAGGAGCTGAGCTTTCTCCTCCTTCCTCATCCTAGTGGATGTGGGGAGCCCTGGGGCTGCATGAGAGATTGTGGGAAAAGCTTGACATAGCTCATGTGGAGACTCTCATTCTCTGATGACAAAAAGAGCAGCTCTAGATGTGCTGCTCATGGAGTGTGCTTGCTCAGGAGTAGCATCAGTCTGGCACTGGTGCATTCAACAGGGCCAGCCATTGCCTGGGCAGCAGCTCTTAGCTGTGCTGGTAAACTCCTACCCTCCAAAACAGCCATGCACACCACCTGTTGGCAATGGACCCAAGCTGACTCCCAGATTACCCCTGGAAATCGTTTGTGAGTGTTCCCCATAGTGTAAGTCAAAAGCACACCAGAAGTGACTGATCCACGTGGCCAAATTGCAGTGCCAGGGAGCATCCCCTTGTGTCACTTACTGGTACAGGCATCCTATTGTAAATGCAGGGGAGCTCGATGGGAAGAAAGGATGATGTCTGACTCCAGTTCAGAAGGGTGAATGATTTCTTTATTATAACTATACTATAATACATTAATATACTATTTAAAAGAGATACTAAAACTACATACCTAATTTTTCTAACTGCCTTATCTAACTAACTCACAACTCATGACCCTGTTCTCGAGAGTCCAGCCCCAGGTGGATTGGATTGGCCACCAGGCTCAAACAATCCTCACCAGAATCCAATCAAGCAATCACCCCAGGTAAACAATTCTCTAAACACATTCCACATGAGAAAACAAGGAGCAGAAATAGTAATGGTTTTCTCTTTCTTTCCTCTGTGCTCCTCTATGAAAAATACTGAGAGAAGAATGTACCTGCAACAGCGTACTCCAAATGTGCCTGTGTAATTTATTGCTCTTCACTTGGAGTTTCCCTAGCAAATATATATAGAGTTGTGAAAATTCCTAGTTTAGCTAAACTTCATAAACTTCAAAACAACTTTATGCTGCTTAGCTAAACAGCATAAAAAAGGCCAATTCCGTAATCTAGGAATTTTTTTTAAATTGTAACACTTCCGGTTTTGTTGTTGTTACTATTTTTTTTTCATTTTAATCAAAGCTAGTTTATAAAATCTACCACAAATCTTTTAGAATGGAAAATGTCATGTAGCCCCTTGCCAGATAGAAATATGAGGACATGTGTGTATTTTAACCCCATATGAATATCTCATGAAGCATATACATTCAGACCACAGGTACTGTGAACTTATTGTTTTGTATTGCAGGCTCTCTCCTTGTCCTCAACCAAAGGAAATTACTATGTTTCAAGTTTTTCTCCTCAGATGAATGAAGGATGGTGACTAATTTTCTGTATTGGATTTGGCACCAAAAATAAAAAACAAGACCCCAAAATACCCAAACCAAAAAAATCCATCATAGCTGTGTAATTGGAAATGGATTTTTTTTCCCCCATATGGAATATGGAAAACCTTCACTCCTGGTGGAAACAGGCCCAATGCAATGCTGCTGGATATGAAGAAATGAGGTTGGTGTGGGTTTTAGTAATAATTTTTCTCTAAACTGTTCATGTTTTCTCTCACTTCATTTAAAAAAATTTAGTCTTCTGTTATTCTTCTGAAGTTTCTTCTTGTCCTGTCATGCCCCCCCTGCTGCCCTCAAAAAAACAATGTTTGATCTGATGACATTGTCAAAATGGATTTATGGATTTGTTTACTAACCAGGATTCAAAATGGGATGAAACAAGTTCGCATTTAGGAATGGATATGACAGATTCTGCTTTCTGAGAGCTGATTCTTTTTATATTTTTTAAAAATAGATTGCTATTTTAAAATTATTCATAACTAAAGTAAATTGAGGTTAAAAATGTACTAATATAAGTTCTGAAAATGGCAGCCTGGCATTTCTTAAGCTGAGAGGTGAAATGTAACAGCTCTGTGAAAAGCATTTCCTCTTTTCTTTTTGGCATGTTTTCACTTATATCCAGGGTGGTCCTGAGGATTTGTGGGCTCAGAGAGAACAGAAAAGATTTCTCATAGTCTTTTCTTTTCTTTTCTTTTCTTTTCTTTTCTTTTCTTTTCTTTTCTTTTCTTTTCTTTTCTTTTCTTTTCTTTTCTTTTC
>QUSF01000007.1:16616549-16895706 GCA_003676055.1 Chloebia gouldiae
CTTTTTTCTTTTTCTTTTTCTTTTTCTTTTTCTTTTTCTTTTTCTTTTTCTTTTTCTTTTTCTTTTTCTTTTTTTCTCATTTTCCCAATATTTCCTGTTGTGCTTGGGTCCAAAGAGTGTCATCTCAAGTGTCTGGATACAAATATGTCCTCTATGAGGATGAGTCTTGATTTCCCTCTGCCCCATTTCTTGCAATTCCATTGATAGTTGGTTTGGTTATTTTGTTCGGTTGGTTTATCACTTCTCAGAATTGCACTTACAGCTTTATCATAGTTGTGTTTTCAAGTCTCTGAATCTTCTCCCAGCTGCTCTTCTCCATCACTGTAAACTAATATTCCCTGGTTTTTACACTGAAAATTTCAGGCCTTGTTTCTTCCAAAATATGCAGATTAAGGCTATTTAACCTTCCTAGACCTTAAACCCTGCTCAGTCACATCAGAAAATTAGTGTTTTTTAGTCATTGTGGAAAGAAAATAATCTTGCCACTTCCATTTAATAGTATCACAGCCAAACTAGATGATGTGAGAGTGCACATTGGCATTGAAATGGCCCTTGCTGAGGAGAAGCACATTCCAGAGGAAATTGATTTTCATGTCACCAACTTACACATATTTTGAAAACTAGGTTCTCAGCCACAGGTTTCAGAGCTGATTTATTTGTCTTTGTTTTTGCTAGATTTGTTCAAATGAATTTTTAGTGAACTAAGAAGTTGCCTCTGACACAGGCTGAGGAAAGGTTCATGCAAAGAATGTGTAGTGCTGACCAGTGTGTACGTGGAGGTCAGGCCAGCCTTGTGAAATGCACAAAAACAGTTGATGGCAGTGTCTGACCAAGTCCACCAAAACAGCTTGGGGATTCACAAAGCCTAAGCTGGAAGACAATAATGTGGTCTGCTCTCTGTATCTCACAGGCTGCTACACTTCATCCCGTTATCCATGCTGAACACATTGCTTCCTGTTTAAGTTAAACGTGCCTTCCAAAAAGGCATCCGGTTTTGATCTGAAATTAAGGAAGGTTTGCTTTGATAGTTTTTGGTTGATGATTGACAAAGTCCAAACAAATGATTACTTTCAATTTAACTTTATCTGGCATCAGCTTCTGACCACTGAGGATTATGCTCTTCAATTAATGAGCCTGCTGTTTTTCTCTATGCCATAACTGCATGCAGCCATGTCATGTGTGAATCTTCTCCTTGTTAAGCTCAGTCTCTATGTCTGCCTCTTGAAGATATTTTCTATGCTTCAAATCCTTTCTTTTGTCCCTTTCACAATGTTTTCAATAGTCTTTCAGAGGTGCAAACTGTGGATTGTAGCTGGCATCTTAATATGTTACTGTGTGCCTCCTGGCAGTTATGGCAATTAAGAAAAATATGTTCTTTGATATAACATATAAAAGTTGAATGCATTAAGTGAATTAACCCCATGCACACTAATTTAAGATATGGATCCAGTCACTGCCTTCAAGCTGGTGATAGCTTGCCTCCTGTCACATCAGTATGTATATGGCTGGTACTGGTTTTCAGGATTCTGTAATCATTTTAGCCTATGCCAGAAGGATTTTTTTTTTCATGAAGCTGCTACGTGCTTTAAATTAAAAATTTATGTTTGCCACATACTGTGAAATGTTCTCTTCATGTTCTCATCACCAGTTATAAGATGTTTGAAATTCTGCTGGCTCTCTTTTGAAGAATAAAGAAAAAAAAAAAGAAAAAGGAAAGATTCTTCTGGTCTAAAGTGGGTTTTGTTTGTGTTCTCATTGATAACATGATTTACTGAAGGAGTGAGAGAAGAGGAGAAAAGCTTAGGAGAAGGTACAGATAACTCCCTGGCTGGTAGGGTGGTTTCCTCTCAAGCTGCAGACTGGTGATAATAAAGGTGTGTCATTCCCATGCTCAGGACCTTCTCTTAGCTCAGATGACTTCAGCCTTGTGGAATCTCCTGCACCTCCTGGCAGCCCAAGGGAGATAGCTCACCAAGGAACTCTTGGGCCATGCTTTGCTTTCCTTAGCTGCCATACTTTGCTTATCAGAACCATTTCACTTAACAAAGTGTGCATCCCTGGGACATAAACTTGGCAATGGTTTTGATAATTGCTGCTTGTATTGCACACGGTCAGTGCTTTTCCCTGTCATTAATGGTCTCTTAATCGTGTCTGGAATTCTGCAAATGTCAGGAATTCAGGCAAGACATGCCTGGATTTTTCAGGGCAGATGCACTTTGACCCTTTTTAGGAAATGATTGAGGGGGACTGCTGGAGTTATTAGTTTTCTTTACCTTCCCCCACCCTCATTCTCCAAATAAATCCCCTAAATTATTCAATGCTAGATGTCTGCTTGCATGGCAGAGCTAGGGCTATGAGAGCATGCTAGTGACTCTTGTGAGCAATGTATTTATCCCAGCTATTAAAGAAAATTAACTTTGTGAAGGACATATTGTAGAAGTAGGAATAACTAGTTGTATTGTATTCCTTTTAGGAGGATGGGTAGGAGAGGGATTTTATCAGTAGTTCATGCCTGTCTCCCCAGTCCCACTTGGAGGTTTCTCTTTATCTTTGTCAGCATACCCTATTTTGCATATGCCAAATTGCTCCTTCTTTGTCACTTGCAAGTTCAGTCTTCTGGTGATTCATGTATTGCATCTTTTGTGGGAATATTTGTAAAACTTGTTTGCTTGGCTTTTGACTCTTTTCATGGCTGAGGTTGTGAATTAGGCAGATGTTCATAACCCACATCCCCTGATGAGCTCAGTGATACTACCTGGGGAGCCACAGGGGTGCTGTCTGACCTGTTTAGAATAATATGTGCCTGAAAACTAGGGAAAGGCATTCAGTATATTTGTGTCCCAACATATTGGGTCATTTACTTCCTAAATCATGTGATAATTCAGATTATTTCAGATAATTGCTGATTGTAAATTCAGCAATTAAGACACCATTTCTGTCATGTCTAGTTAGACATGGCTTCTCAAAAAGTGCTTGATGTGGCTGAGAAAATCTCAATATATGACATTATTTCTGAATTTTCATTAATTCTCAGTTTCAGTTTCACTGATCTTATTTGCTGGAAGGCTGATGTGTGAAGTGACCCTGATTCTGCAGAGGCTGGAGAAACACAGGAGATGCTTGGTATTGCCAATTTCCTTGTACTTTTGAATGAGCTTTGTGTTCTCTACCTTTCACCTTGTGGCTTTCAACATGAGAGCTAAAAGAAACCTATTTTTTTTTATTAAAGTCATACGTTAGTGTCACTTTGTAGTTTTCTTCTGTGAAATGATTATTGAAACTAATGTGATTAAATTGGTATAACCTTGTGCTGTCCTTATTTGTTATAGCAGTGATCTGAGTGGATTGTCTGTAAATGCTGAGTAATCCTTGCCTCAAACTGGGATTATATAGCTGGTAATAAACAGCATCGTAAAACTGACATCACTCAGCCAATGTTTTTCTTTAGATTTAAGTGATGGTTTATATACACTTTAAAGAGAAAATTTCTCCCATTAGAAAGGCTGGGAGAAGCCACCTGGAAAGTACTCATCTGAAAATGCAAGCTTTGAGCCTAGGGTGGTTAAATAAATTAAAAAGACAGAGAGAGAAACAGAGTAGAAAAAAATAAATTTGTGCAATTCCTCTGTCTTGCACATTTTGCAAACAATAGCCAGAGGGATGGCTTTCACCTTAAAGTAAGGTTCACTTATAGCACCACGGATTTATCTTGCCTGATAGTTAATACTGTTCATATTCATGAAGAGTGGGTTGCTTATCCAGAAATTTTACTTCCTTTTTAACTGAATTATAGTGCTAAAGAGACAATCTTTCAACATGCAAAGTGATGGTGTGTTGTTCGGTGTACAGTACAATTTATTTTTCTTTCCATAGCTGAAAAGCAAATTTTCAGTTTGACTCAGATCTCAGCTTTTGAAATCTTAGAATCAACATTGTTATACTAAACACAATTTAAATATTTCATATGTAATCAGTTAAATTCTGGTAACAGAAAGTCACAAATGGCTCTACATATGTACATAAAGAATAGTGAGATATTTTGCCCAAAGTCATAAAGTAAAATAGAATAGTGATATATTTTGCCCAAAGTCATAAAATAAAAAACTATTGGCAAATCTCAGACATTTATTATCTGGTCCCTTGCACCTAGACCCAGTTGCTCATTGACTGATGTTATAAATTATACACATCTATAGGAAAGTTTTTGGTAATCTTCCTCTCTGACATCCAGACTGCAAAAGCTGAAAGGGGCACTTTCTATTTACATGCAAAAAAGTACATAAAGTATTAAAAAATCAAACCATGGGTTACATCTTTGGAATTTCACGCAGTTCACTGGATCTCAGAAAACCCAACTTTAATAGGGGGCTTACTGCTGTATAGCCTCAGGAGTGAAAACCCAAGCACTCCATAGCTAGCTCTAATAGTTCTCCCTTTTAAGATATCGACTAGTTTATTTATAGTTACTTTGCTTTTTGTAACAGGGCTAATGTCAATGACAAATGAAAGATGTGAGAAAACCCCACTGTTTTTAGAAGTTTTTAAAGACAGGCTTTATATGCAGTGATTTGAGTTATATCTATCAAGCTGCTATGTACTGGGGAGAATTTACTTTTCATGAACATTTTAAATGCTTTTAATACATTGAGAATAAATGATTTTGGTTTTGCATCCAGTTTAGAATGAAAATGGCAAGAAGACAGATGTAATGGAAAGAAGTAATGAGAGCAGAGGAAAAAGATGAAGGAATGACAGCACCAACTGTTGGGTAGAAAGGAACAAATCTAAATCAACTGGGAAACTGTATCTAACCATATCTATATCTATATCTATATATATATATATATCTGTCTATCTATATATCTTATCATACTCTTTTCATATGCACAGTCTAAGTCAAAAGAAAAAGACGTCATAGGCTAAATGAAATGAATTTGCAGGCTATATCTGGGCAATATTCCATTGTTTCCCTGTTCTTTTCCTAGATCAAGACCTACCTACTAAAGTAAACATATTTTATGGGAGAGGCAGCAAGGTTGTCTTGTACAGTTTGCACCATCTGGGTAGTGTGCACTCTTCCCTTGTGCTTGGCCTTCTTGCTGCAGCACATATTGCAGCTTTCTCCTCTGCTGGAAAGCCAATGTTTGTATTGGATGGAACTCAGGACAGGGAACTGTGTGTATAGGCATTAATTATAGGAATCAGGTTCATAAACTTGCCTGTTAGAAAATTAAACACAGACTTCAATTTTGCAAAGCTGCTATTTCCTCCACACCTATTTTCTTATTGAAAGAGATTTGTACAAATTTTCTGTGGATTAATAGTGGTCAATCCACATTTAACAGCAATATGATAAGTCAGACCTTTTAAAGAGGTCCTTGTTTGTTTCTGCAGCTTCAACAATGGCTCCTAAAATTCTCTGAAATGAAGCAGAAACAGCTATCTCATTCTGGAATATCCCCACAAAGTTTGCTGATGCTTGAACACAGAATGTCTGAACACAGAAACTGTTTTAGGACAGTGGACAGGATGGAGTTACACCAAATACCATCTCAAATGGGAAGGGCAGCAGTGGGAGCTGGGGCTTGTGCTCCTGCAGGGAACTGCATTCATAGCTGTGTGGGGGAGGCTTGGAGCACTGCAGAATGAAGAATTAATGCTATGTTTGGCCACAGGATAAGTTGTCAGCACATCCCTGGCCAGTTCAAGATTGTGCACAGATGTGTTCTGTGCGACTTTGATAGGTTAATAAAGCAAAAGGAGGGCAAACACTGGGGGCTTTGGATGAGCATGGCTTAAACCCGAAAAGGAAAGCTGCTGGCAATTTGTGGTTTACTTTGGACATCTCTAATGGCAAGAGGCAAAGATCTTTAATTTCTCAATTCTTCTAGTGTGTAGTAGAGAGGTGGCTCTTAGCAGGGTGCACTTCAGCCAGCAATATTATCTGGTGTGCTGCAGTCTCCTCTATAATGTGTGTTGCTGTAGAAAAGTTGATAGGTGAACTGAGGAAAATATACCACTATGGTATGAAAACTAAGCATACCAGCCCTTGCTTTTGTAATGTAATCCATTTGTCACTATAAATAAGGAAGGAAATAAATTTAGATTTTAAAATATCCACCAAACTTACTTATTCTTCCTTTCCTACACTGTCTGAATAAAATTGAGTCACACAGATGTGTAATTCATCCTTTTTCTAATCAAGAACAAATTATAAAATGAAAGTCAAGGTATTAAGCTCTTTTCTCAAACTACTGAGATGATTAGGCTCCAATTTGATGGTTTAATTTCCTATCACAGGAGTTTTACTGTTTGCCTTAGGAGGAATGCCTTAAGAGAGTTAGGTATGTAATTCCCTAGACTCTCATAACACATTCACAAGCCTGAATAACCCCAGACACTACACGGGATTCCAACTTCTACTTTTGACAGCTATTTTTAGTCTGTCAGACTTCTGCCTTTGAACACTATCCCAGCTGAGATCCAGACTGAAATAGCTGAAGCTGCTAATCAGCATTTGGTCTCATGTGAGTGCAGATGAGCCATGCGGGGTCTGTGGCTCTGTGCATCCCCAGGGATGGAGCCTGAGGTTGGTGTGCAGAGCTGGTTGTCAGCCTTTCCTGGGGATCCATTTCTCTCAGTGTGTTGTCAGGGTGGCACCATGTCTGCCAGCACTGTCACCTCCAGCATCTTGTGTCTTGTCCATCCATGGGATTCTGTGAGTTGTGCCTGCCATGACAGGCATTCTCACCATCTCCCCTGAGTCACTGTCATCAGCTCAGTCCAGTTTGGCGAAGTTTAAGGCTGACACCCTTTACTTGGAATGAGAGATGGTTGTAAACACCTTTCAGCCCTTCCAAGATCTAGTAATTTTGTTCAGTTTGTTTCTTGCATTACACCACAAAGTCTCAAGACAACTTTATGCCTTGTCATCAAAACGTTAAATCTCACCAGGAAGGGTGTGGCTTTCCCTTTTCACCGTTCTCTCAAACCATAGCCACTGCTTGGCTGCCCCATCTGTATGGCTGACAAAAAAGATGCTGGACTTCTGAGCCCCTGAAGGAATGCTGGTCTTCCACACCCTGGGAAGGCAGGGGGTCAACTTAAAACCTTAAAAACACGGTCAACTATTTAGAACTAAATGAACTATTGATATTTCCCTGTGCTCACACATGCACACAGACAGAGCCATAGGACTTTATGTAGGAGTAGTAGTGGGTTCTTACAGTTCTGGTGTCTGTAGGGAAAATCATGAGTACCCATGACTAACAACAGAGTAGCAGATCTCCTTAGGACTGCAGGATGACTTGGAAGGGAGGCAGTCTCCATTCCAGGAGCAAAGCGGCCAAATTCACTCTTGAGTGTATTGTTTCTGATGTGGGACAAGCTGGGTCAATGCTGGACTAGGGGATCATGCACCACAACCCACTGCACATCCTTTAGGTACTGATCCTTTCAGGATAACCACCGTGCTTAGTCACTCTGCTGAACCTGCACTTGGACTGAAATAGCAGAGATCTATGGGTCCACACCCAAATTCACTGAAAGTCCAGGCCAGAAGTGAAGTAAAGCATCAGGATTGGGCCGATTTAGCTGATGCTGTGGTGGTGAGCTCCTTAATGGAAAAAAAGAGCATAGGGCCATATATGCCAATTACAATGGGTCACTGAGTTATGAGACATATCGGCAATCTGTCTCATCACATCTTGGACATTTTGTTGAAATTATAAAAGACTTTTATAGTGTAGATGTTTGTAGACATAAAGTATTTTGCTGCATTTGTGAAGAGAGGCGACCTTGCACTGCACAAGACAAATGCTGACTGTGTACTGCTGTGTGTGCTTAGCAAATAACTAAGATTCCTTCAGGGTTTTAGGGGATGGATCCATTCCCCAGTGCTTTTGACAATAGTATGGTAACAAAGGGAGTAAAAAAGAAAAATAAGAGGCTTAAAACTGTCATTTACAGACTAGAAGCATCACAGATTTTTCCCATAAGTCTTTCATGTCTTTATTCAAATTACATATTGACCAAAGCAAATTAAACAAAAAGGAAATAAGTTTCAGAGGAAGCCTTCTTGCAGGTGTTTATGCTGAATATTCTTCTGAGTGGAAAGACCTTTCCTCTCTGCTGTTGTAATTCAGCATGGGAAAAACTGATATTCCTGCACATAGTCCTGCGAATCAATGGAATTAGCTAGGAATCTTCCAGTGCAACTGTAACTAGGAATCTTCCAGCAAAACAAATCACTAAACCAGTGTATCCAGAATATTTGTTCTGGCAACAATATTGATTTGACTAAAGCTCGCTAAATCTGCCTTAGATTTCTAAGGAAACCATTTCTGTATTTCTGATGGTTTTATTCTAATACACACATAAGTATTTTAAGCAGATGTCATTGAGGTTTTTTACCCATTGCTTAGTACAAATAACTACTTCAGTGATAGCGTTAGTGCTGTCTCTGACAAAGTAATTTTCTCTGAGCAGCTATAAATGTGATCCATGCAAATTCTTTTGGTCCATCACTATCCAAATTAAGTACTGAATAATGCATATTTATAAACAATGCATATAGATAAGGGAGGCATTAAAAACTCTTTCAGAGGCCAGACAAAAAGGAAAGTGTTTTTCTGCTTCTTGTGTTGAAGTGAAGCTGTTAGTAACTTCAGATGTAATAGGGTTACAGTGACACAGGGATAGAAGCAAGGAACAAGAATGAAATGTAATTGCCAATAGATGCTCTAATTTTGTAATTTGCAAGCCTTGTCTCATTTGACATGCACAGAAAAAAGCCAGTTTTAAATGGTGATGGTATTATTTGTTGTGCAGTGCTACAATACTTTCCACTCATCTCTTTGGTAGTTTCTCCTTTTTTTATTCCATCTGTCTCCAAGACTGAAGAGGAAATGTAGCAACATCTTAAATATTTCAGCATAATGAAATAATATTATGATTTGAAAGATGAAACTCATGTGGTTTTGAATTCAGAAAACCTGGGGACCCAGAACTGTGGTTTGTGAAGCTTTGTATATGCTGCACTGGGTTAATCTTGAAGCTTCTATTTTGCTTTAATATTATATTTCACTGATTAAGGGATTCTTTCACTTGATACATTAAAGAAGTGATAAAATTAAATTTACTAGCTCACTGAATTGAGGGATGTACCTATCATGATGCCAATGCTCCAGGTTTTTCTAGCTACTTTTTCATTGACTAGAAAGTGGATATTGCAGAATTTTTCAAATGTTCCAAATATTTGCTTGAGTGAGGTTTCTTCCTGCAGAGCCCCATTCTGAGAGCCTGGGTTTTGTGACAAGCTGATATTGGGGAAACTCACTTTTGATGGGCACTTCAGACATTACAAACCAAATAAGTTTTCTTCAATGAGTTTCCTAGTAATATTTCAAAGCTGTGTCTAACTTTTCTGCTGGAGCATACCACGCATGCACTGTGGTTCTGGTCTATGCATCGCTTGCTTCTTGTCTGACCCTGTATTTGGAATTCCTTTCTGTGGAAGGTAGGGAATGAAGTTGTGTATTTGGGTTCCGTCCTTATAAGAAAATAGTCTGGGCCAGGGAGACAAATGTAAAGCAGGGAAACATTCTCAAGTTCCCTGATAAGATTTAACCTGAGACCTCACTTATGAGAGCAAGTATTTCTCACGTACAAATACAACTCCTTGATGTGAGATCATTAATGAGCAGCATTGGGTTATACTGTCTGACATTTCTATCTTTTTGTGCATTGTTAGAAATCCTGATATAGCAGTTCCTTTAAGCTACCCCAAATTGCCTGCTGTTTTTCATATTTAAGTGACTAAAGTGATCATAGCTTTTTACACGTCATGTTACTTGTCTGAAATGAAATTAAATTAAACTAAACTGCTTTTCTAGCTTCTAAATCATGTGTCATGTCTAACTCACATCTGCTTTCTCAAAAAACATTGGTCATTTTATTAAAAAGTATGATGTAAATAGGCTGAATCGGAAGAGTAGATTAAATGTTCTTGCAAAGTTTTCCAAGAGGGCAGAATGCCCTGCCTGTGAAGAAGATAATGTCCTTAATGTTACTGCAGGCATTACAAAAATAGCATAGTTATTCACTGCACTTACAGTTCTACTGCCTGTCCTGTCTTGCTGAGAATCAAAAAGTCACCTGAACTTTTTTAGCCTTTTAGGCCAAGGTGGAAAAGTTTTACCACTTTTTGTAGTTCAGAATAGATTATGGTTTTACAAGACAGTATGGTTTACAGAGAAATGTCATGCCAAAGATCACATGGCTCTCAACCTCTCCACTCAGATCAGTAAGTTCCCATTAAAGCTGAATTATTTGGAACAGTCTCTAGCATGAATATAGAATGAGAATTTAATTGTCTTTCGTCTATCTCTGTGAGATACACAAACTCTGATATGCTTCGAATAGGAGTGTATATTATGTAAAAAGCATTATTTTGATACTTCCATGGAAAGTTTTCTTCTATTTTTACTGTTGTGCATAGATTTTTACTGTTGGATTTCTCAAGGAGAGAAATCCTGGATGATTCTGTGATTTTAAAACTAGTGGAAGTTCTCTGTGACATCTGTGAATTTATTTCTTGTGAAACAATTTTGTCACATTTACAGATTCTGCTGGAATTAAAAAGTGAGAATTGTGCATAGTGTTATTTAAGTTTGCATGGTATAGAGCATGAGAACACCAGGGCAGCATAATTCTGCTAATTCCCAAGTAGCTAAAGAGGACAGCAGACAATTAATCTGATTCTGCATGCCCAAAGTGATAAGCCATCCTCCCACCCTTACAACCATACATCCTATTGGCTAGTTAAAGCTATATATTTGTACCCTGAAGTCTTCATCTTACAGTATCCCTATGACCTGTGAGACTACTAGAATCTATGAGACCACTAGTTTTCTTACTCCTTGTCTGTCAGCCAACATATGCTGACTTGCATGGAGAGTCTCCATTCCTATTGGATTACCTTACATTTCAGGTGCTTCAATTAAACCAATAATTCTGTTGTCTCTTGTTCTCACTTGCTAAGCAGGGTTCAAGATGAATCTTGGTGGACAAATGAAACATAATCTGTGAAAAATCCCCATCCATTACCTGCCTAGTCTATCTTAAGCCTAAATGTGATTAATGCTTTCTCTTGATGTCTTCCTCTGAGAAACACCATTAAGTCTTTCATACCTAAGCCTGCTTAAAATACAGAACCTTAAAATACTAAGGGTATTTTAAGAGTGTTTTATGCTTCTAAAACACCAGTATTATCTTCTAAAATACTGGGTGTTTTAGAAGACTCTCTTGCTGCTGCCATGTGGGTAGAGAATTGCACAAAAATTGCAGTTGTAGCCAACTTTTGAACATTAGGACGACAGAGTGGACAATGCCTCTTTCAGGTAGTGGTTGGATTTTGTGCTCTGGAGTCCTGCCTCTGCCAATACAGTATTCAAACTAAAGATCCTCCCAGGGGATAACCTGGGGCTGAATGGGAAGTCGTGGGCAGGCAGAGAAAGCCAGCTCTGCCTCTGCTGCTGAGTAGCCATGGTGCCTCTTTCAGGAGTAGGAGAGTCAGACCTTGCTTAGAGCTATTTTCTTGGAGGCAGAAGAGGGAAAAGAGGCTGTTTTGACAGCTCTGTTTGTGCAGCTCTCCTGCCTTTGATATCTGACCTCCATTATTCAAAAAGATCTTGGCCTCTGTGCCTGGCATTGCATAGACTGTAAGGATAAAGTTTATGTCCTCAACAAGGCTGGTACAGAAATATTTTATGGTCATCAATTTCCTTGGGTATATATGGGTGGCTTGTTACACAAAGGGATTAATTTTTGTCTCAGCCTCTGGTATCCTTTTGTCCCAGGGATCCTTTCAGGCCAGGGGCAGCCCATGCCCTAGCTTTGAACTTTCAGTGACTTACTGGAGCTGAATTCCCTGAGAGGTTAGAGCTCTGCAGCAGCTAACTGGTAGACAAAAAAGCACTTTACTTTCTATTATTTATTTAGTTATACTTTCTGTTGAAGCCACTCTGTAGTATCCTGATGTTGTTTACGAATGACCCAGCCTGTTAGGACTTGCTTCCTTCAAAATTCTCTTTCCAGAAGCCCAGGGTATATGAGCAGGTCCAAGTAAACTAAAGTATACAAAGTAAACATTCCCCTATAATATTGTACATTTCAGTGATGAAAATGTACAACATGACTGTCTGGGCAAAATTGGGCAAATATTATTTCTCCAAACTAGTCTTAACAAAGTTTCAGGACTATCTTAAAATAATGTCAATCATATCTTAAATGTAAATACTTCATTTAAAAAATAAATACATCTTGATTCTTTTAATTCTGTTTTCAGTGGTACTTAGGTACACAGGATTAATTTGTTTGACTAATTTTCAGTTTCAGTTACAATGGTATAATCTAATCCAGGTAAAGCCACACAACTGTTCAAAGATTTTAACTTTTGTTTTCAATGTTAATTCTTCAGTCATGGTTAGAAAAACAATTCTTTCAGAAATCTGATTTGAACTGCTTCATTTTGGAGTGTTTTTGGCTTCTTTCAGCTGTCTTCCAAACCTGCAGTAATAGTATTCCTCTATTATTCATATTTGCTTGCACAAATCCTAGCTAAAGAATGCAAGCAAGGAATCAAACTGTTGTCTAAATCAGCAGAGATCTGAACTGAATGGACCAAAAATACCATCCTGCTACAGTCTGTCTTAGTGCTTTAATTCGTTCTTGTTAATTAAGACCATCAAACTTCTGCAGTTGTGCTTGTGTCAAAACTATAGTTCTCTTTCATTAAACATAATTAGGAACAACTTTCAGGAACAAGAAAAAAAGGAAATTATGCCTTTCTAGTGGTATGGCTTACTTTGTTTAACATGGGAAGATAGCAGTGTTTAACATAGGAAGGGAGTTCTAGTGTTTTGCCTCATCACTCTGTAAAGGAAATATTTTTCAGCCAAAACCCCCTTTATACCAGTTACATTAATAACCTCTCACACATTATTCCAAAACAAGTTTAAACAGGATAGAACAGTGCATTAAACGCATCGCAGCTGCTACATGTACTCTTGAGTTTTGATTTACCTCTGTCACAGTAAAAATAGATTTTTATAAATGGATGTTTCATGCTTTTCACTCTAATGTATGACATACAGTGAGACTCACATTTCCCTTAAATAATGGTTTAGCCACTGTGAATTCCTATCACAGCTGTTGAACGGTGATTCCAGAGCAGATGATTTAACAACAACAAAAATTCTGTGAAAGTTTCAGATTCAAACTGAACAATCTGAACAATCTCTGAACAATCCTTATTCAGAGGCTCCTAAAACAAGCTTTACAGTTTTTCATCAAAAAATGCAGCCCTTTGGTGTTCCAAATTTTTGTTTTATATGCAAATGATAAATGTCTACCAAATAGCCTTTGGGAAGAGAGCATTTTAAAATGATGTTACCATGTGTAGCTGTTCTTAGGAGAGAAAAATAAAGTACAAGCCACAAGCTTCAAGGCTTGCTAATTTACTCTGAAATAAATAAACCCAAGGGATTTAAGAAAATGTGACATGAATTTGTTTCAAGAAAATGTGAATGACAAAAGACCTGAATATTTATTTGTATTACACCGTTACTTTCTGTTAGATATTTTTGTTTGTTTTCCTCTGGAACTGTTTTGTTGCTACAGGGCAATAAATTAAAAAATACCCTTAGACTTCTCTTTGGAAAATGCTTTACTTAAACTCTTTCTCCCCTTCTTTTAAGTTTTAATTTTAAGAAGAAGAATAGTAAAGTCCATTAGTAAAGCTCTGAAATAGGTTCAAATCTAGAGATTAAGTGTGGCAGGTTAAGACTTCTATGGCTTTCAGAAATTTTGATTAAGTAAAGCAAAAATACTTCACGGTCAAGTTAATGGTTTTATGGTTATTTTTTTTTCCTTATTATGTTCTTGCAAAAATAGAAAAACACAATTTGAATTAGTTTTTTTTTTAATGTTGACAGTTGAAAGTCAGCAAAATATCTGGAAAGCCTGTATTACACTCAATGTCAGAAGGTGTTTTTTGCCATCTTTGAAATTATTTTTTCTTATAGATTATAAGGATGAAAATTTTAAATGTCAGTATAAGAAGGTACTTGAAAATGTTGATGTGCATAATAAAGGTCTGATTTTATTATGGTTGCTTGCATATTGAGAATTTGCTGTCTCCTGTGTTTTGTTCTTCCAATACTAGAGGGAATTTTTGAAGGCTGGAATATTATTCAACATAAACTGACATTTTGAGAGTTCATGAAAAATAATTTAAAAACCTTAAGCCAGAAATAAACTCTCATCTTTCTAGGAAAAAAAGGTTGCCACACATCTGTACTAACCAGGATTATAAGTTTGGGGATATGTTTTGCTGAAGTTATCTTTGATAAGCACACTTTCTCCATTTCTTAATTCTACAGCACAGAAGATCCTGTCAGTTCAGACATTGCATTTTAGCATATCCATTTAGAGAGAAATTTCATTTTTCTTTCCTGATGTCTTCTTCTACTACTGAGAAGAAGCATCTATGTGTAACAAGAGAAAAAAAATGTAAGCTGTAATTTTAAAGAGACTGCACTTGAAGACAATGAGACTACTGATTATTATAAAGTTAAACATGTATCTAATATTTTGCAGTCATAACTTTAAAGGAAATATTTCCTTGGAAGGTATACTATTGTAGGAGCTAATATAATAAAAATTGCTTGTCATTGCTTCTGAAATCCTCTGCTGTATAGTAATCTGTGCTTCATCAGGAAGGAGAATGTGTGAGCTCCAGAAGAGGAGAAAGGTCACATAAAATCCAGGATTTCACAATGTCTAAAACATGTAGCTGGTTGCTTGCTCTTCTTTGTTTATTTCAGAAGCTGAAGTATTTTATTTTCTGTTCTAGGAAATGTGCCAATCTAACACTTCAAGTTACTAAGTATTTCTCATATGTCCCGAGGCTAAGCTCTGGAGAGGAAGGTTGTGAAAGAGGTAATGGAGTAATATCTTAAATTGAAAGAGCAGGATTTTGTGCAAGATTTTAAAAGGCTTATAGTTCTTACTGCTATTATGATGAGTATCTTAGTTGTATCTAAAATAATAGCCCAGATAAAAGTACCATTGTTAAAGGCTGTACAAATTTGAAGGGTCAGAGAGTTAGAGAAGAGTTGAGACAAGATGAAAACAGTCATGTGGATATGATTATTCCAGCAAGTAGATGAGGAATATAGCAGAGATGAAGTAGTTGAGATATAAACTTTTTAGATTAAAAATGTACTTTAAAAAGTATTTTGTGAGAAAATCCACTTGAAGCCAAACATGATGTCCTAGAGAGTTGCTTTTAAAATTCTAATATTTTCAAATAATGGCACTAAAAATATATATTTGTCTTTTCTACCAGCAGCTGTGTTTTGATAAATCAAACTCTGACAAATATTATGAAAACTTTGGAAAGATAACTGAGAAAAAAATATTTTTTGAAAAAAGACAACAAGTTTATATTTAATGATAATAACTTTTCACCAGTCACTAGATGTTTGACTTAATTCAGGCCTGGGATTTAAACAGCTCACATGCTGAAAGTCAGACCTAGATCTGACAGATATATGATGAGCTGTGAGAACTTTTCCTTGAAACAGGAAAGTGTACAAAAGCATAAAGAGCACTAACCCAGTGCAATGTGCTGTAAATCCACCAGTCTTACACTTATGCTATCATAAGTATGAAGTAAGTCAGTAGAATTAAATTAAATTCTTAAAAATTCCTGATGCGGGTTAATAATTTGGTTTTGGTTTTGGTTTTCTATAATATTTTTCCTGTTTCAAATCCTAAAATGTTTGGCCTGGGACTTAATTTCTTTGCTGTTCACATTTAACAAAAAAGGCCTTCCACAATAACCATCCCTCTCTGGCATTTCATGTGACAGGAGGGAAAGAAAAGACCCTCTATACAATGCTGAGCTTAAAAATAAACTTTTCGGGTTTGCAAATAAGTGAAAGCACAATGGAATCCTGTGTTTCAATCTCGTGTGTGTATTCATCATGGATGCCTAATTATGAAGCATAGAACTAAAGCTGAACTGTGTACCCCTGGTTACAGGACCCAGGGCATGACTGGATTCACTGGTTGTAACTTGTTCCTCAGGGACCAATAAAAAGCACACCAGGTAAAGTTAAATAAAAAAATATATAACTCCTGTATACTACAGATTTTACTTATTGCTGAAAACTGGCATCAAGAGAACCTTGGTAAACTGCACTTTTTATTAACTGCTTTATATGAAACCTTTAGCACTACCTGTAAATTCCCATTTGTGTCACCATTTATTATGAGAAATACAACTGGAGGAAATATTTAGATGCATAGTTCTTCTGCTACCCTTGTGAAAGAAGTATTATCTTTGCTAAGAAATGGGCTCTGCAGTCTTGCAGCCCCTACAAGAAAATATTCCTTTCTCTGCTGATGTTCATGTAGAGTACTGTAAGAAGGAATTTCAGATTCTGTTTATATCAGTAATTTAATCTTAGAGTCATAAGAGTGTGTTTATTTTAGCTCTGCTGGTGATGAATTCTTTCTGCTTTCAGATAAATCATAGTTAAGAGTTGTTGAATAATTCATCAATATAATTTTGAATACTTTAGTGTATCAGATCTCAGAAAATATAACTGGAAAATGAACAGGAAAAGCATAAAGCACCCATAATGTATGGCAAATGCTTATGCATGAAAAATATGGGCTTTGTCTGTTTTCTCATTTTTATCTAGTGTTACACTGGCGTGGTTGCTTGAGTTTAATAGGACTAGCTCCCAGTCTGCAATGACTCAAATGGTAAAAGAAACAGGAATATGATCTGATATGCCTGGGTGAAATGGAAAACACAGGAGCAGATATAACCATTGCAGTAATGTGTTGGCTCATGTTTAAACATAAATGTCTGTATCAACAAGCCAACAGCCATTAATAAACAGCTGCTAACCCTGCTGGAGATTTTATCATATGCATGAGTACTTCTTGCTAATGAGAAAATGCTTCGTTTATCAAAGTAACATTGGTTTCATAGAGATGTAATTCAAAGTTTCTTGTGCTGTACTGGGAATACCAAAGGAAATAAAGACTGTATTAATTGGTATTAGTGTACTGGAACAGATTTAGAAAAAATAATTTGTGAAGAAGTCTGCACTCTAGTAAGACTGGAAAATTCTTTAGCTGAGAAACATACTGTTTGTTGGGGGTTTGCTAACAAACTTGGGGAAAAACCAACGAATATTCAAGGCAAAAAATGGTCAGGAACACTGAATATCTAGAAACCTCTCTCATTTACACTTTTGGTCAATAAAAGTAGTCTCAACCACACATTTAAATACACTCTGTAAGTAACTGGAAAAATGAAAGCATTCCCAAAGGTCCCTACATCCTCTGTTGGACACAGGAGTTTAATGCAAGTGATATGAATTACTGTCTGCAAGTTCTCCTGTCTCCTGATGCATAGCAGAGTTGCTTCCATGAGGGTCCCACATCCCTGCAGCACACACATACATTTGTTATTTATGAACAAAAAGTAACTGAGTATGCTACAAAGCATTAGGGGGACAAGTAACAAAGAATTTGAAAACAATGAGTAAATTAATAAGCAGATATCAAAATGACTTTAATATTAAATGAACTTCCAAGAGTTCCAATTTGCAAATATTAAACTGTGTTGGTTGTTGCACATAAGACACTCATTAGAAGCTTTTTTTATTTTTCCAACAGAACAAAGCAGCTTTATATGAATGTTATTTCCCTTTAAGTCTTTATAAATCCGATGCTCTGAGATATCTGGACACTCAGGAAAATTCCTGAGCCTATAAACTCACAGAAACTGTTTTGTGAGGGTCAAGATGAAAACTTATCCCCAGAAACCTTAGTGTATCTGAAAATCACAAGCTATGCAATTAATTTTTAAAAGGTTAATTTTTTTGTTTGTTTTTATTTAACTGTTACTTCAGTTAGTTGGCAGAACTCTATGTTTAAAATTCGGAAAATAAACATAGATATAGAAACTATTAACCAGCCTCTGTTTTTAATAGCAAAATTGGAAACAAGTGCATATGTGAAGACTTGAACTAATTTTATGGGTGCCAGTAGTTGTTGTAATTCCTTAATTCTTTATTACAGCCTGCAGGTGGAATTTTGCTATGTTTGTTGTATTTGCTCTTGACTTCTTGAAGTCTGTCAACTCTAAAGCTTTTGAAAAGAAGTGTTGAGTTTGGAAAGGGTCTTTATTAAAGAAAGTTCCATCAAAGACTTAGAGAAGCTTGTGAAATCATGATAATGAGAGCTGATCTTTACAAAAGTCAGACAAGCTTGGACTCGAAGTACAGGACAATTATTTTCTCTATCAAATCACAATGAATGTTGAGGATACCCATTAAACTGCATGTAATTGCCAATCCTTAAATATTTGTATCATGTGTAAATGAACAATAGGGGGTTTATATGAGCTATAAATACTGAGTAAGAAATCCTTTGTTAAAAGTGGCTCATATTCAGAGCACTGGTAAAAAGAGGAATGTGGCTGATGAGCAGACTGAACAGAACAGTAGTTTGACAAACATCATGGGAACATAACCATGTTATTTATTAGCTATATTTACCTTGTGATCCCAAAACTGTGATTCTGAGACAATTCACCATTTGCAAGCCTGCTGGAAATGGCTTCTACATAGTATCATATCAAATATTGACATTTAAGGCATCTTTTTGGCACATCAAGGGTGTAAAAGTGCCAGGTAATTTGTCATAAATTCTTTAGGCTGAGGATTTCCAAATTTATGAATGTACTAGAAGGGATGCTCCTGACTGTGGGTAGGACTGCTGTGGTCTCACAGGTGTGACACACAGGTGTCGTGTGCCGGCTCCACGAGGTCGCTGTGGCTCGGTGCACCCAGCTGGGGATCAGACAGAGAGAGAGGCAAAAGGGTCTGGTGCCATTAGGGGCAGCACGAGAGGAGCATGCACAGCACTGACCTAATGTGAGTGTTGTGTGCCTGCTCCATCACTATCTGGTGTTTCCTCCCTGAGCTTCTGCCCATCTGCCACTGGTTACACCTTCTCCACTCTTCATTTGAGACCAAGGCTATGTGGCATGAGTTCCAAAGAAGTCTTAGAATGAATTTTTTTTCCTTTTGTGGGCTGTGCATAGCTACTCACTGAATAGCTATACATCATAGTCCTGGGAAAAAAAAAAGAGAAATACCAGATAATTTCTGTTAAGCTTTACTGTTTGGTTTCCTATTAGCTTACATCTAAATTCTCTCTGAAGCATATCATGCTATCCTTCTGTGAACTTAGACCAAACATGCAATGTTGAAAAAGGCTTCTTTTTACTGAAAAGCAGACTTCAAGTAAGATACAGAAAATGTTGTACCTCATTTAGTCAAATAACCCTATAAGCATAAATATATAGACTTCCATACTTGTACATACCTAAAAATTAATTCAATTGAGTTAACCAATATGAAATGCCAAACATTTGTAAAACTCTTACCATTATTACAGAAAAATAGGAATCTAGTGCTACTCATTATGTTTTACACATGACTTTAAAACATTGCTAAAATAACTGCTTTCCTGAGAGCATTGATATCTAAATGTGGATGACATTAGGGAAAATAAATTATTTTACTGCTACATGAATGAATTTCTACCAGTGGTTTCATTGATAGAAGAGGAAGTCAACACAAGGTGGAACGTGGGAAATTTTGATTATGAGGATGCAAATTTTTATTCTGGCAGCAGGTAAACACTTTAACAGATTGCGTGGGAAGTCCATGAAAGTTCCAATCCCAGAGATACTCACTGACTGAAAAAAGCCTTGAGCAAGCTAGTAAGGGATATGTGTCCTTTGTGCAGGATGTTCAAACACTGGGTCTAACATATATATGGGCATGAAAAACCCAAATAATAGCTGCTAGGGGATCCTCATCATAGGAAAAATGGTCTGAGACAAGGCTGCTCCTGGCTGCCCTATCAATAAAGGCAATATCTTTTTAATAACAAAATTCAACTAGGGAGATGAGTTCTATTTACCATTAAATGATCTCTTCTAATGAAAGCAAACTGTTAAAGGGATCAATCTGGTTCCATGATTTTGGAAAATAGGATGATTTGGTGAGACATTTGACAATGCTGGATACAAACGATTAATTTGGGTGTCATTAATTTTCCTACACACTATGGGGCTCCCTAATGTATTCACAGCCTTATGTAGTTGACAGATATTACACAGGATATATGAGACTATGGCAGATTATTGTAATTTGGGACAGCAGTTGAAAGAGGGGTTACCCAAGGGTACATCCCCATCACAGATGGCATTCGACACTTTGGGAGTAATTGAGCCAAGCTCTTGGCAATCTTCATTCAGACCATGTCCCACACCACTGCCAGGGGGTGCAGGTGAGAAACTGTGCTTTCCTGGAACTGCTCACTAATACAATGCAAAACAATAAACTCAAATAATCACAGGTGTTCAGGGAAAATTGTAACCTGCCTTCCCAGAAAGCTGGCATTGAAATGAGAATTGTTGCCAGGTACATCTTGACAAAAGAAAAAAGCGACCTCCCTTGGCATGCCCACAAAGTGAGTCTGTTTTGGAGATGGAGACTGATCCCTCTGGCTTGTGTAGCCCCTGCCACTGTTCTTGGTGAGACATCCTGGAGTGAAGACAGTAGTGGGACAAGGCAGATGATGGCAGTCCTTGGTCCGTGCTTCCAAGATACCAGTCTCCAAGGAAGAAGCCTGAAAATTCTGGTGTTAACTTGGTTTCAGCTTCCAGCCCTTCCTAAATAGCTTTGAAAATCCTGGTTGGAGAGAAATTAGGATTTTTCCAAGAAAATATTTTACTTGTTATTTGGGTTCTGATTTTTAATTTTTTTTTTCCTTTTGATAATACCTGTGAAGATTTGAGTTCTGCTTCATTAGTTTTAAGTTCTGATTGATGTAATGATATTTGTCCTGTGAAGAAATAGACATTTATTTGCCCTAAAAGCAACATCTATAATTTATGTAGTCACAACAAAGTGTTTAGGATAATATTCACAAGTTTTTAAATTGAATAAAATGTTAATAACTTCTGCCGGTAGAAAATTACTCTTAAAATTCAGCTAGAGGTCACTTATTAGTTCACAGGCCTCTGTAAATTCACATTTAGTCACAGGACCAGAAATATACTGGTGCAGATGGCAGTGAGGTCTGTCTGCCAACTCAGCCATTTTTATGAAATTTAGCCTTATGACAGGTTTCATTTCTCTTCCTGATCCCCAACTGGTCCAATTGCATCTCTCTACAAAGTTCTTTTTCATTTCTCCACTCTGTATTATTTTGCCATACATATGGTAGCTGGATGTAGGTAGTATTTCATAGCACCACTGAAAAATCATAAATGTGAGCATCCTATTCAAAACAGAATTTTAACTCTGCTTTGTACTGACAAAGGCAAGAAAATCTGAAGTAAGGGCTGCTTTGTTTGATGCTAGTGTACAGGTGCTGGTGTAGCATGCCAGAATCAGTGAGCTCCTGTGTGTGCATGCCTTCAGACTCAGACACTCACAGGATGATGCTTTCAGGTTGGAGGAGTGTCCTTTAGAAATGGCAATACGGCATCAGTGTTACATTGCAAGAATCAGCCAAAGAAAAGTCAAATTCATTGAAACACAGTGGTTTTTTAATCCAAACAACATATATACCCTAAGTGTTTTCAAATGAATGGCTGAGTTGGCACTCAGCTCAAATCACCCAGATCTTGTGCTTTTCTAGTAATAATCCTTATGTAATTACACATTTAACATGTGAGAACTGCCAACGTGGTTTGACACTGTTTAACAATATGTAATCTTTCATGCTACAATCTGTAATTTTCATAGCTGTATGAGAGACTCTAAGATGTCAGCTCTCAGCCGTCTGGGTTCACTGGAACTGACAGGCTGCATATTTGTTAGCTTATTTTTGCTTGCTCAATATGGAAGTGCATATTGAATTCAAATTCTAATTAAGTGAAATTGAGAGGTAATTCCTAGAGTTAGAATACTGTTAATCCACTCTTGCTGTTGTAAATCTTCAGAATGGATGGACTGAGATTACTGTTGCCTATGGAAGACAGCCTACTGGTCTCTGATTTTCCATCAAAATATTATGGCTTCCAATTTTAGATAGCTGTTCTTCAGTTTATTTCCTAACAAGTAAAGAAGAAATGTTGCAAGCATTATAAAATAAAGGGAGCTTTGAATGGGAAATAATTTCTGAATGTCTGACTTCCAGTCTTAATAAGAAAATTATATATGGGAGTTTCCAGACTCAAAATCCACTTTGCTTTGATTTGCACATAATATTATGAGTCACAGAGGGAGAACAAGCATTTGAGATATGACTTCAGTTTTCCTTAATCTTTTCCTCCCATATGGAAAGGTAAACATCTGATTGAAGTAACAGCACAGGCTCCAGAATTGGGGAAGGGGAAAATATTTACACAATACACAGTATGGTGGGACCATTATGAAAAGTATTTTGAGAGGTTTGCAGACAGCTCTTGTACTTAGAAGACAAAAAAAAATTCATGCCTTAAAACCAAAAAGATATACTAAGCATACATTGTGAGATTTGATACAAGATAATCGTTAGCATACCTTACTCTTCCCAAGATGGATCATTACAGCTCCCACATTTTTGTCCAAACTTGATTCTGGTGCTTCAATTTTTTTGGCAGCCAAGTTCTTCTATAAGAACAAGAGACCAAGTGACACTGTTAACTCCAGGTCAGCCATCATCATAATTCAATGAATACCCTGAAGGCATGCCTTTAGTCTGCACACCCTAATGACAGAACAGTTTGTTTCACTACTAATGGCTTCTAAAAACTTGTGCAAAATGTCCTCTTCTGTTAGCTTTTCATTTCTACTCCCATTAATACCTGTCAAACACTCCTTTTGTATTCATTTCATACACATTATTTTTTTTCCCATATCTTGAGTACTGCATAGGCAGCTCAGCTGCTTCTTTCATGAAGCTGGCAAGTCATAGTGGCTAATCTGTGTCTAGGTAGCAAGAAGGTAGAAGACCTTGTTTGATATGTGTATGTAATTTTTTTTTATGAAATGAGACCTTCTCTATTAATCCATCCAGGTTAAAAACTTGTTTTCACATAAAAACTAAGCCTCCTTAGAGATAATAGTATGCTGTTGTGAGTAAAAGACTGGAAACATAACAAATAGTTTTCAACGGTTTCCTGGAAATAAGAGGATTTAAATAAATATGAAAACTAAATTAAGAAAATAACATTAGATCAAGTTCTGCAGAAGTTCAACTGTTGTCTATTCTCTTCACTTTACTTAGTTTCTTCTGTTTAACTTTGTACTGCACACTTTGCCACTAATTCTTCCTCTTCTCATATTCCATAGTTTTCAGAGGGTTAAAAGAAAAGGGAAGTAAGTAGTTCAGTTTCATATAGCACTCAAGCTATTCCTTTAGGAATGCATTTCAGGATGGGATATGGGTTCTTGACCTTTTTTTTCCTATGCATTGTTTCTGCTTTACTATTTTCTGCTCTCTGAAAGCTTTATAATATATGTGAACATTGAAAACTACCTCTAATAGTATATTACAAAATTTTCCACCAATTAGTTGTATGAATGAACTATTACACTTTCATTTCAAATTTATTGAAATTAAGGCAATTTTTTGGATTAGTCATGGATGGTATAAAATCCCATATGAATAAATATTCATGGGGGAAATTTCAAACATTTCCTTATATTGAAGCAAGGTTAATGTAGAAATTAATATTGTAACACAGACAAGATCAGTTGGGTTGTGTTATTTTTTTTTTATCAGATACTTAGCTTCCTCTCAAGCCCCTCAACCTGCATAAATGACACTTTGGGACTGACATCAAATGATAGTACTAATTTACTTTTTCATCATGTCCTCACTGAGGCACCATCATTCTTCTTACTGTCCTGGTATCTCAATGTTTGAAAAAAACAGTTCAATAAAAATAATTGGAAAGGTGGAGTATGATTGAGTGGCATCTATATTATATGCACCCACAGGCACACATCATTTCCTGGCTCTTGGAGCAGTGGTGAAAATGTAATGCTTGAACAGTGTGTCACTATGGCTGGCTGGTTCTTTGCCAAAGACACATATACTTGCATGGGTTTCAAGAATGCTGCCACTTTAGGGTTGGAAATGAAGCCCTAAAAATCAATAATCTGGCTTCAGTTTTAGGCTGTGTACAGTAATTTCATTGTGGTTTTATTAGATCAGTAAAATACCCTCTGTGGGACAGTATCACAAGGAGCTAATTCATGTACCAAGCTTGAAGCCTAATACATGCCTTAGAGTTTAGAGAAAGGGATTTGAAAGAGGTGGAGGAGTTATATAGAGGCTTGAGTGTTTAAAAGAGTTTTCTAATGAGAAAAGAGTAACAAGAAACTAAAGTCTAATAAAGCAGATATTGTAAGATTTGAGTTTCACATTACCTTCATTTGCTTTGTAAATTGCTAAGGAAACAAGCTTCTGGGATGCTTTCCCTAATATGCCCTCATCAGCATGTGTCTCTTTCCTCCCATCCATTCTGTACATACAGAACTGAACAATTAATGATATTGAGAATTCTAAAGCTTATTTCAATTAAATTTGAACCAAGATTTGATTAAAACATTAGCAAGTGTGTTTGTTCTAAATGCTGGCATATGTCTGCCACCTTTACACATGCTGAGTAAAGTCTGCCTGCAATTTGTGAGGTTTTGAACAAGTGAATCTTTGTGGTGCTCTCTCATCAGCAGTTCAGATTCTGTTCTCATTTTCATTTGTGTACAATCAACCAAGAAACTTTCCTCTATAGACATGGGATTTGGAATCATCCAAAATCATCCAGTGTTTGATATTATACTGGATTTATGTCAATGTGCTTGAAAATTGGAATTTGAGCCTCAATCAGGAAAATAAACTCTTGAGCAGAAATTGTTCCCATAAACTACATTTCTTTCAGAATAATAATCATATTGGTCAAAGAGGGGCAGAAGTAAGTTATGCCACTGGCACAGATGAGTTGGCAGAAGTCCCTAAGGTACTCACAGCTATGCCAGTAACGCAGCAGGTTTTTATCAAGTGACAGAATGGGAAGATTTATTTAAAATGCTATAAACTGGAGCTTTGCCTTATAGGGCATCAAAATTCAGTTGTATATTGTGTCTGAAAGAAACATTCCTCAAGCAACAAAGCACCTTAAAACAAAAAGAAACCTTAAAGGGAAAATTGCTACTAATCATTGCTGGATGAAATATCAGTGTTTTTATAGTGCAGTAGCAATGGTAACACCTGACACAGAACATCAGGACTAAGTAGAGGGAAGCAGTGTGAAAAACACTGTGTTTGGTTTATGTTCATCTATCAAATTATTTTGTCAAAACTGAAAGAAATTAACTCTAAATTCTAAGAAATATTTGAAATTTGTCAAGAGACTGGAAGGAATATTTATGAGCAGTTTCACTGTCCTTGTGTATTTCATCACAAGCATTTAACACTTCACAGAGCTGACTTGATTCCATAGCATTAATTACTAATTTTCTACATGACTTATTTATTTAGTGCTCATAAACAAAAGATACAGAAAGACCAACACCCTCTGGTGATAGTGACAAATTTTTGACATGAATTACAGGCAGGTGGAGGAAAGTCTTGAAACCCAGAACAGCATAAGTACCAATGCTTTAATGAAAATCATGATATGATGAAATTGGTGTTCACTTTCTGTGCAGTCACACATCACAATGTTTCTGTATATGATGAATTTTCTATAATAATGTATTTTATGCATACAGAAAACTGAATAATTGAAGACAAATATGCAAATAGCTGTGGAAGCACTATCTGCTCATTCCAGATACAGTCTTTGATATTCATAATTTGTTTTCAATATCTTTCTGTTTGGTAGAGAAATCCAGAGGGTTTGCTTTTGTCTGTGCCAGATGCCTCTCATATGAGAGTAAGTAGTTGCCAAATTGCTCACCATGCAGTAGAAATGGCTACTGAAAGTGATTACACTCAACATATGGTCCAAAGACAGGCATCTGCTAACAAAGATTAGGGATACTGTGGCAGATTCTCGCCTGTTCTAATGAGCCAAATAATCTTGAGGATAAGTCCATTAGAGCAAATGAAAGTAGCCATCAATAAATTTTGCATCAGACCTGCCTGTCCCCATTCACATCTATGCTTTGCCAGCCTGGGTGTGCAGTGATATCATGGGAGGCATGGGTGTATTTGCCAGAAATATTTCATAAAACCATTTTAATTAGTTACAAAGGAGTAAGAGTAGCAAACCTAGCAGTAAGAAAAGTAAACCTAACAGTTTTAGCAAAATGCTGTAAAACCTCAAGGTGGGCACCTGGAGATGGTAAGTAGTACACAGGGGTACAACAGTAAGTCCATTGCTTCTGCTGTCTGGAGACGTAGTTTGCTCTTTGTTCCCAATCAGTTTCATCACTGGAGAGGCAGCACTCTTCCACAAACATTAGCAATGCAGTCTCTTAATTGTTAAGGGGGGAGGGGAAATTATTTTCAACTACAGAGTTGAAAATTCAGGGCCATGAGGTCTGGGTGGAAAGAGCTCAGAGATGAGTACCTGCATGGCAGATGTCTGTCACAACGTGTCTTGTCTATCACAAGGTGCCAAACTTAGTATTCACTGGGGAACCAGGCATGGAAACTGCAATCAGTGGCATGCAATAGTGCATCACCCCATGGGACAGGGGTGGCAGAACAGGAGTGCTGCTGGAGAGAAAGGCTTGAAGGAAGGGTGAGTGCTGGTCACTGAGGAGCTCTGCTGACAGAGAGTGAATGCCAGGGAAAGGAAGTGACTTTGAAAGCTGCACGTGCACTTTGGGAGGCATAATTTTTATGCTAAGAACAAGAGTAGCAACAGCTGGAGATGGGGAGGCAAAAGATGCTGGCAGAAAGGAAAGAAAAACAACTTGTAAGGTGAGAGTGACAGTAGTGATGAAGCAAGATAATACTGACTGCATTGAGCATGCCAAATGAAGCTGATCAACAGAGGAAAAATTGAGACAATGAATCTTGGTAAGAAGGCTGGTCACTAGTAGTTGCTGAGCAGTGAAAATGCTGCTGTAGCATAACCTCACTTTCAAACAGAGATCTACTTTTGAGACCTTAATTTGACATCTTAATTGGGAAACATTTAAATAAATTCAAATCTATATGAAGAGGTTGCTTAAACCATCTACTATCTAACAAAAAATCACAGATGCCTATGCAAGGGTTAAAATTAGGAAGAAACTTGCGGTAGAGAGAAAGTGTGCAGCCTTGGAGAGCAAGAATATGGAAAAATTATGATCTTCTGCACACTTTCTTTACAACTAAAATATTATTTTTTCCCGGAGATAATTTTGATGTTAAGTTACTTCATGCTTTTCTTTGTGTACTTAAAAAGACAAAATCAAATGGTTAAGAAAGTTATACACCATGCTGAGTTATGAGAGAAGATATTAAAATGCCAAGTGTTTGTGAGAATGTGTGTGATATGTATACAGATCCATGAGGTGTATGTGTATTACCATAATTACATATGCAGGATAAATGTGTATCTGTATGTCTAGACACAACTATAGACACAGATATAGATCTATGAGTATAATAATTGAAATTTATAAAACCATTTTAGGCTTTCGCCTTTTATGGGGAGAATATTCTGAAATGTCTCCAGGTATATGGCAGAGTTGAGATCGTCTCCAGCTTTATGAAAAAAGAGTCTCTACTGTGCAAGTTAATTTTTGCTGAGTCTCTGGAGTGTTACTTGATACATTTTCAATATTGTTTGTAAAGTATGGTGGAAGAATTCCAGAAGTACAGCATTAAGTATAAGATCCTTTTTGGCTAGGCAGGTAAAAGGTATGCATACTTTTAAACTTTCTGAGCATTTAAAAGAACCTTTCTCTAAACTTTTAAATACAAGTAATTAAAGTTATGACTTAAGAGAAGTAGGAGAACATCCCTGATTGTTTTTCAGTTTTCTAAATGCTTTGTTTTGATCTCATAACCTAAGAAGGATGTTAAGGATCATAAATTTTGTTCAAATTTGACATCTTAACTGGGAAACATTTAAATAAATTTGAAATCTATATGAAGAGGTTGCTTAACCCATCTACTATCTAACAAAAAATCACAGATGCCTATGCAAGCGTTAAAATTTTGCTGTTTGACTTATGGAAGATAAAGAGCTTTACTTGTAGCTGCAAAAATCAATGTGCAAGATTGTTTAGATATTAACATTTCAGAAGGTGACATGTTTTCTCTTTTAATGAAAAATGTTGTCCTGCCCTCTGGTCTGGAGATGACATTTTGCAATTTCTCTTCATGTAAATTGATAATACAGTGGAATTCAGACTTCTCCAGAGTCAGAATCAACCATCTTAATTTCAAATTGTCAAATATCTGACTGTATGACATCTTAAAGATATTTTTGTTTTTTCCCAAGTGAAACAATGGAAGAGGACACTCTGCTTGTCAAACACTTAAACAGTCTGCACTCATGCTTAGCCCACTAGAGAAAAGGGAAAGTTAATTTTCCTTGATATGCTTCTTCAGTTGCCTGTTAGGTTTTGACTGTATATTCAGGCCAGAGGTTAAACTGGGGTGAGTCTTTAATCCACATTTTGCCTGCATTTACCTGGCAGATCATAAAAAGGAGTATCTTCATGATATTCCAGTGTGCAAAAATCTCTGCATTTTTTCCTACTTTTGTTCAAGCTTACCAAACAACACAGTGCAATGTTTTGGGAACCCTTTAATATTAAATTAGGAAAAACGGAGACATTGAAGGTAACTGAGTGGGTGAGAGCTGTTCTCAATGTACCATCAGAATTAGGGCTGGGTTTTGGTGGTGTCATTTAAGAAAATATTGTCTACATTCTGCTGAAATAACCCACTTTTGTACCTCATCCCTCTGTGAGGTTGTCTATTAGTCTTATACAAATGAATATAACTTTGTAAACACAGAAAAAACAAATAAAAAATGCAGTGTTGTAGCTGTATCTGTGTCATCTCCCTGAGTATGAATTGCAGTGGTAGGTGGTGGCAAATAAGGGAATTAGACATCCTTTGGGTATTCTGTAATTTGTTGTTGCAATTGACTTATTCTTGAAGCCTTTGGAGACTCATTTCTACTTGTAAATTGTTCTCCTAAAATGTATTTATGAGCCAATGTCTTAAATTAGGCCTTAATGGAAAAATGGATGAAGCCTTAGGTAATTCTTTCCTCCCCTAGCCATGCAAATAAAGTTAATTACTTTCTTTTTCTGTTTACTTTAAGTTACTAATTAGTTGCAGTGATCAGAATTGTATTCTTTAGACTGTAAGAAATGGAATTCCAATAAGGAAAACTGAAGTTGTCCTAAAAATAAACTGTACTCTACTAACTTTTAACCAATGTGTAGAGTTGTCAAGCTGTTTGCAAAAGGATACTTGCATCACTCGAGTTGCCTTGTTTCATTTTGTGGCTAATGTAAGGAGATTGTGCAGCTTTGTTTCATAATTGTAAAAGATGAGGTGGAAATTTACATGACTAGATTCTAAGCTGGAGTCTTTTAAAAGGATATTGAGATGAAAAATATTCATAATTGCAAGAAATTTTTTTTAAAAAATAATATTTTAAATGTATTATAAAGCAAACTACATGTGTGAATAAAAAGTTGTAACTATAGCACTTCAGCAACCTTGTGTGATTTGTATTTCCAGGTGGTCAGGATGCCTAAAGAATACTATATTTAGATACATACTGAAAAAAATACTTAAGAATCCTATTTTGCTCTCCTGTTGAGCTTGAGTTCTGAGCAAAGACAGTCTCTACAAAAGCAGTTAATGGAGTACAAATAGGGCTTAATTTCTAGAGAACTTTTATATGTGTTTAAAGCAATTGGTAAGAACAATATGGTTCTACTGAGATTGTCAGCTATGGAGTCCTCAGCATACATTTAATTTAGAGATTGGTATGATATGATAATTTTGTGGATATGCATATCTAAGTATTCATGGTAGAAAAGCCACAGAAGTGATTTAATATGTTTATATCTAGTAGGACTTCTATAAGAAGTTGTGTAGCCTTTTATGTCTAGCATAAGTGTTTCAAGTGATTTCTGCAAATTTCCGTTTTCCTTACAGCTCTCATTCATTCAGAACAGTTTTCACCTGTAGTGATGTGACTTACTTTTGTATAATTATCACAAGCATAGCAATGTTGAGTGATCTTGGTCAATTCAGTCCTCTATAATCTTTTTTCAGAATCAAATTACTGTCAATGGGTAGCTGACAAGAAATGTAGCAACTAAGCTTTGGTTCTTCTGACATCTGTGAGGAGATCTAGAAATAGATCAAATATGGTCTCCTCACAGGTATACAGTCCTTTAATTGACCTTTTTCTCATGAATTTCAGCTCGGCCATTTTAGCATTTGGCAGTTTCGTATTAACAATGAGGTTCACATCTGAGTGTCTTATGCTTTATAATTCTAAGGCATGAAAGGGTATTTTGAAATCATTGGTTTACTGAGCTCAAGGAGTGGCACTCCTATGGCTGAGACAAGATTGAATCTTCCCATTTGGTGGCATCTACTTTCCTTCTGAGATGCATCACATCCTGCTCCTCAGAACAGCCCTGACCAGAGCAGTCACACCCTCAGCAGCTGCATACACAGTTACTCTGCTGAACTTCCAATATGCAGATATATGCTAATTCAGCTATACTGGATACCTTATGTTGAGTATTTTTAAAGTTTATTTTGCAGTCCTAAAACTGCAATAGAGTTCAATAGGATCTATAAAACAGTATACTGAATATGTTATATAAATGATAGAAAATCTGCAATTATCAAGGATTTAGAAATAGTGTGGTATTAGAACTCCCCAGTCATAAAACCATATTATTATCTTATTAACATAATATAATATTCCTGCTATGGATCATATTTTATATACTTTACCAGAAAGCAGGTTTATTTGCAGTTCAATGAATTTTGAAGTTATGCAATGCCTTGCATAAACTGAAAAGTGCAAGGCAAGAAATGTAGTCAAGGGGAATCCTACTATACCATTATTCTGCTATATTGTTGTAACTGTCCCATCAGTCAGGGACTGGATTTGTTATGGTTTCTCACCCTTGGGCAGCTCAGGGAACTGTGTCAGTCAAGGAGGTCATCCTCTTGGTTTGGCATGTCAAATGCACAAGAAGACAGAGAAAAAGAGGGGAAGAAATGAGGGAAACACCAGGCAGCAAATGCTATAGTTGATGTAGCCTGTTCAAAAGCTTTGGGGTTGTTTTATAGTTCTTTAAAGGTGCATTGTAGTGTTCACAGGTATCAACTTGGACAAAAATTATTAAGGGTGCATTTTTATTAGGAGTTAGTGGAGACTGACTGTACCACTATGACGTTTTCTGCTGTTCTTTGAGTAGGTTTATTAAAATCCTGTGTTCAATCACTTAATTCATTACTAAGCAAACACCCAGAGCTGTACCACGACACTATTGAAGCACAACAAAAGTGAAAGCAATCTGTAGAAGCAAATAAAATTACACGTGTTTGCCAACCCCAAACTTGCAAAAAAGCAAGTTAAAATTAACTACTAATTTATTGAGTAAAGTCTTATCGACTCCTAACTAAAAGCAATAAGACCCAGGATGGCTGACAGGAATTATCAGTCCTCTCACCACAGAAATAGTAACTTAAATAAGCATAATTCTAAAATTCTGTCTTATGGTACTATTACAACAAGACCCACAATATTAACAATTTTGGGTGGAGTCAAAATGTTTCTGTATTAGTATTTCATTGCTCATCAGATTCTCAAGTGTTTATGTATTTCAGATTTCTGTCTCTAATTGCTTAGGAAGGTACATAATTATTTTACAATATGACTAATAAATAGATCCTTGTTTGTGCAGGTTATGCTCTTAAAAAGGTTGCTCAGTCTTTGCGTGCAGATGGGGTGGGATGTGCTGCAATCCAGCTATTCATTGCTGGCAATATTGACCTCAGGTGATGGTAATGGCAACAGGGCCTTGCCTCCAACTTTTGAAATGTGCACACCTCTACAATTCTGCAACCACCAGGGATGTAACCAGAGGTTTTGTGTAACTTCATGTTGCCTGAATTCATCTTCATGAACCAGGGCAGAGAAAAGCTGAAAGAAATCTGGGATAAGGGGTGGAGTTGGCGAAGGGGTTAACTACGTTTTGCCTGTATTTCCAGATACCTTCAGTTTACAAAAATGGAAAAACAAAAATGGAAACATCTAGTACCTTTGTGTTCCTCATTTTTGAATCTGCAAAAATATCCTCAAGTTCTTGCCTGTTGGAAATTTGTGTGCTTGAGTCATATGAGAAAATCAGCATTGTCTTGTCATGCAATGTCTGTCACTCAGCCTCCCTCAGCTTGGAGTCACCATGTCTGCTTAATGCAGAAAATTACTCCAGCCACATTGTCCACATCTGTCCTCAACTTCTGCTGCATTCCCTTTGCTGCAGATAGGTTAAAAAGCTGAAATATTGGTAACTGTTGGCAAGTTTCATGTCCCATGCCTGAATCAGATCATCTGTCCCGTTCAGTAATTTGTGTCTCAGAGTTTCCTTCCATATGAGGTAAGGAAGGGAAAATATTATGAAACCATGGATTCTATATCTGTATCTCTATCTATATATCTGTATATATAGATATAATTTTTTAAAAGGAACTTATACTCGTGCATAAATGGGACATTTCCATCTCATGCCTAGAAAATGCTATCATAAGATTCTTCTCCATAATCTATTAAATTCATCTCTTTCCTGAAAGAACCAATACTGAAAGTATAGTCTTCATAACTTTTTTAATGTGTTACAGTTATGCAATAGTGAAAATTGAATGCAGAAGGGAAGATGGAGTGCCTTTTCAGACAACTGAAATGAGCCATTCCTTAATATTATTTTTAATTACTAATGAGTTTTCCCTATTTTCTCAAGATTATGTTACAGTAGAAAATTACTGTTACATATGAAAGGTTTTTCCTCTCTGTGACTGAAATTTGCTACACTTACTTAAGAAAGATTTCATATTTCTCTCAAATGATCCACCTCTGCTATTGCTATTTTGTATTACTGGTTTTTCAGGTTTACTTAGCAAAAAGTGTACCTAGTGTCTGCTTAAAAACATAGAGTAATTCGTTATATCAAATGTATGCAAATTATCCCACCTGCTGAAAATTTTTAGTTACATTTTAAAGAAAGGCACTGTTCTCATGTTAAAATAATGAAAACAAGAAAATAGTATCTTGACTTAGGTATTTACAATGACAACTACTTCTATTAAAAAAGTTAACTCCTACATTCATCTTTGTACGTTCATAGAATCACAGGGATCTTTTAAAGTTCACCTAGTCCAAGACCCCAGCAATAAGCAGGGACTTCAACTAAATGGTGCTGCTCAGAGTCCCATCCAACCTAATGTTGGATGTTTTAAAGCATCAGGCATCTACCACCTCTGTGGGTGACTTGTTTCAGTGTTTTACTGGAACAGGCTCTGAAGAATGTCCTGAGAACACTTTTTGAGGCCTGGGACAATTATTAGACCTGAGGGTTCACAGTAAATGTACAAGCAGCAGTGTTTAGATGTCCTGCTGTTATCACTGTTTGCGCTGTTTACTACTCGCATATTTTGATTCTCTTCAAATGCTTACTTTGGAGACAGCAACAGAAATAATGTGCTAAACTAGAGCCCAGTAGGTTTCCCCATTTCTTGGCTGCATCCCTGGAGCTCGCCTATGAAGAGGCAAAAAAGGCTGTGCTCAGCCAGTGTGGCTGAGGGCAGGTTTAAAGGCTTAAAGGTGAATGAAGGCATTCTTAACATGCAGTTCTGTAAGAATGAAGGTGCATGTTAGAGCATAACCTAAAGGACTGCCATGTTTCAATTTGCTCTGAATCTCTTAATCCCAAATCCAGTCTGCTGATGCATACAGAAACATAAGCAAGTTCCAGGTATGGGACTGATGAGGGAGAGAAGATGTTTGTGGATAGCCTGAGCAGCAGTTCACTTTATATTTTACTGCACATTATCAACAGTTCAGTTACACTGATTAAGACTCTTTAAAATTGATTATGCTGGTCTAAAAATGGCAATATACCAATATTTATGTATTAATTATACCTCTTTATGTCTCTGCCTGTTTTAGTATCTTTGGCCCTTGTGATCTCAAAAAGTCTCCCCAGCTGAATTGATTTCCTCTCAATTTTGTGGTGGTGGAATGCTTTTTTAAGTACAGTGTTGGGAAAAACAATCAAAACCTAATGATTTGTGTAACTCTTTGTTTTAGAGTCATATGTGTGTAACTCACCTATCCATTCTTTTTTATCAACTGTTTGGAAAATACATTTATATTTACTTTTTGTCAAAAATATTGATTGTATTTTGGAGTAAAAATGTGGCAACATTTAATATGGACAATATCTTCTAGTGGGAATGATGCCTATAAAGGTTCCATAATGTTTTCATTGCCTGAAGATCTAATATAATATCATGTTCAGGCAACACTTTCTATGTAATTCAATGTTAAATTTCCCAACATGGTAAAAAAACTCCCCACTGAGGAGGAAAAAACAGCATTGCATAACCAAATTAAATTCATATACAAACTTTTTTTAAAAGGTCAGGGAATTGAAATCTGTGCTTGGTTTAGATGAATAACAGGTAAAACATAGCAGCTAATCTTGAGAAGATTGCCTGAAACAATTAGGAAACTTGGACTTGACTGCCAATCAGTTTGACCAGAAAAAACCTGACTTGACTCAGAATAAAATATGCTTGGCTTTGTTTGCACTGAAGCCCAGAATTTTTTATTATTTGTACTGTGAGAAAAAGGAGCTTTTTTAATGCAAAGTACAACATCCCTGCCCTGGCAACTGCAAGGGCAATGTTGTTAAAAAAGCATATCTATTATACAATTTACTCGTAGTAACTTCTGTTTTCATTTTCTTGCTTCAGGGTATCAAAAAAAGACATTGTGATCATAGGTGCAGATTTGCTGGTGGAAACCAGGGAATTTTGTCTTTCTTTTAATATCACCTTTTGTGTCCTCTGACTTTTTTGTGACTGGCAATATTGTTACTTACCCATTTTCTCAAGAGAACTAAATGATGAAGAAATTTCCCAGTGCTGCTCAGCACATGTGCAAAGAAATGGTTTTATCCAGATTTATTTTTTTAAACATGTAAGCTGTCTACCTAGGCCTTTATTAGTCACACATGCATGTAGTGTTTCTAAATCACATTCCTTCCTTGGCTGCCTTGGATTTTCCAAGTAGAATTGCATGCAAGATGTGATCCAGTGTCCCATGTCCCTTAAGACAGCCCATCTCCCCCTCTGCCATTCAGACTGTGGTTGCATTTGGCCTGATCATTGGCACAGACTGACTCTCAGCAAGAATGATCCCCTTGGCTTTTCCAGGCTCTCTGTATCCCAAATGCACATTTACTCCTCAAGCACTGCTATCCTGTAGCATATACTCTTTTTCTTCCTCATTTCTTGATGAGGTCATGCAGGACCCCTAGGTCAAATACTGCAGCTTTTTGGAATTATCTTTTGGAACATGGGAGACCTAAGAATGATTATAAATTTGGCAGACAAATCCAAGACTTAGCCAAAAATGCCCCAGACCTACAGTTTGGTGAACTATAAAAATAAGTACCTATGTCCCAAAGAAATATATATTAAAATCAGTTTTCCTTCCAAAGCTCTTAGTTGTTGCTTTCTGTGTTGATACCTCCAATACATAACAGGAATACAAGAATTGACTGTGTATACATATTATTTAGTTTCTGTAGGAATAGATCATGTGAATCAGCAGGGAGTGGTAGATCAAATATTCAGCCTTACTACAACTCTTTTACACAGCCCCTGCATGTTGGAAGAGTTCATTGAAGTTCATGAAGTTTAGTGCAGTGAATCTCCTTCAGCTTTTTCAAGGACTTAATCTCTGGGTGGCCTAGGACAAAGGGGAATGCCCCAGAAGTGAGGAGCCAAGTTGGAGTGTAACCAATGTCCTGCCTTCCCTATAGGAAATTAATTTTTGTGGAGCAATATTCAAATGCTACAGAGTAAACAGCATGATATATTGTGCTGAAGTGCTCTTACAGAGCATTTTGTGGTGGTTGGATTCAGGCTGTAACAAGAAATTTACTCTGTATATTGTCCCTGCATACTTAAACTGTTTCCCCAAATACATTTTAGCAACTACGTTGTTCAGCTTGAAAACTGCTAAAGGAACTTATGAGTCTGTTTCCATGGTTTACAAAAACACTTCTTATAAACAGATTTTCCTACTACAAAACCCTCTGTCAATTAATTCTTCCAATTAAACCTTAATAACATATACTTCTTGAGAATTTGCATTTCTGCCTTAGGCATGGGAATCATGCATAGTAATTCCATGGACTATAATAGTCCTCGGTCTACCCTGGGATCAAAGTTGTATCCTTATTCTTCCCCTGTGTTTATTGGAAGCTTTTGATTCCATCAATCACACCAAGGCAATGTCAACTTCAAAAAGGCACTGCTGGGTTACCACAAGTACTATTTTGGCATGTTTGGAGTAGTCTCAGGCAGAGCTCACCAATAGTTATTCTGCTCAGACTTTTTTCCTTTTCATAGCTCTTTAGGGTTCCATCTTCAGACCTTCTTAGTCTTTTGTTGTTTTTTGAATGCTGGTATCTAGGTTACAGTAGCTTTTTAAAATATTAGATGTACCATGCAGATGACAAGGCTTCCTTTTTGAGCTGTCTCTTCCAAACTTGGTTTGGTTCCTGCAGTTTCTGAGCTGCCCTGAAGACTTACTTATGAGTTTCGGCCAAAAAAAACCACATTATTTTGCTTTTGTGACAAAACATAAGCTGTATGTGTGGAACTCACTATCATGCTGGACTAGCTCTTTCTTCACAGTCCCTTTGAGACTAATTTTTCCATTTCCTGTCACTACAGATTGCACTCTTGGAGGCACTTTTAAATTAGTAATGTCTTTGATGTTTTTCTTTCACCATGCCAGGAACATTCCCAGAATGACATTGATGCTCTCCCAGGCTGTCCAAATGTGTATTCATGGCAGGCTTCTGCTAAGCTGCTGTAACACTCTCCCACTCTGTTTGCTGGCTTGCCAGATGTGGATAAGCTCCAGTTAATTGAAAATACCAGATTTTGAATAGGTCGCAGTTAATTCAAAATGCTATGGCTGATACCAAAATATGATGTGGCTGAATTTTTACCATTGCATCTCTCTTCAGAGAAAATCAAACGACAGAAATATTTGTCAGATGTTTTGAACTTTTTCTTCCTAGGCTTCCTCTGCCCTTAGAGAAAAACGTAGAGAGGATATTTCCAAACAAAACTGAATGCATCTGACATAACTGAGGCTCAGGTAGACTAAATGGACTCGGTCTTTTTAAATGGCAGCTGAAAATGAAGTGTTAACATAGTGAATTGTTTTCTGATACTGCCGTGGAGTTGCATGCTTACAGGTGTGAGGCATTAACTTTCTGTCTAAGAGCTTCATTCTAAGAGCTTGTCATTCTAGGTTGTCATTCTAAGAACTTCTTTTTTTTTGCTTGTGCCCTCTAGTATGTTAAGCTGGAAAATAGACTTTCTGCATAATTGTACTTTTGTGGCTATGGCAAAAACAAGTTAGAAAAAATATTTTGGTTTTTTGTCACTGTTTGTAAGTATAATACTTTATAGTATTTATATTCCATCCATTTTGAAGTAGAGTGAAGCTGTTTGCAAAACCAGGTATTAATATTTATACTATTGTACCTTGAATAAAATATTTCTGTGGCTAGGATTTTGAATAGTCATGCTACATTATAATTTTTGTATGTGCTAGAGCCATAGCAATTTCTGCCTTCCATGATGCTACTTCAATTAATAAAACAGGTATTCAGAAAGAGATGTAGTGGAGGGTACAGAAAGGCCTATGCTTTTCATTATAACTGTCAAAACCAATGAATCTATTAATATCATATGATTCAAATAAATCCCCTGAGTTATCTACCTGATGGCAAAGAGGCTCCAGGCACAAGGGCATGTGCTAAGGCAATACAAGTAGCTGAAAAGGGCAGGCAGAATAACTGAAGCTGTTACACCAACCAGGCTGATGTCAGTCCTAGACAGCATGTGAACATCAAAATGCTGATATGGGATTTAATTCTTTACCATTCAAAAGATGGGAATATGATTCAACTAGCCTTTATGGCTTGTGGATCTGGTTTCATTCCTCTGATGAGATAAGTTTGCTTCATTAAAGCAATTGTTTAGATACCATAGAAACTGCCTTCCATGAAGCCCTGAACTGCATGTTATTGTGATTAGAAGTCAACACTATCTGATATTGATTAAGTGTAAATTAAATGAACTTAGACACTTGGTAGCTGGTATACATCAAAGTGGTGTCATGGAAGATTTATCACTGAATGGAAGTATTTCAAATAGGATTTTACAGAGATGAGTTACATGTCAAGACTATGAAATATTTTTTTATAAATAACTGAAAAGTAAATATAAAAGCAGACTGAATAAAATTTATGGATGCTATAAAACATGTCAAAATATTGAGAACTGAGTGGCCAAATTAAGCTATCTGGGTGTCTTAAACTGGTAGGATGCAAGCAAAAGGTGAACTTAGATGTCAGGTCTCCTGCTTGTAGAGAGTCTTGCATGTGAAGCTGCAGAGGCTGGGATGCAGCTCTGCTCCTGTTGCTCACAGACCTCTTGCTTGGCATGCCAGTTTGAGGAGAATGACACACTGACTCTGCTTCTGGCACCTGAGCCAGCTTCCCTGCCTGGCTGCTGCTACCCACTGGGCTGTCTCTGCAGTTATCCAGTCCTCCTGCAAGAGTGGCTACAGACCAGCACAAGTGGGACCCACAAGTAAGACTTAGGTTTGCTATTGGCTTCAGAATCATTTCTATGAGCAGATTATAAAAGTAATATTTTGAGGTCTTAAGTTATGTCTTCACTGTTAGTTGTAATTTATTTACCAGCACAAAGTCTAAAGAAAAGCAAGAGAACAAAAAAGTTTCATATTATGTAAAATTCATTATGGAAAGCTGAGTCTACAGAGATTACAGTGGTTGCATGAATAGAATGGGTGAAAAAGGAATTTTGAGATGAAGGTTGGCACCTTCAGCACCATCTATTTATCGGGATTCATATGAGCTAAAGATTAAGCTTGATAAAATTTAAATATCTGGATTTTTGACATCTATAACATTAATATAATGTTATGTGTAAATATCCAGAACTATGTACGTATGTTTATCTGCCTGTTTTCTCTCTGTCTGGTATCAAATTTTACAAAGAAGTGAAGGAATTTTAAAAAATTCAGGCCAATTGCTGGTTTGTGACATCATTTACCATAGGATAAATCCCCACAGCTATTAAAAGGAGAGTGCACAATCCTTGTTTCCACTTCATCTCTTTTGGTGGCACCAGCCCATGTGATGCTCCAGGGTGAGGGAAGGTCAAGGAACAGTTCTTTGTAAAGTAAATTAATGCAGGAGCATTTTCTTCCAGCTCAAATGTTTCCCTGAGCTGTCCCATTGCGGGGCCATTTGGGCTCTAGTTCAGGCACAGGTAAGCACAAGGGCTCTTCATGGCAGAGCTGCAGCATCACGGCCTTGAAACACCTCAGTAGCTTCTCACATTTGGCTTTGCTGTTCTCCTCATCACTGTCATGTTCTGCTGTGCTCTCCTTACTTATGTGTGGGATTTCCAAACTCATGGTTTACTTACCCATTGACTGCATTTTGTACATCTGTTCCTCCTGAGGTTGATAGTTTTATTGCCTGAGTGGAAGTTACCTTCCAAGGGATCAAAGCTGTTGTGGACAGCTTTAGGGATGACATACAAGCTTTGCAAATGGAAATGGAGGGGGGTTTTGTCTGTTTGAAATGCTCCAGAATAATAAAAAGAGAGATGACACCAGAAGTGGATCATCTCATTTTCTTTCAGGCTAGTTATACACCTCTGGGTTCTCCTTGTCGCATCTGGCAAATTACTCAGTCAGAAGGACAAGAGTGAAAAATGGATGGTTTGACTCTCTAAAGAAAATGTAGCCCAAGTGCACATTTGTATGGTACAGAGCATGAAGGTATCATATGAAAACTCTCATCCTGAAACCATATGAAACAAATGCCACATTAGCTTTAAAATAAATTTTAAGAGAGGTCCATGTGGAAAACCTGACTAGAACTACAGCTGACTTTGTATGTACAGGAAGGTTTATAATTCACATTTGCTGAGAAGTTTAATCCAGCAGTACGAAGACCAATTTATGGAGTTCTGTATGAGAGGAACAACTTGCAATAATACTTATTATAAGTCACAAAATAAGAGACAGGGAAAATCAGACTGATGTTTACAAGCCCAAAGTCTGGCATCAATGACACTGAAAATGGCAGTGAGAGCCACAAACAAAGTGAAAAGAGGCAGCTGGTCTGCTAAGAGATGGGTGTTGTTGCAAGGCGAGGGATGTTCCTGTTAGCATCTCTAAGATTAATTAGAAGCATGAAAAGAGAGTGAGCTCTCCTGGGAAACAAAACAGAACACTTAATAGCAATATACCTATTTTGCTTTTCATAATAATGGAATAAAATATTGATCCACCTAAAAACATTTAGGTGAATGAATAATTGCCCCATGGAGACACGAGGGAGGAAAACGTCAGGAGTGGGAGCAGCATGGAGGTCCTGGCTCCCCATCTGTGAGAACAAATAAGGGGAAGGGGAGTAACTGTGGAAGAGAAGCAGGATTTCATATCATCCTGTCCTTCTCCAAGCTGCTACCTGGGGCTTAATTTATGACCTTTGGAGGATCAGTTATCTTCTGCTGCCCCACCACCTTTAACTGCAGTGACATCATCCCAAAGAAGCCAAGCATCATTCCGGCTGTGACTGACATGGCCACAGCTTTCCAGGGCAGCCAGGGAGATGGAAAATAAATTTGAGAGAAACAGTGTTACTGCTGCTGCAGGTGGTGAAAAATAAATACAGCTGAGTCCCAAAGAAAAGTCCTTTCTTCAGCACTTGCAACATCAAATGGGGTGGGGCAATTTAAATCTAATAATCTCATTGTGGCCTTTCTCCTTCCTGGTGTAAACAGGTGAGAGAAGCAGAAAATGAAGGTAAAATAAAGAGAAGTTTGAGACAAAATGAGGAAAGAGCAGGCGGACTGAAGTAGAAAGTAAGTTTAAATAATTGGCTTCTCTTGGCCTCCCCAGGCATGCTTTCCACCAAGGTGTAAATTCCAATAACATATGTGTAGCCTGTGAAGTAATTTAGTGGAGAAATTAAAGTGCTAACAAGTGGACAGTTAGGAAGTATGACATTAACACGTTTAAAGACCTCTAAGTAGCTCTGCGTGACGGAGGCTGGGGCAGCAGCAGGTTTCTGTATGTGTATTCCAGGGATGCCAGTCCCTGCTCACAGGAAGCACGACTGCTTTGTGCACTGTAGTCTGAGATGGGTCTGCCCTATTGTATGAGATTTGAAGGTAGCAGAACAGTGGGCAAAGAGGGTGCAGTGAAGGTGAACCAGAACTGATGATGGAAACAATTCTTTCAGTGGCATCTAAATGACAGTGGTTTGTTACTGTGCTGCCTATTGCACATGTTGAAATGACCTTTTTCATGATAAAATGCAGTGTTTCTCCTCCTGGGACTTAATGTAGGTGGCTTTTTCTCATGCTTCTATATGATTTCTGTGCCCCTACAGTCACTCTGTGAGCATTATTGGTGCTCTTGTTTACGCAAAGGCTTTTCTCCAACATTCAGTTTATAGTGAATTGCTCAGGAATTACATTATATATTTTATCGTATAGTTCTGCAGTCTTTCCATAAAATCCAACCACAGCATGGAAATATGTATGGTACATTTATAAAGTCTTCCATATGTAAAACAAATTAAGCTCTAATATTACACCCCAGGCTATTGTGCTAGTGGGAGACCAGGATCCTGCAGTTGCACTCCATGGGAACGTTGCTGCTTTTTGAAGTGTACAAGTAGGCTGATGTATTATCTACCTGATAGGTGTTTGAAAGTGTGAACTATGAACTACTAGGTCAATAAAAAGGCCAGGCTGGAAACAAAGGACAGGCTGGAAACAGTATGTATTGAAGTCACAATGATGACAGCTTGTCTCTTAGAGCTCTTTCAGCAGGAATATCTAGCTAGCAGTGTGCAAATATGAAGGCATTATGACATTATCAAACTCATGGATTGCAGAGTCCACCAAAAATCCTGACAACTGAGAAGCTCATCTAGATATTGGTTGATGCACACCTTGGTTAGAGGTAGACATCAGAGCAGTTCTGCTTCATATTTACCAAGTGTGTGATCCTACAGGACTAAAAACTGGACTACAAAGACTGATCATGAGAATTAATCATGCAATCCTAGTCCTGAGATTGCATTTACTGGTACCAACGACTATTTCATCTCTCAGCTCACTCAAATATGGTCTGTAATTATTGGCCTGTAATTCTAAAATACAGAAATGATGTTTCTGCACTTGCTCATCACGTAAAGCACTGTCCTGCTTCTGCTGTGGACAAGTATAACTGTCCTGTTAGTGACTGGGTGATTCCCTCAGAGGTTTTCCTGGTTAAATGTGTCCTGTCAGGAAGTGATTTCATAAGTGTTCAGACACTGTCTGAACTGAGAGAAATAACTTTCTTAAAAACAGCTGATGCTTCCCTTCTCTACTTGCACCACCCAGTAAGTTGCTTCGTTACAGTCAGAAACAGCTCCAACTCTTTTTTTTATTTTTGGAAGACAATGTAAAGAAAATTTGCCATTCTCTTCACCCATTTATTTTATGGAAAAAAAATCAGAATACATTTTTGAAAATATAAATTATGTGCAGGCCTCCCTCTTTTACTTTTTATGTTACATTTTCAAATTTGCTCCTACTGTATTATTCACTCACATCCCTACACATTAGGCTATGCATTTAGTAACACAAATTATGCTAAAAAGAACATGCATTTAGGAAATGCAAGTGCTATATTTGTAATCAAAATACAGTATTGATTTTACACTGGTTTGTTAAATTATGAAATATTTTCTTTCCATCTTTCTTTTCCAATCAATTAGTTTTTAAACAGAAGCCAAAAAGAGGGACTCAGTGTTTGGTCTGAGACTGTGAAAGCTACATCTCTTGTCTTCCTAGCTCATAGCAGAGTACAGTCTTTATTATTGTAAAAATATCCAAGTAATTTGGCAATATTCTTTTTCCTTGTTTTTATTTCATGAGAATTTCTGCAGGGTAAATGTAAAAAAGCATTACAAAATCTTGAATCATTTTGCAAAAAATGCAATACAGCTTAAAGAATAGAATAATGATGCTTTACTTGTTCATGAATATTTGAATATAATTCCAGTGTAAGGCAGAAACAATATGATGCTCAGATGATCTTTATTTTCCAATATCAAAATATAGGGGGAAAAGTGCACTTTTATCATCATGTAAAATACAGGGATCAGTATTTTGTATAGATAGAGAAATCTTACCTGTGTTTAGGATAGCCTGTGCATGAATTTGGTAGAGAACTCAAAGGTAGAATTTTCATAAATTGCATCGGTTTAAAGTTTACATATCCAACCCTTATAAAAATGTAGGTGTCCAATCACATAAGAGATGCATCCTACATCCAAGGACAGGCTGTGGATGCTCCTTGCTGAGCTCAACCACACCATGCCAGCTCCCACAGAGTCCCACTCCTGCTCAGCACAGCACTGCTGCTCTGGCTGCCCTGCTCTCTGCTGGACACCCCAGAGGCAGCAAATTTGTGCTGCTGCTTGCCAACAGATTCCTTTTCAGAGGAGTGTACAATGGGCATAACACGGATACAGATTTGACAGCTCTGTATTGCCTACACAGCAGCTGTTGACAGAAGAGTCCATCTGGAGTCTGAGAAACACTTTCCAATATATTTTTTTTCTTTAAGTGGAATTTTTTTGTTTCTTAGAAATATAAACATTTCCATTTGCAATGAAGAAACAAAATCCAGCCCAGCTAGTTTCTACCATCATAGTCTGTGTGTCCCATCACATCAGACCAAAACCTATTATACCCTATGGTAACATCAGATTTCTGTAGCTGCCACGTCTCACAGGTGGGCTTTACCTTGTATTCACCTAGGCTATGTGTGCAGATACAAGGGGAAACAAAGGTCCCACCATGAAGGGACTAAGTAGAGAAGACCCCAGATTCTCAGAGAAGCAGCTGGAAAGGCACACAATCCCCACAGGGGGGATAACCACACCACTCATCCCAGGCAGGTGTTCCTGGCACAAATCAACCCACTGCTACAACAGGCAGGTAACTGTAATGGATTTCAGCTGAGAAAGCAGGTGGTGAATGGCCATTGGAGCTGCATCCCTCCTTGCCCCTCAGCAGCCAGGCTGGTGTGCTGTGTTGTAGACTGATAGGTTTGGCCTTTTCACAGGCTGCAGAAAAATAAAGAGGTTTCTGCTCCTGTCTGTTTTTCAGTCATCTCTTGCTATTTGCCTCTTAGAATCTGTGGTCTGGTCCAGGGAATTGCTGTATATGTTAAAAGTATGAAGGGAATAACACAGCAAATGTTCTTCTGCATTTTAGTGTTCTCTCTGCTTTACTGGATCTGTCACTGACTCCAGCAGGAAACATAGCTGTAACTCAGGAAGGGTTTCAATTATCTTCTTGTTCGCTGGAAATAGACGAAACCTCAAGCTAACATGTTTCTGAAGAAGAATTCCAAGGGATACATACTTCATACCACAGAACTACAGAGACCAGAAGAAAAAAATAAAAAACAAAAAAGGAAAAATTCCTAACTAGCTCTAAAGTCCTTGCTGTCCAAAATAGAAGGATACAGAACATTATTCTTATTTCCTAGCACCTTACTGTAACCTATGTCTTAAAACTGTAGTATCAAACACACTGGGGCACCTTGCTGTCATCCTAATGAGCAGGCTTGTCACATGTATCATATATCTCATACTTGCAAGAAAGAAAAGAATCAGGCACACATTTGTAAATATATGCACAACCTACTGCAGGAACACAGGGACCTCAGTGAAATATACACTGTGGATGATTATAGAGACATCACCTGAACTGTCTCCCCTGAGTTTTAACAGTGGAATTACATCTCAAAAGCTGTCTTCTCTACATAAGTAACTACAAAACACTGTAACACTTTTTTTTTTCTTGCATGTTAGCATCACCATTCTCCGAAAGCAGAGAAAGTTCTACCTTCTCCCAGCTTTCCTGAAAGCATTGTCCAGGGATAAACCTTGAGGCTGAACAGTTGTTGAGCTTAATAATCTGTTACTTCCATAGCTTGGGAGCAAATATGACAAGATGGGTTGAGCCAAGGAATCATTTAATATGTAACATGAATATTGGAAAGTGTTTTCAGGGTAATCCATATAACTTTCAAAAAAAAGCCATTGTGTAATCTGTTCCTCTAGTGCAAAATTTCCCCATTGCAGCTGCCATTCATATGTAAAAAAAAATAAATGCTCCCCTTGCTAATTTTTTAATTTTAGATGTATTTTTTTTTAGGTTCTACAGGAAGCCATATCATATATGTGCCAGCTGAACCCTGCAGAGGGGAAGCCAATGTCAGCAGTATCACCTCCTTTCCAAACAGTTCAGTAGCCTCTCAACAAACAGCTGGGGTCACTCCACCTACCAGCACTCCCACCCAGCAGTAATGGGTGACTGGTTCTTCCAGTTTCTTGCAAGCCAGAAATATGTTGTAGATACATGAAAAGGTAAGGGGAAGGAGCTGCCTTTCCACCCAGGATCAATGAGAATCTTGAGCCTGTATACACATCCCCACCCACACAGACAAACAGCAGCTCCAGCTGGTGAGAGAGCACTTCACCTGCTGAAGCCTTTTGGGCTGCTGTACTGAGGCTGCTCAGGGGAAAGCTACATACTGCTTGTACTGGGAAAAGGACTGAAGAGAAGGGGGTTGGGAATCCCTTCTTGCATGTGTTGGAGACGTTTTCAAATATTGATGGTTGAGTGTCCTGCTGATTTTCACTTTTCAGAAATCTGCTGTGGATTTTGCTGGACATGGCCATTACATACAGTTGCTCAGGTGAAGAAGTTGAAGGTGAAGAAAATGCATGGAGCAGATTTAACTGAACTGGAACTTCACTTGAGATAATTGTTAATATTGCAAACTTTATGAAATGATTATAAGTAGCACTCAATAAACATAAACAGCTAAATCTCCGACTCCCTGTCTGCTCTAAAATACCTTGTTTCCAGTATCACAGTGTCATTTCTTCATTATTGAATGACCCCAAATAGTGTTTTATATATAAATCTATAGGTTTTGGTCTAAGTACCTAGATTTGGCTTCTTCTAAGCCTACAACTGATGAAAATGTCAAAGCTGAAATGTCCTTCCTATTTAAGACTTTCAACACCATGAAGAATGAGTAATATTTTTTTTTTCTTTTTTAAAGTGCAAGTCCCCTTCAAGCCTTTTGAACAGGACAAGAGAGGCCATTGACACATAGCTTCCTAAAGAAGGGCAAGTGTTACTCAGTATCATTTTGTAGTGTGTTAACTGAAGTACATTTAATTACTTCAACAGTGGAATAATTAATTTTTTATGCAAAATGAAATCAGTATTTAAATATTCTATGTAAATTCTGATGCTTCTCTTTGGAGTGTATTTTCAAGTCACAACGGGTCCTGTCATTTTTTTTCAATCAATTTTGGATACAAAGCATACAGAAAGCTTATATTCCAATATAGAAGAGCGAAATTTTCAGGGAATGAAAGTTGCCCTTGCTTCTCACAGAGATTTTTGGTCTTGCTTACAGAGATTTCTAAGCACTTTAAGTTGTTCTGGCCTCTCTAGGCTATAAAAAAGAGATACTTCTTTAAACTCTCTCATTTTCCTTGACCTATGAGTTTGCAAAGTAAACAAAATTGTTTTTTGGTTCCATGAAGGCTGTCATTCTAACACTGTTTAAACTCAAAACTCCTGGATTGTAAACAAAATAGTACTACCTTCAATTTTTAGACACAACTGGTAGTATTTTCAAATTCATTAAAAAATGTACTGCCATATTTTCCATAATGGGCTGAACACTTTTATCCACTTCTTCCTTCAATTACACCTTCAATATTACTGGAAGAGAGAGTAACAAGAGGTGTTTAAGCAACAGAGGAAATAGGAAAGGAAAAAAAGTAGATGTTGTTGCCAGGATAATGGAACCCCAAGGACAGTGACTACATTTTCCTAGCTATAGATCAGCTCACAGACTAAGTTTCTTAACAGTTAGATTTAATTAAACTTATTTTTCTGTATCTGCCATTAATTGAGCATTTATTCCTCACCTTTGTGATTAAGATGGGTTGGGCCAACATTTTTATGCAATAGTCTGTAGATTTTTTAACAGAGAATTTATTTTAAATTATTTATGCAGGTCTAATTCCTTTTAGAAATGGTCAAAATGTGGGTCTGAAACAACATTCACAGACCAGTTAGTTTCCTACTTAGAAGAGTGCAATGTGTTTCAGGAGGGCTTTGAAAAAGAAAAAGACAAGAAAAAAATATTAGCTTGCTGTTTCTCACTATTAAAAAGAGTTAGAACAGTCAGCACTCCTGTGAAGTTAAACAAAAAAAACCAAAAAAACTAGAAAGTAATCTAACCAGCCAGTTTCTACCCACCAAATACTTACAGATGTGATTATATTTTGTTACAAGAACAAATAGCTAAACTTCCTTTATTGCACATAATGTCTCCAGGGACCCTGGCAGTGAAGATGACTGCTTAGAGGTTATTTGATTATTTGCTTCTATTCCTCCAGTGACAGATCTGCTACTTTCCTACTGTCTGGCTACTTGCTGTAGTTGGTAAGGTGATGCCAAATTTTACAGAAAAATAAATATCTAGAGGTGGGAATCAGCTGACGAAGTGTCTGCCAACAATCAATATTCACTTTACAGTCCCCAGAGAAAAGTAGGCACTTAGAGGGCATAATTCCTAAAGCAGATGCCTAAAATAGCTGATCTAAACCGAGCCCTGGAAGTGCTGACTTCAAATGCAGCAACAGCCCATAGCTCAGAAGTGGAGGCAGCTGCATTATGGATCTGGGAAGACATTCCCTATGGCAGGAATCTGATTACAGAAGATGCTGCTATAGGGTAAGGTGGCCTCCATGTACACAGAGCTGATTGTTGTGCCATGTGCATACCTGAGAGCTGCCTTGACAACTGAGTTTAAGCTTAATTACTCCCCATCCCAGCATACTACACCAGGTGCTAAATGCTGCTTGGTAGAGCAATTAGCTTGGCAGGGTGAAGCCTTGAGAAGGCCGACCTAGAACAGTGGCTAGATTTCCATAGAATAAAAGAATATTTCCAAAGAATAAAGTAGGCATTTATTAAAAGGAGTCAATGGATATACCTTGGGCAGCACAAGAGCCCAGCCAGGGCTACACCCAAGATGAACCCAAAATGGTCACAAAATGGATGATGGATCCTGGGGTCTCACACTTTCATAGGTTCTGGTCCATTAGAATGTTGGAGTTCATTGTCCAATTATATCTTCAGCTTATAAATTCCCATCCTTCTTGTTTTCCTTTCTTCAATCCACCATTGTTTATGCTCTTGGGCCTGATCCTTTGTCCCTGGTCCCAAGCTAGGAAACAAATTGTTTTTTCTACCTACTCTGTGAAGAGAGCTTACTATTCCCTAATATGAAGTACACACTAAAGCAGTACAGAATCTGAAAAATATAAAAACTAAAACCTGAGGCATCAGGGCAATTGTTTCCCTTTGCCTTGGTTTGTGACTGGCAATGCTGTGTGGCAGGGCAAAAAACCAGAATAATGATGGAGTGGTCTGGCATTATAAAACCTCCTCCTTTTCTTTCCTATGGCTGTTATTTAACAGCATTTAAATCTACATCAGAAGAGTGTTTGTGAGTTAAAGTAAAAGGAAAGAAGACTCCAGTTTAAGGAGGTCCAGGTGTCACTGATCAGCAAGCCTTGGGTAGCAGGAGACAATGGAGGAATGGAGGAGACATATTTCCTTTAGAGTAGAAGAAAAGTTTCCTCTGTTGTTTCCTACCTGTCAGCCTTCAGCTACAATCCTTTGCTTGCTGTCAAAGGATTGTCAGTTTTTAATTAAGGCAGTTAGGGGGCATTTCTGGTCACTCTATATGATACGTATATAATAATATGAACTAAGTTAAAATAAACTGAATGCAGAGAGGCTACTTGCATAACTAGGGAATTTTAAAATGCTTAAGACTTTGCAGAACTGGATCTTTACTCTTCTCACAAGCCAAATACTGTAAAGGAATTTTTATATGTAAAGTCCTAAACAAAGACTCCAAAGTATAGGCTGAAAGAAGTTATTATAGCCTGAAAGAAGCTATCACTCCAGTCTTTTGCATATTTTACAGGTTTGTCTGCTTCACTATTTTGAGTATACTATCTAATCTCCCTTTAAGTATTTCCTTTTCTGATATCCCAGAAGTTTCTCTTGGCAGACTTCTCTATTGATGAATAACTCTTATTTGGAGATTTGTCCTCACATCTAATCTAAATTTGTTGTGTTTTAGGTGAACATTTTCCTTGAACAGCCATAATCAAGTCTCTCTCTTTTATCTTGTGTCTCTCAAAAGCTCCTTAAAAGTTCCATATTTTGTTTAAACTACATGTCCTTTCCATCTTGTTCCTTATAGCTTGCAGCTTTCTTAATGTTCTTCATCTTTGCTGCTCTCTCATCTTCACAGTGAGAAGGTCAAAGGATATCCTAAGTGAAGCCTCAGCTGTCATGTGTATACATGATTTATTACCCCCTACTCTTAAGTACAGTTCTTTGAATATGTGTTCTTTCAGAACACATATTCAGAACACATATTATCTCTGATTTTCATTTGTTTAGACACAAAATCTAAAAATGTATTTTAACTAAAAAAGTATTTTAATTTATTTTCAATAAATTTTGAAACAAAGGAGTTCACTGTTTACCTTAAGTAGTGGCTGGGACAGATCACTTTTTATTAGAACCATTTGATTTTGCAATACACCCACATTTGTCCTTATGTGCTGTCTCATGGTTTCCTTCCTTTTCCTCATCTGGGGACTCCATGACAAAACTTACTGTCCCGTGTTCCAGGATTTCCACATAACAAAGACTTGTAAATAAAAAAATCCCCACTTCCTTTAAATACTCCTATCTCCCAGAATGTAAATTTTTCTCTGGCCTTTTCTGTCTTTCCCTAAGTTTTGATATTGTTACACACACAGTTAGGCTTCAAGATATGGACTGTTTAAAACTAAGGATCAAACTAGTCCATATGTTCCAATAGTGCTTTTTGAGTCACAATAATCTGCTTACTATCCATTTTATTCAATATTTTCTTAGACATGTAGCTCATTTTCACATGCTCTTTGGCCAGCAGTCACATCTCCCAGTTTAAGGAATGCAGCTGGCATTCTAAGCCCTGTGTGTGGTCACCCTCTGAAGGGTTCTGAGAGGGGCACCTCTCTCAGGTGATCCACTTACTCACGGTCTGAGAAACAAAAATGTTTTTCTTCCAGAAACCACAGAAGAGCTTATGGTGGCTGGCCTCCAATTTTCAGTACTTCACCTCTGTAGTCAGGTAAAGTGAATTTATGCAGTTGCCAAGCTATGAGTCCCCAAAAGTGCTAAGGAAAGCAAACTCACACACTGTGAGTTTGATGCTGCCCTCATGGCAAGCAAGGGAACATGCAGTCCTGCATTGCCCTTCCTGCTCTGGAGCATCTCTCTGCACTCATTTTCCAGGATTTTCCAGTTCACATGCTTTCTTCCATTTTCTGCAGTATGACATGGGATGAAATATAAAAAATTCATCTGCCAATGGCACTTTCATTTGCAGCATCATCCTTCTCCTACATGTAAAATTGTGTTATTGAATTAACTGATCTGATAGTTATGTCAATTCAAACATTAATGACATTTCTACTGTCCCATCATCAGAAAAGTACGCTTAATAGGGAAGGTGCTGCAGTTAAAGACATATTGAGAGGACTTTAAAACAAAGCTTCAAGCACAGCTGGTCAGCATTAAGCATCACAGTGCTTGCAGTCCCCAGTGTTGATGTTGACATGAAGATAATTTCTGCTGTCTGGAATTCTATGGCATTAAGAACTAAGTGCTTTCCAAATGTCCTTCTTAGTATAGGTATTCTGAGAGTTTTTCCCCAGACCCTAAGGAGTTTACACAGTCTGAAAGCCTGTTTAATTGTCTGGTTTATTTTCCAAATGCCATTTAAATCCATCTCTAATCTTCATTAATAACAACATTATAATTACTTCATTAACTTTTCCAGATAAAGTGTTTAAACTCTACAGAAGCAAATAGCTTTTTTGCTAGATTGTGTGCTAATGGCTCCATCTAATACACAACCTTGAGTTTAAAATGTATTTAATGAAATAATAAAGCTCTGCTTTAGTGTGTGTTACTGAAACCTGAAGAACATGTGGTACAAGGGTAAAGATAGCAACTTGTTGTGTTACATTGATTTAATGATGCATTTTGAAAGACTGGTGAGGAAGAAAGCTCAATTCATTTCCCAAGGGTAAAAATAATACCCTTAGTCATTGGCCTTAACCTGTTTTGACATTTTTGTTTTTGTGTAAAGGTTAAGTAATGTGGTCAAATTTTATAAGTAATGCTTTATTAACAATGTACTTGTATTAAGGCTGTAAAATTGAACACCAGATCAGGAAATAATAAAAAGTAAGGGTTGTATCATAAAGTTAACTGATTTGTACCGTGAGTGTTCCCCAGATAAGGTATGTGCTCAGCTGCCCACAGTATGTGCAGTTGTGAGTTACTGTTTCTGAATAACTTAACCTTTTAGTTTCTTCTTTCTTGACTATTTTCATTTTCACCCTGAATGTTGAACGAATGCAGCTTCTTACAATAATTTTTAGTTTGCCTTTGCTGGAAGAAAAGCAAACCCCTGTGTCTCCTGTTAGCTGACTATGTAAATTACAGTCTGGGGCTACGTAGCTCTCAGGCCCAAGTCTGTGGCCAGGTTACCTGCTGACCTGGAAATCTTGTGGTTTTCCCTGCAGTTCCTCTGTGCACATGGTTAAAGTCAAGGAACTTGTGGCTGAGAGACAACTTCAGCTGTTTTTCAGATGTGTGACTGTCATTTAGATGCCTCTAGTGCATTTCAAGGTGAAGTCAAATGACTTCAGTGGGCCACTGCAGAGGGCAATGTAGCATGACAGATTTTTTACTTTTCCATGAAATGAGATAGAAGCATTTACACAAGCTGCTCTGTAGTATATTCTGTGAGGCAAAAGCAAATAACTGTTGAGTAGTAGCAATGAGAAATTTCCAAAATTTCTCTGCTGTTAGTCTCTGGAAGGGACAGTTCACTTTCTTACTCCCACCCCAGTGAGATACAGGAAGAAAACAGAAAAAGCAGAAGTCAGAAAATTGATGGGCCAAGACAAAGACAATGAATAGGTGAGTATGGTAGGAGCACAGCAAAGTAACAGAGTCACCACACTGCAAGGAAACCAATGCCCAGTCTCCAAAAAATGGCTACCTTGGGAAGCCACCCTTCTTCTTCTTAGTCCATCTTTGGTTTTAATAAATTTTTGTTAGATGGTATGAAACATCTCTTTGGCCAGCATGGGTCAGCTGTAGTTACTGGTAGTGTCTCCTCCCCTTTCCTTGCCCACTCCTGACCTTCTCCCTGGAGTGGGGCAGTGTGGGGGGAAAAAAGGGCAAATTTGCAAGTTGAGGTGTGCAAGCACTCTTCAGTAATAGCCAGACAAAAGTATTTTATCAATACAGTTTCAGCCACAAAGCCAAAACACAGAACACTACTGACCCCTCAGAAGAAAGTTAACTCTATCTCAGACAAATCCACTCAGATGGGTTTCTCCAGCAGTTAGCTTGCTTGGAGAAGGCTGCACTCAACCCCAGGGCATCTTGTTCATAGTTTTTTCAGGTTGTAAACTAAAAGTCTGAGTGTATCTGTGTATTTGTGTATGTATCTGTGTATACTGCCACAGTATCTTAAAATGCAATATTAGCATTCTGCCTGTATAAATTATATTATAGTAGTAAAGAGAAAACACTTGTGTGCTTGTATACAGAAATGTATTCAGGGGTTCAAGTTTTTAAGCTAAAAACCATTTGATGTAGAAAGAGAGATGCCCTATGATATTGCATGTCTTTGAAGAGACTTTATGTGAAACAAAGACTGTTAGAACTGAATCTACCTCATTTGTCAGGTACTCACTGCTGCCATCCTAGCTGAGCACAGGACTTGATTTGAGGGCTGGCTAATGTAGCTGAGAACAAACAATAAACTATTGAATGAATGATCTTGTTGCACCCCACAAACAGAACCTACATTGTGGGATGCCGGTGATGCACATCTCTGAGGGAAACTGAAGATGTAAAGATGCAGATACAAAGATGAGGTTTGAAATCTTGCCTGTATCAAAGTGAAAGGAAGTGTTGCCATTGCATGGAAGAAATTAGAATTTCGAGAATGCATTAACAGCTTGATTCTGGAAAATGTGCAGCACTGTGCACTGTGCAGTGAAACCTGAGAGATCTCTGTTGCTCTATACTTACCTGGCTAAATTGAGCCAATTTATTTAGCCACTCAAGTGTGGACAATTTCAGCCTACAAAGAACTTCAGAATCAAACCTCGTTATTGAATAAGAATTCAGTGAAAGGAAACTAAACCTGCTGTGTTTCACCCTGAGCCTTTAATAGGGAAAAAGTTGAAGGGAGATATTTAAAGATTCATGGCAAGATGACTGGAAAATAACATTATTTGTTTCATATACATTTCTTGGTGTACTGCTCTCACCTATTTTATTCAATCAAAATTCACCATGAAAATTTACACTAGGTTTCCATTTCTGGTACAAAAACACAAAGAGTGATATGACTGTGTATTTAAAAAATGGGCAGAAGTGGAAGAGGGAAAATCCATCAGTCTTTTCATCAGAGAAAGTATTCCTTATAAACCACTTTTTGAGATGAAGTAAGTATAGCTACTAAGGTATGCAACTGGAAGTAAAGAGAAAGTCAGCAACACACTGATCTATAACCAAGGTTCTGCCCAGGACCATGATTCTTGGCTCTGCTGGACAAAGGTCATTTGGCTTACAAAATAGTTACTATCTAAACAGCAGGGACTAAACTAATGCCAATAAACTGTTTGTATGGATTGTGCAGAGGAAACAAGCTAATGACACACTGAATGAGAGTGTCTGTTTAATGCTGGGCTTTTGCTGGGGGAAGTTTGAAGCACAGCAGTGAAGAAAATTTGTCATCCATTGCATTAATTTCTAATGAATTTTCTAATTCCTAGCATTAAACTCAACATATCCTAGAGGTCTGCTCAGATCTTTTCTTATACACTCTGATACAGAACACTCAACAAGAACAAGCTCAAATTTGCTTGTATTTTGTATTGTACAGACCTCTTCCTGGAGAAAAGAAGAGGATGGTTTCAGCGTAATTAGTCTTAGCTTTACATGAAGATATATGTATGTGTGACAGAACAGTAAATGGGGATAACAAATTTAAGTTACTCTTAGCTTCAAGAATTAGATAAATTGCATGAGAATTATATAGAGTATTCTTTAAAAAATAAAGTACTCAGAAATAAAAAAAAGATCTTACTATGACATCTATTATTATGATTAACTGCTGTTGATTCTTTAGCAGAGACATGCAGTGCAAATATAAATAAATTTCATTCTTATTTATGTTTGAGGAATAAATGATTATTTTATTACAAGTATTGTTTAAGCACATTCTCTCTTACAAAAGTAGCATATGCAGGACTCAGGGAAACTTTTCATGCTTTTGCCAGCATTCTAATGAAATCACAGCTTGGGGGCCAGGAAGTAAAGAAAGAGATTTCATGCCTGGCTGTAAGAGCCTAGATCCCCTGACTGATTCTCAATATGATGTTTGGGTAAAGAGATGGAGGTAAACAGGTATGTCAGGAGGTAAAGGGGTATGTCAGGTGTAGAGTATGAAAGTTAGTTGAGTTTTCATCTTGAGACAAGGGTAAGTAAAGCACGTGTATGGGCACTGAAGAAATGGTGGGAAAATCCTTAATTGAGGGAGTATTTTAGGTAAATGAATGTGATGTTTATTGTGGGTCTGGGCTGACTAACAGAAGAAGTGCTAGCCTAAAGACAGACTGTCAGCCATACTTGAAGTAATATCTACTAGATAATCTACTATTAGCCTAGTAGCCCTCTAAAAACTCCTTTGTTGTTGTAGTTTTGGGAATCTGATGAATTTTAATTGGCTTGACTCATGCAAAAAACCTGATACTCATTCAGGAACTGGTCATGAGATCACTGGTGGTAAGGGAATACTTGGCTGTATAGTCCAGTGCAAATGCTTTGTCACAGGAGCATGAACTTGGCAAGGCCAAGATCCTCTTCTTATGCAGCTGAGCCACAAGTGGGTTATCTGTCCCTAAAGAACTAAATGAAGATCATTACACCAAGCCCCTAGCCACATATTCCTGATTCCCTGTACACTGTATAGAGAGATTATTTTAGATGTATTTATTGAGTGTCTTACAACTTTTATTGGTGTTGTTTTTCATTTTTCTCAACTTCTAAGCCAAACTCCTTCAGTATCATGAGGCTGAATGTTTATGCCTCAGGGAAAGAGGAAAATTATAACTAAAGTATTATTGAAACCATTAGGTCTGGACATTAGGAATAGCTTTTCTGTGCAGTATATTATGTAATGATCTTCAAGTCATATATTGGGCAGCAATAAGAAATGCTGTAGTCCAGTGAATAATGATAAGTTCCAGCTTTTGGGTGGTACACTGGTGTTTCTAACACTCCATAGGTCACCAGGAAGCCAAATTTTTGTCTCTTGTGCATTTTGAATTATAGACAATATATCCGGGGGACAGAATGAAAAAAACATTGTATATCTTAGCGCTCATTGTATTTTTTAAAGTCAGCCTCTCATAATTTTATCAAATCTTGACAATTTTCTCAATTTCACTTATACTTTTGTGTTCCTCCATCATTTGTTTTATTGTTTTCCCCTCTGTCCTTATGCTTTTTACTAATTCCCCCTGCATATCACCAGTGTTTTAGCTTGTAGAAAAGCCACATCTAACAGTGACTCTTGCCTGATATATAATGAAGTGACTCATATTACATTATTTCCCCTGTAATTAATTAATTAATTAGCTGCCAGATGAAGTTTTTCCAGACAAACAAGTTGTGTTTCTTCTTACAATGAAGAAAAGGGTTAGCAAGTAGTGAGTAGTCAAAGTGAAGAAAAAAATATGTGAAATACACATGTTATTGCTCTGTAGAGTGCAGCATAGGCTTGTTCTTGGTACTTCCTCTATCTCTGTTTCCCTGTTTAGGTAGGGGTGTGTCTGTTAATATATTGTAATCACACATCCCTAACAAAGACAGATCTGTCACCAAATGCTTAACTATTACATTACATAGAAAATGAACCTAGAAAAAGTAAACCAAGTTTTTCCTACACTGCATCTTTCCATTGATATCAGTAATGCAATCCTCATTTTCTAACCTTTTCACATAACACTTGATATATGATAGTCTTTATATGGAGACTTCAATATTATGGAAATTATTTTAACATTTTTGGAAGGTGTGTGCGCAAACCTTTGTCTCCTTGTAGTACATACATACCTTTGTCACCTCCACTTTTCTAGGATGAAAATACAGCCTCAGTGTTCTGTAAAGTCGTCAAGTGTTTAATGTAATGTGAACATAGTACTCAGTATTGCTATGACTTTAAGTAATGGAATAACTACATAGGTGCTAAACTACCTCAAGGAAACTGTTCTCCCATTTGAAGACCCTTCACGACGCTGTGCCGAGCAAACTTCAGGCACTCGGTCCCGTTTGGTATCTGTGGAGTTAACTGAATTAAGCTTACTTCCAGTTCGCCTCTGTCACCAGGAATGCAATTTGTGTTTACCTATATAAGGAAACCTGTTCGACCCAGAGGAGCTCGGCAGGGCTGTCCGTGCCTGCGAGAGGGGCGCGGGCGGGCGGGGCAGGACGGACCGAGCGCAGCCCCCGGCGGCCGCCCCGCCGCGTCAGCCGCCAGGGAAGGACGGTCCCGCTTCCTCGGCTTCGGGAAAAGAGAAAACAACTGCCGGGGGAAAAATGGAGAAGCAGGTATGTCAGCCTCGCAGCCGGGGGGTGGCGGGGTCGGGGTGCGGAGCGGCTCGGAGCGGGGTTTGCCCTTCCAGCTGCTGTTGCCTCTAAAGCGCCGCGAGTTCCGCGGGGGCTGCGGGGCTGCCCCGTAACTTGTCTGACATTCCATGTGCTCCTAAGTCGGACGCACCTTCGTTTTACTGCGGAGATTCTCAAACTTTCTTAGCCCTGATGGAACACAGATGTGAGCGGAGACTGGAAATAAAGCTGAGATGCTTTGGTCGGTTGGCTGAAGCGCTGCAAATCCGTGGTGTTATCATCCTAGTATATCTGGGAAAAGAAGTTCTTGACATGTTTCTTTGGTATTTTTTAACTTTTAAAATGTACATTTTGCAAAAGGTGCACTCCTTTAGCATGTCTGTGGTTTTGGTGTATTTTATTTGGATGTGTGTGAATGCAGGTAAATCAGCATAGCTGGAATGTGTTTGTGACAATACAGGGAGTTCCTGTTGCACTAAAGATTTTGTAGTGAGTTAAAAAATAAACTTCAGGTACTGTTATAGGAAATATAAGCTAAACAGGTTCTACTACAATGGGGATTACCCACTTCAAAACAAGGATTTGTATTTCTTAGGAAGTATTTGCACAGTATTATAACATTTTTAAAATAGGTTTTCAATAAAATCCTCATAAAGAATTTTTTTCACTGAAGATTTTAGTCACGACATAATGAAAAACAAATTTGAAAACTATTTTCCAATAGGTCTCTAGCTATAAGAATACTGGCATGCAGTCCATCAGGACAGTTACTGTTGAATAGTAGTATGTTCATTGTGGAACTTTAAGTTTTCTGCTGTTATTGTGTATTACCATGGAATATATTTGAGTATTAGGAAGGGAAAATATTTTCAGTTGCTCTCTTGTAGTATTTTCTAAGGAAAAAAAGTTGCAGAGAACTAGTCAGAGTGCATTTTCAGAGTGATTTTTTTCTGACATTAGAGATTAAAAGCTATATAATTACTTTCCTCTTATTTTCATGGTTATTCATATTTATGTGTGCACAGGCATATGAATGCATTGATTATGGGAGATATAGCTACATCTTTCCTAGTGGGGAAAGTAAAAGTCCTAGGAGGTTTGAAGCTTACAATGAAGATGATTATTATTTAAAAACCCTCTTCCTTCAAAATAGCTGTGACTTTTATGAATTAATGTCTCCCTGAGATTAGTAATATAGTATTACCTGCTTAAAATTAACTCAGAATAAAGAAAGAATTTAAATTCACTTATGTTCATAGAGATTCCCATTAATTTCTGTGGAAGATTTTTGTTAACTCCTGACTTTAAAGGCTGAGTGAGGTTTTAATGGGAATGACACAGGATAGCTATAGTAGTTTCAGTAGAGACTTTTATAGGAGCTTCAACACCACAAAGTGCATAGCACATTCCTAAATACCTATTTCAGGGCTGAAGCTAATGGGTTTCTTGTGATGAATCATCTTTGGTTGTGGTGAAGCCACAAAGAAAGTAAGGCTGGTGGACCAGAACCATAAATTTCACTTGTCGTACTTCTCATCCTGGTGGTTTTGTGGAATATCTTTATTATTTTGAATTGAAAAGGAGTAAAGATAAAGGACTTTTAACAGGATTGTTAGTAAAGCATAAATTCAAAGGCCAAGAGCAGACTCCAGGGAAACCTGGTCTTAAATCACCTTTTTCATGTCTCTGCAGGAAATTGCATTGCCCCCATCAGTTTGTCTGGCTGTGTTGCAATCATTAATGGTCTTTTGATTTCCCAGTGCCAAGCAAGGTAAAAATGTGGTGCAAAGGCTCTACAGGGTGTTCTGGGTTGGCCTGAGCTTGCTGTGTCCCAGGATGTGAGCAGCCGTCTGTGTGGCCGTGCTGGGGCAGGGCTGACCCGGCTGCAGCCTGGCCGCCCCTTGGGGAGCTCTGCGGGTGTCACCCTGCCAAGGGACACCCGGCAAGGAGCTGGTTCTCACTCCCTTCAGCCACAGTGCCTGCCTCTGCCACCCACAGGAGATGTGTAATGACTTGGCTTCAGAGCTTGCAGCATCCGGGGGACATGCCTAAAACCAGTGTCTGCCCCGGGGTTTTAACTCGGCTTGGTGCTGTGCCTGTGGTGTGGCACAAATTTCCATTAACCTGGATGCACAAAAAGCAAATTCTTTTCAGGCCAGAACTGATGCTTGGGAGATATAGCCCAGGGAAATTTTATCTTTGTTTACATTGTGAAAAAAATTTCAAAGTAAATAAAATTAAAAATATTTTTATCCCATTTAAAATATTGGATAGACCTTGTGCTTCATCTCAAATCACAAGAAAATCCAGTGGCTATGACTGGATAACCATTCTCTGGCCTGAGCTCCTGCAAGTCAGCCTTCTACCCTAGGCATGGGTCTCTAACCCATGCTAATAGGTGATGAGCTTTATTCACTGATTAAAGAAAAAAGAGCTAAAGGCATTCTGCCCTGTTTAAAGTTTTTTTTTTTTTCATTCATTCAAGAATTCCTTTGTGTCAATTTTAATGGCAGAACTATGTTCAGAATGCAGTAATGGTGTTGTGTTGGACTGTGTATTTTGAGGATGAATGTGTTGAACCCAGGTGAAGGCAATGAGCACACAAAGTCTGTGCACACACCTGTGGGGCCAGCTTTACTTGTGTAACTGAGACAAGACTGAAGGAAAGCAGGAATACTTGGACTTGACAGTATTGATAATGAACCAAAATTATCTTCTGCCTTTCTGTTGCGTTACTGATGTGTTAATTAATGAGAACTGTTACTAATTTGTCACTTTTAAATCAGAAAGTGCTTTATGTGTTTAGTATATAGTACCATAAAATTTTTCTTAAGCAATCAAAGAACATGCTTAATGTCTTCAATGTTTTTCCAAATTTAGTAATCTTCTCATCATAAAAACAAAGTTAGGGCACTTTTTAAGTTTGCTTGACTTTCATCCATCACCTCATTTTTGCTTTCAATTTCTGATTTGCATATAATTGGAAGCTGAGTGCCCTTACACATTGTCAGGAGGCAGTTTGGTACATGTTGTTTTTTCCTGGCATCTTTACACATATTCGATAAAATTAAAAAAATAAAACTACTAACCTTTCAAAGGCACAACTGGAGAGCTTGTAATAATAAAGGAACATGCTGTACTAGTTGCATGCTCCCTTTACGATTTTGTTAAAGGCTTTACCATTCCATTATGCTATCATTTTGTAGTGTAAGCATTTTATATGGCGTGTGTGATTTCATTGCCCTTAAGTGACCTTAGTAAATTCCTTATTTCCCCTGAAGCACATACCTAATTGAAAATTGCCATCTGCAGTTGAAGAGCTCTAAGCAAGAGCTCTAAGAATAACTCAAGATATAGATGGGTGTCTAGAGAGCAAGGTAAAATCACTTTTTCTCTAGAATTCACTGTATTGCATGAAGTAAAATACTTGCTTTGAAGATGAACGATAAGAAATTATAGGAGGGGCATCTTTATCTTTGTGCCCAGTTCATCTGCCTAATGCTGCTCTCCAGAGGTCATGTGATCCACAAAAAGTGTGTGTTGACTATTTTTTTTAAGCTTTTTAAAACTTACTTCTCTTCTTTCAGCCTTAGGTAAATGCATTTGGAATTTAAAGTCAAAAACATTATTCCAAATCTGGGCTGGGCTTTCCTAGTCCAGCAGCTGTCCCCATACTGCAGTTCCTTGCTTGGCTCTGGTGTGACACTTTCAGGACACAGTTATGGTGATTGCAGGCTGCAACCATGAGCTAAAAATGAGATGGTGTGTTCCCCATGAGAAACCTCTGGCCTAGCACTGCATTCATTACAGCTCCTGTGAGCATAAGTGCTTAAGAGTCATGAAAAGGAAGGAGAAAGCTGGGGTGTGAAGCTGAGGAATGGCTTAAAAGGCACTTTCATAGATGGGAGAACATTAAACTGCTCTGGATTAGAAATCTGTGACATCTGTATATTTGTTCACTATTGTGTAATGTAATTGTTTAGGACAGGAAAAATGCAAGTATTTTATTTAAAAGGGATGGGAAATGTGAAGCATGAAAAGCCTGTGATGAAGATGTGAAGTTTTTATTCTATCTTCCTGTATGTTTATTCATTCCAAAAAGCTGAGAAAATAACTGGGCTACAAATTAAACCTCCACAAATTCTCTAGTCTTGTGTTATCTTGTAAGTAGTCTTATTTATGAAAGCTTATAATTTAAATCTATTCTTTTTCTGTGTTAATTCCAAGTTATGTTTCAGAACCATTTATCAGTGTTAGAGTTTGGAATACACATTGCTTTGAGACTCATAAGGGGAAGGTATTAAAAATATGCAACCTGTGGTAAGGTCTGAGTTTACCAGCTGCTTAGGATGCATTTCCCTGCTGTTTTCTCTTTTTTTCTTTCCTTAAAAACATTAATATTAAATCCAGGTTTTGATGGTGTAGCAAGTAATCAAGGGAAGACAAATATTTCATTGCAAATTTTATGTGATTCAATATTTTTGTATTTTTTCACATTAAATATATTTTTTGTTCAACAAGATATCTAGACATATACTTGAGTTTGAAAGCCTGTACAAAGACAGATGTATGTTTCTTTATCTATATCTATGATTGTAACACATGTTCAATTTCATATGCATCTAAAATATCTGAATTTTTTTTTAGTGAAGTTACTATTTTCACGTGATTGTGCGCACAAAGACTGGAATAATTGGTACTTGCTTTTAAGTAAATCAGTTAATACTCAGGATTTTACTTGAACAAATTGAGATCTCCCATTTAAGGGTTTGTTAGGGGGTAGAAGTTAAGTTGCACTCTCTTTTCTTTAGTATTTTCACTCAATGGTGTTTTCATATTGGTCCGCTGGCATATTAAAAAAAAAGGAGTTGCTTTTATTAGATATCATTATATTAAGTTAAGCTTCATCTAGTATTCATACTGTTCACATTCAGTGCTATGGAAGAAAGGCCATTTTTGACCCCTCGTGCACAGTTCCAGTCATTGCAATGAGAGGGCTCTGCTGCACTGGATTGCAGAGGGCTCAGGGTGTCAGTTTGAAAGTGTCATGACTTGTCTGCTGTGCTCCTCCAGAGACACGTGCTCCTGCTGCCGAGTGCCTAACATTTCTGTTTTGTAGCTGCCTAGCCTGGAAAATTCCACACAAAACCTCAGATGCAGCCTCATGAGGTGGATTTTTTTTTGAAAAATTTAATTTCACTATGTATGAAACAACATTAATGTTCCTGCTGTGTTAATTCTGTAAAATGAGTAGTGGTTTTACTATACTCTTCATGTCTTAGTTGCCTCCTTCATGGGAAATTCCATCCAATTTTAGCTGGGGAGTTTAGGCATTAGCAGTCAGTTAAGAATTCTTACCTTAAGTATGGCAATGTACCCAGGGTGGTTTGGGATATCCTATTGGTTGTGGGTTCAAAGTTATGCAGCTTTGCTTAACACTCCAGTGGGAAATTCTGGCCATGTTACATTTTGCCTTTGATAGGTTGCCATGCCACCACCGTTAATGCAAGCTTAGACTGCAAAGATCTGTTTGCTTTTATTGCACATGTGTTGCTTAATACGTTCAGTTTTTACATGATGTGAATCACTGGACTCAATGAGCGTGCATGATTGGTTTAATAAATAAGCCTTAAGCTGTGTTAATAAAGTGCATGTCCTAAAGAATAACATATATGATATACACAGAAAAGTGACAAGTTCACGTCTGGACTTGCAAATATTCCATATTTTTGTGGGTTTTTAATGGTTTGGAGTGACTCACATAAGTGTCAATACAGAAGGAAAGATTATATTCATCTGTATGTCAGACAAAGGTAATGAGAACAGAGCAATGCACCTGATAGAAAACAAAATGAAAGCTTGACATCCTTCATTCTAGAATCTCACCTCATTCATGGCATGAATGGAACACTTGTAAGAAAAAGCAAGCATTTTGATATCACTACGTATGCTCTAGAGTGCTCTCTTTAATGAAAAAGTTAACTGGGTTTGGAAGTAAGTTTAGCTGTTGATCTGGGGAATTTTTCAGCAATACCCCATAGGTACTTTGGTGTTTCAGAGACCTGCCATGTTGGTTCTAGCGTGTATTGTTCCACATTGCTGGAATGCACAACAATATTACTTTGGTTTGCATTAATGAAAGTGAGTGAAATGATTTACAGTTGTTAGCTTGCATTTTAATTTTGGAGATTAAGCTAATGTGCCTTCAAGGTTTAATTCATATGTTTCTGTACCATGAGGAGTCCAATTTGGACATTTTCTCTGCCACATAAAACTAAAGCAACAAAACACAAGGAGAAAATGGAAGATTACTGTTGAGCAGAACCATCAGCTGAAAGGCCTGTATTCCCCCCTAGACATTTTAAAGTTGGTATGCAGAATTGCTATAATATAATAAAAATTAAAACAAAAAGCTCTCTAGAAAGGGCTTGCAAAACCAAAAAGTTTAATTGATGGAGTCAGTGTCATCTGCCAAGTTTCCAGTACAACACCCAGGCTGAGGGAGGTAGAACTAAATTTGAAAGTTATTTCACTAGCTGGCAAGCTGGTCTGAAATCAAGAAGATATAATGGAATCAAAAGAAGCATGAGTTTCTATAGTCAGAGAAGAAAATATAATTTATTTATAGAAAACTGGGAATAATTCAGTCAGCAGGAGTATCTGTGGGCTACCACAAATTAGAAAATGAATGCAAGTTGCTGATGAGGCAAAATGCTGAAATGTGAAAGCCATTCTGGGAGTCATTACTGAAGGTATTATTAACAAGAGGATGAGAAGTAACCATTTTGCCCTGTTCTGTTGTGATAAATGCCATCCTGAATTGTGCAGCCAGTTTTACTGGGTGATACTATAAGAAATACAGAAACAAACTGGAGAAAGACTAATGGAAAGCAAACAAAAAACTGTACTAAGAAAATGTGACATAGATTGCAGGAACTGAGTGCATTTTGTTGAAAATCTGGCTTTCCAGTGTGTCCTGTACAAACATCTTATGAACTAATATTCTGTACATCTGCCTACACCCAGAGGTCCAAGGAGGAGCTGAGCTTTTGCTGCTGCCCACTGCTGCCTTCATAAAAGAACAAAAGGTGAACACATCCTGTTCCAGCAGCCACCCCCGAATCTGGCAACTCACTGGTTTTCATATCAAAGTGCTACTTGCATGAGCTCAGCTTGGTGAATTGCTGTCTAGAAAAGAGAATAAATAACACATACATGATTATAAATGTGACAGCAATTAATTGTTCTTCCTCTCCGAGGACAGAACAAAAGACAATTTGCAGTAATGTTGGGTTTCATTAGATTCCATGAAGAACTCTATAGCTGGTATTTAGACACTGTGATGGGTTACCCAAAGAAGCTCCAGGTCAGCCTTTGGAGATTTTTCAGGCTGAACAGCATACTTTCTATGGAGAATCTAAGTGTAGATGATCCTCACAGTGAGGAGGGAAAAGACCTTTTCAGACTTACAACTGTAGATGCCTGCTATGATTTTGGCTGTGTCCCTAGCGTGAAATCTGGAAATATTTTCCAATTTCAGACCCCAAGCTGTCTCACCCAACACCCTAGCAGTGCTAAAGCTAGGCCTGCATTTTCCTTTCATGTCCACTTTATGCCTCCAGTTTCCATGCTCTAATCAGGTGCTAGTAGATCAGCAGTGAGACTGGTGTCTCACAGCTGGCCCTCACCTGTAAAGAAGAGCAGGTTCAGCCTCAGAGTGGGATCCACTGCTACCCTCTTTACTGATTCCACTACTACAGACTCAATGCTTTAGAGTTTGGGAACTCTGAATGACTATGTTACTTTAGCTTCTATCCAGTTATCAGTCTCAAGAGTTATTGCTAAGACTCCCATTTTATCTTTAGCATTTAGTAACAACAAATGCAGATATTACATGAATAAATACAAAATCTAATAAAATCTAAAATCATGGTAAAAGTGTGAATAGTTACATGTGTGGAAATGATGCCTTAAAACACTGCCATTTACTCTACAAAATACACTCCTTTTTCTCTCTTACTATGTGGATCATGTGATGTAGCCATGAAAACTGGAACAGCACAATCTGTTGATGTAAAGTAAGCAAGAACATAACTACTGTAAATAAATGTGGGGATTATATTAGTGGATGAGAGGAGGCTGTTCTCCTCAGCACTGAATCTAAGTAGGAGGTAGATTGGATAGTTACATGACAAGGTTCTTCTTGGAGAACAAATTTGGTTTGTTGTGTAAAATTTGTTATTGATGTGCTATGGGCAACAAATGAGTCTGTCTCCCCTGTTTGTGTGGCAGTGCTGAGTCATTGATTACAATCGATCGATGCTGTTCACTGCAGTGCTATATCCATTAATTTCTCTGTGAGAGTACAAGGCAGAGCATTCAATCAATAAGGTCCCAGATTAAAGGCAATGATCCAGGAAAAGGAGAATGTAAAAATAGAAAAACAGGGAAATGGGACTGAAACTAATTTCCTCTACTTGATGCTTCCCATAACCTTCTCATGACTCAGCATTTCTGAGGTTAGGTACCTTGTAAGATCATGATTCATGAGGTTTGTTTACTAAATGAGTTCCTTAATGATGGTTAAATTAATTGTTAGCATCTAATTTATGAAATGGGAAATGTTGAACTGTTGACCTTCCTAAAACTGGAAAATTCTCATACTGTGATTTTAAAATATAGGTACTTTTATTAGCAGTAAACCTTTTTACTATCACAGACATCCATTTGAATCAGTCCATCTGTTCACTTGTCTTTGAATACTCCACTCTGATTTGGAGGGTGCAAAGGTGTTACAGCAGAGATATCTGCTCACAGAATAATCTGCTTTCTACTACACTGTTCAAAGACATATTCAGTAGCAGAACCTGAATATGCTTCACTCCTCCTTTTGCAGCTGGGGCTGTTCTTCAGAACTCTTCTCCAGGCTGGTACTGAGGTAGAATGGCAAGACAGTCACTGTGAATTTCACAGCTCCCTGGGCAAAGACTGTGGTTGACTGGGGACTCCATCTTGCAAAAGGGATGCCATAATGCATTCTGCTCATTCCTGTTGGAAATTTACTATCTTCCACAGTGGTTTCTGTCTTAATTCAATCCTTATTCTGAGCACAGAGGAAAGGAACGTTGTTTCAGGCAGCCAATGTGTAACTGTTAGGAAAAATACTTGGTTTGTGATGGCAATAATTACTACAATTGTTAATTACTGTGTTTTCGGGAGTGAAGTGTATAATTTCATAGTCATAGGCAACATCACTATACAACTCTTTCTGAGGTTTAGAAGTTTTCCATCCAAAAATAATTTGCAAAATTTAAATTGAACCAGGCTACTAAAATATTCAGTAATTTTAGACAACTGTATAGCCATATGTCTATTCCAACCCAGCTTTTGACATCTTGCCTAGAGGAAAATACTCTTTAAAATGTTTGGACAGACTACATCTAAAGCTAAAGCTTGTTTGAAAGATGACATTCTTCTGTGCAAGGTTCAATATTTCTCCTAGATCAGGACTGAGTCAGTGGTTTTTCATGGTTTTACATTCTGAAAAAGTAAATCTGGACAATAACGTGCAAATATGGAACTGATATTCAATAAAAAAACATTCTGTACTTTCTAAAGAACTGTCTCAGCATTTTTCCTCCACTGAAACCATTTAACATGAGATTGAGAAAAATGCAACCAGGTTTTGCCAGCATTCAAGGTGTGTGAGGTGTAATGCTAAGCCTTGACTGCTGTGCCTGTTGCAGTCACTATCCCAGACAGCATCCCCATTACAGGGGGTGATGGGCTGCCCTCTTCAGATATTCAGAAACTTCACTAATTTCTTTAGTGTCAGTGCACAATTTTGTTTGCTTGCAAATTTCTTCCAAGTGTGAGTGCTAGTTACTGTTCTCTCAAGAGCTGGACAAAACTCATTGTTTTATAAGCCCAAGAAGAGAATCTTTAGGTTTTATCTATCTTTTTATTACTGACTTGCCCAGGAAATGCAAGATGTGTGCTGGAAACCTTCCTTCTCCTAAAGAGGCAGTACTATGGCCACGAGGTGACATATCTTTGTAAATATAAACTCATTCACTCCTGGAGTGCCTGTGTCACTGGAAAAACAATGTCACACAAATCAGGACTTTGTGGTCCTCTGGGGAGAGCTGTCACCAAAGGGAGTACCCTGGCTTGTGAGCCTAACTAATGTCACTTTTACATTTTACACTATGAGGATGTTGACCCAAAAAATAAAGGAATTTTTCCACCCACATGGAGGCTGAAAATGTGACAGGTGGAAAATTAAGACTAAATCAAAACAGGCTTTCAAAAGCCTTAAAAGCTCCATGTGAAAGTAGGTGCCTCCATAGGCTTCGGGCAGTTTCATTAACTTGTGTCTCTTGAATTATGAATAGGTGGAGATAGGAACTAGGTGCTGAGATGTTTGTATAAGCATAGAACCTGATTTGTTTTTCTTGGATTTTAAAAAAAATAAAAGTTCGTCCAAATAAATCAATCTTTCATTGTAATTGTTTGGTGCAGACTCTGAAGGAGTCACTGTTGTTTTATCCCTGGTTCCTAGGCCTCATGTTTAAGGCACTGTTTGTTTTTCAGTAGAGGGGGAATGGAGATGTGTCTTTTGAGCAGAGTGCTTGGAAGGTGGCAGCATTACACCTTCCCATCTAGGAGAGGCTGTTCCCAAGGCTTATTCTTCTGTGCCCTTGAAATCATAAGGTCTAACTCCCTTGGAGTATTCTTTCTGGTGATATATCAGCTGCAGGTAAGGATTCCTTTCTCAGAATAATCAGTGTTTTCAAAGCAGTAATATTAGTCTGCCTGCAATTCCTAGAGGAAAAAGGGTTAACTTATGAACTATGGGGAGCAGAGAGCCCTGTGTTCATGGGACCACAAGATTTCAAGGCTCTGAACATATAAATTAATAGAATAGTCTGTGTAAAGTGAGACTGACATAATTTTTAAAACTTGCAGGTGCATAATGGAATCTGTCTGTATTATCAAAATTCATCAACAGTAAAAATACATGTAAGAGCTGAAGGCAGTTTTACTATTGTTTCCTATATTCAATTTCTGTTACCTGCCACTGTTTTCTCATGCTCTCAGATGGGTAGAACTTTTTTCTTATGTGCAGTAATAACCACTATAGGTTATGTTGAACATTTGAAAATGAAGCATGACTTTTCTCAATTGCACTGATTTAATTTGTCTTTTATGTTTCTGTGAAACTGCAGGGAGAACAAAGCTTTTAAGATACTATGAGAAGTGAAAGGATCTTGCCTTTTTCTGTTACGACTTGTTAGGAGCCCACACTTGGTTTTGGACAAAGGATTCCAGACAGCTGGCTTCTCTCCAAAGTGACTTCCAGCTTCATTCTTAAAGGAAGAGATCCCAGGTGCAGGAGACTGAAGTAATATGAGATCTAATATTAAGACTCTCATTTTTTTTCCTTCTATAGCATGTTTCTTTTTTCTTCCTAATGTAAGATAGGTATAATTCCAATCTAATTTACAATTGCAATGGTAAGTACACTTTCCTTTTGACTCTTCAAGTGAAAAATACTGCTGTGCTGAACCCCACTGTTCATGCGTCTTATACAACATAAGAACATTTGTTCTTCTGCCTTTCCATGAAAAGGCAAAACATCTTTCTGTTTCAAGAGAGATTCTTCACCATATATGTTGTTCTAGAAATAAGATGCAAGCTCATAAACTGAAACAATAGGTGGTATGGTGCTGCTTTTGCAGTGCACTGTTTGTCTGTTATAAGGAATACAACTTTCTGAAAAGGTTTTGAAAGCACAAAAGAGAAATTATTTACAGTATTTCATCCCATAATTTATTAAAGAGGATGTTGAATGAGTATTACAGAAGCATTCAAACTGCACTGATCAGCACACAGAAATTATTATATGGTGTGTGACAATTTTTGGGAGAGGGCTGTATCCAATTATAAATTCCTCTTTAGTTTATGACTAATATTTATGGAGTAGTCTTTCAAGGGAAGTGGTGAAGCACTGTGTATTCAACTGTTGGCAAATGAGATCTGCAAAATGTTTGAAGGCTCTTCAGAAAGCAGATGTGAGAGGAGCAGTGGTGTGGATGTGATGACATAGTGGAGCTTCCATGTCTCAGTTCTGACTTGCATTTTGACAGTTGTACTGATGCAGGAGCACCAGGTTGTGCCAAATTTACAGAATTCAGGGTAAATACTTCCTCCAACTCTATTGTTAGAGAATTTTCAGATTGGTTTTTTTTTGTTGTTGTTGTTGTGTTTAATTTGAAAATATGCATGCATTTGGGATTCTGGCGAATTGTGTGATAGTTTAACTAAGGATGGAATCACTGTTCAAAACACAAGAAATAACAAACTCTGAAATAGCAAATGTCCCACCAATTACATGACTGGTCTGTGTTATGAGAAAGAGGCACCACATATATCAACTGTTTTCCCTATTACATAGGGTGACATTAGAACCCACTGTGGGCTTTGTTGCTTGCCTTTAAAGAACATCTCAGCTGCTTACTCAGAAATATGGCAAATAGCCATATTCCATATTTGCTGAAGGCCCTGTGAGTTGTTTATTTCTGGTTTGTGTTATTTTATTGTTTTTTCATCTACTGTTTCTGGTTGAAAGTATGAGTTGGTCAAAACATTTTCTTGGGAAAATTGATTCATTTTGACAACACCTCTATTATGAAAAGGCTCTTCAGTCTAACAGCCATTAAAATGGGGGGTGTGGAGGAGGAACAGAGAAGATGGCTTCAAAAGTGCATATACATTTACATTCAGTCTCTCAGTCATATCAAGTATGACAATATGGGATTTTCACCTTGAGTCTGTCATGTCTTGAATAAGTGACCCAGTCTGGCTGCTTTGAGTTGCTCAGGGCAGCTTTTAATGTTATATTTTGTATAATAATCTTTGTTCTTTTTTTGTCAGAACTCAGAACACACATCTCAAGTGACTTTTGTAAGTATATTATCAGAGTCTGAAGTGAGAGAGTCTTCTTTTCTGTTGTCTTTGCTTCAGAACACCATAAATTTACCTAGGTGTATAATGAGATTTTTCTGAAAGGAAAACATTTTTGTCTAATTTTAACTTTGTTGATATAAAGTATTTTGTCTAAAAAGCAGTTTTTCCTGTGCCTCCTTTCTTTGCAGTAACTTTTAAAAATACCCTAGTGTGTTGGAATTATGACACAATGAAGCAGGCAAATGTAGTCCTATAAGGCAAATAGTTCTGCAGCAACTGCTCTATAAGGGAAGATGAAGGGACCTTGTTTTATGTCAGACTGGTACAACTGGCAGCTTCTTACACAATGCTGTTATGTTCCTGGAACAAGTTCAAATGGATTTTAGTGTGGGGGCCCTTAACCATGTGAACCACCAGCTTTGCTCAAAAGTGACTGGATTAATAGCAAGGCACCAATGTCTCTTTTGAGTTCTTTCTTTTGAATAGGATGGCATCCTGATTTATCCACAGCTTCATCAGCCTGTCCCCTTGTCTGGGGCCCTGAGCATTTGTCCTCACTCATGCAGATGTTGTTTTTGCTCAGGCTGTGATTGCCTCTTTTAATAAACCTGATTACTCTTTGCTGAAAGCCTGTCTATTTGGTAAACTTGACCTCTGCTAAGCAAGGCTTGTAGCCTGTTAGGAATGAGATTCTTTGAATGTAGCAGCTTTACCTGTTGTTTTTCAGCTTTGTGCATGTATGGTCATGCTGGCAAAAGTATCATGACACTCCAACTGTAGTGGGCTGCTGTGCCTTCAACAAGTGTGCCTGCACATAAACTCTGATTAATTCATATCACTGGCCAGTTTTACAGCATTAAAGGACCTTCAGAACTAAGTGGTGCAAAGAAATTCGTATTTTGCACACAAAGTTTCGATGTTTAACAATTGAAAAGGACTCAATTTTATTGTGAATATTACTTGCTATGTTAGGTCATGAGGACCAGAACCGGGATCTAATGCTCTGAACTTGCAAACATTTACACACTTGCTTAACTTGACTGTATAGCATAGTCCTGTGTATGTTAGTAGGTCTGCTCATGGCAATAAAAGTAATCATGTAAGAAGGTCTTCTTAGAACTGAAGCCTTGCATTTGATTCTCAATAGTACTGCAGAATAGCTTAACAGACTCTACTGGCAGCTAGATGATTTTGTTCATCTGAATTTTGAACAGATGGCAAGGAGCCTTTACATTATAAACTGAAAATATCAGAATAATATCTCCCTGTAAGTCTACCAGAGTGAAGTGTCACTACAAGGATGCAGAAAGACCAAAGCACAAAATATTTTACAGATATTACTTTTCCATTTTGCTCTTCCCACAGTGCTGATACTGCTCTTTCCACAGTCTTGAGATTGACCCAAAAATGTTTTGACAATGTTAAAAGTTACTTGCCTCCCTTTACCTATCACAATTTGCCAACCAGCATTTTCATGCAAGATTTGAGGTGGAATGTTGTAAAATTATGTCCTTTTAGTCTGTAAAACTCTGGACTCTGTCCAATAGACCATTTTTATATGGCCTGGATCCTTTTCAGACAAAAAGGATCTGTACCAGGGTGCAGAATTGTAGACAACTGATGCATTCTTTAAAATAACTACAAGTTGGCTTGCTGCCTATTCTGGGAGTCTGTCAAGACTCCCTTATTGGTGCCTAGGAATGTATTTTTGAAACAGGAATTTTGAGTGCCAACAAAGCAACAAGTTTAAAGGTAAGCTTTCTTTCCTGTGGCAGTCTGAGAATTTCTTTGTAACTTAGTGGCCCTCTAAGTAAAATGGGTAGGGCACTTAATCCTTCAGGACCTACGTATCTGTTATCTCAGCAAATAAATATTTTTATGATCTATAAAAGGCAAATGTACCATAAGGGGTTTTTTTCCTCTTTAGTGGTAGACCAACTTCCTAAATCTGTGATGTCATTGCCAAATTTGCAATTTAGAAATTTGTTACTTGATATGTGCAAATTACTTCAATCCAAGCCTCCTTCAGAAATAATCTGCTGTGGGTAGAAACTCCTTTGTACCCATCTGGGGAAAACTACTCCAACTCCTTGGATCTCCTAGCATTTATTAGTTGCATTATTTCCCTGCTTCTTCACATTTTTGTGAAGAAGCAGGGAAATAAAAAAACTTTAAAAAAAACATGTTTAAACCCAGAACTTCCAGATATTTATTGTTCTCTGCCATTTATTTGATGGGATCACCTTTAGCTCCTTTCATTATGCATGTATTCCTCACTTTAGCTGTGGCAGTAGCATAGGAAAGGTTTTATCTCTCTCCACTGTTGGATTCAGCTAAGAGATACTTCAGGCAAGCAGAAAAGTACAAGTGCTGGTGGTAGGATAGGTAAGAGAGGGTTGGCTATGTCCTTTTTATTTTCTCCGAGGTAAACAGGCAGGTTTCTCTCAGCTGTAGCTGAGAAGAGGGAAGGCTCATAGGCAAGGGTCTTCTACAGAAGAAAAAAATTAGTGACAACTGCTTTTCCCCTGAACAGTTAGCAAGGGGAAATGGTTCTAGATTATTTTCCATCAACCTATCCTTTTATACCTTAGGTGGGAAATTTGGCAGGGGTCTTACAAATATATCTGCTTCTCCATGAAGTAGCAGTTTGACTCAATTCTCCTTGCTAGACAGCAATACCAGGGAGACCAAGTGAGCATCATCCTCCATGTGTCAGTCACGTTGAATAGGAGTAACTATGTCTAGAAAGTGTGTCATATTTAAACTCATGCCATTTTTAAAATTCCAAACTTGCCTCAAGTAAATTGTGAGCACATGATGATTTTTTCCTGAGGCTGGCAGGGGAGAGGTTGGAGTCTTTAGTACTGTTAATTCTACAAGTGTCCTGCGTATTAGAGCAGTGAATGGGCTGTGGCAGTTGCAATACCATAAAATTATATCCCAAATGTTCAAGCTTTATGAAGTTTCTTACAGATAAGAAAGGTTATCTTGAAGCAAGCCATCTCTGAGTTCTTAGTGATATGTACTATGGCTCTAGAAAAACACACAAACTCAGGTTGCCTTTAAAAGTTTGTGAATGGTGTAATCAAAGTGATTGCAGAAGTGGTTAGGTGTTTTGGTCCCTCTAAATTGCCAGAGAAAGGTACAGTCTACTGCCAAAAAACTAAGAAATGTAACATCTCAGCTGCTTGCCAGCATTTGTTATGCCTTAGGAGACATTTCTTTTTGTGTTTTTTTCTTCTGAATATAGCTCAGGATTGATGAAAGTAATTATACCTTTGCACTGGCCCTGGCTAGAATAGATTAGATTTTTCTTTTCATAGCAGCCCTGTGTTTCAGAATTTTGACTGAAATAGAACTGATAACATTCTTAATACTCTAGCTAGTGCTAAAAAATGTTTGTACAGCATCAAGGTCTGCTCTCTTTCTCACTCTGACACCCCAGTGCATAGAGGGTGAAAGTTCACAATCAAGCAAATGACCTGAACCAACCAAAGGGGTATCCTATGGCATATAAATTCATGCCTCCCAATAAAAGGGAAAATAGGGGGATATAGGGAATTAGCCACCTTTAGCTCCAGAACTCTCTAGGCATCAGTTTACCCACAGAAAGTGAAGAGTGATTGCTTTTTCATTGCTTGTTTTCTCCTGTCTCCCTCTCCCTTTTCGTCCACTTATTCAATTATATTTTTTTATTTGTTCAGTCTTGTCTTTTCATGTTAGTTGGTCTTTTTTTCCTTTCTTCTTCCCCCAACCCAGTGAGGGTGGTGCCTGAGTGACTGTGTGGTGCTTACCTGTCCACTGTTGTTAATCCACAACAGCCATACTTTGTAGGATTGAGCTACTCATCCCCAGAAGATTCTGACATTATCCTTGTCTTGTTGCATCCAAATCTTCTGATTTGCAGTCTTAAAAAAAAAAAAATGTATGTGCAGATGTGAGTACATGGGTTTATGTGTGCATCAGTGAAAGAAGGAAAACAACTGCTGGAGTCGAACTGAACAGTCTTTCAATATTAGCAGTTGTTTTCCATTCATAAGCACTTCGATAGAAAGGGCATAACACTTTTAGAGGCTTATTTTAAAGTGGAAATGAGACCCCTATATTTATGGAACTAACTTTGGATTCCTTTATGTCCCAAGCTGCCTCACAAGTAGGCCATCTTCCATATATTTTCATATTTTTCCTTCTACCCTTTGAATTGTTATCTCTTTGGGGTTTTTAAAAATAAAAAAAAAGGAGATAGATTTTGGTTATGTCTGTATTCACTAAATGACATCATTTTGCTAATTTAAACTGTAGCAGTTTTAATGGATAAATTCTAGATAAGCCTATTCAAGAGGAATATTTGTGGCTGGGTAGTCATCTTTGATTTTAACCTTTTTGCAGTGTGATTGTAAGAAAGACAACAAGGAGAGTCTGAAAGCATGTTCTTTAAAGTTGTAACATTAGTCATTTTTTAGCACACTTGCTAAGCACTGTCAAGTCAGTGATCTGTTTTAAAGCCTGAAAACCAAAGTTGACAATTATTTTCATTGTTTATAAAGTTGTAGGGAAAAGATATGCTTTGAATTATGTTTGAATAAGATCTTAGAATAAATTGGGATGTGACTTGGCCCTCAGTTCAACTGAGTAGAAAGAGAAGCTGTGCATGCACAGTAAAGTACAGAATCTGAATCTTTACTAAATGAGGGAAACAAAAGAAATTTCCATACTTTGATCTTTTAAAAGTTCTGTATAAAAGGAAGTGCTGTAATTTTCCATAGGCTGTGAGGATGACTATCAAAAAATAAGGTGTAACTGAATTAATATGGAAATCCTTACTAATAAACTTGATTAATTTGATTACTGATTTTTTTTATTAAAGTACCCTTTACTGTAAAAAGTAGGAGTTTTATTTAAATATTTAAAATAAAAACATAATAAGTAGTAAAAAGGATTTTCTGCCTGAAAGTATCCCTTTATTTTTTAAAATACTTTTCTTCCCCCTGGTGAATTACCCAGCATATTAAGCAAGCACAATGTAAGAATGTTTCTTGCAGTGTTTCAGCAGGAAATATGTAGCTTTGGTTGTATAAAATGACAGTGCTCAGGAAGGTAAACATATTGAATTACTCCATTAATAGAAAGGAGACGGTATTTCGGTAGTTTTCCCCCAGGCACTGAGTTTCACAGGTGCTGTAATCATGGTGGGCTACAATGATTATACTGTAAATGCAAAAAGTAACAATATGCAATTAGATGAATTTTTGTGTGAAATGTGATAAATCAAGGAGTGGAATTTGTCAGACATCAATTCCCTAAAAGCAAGAATGTTTATCTAAACTACAAAAAACCTCACAGCTGAAATCACTATTTTCTCATGTTTTCACTCAGATCACAAGAGAAATATTAACAGCACCCTTTTGAGAAAGGAGCATTTTGGTCTCTTTTTGCATTCATTAAAAAGCACTTGTTAGATAGGCATACTTTTGGCAATATCTGTACCTTCATTTGCATGCTTTCTGAAAACTGTCATCTTGTGAGTGAAATGACACTGCCTGTCATTTACCTCCTAGTTTGGGAAGGGTAGAGTTGAGAGATAATTAAGGGAACTCTTGCAGAGAATTCTGCACACCCATCATTCTTCCGTGGGAAGTGTTTCTTAAGAGAGGATGCTGGCATTGAATGAGGCATACTATCTAGGTATCACTGCATTTTCTTTGATAATGATAGAAAATGTGTTGTTGAGAAACATATAACTGAGAAACTGTAACTCTGCAGTGATAAAAATGTTACCTTAACCATGACCTGATATTCGAAATCACAATCTTCCTGGGAATCACACTTTCTTTGGGAATTTAAATGTTGTAGGTCTTAATTTCTTGTTTGCTAAAGGGAGGTGTTTGTTTTCAAATACAGAAGTAAAATTACCAAATGATGCATGTACAGAAATGTGTTGTGAATGACCATCCAGCTTCCCTTGAGAAGTGATGTCTGGCCATAAGGAGGTGCCCTAGAAGCATAACTGAAGTTCAGGAGAGCTGCAGCTGGGCTGTGCCAAGACACCTTTGCTTACCCCAGTTCTGAGAGATAATTCCTGACGGTACAGGCCATGATGTGATGCTCAGCTCAGGGGCTAAAAGGTCCCTATTGTCTTTTTGGGTGCATGTAAGTTCAAAGTCTGAATTGTGAAAGACTGAGCCTGTTGGTGCCTGTCTTCTTAGCACCTCTCCTGGGCTGATGGAAATCTCCCAAGATGCCACTGCTCCCCAGCTTCCTACGTGGTATTTACTCAGGGGGTTGTCAGCTGTACTTGACCACTGGGGTAACGAGAGTCTATCTGCGCACTGGGTAATAAAAGTAATATTTTATATTTTGCAGCATTTGCATTCTTCAGAGATTGCTACATTTTTGTCACAAACGAGCTAAAAAATGTTACCTTTTTTCTTTGTTTTCCTTATTTTTTGAACTTGATTTCAACTGAAGAATGAATGATTCAATATGGAAATTCCCCTATCAAAACACCAGACAGGGCCTCTCCATTTTATTTTCATGGTGTGTCATTCAACTATATAACATTAATTTTTCTTATCCTGTTGAGTGCTCTTCAGACTCAGGTTTGAAGTGTAGAGAGTATGTTCAAAGCTTGTGATTATGTCTCCTGTTCCTTGTGACCACTCTGGGAGCCTGGGCCATGGAGGATGAGACGCTCTGACTCTACAGAGGCTGAATGATGCCAGGAGTAGGGAAGCAGAGTTCAGGTCCCACTAAATACAGTGCTCCTGGGCTATTTGCCCCTAGGACTATGAGGTGCAGACCAACCCCATGGTCCACCCTGTGAGTTCAGGGGAGCCCCCAGGGACAAATAGTTCACTTCCCTGGGCGACAGTCCCAGAGAGCTGGTGTAGGAGTGGCTGACCTCAGGCCAAGGTTTACTAGCCTGGATGTTGCTGTTGCCTGAAGGTGGTTGGGTTTACTGGAATGCAATAAAAATGCTCAAACATAAAAGGCAGGTAAAGTAACATGGTTAATATGTGACTTGTTAACCAGAGTCCCACAACAAATGTCTGTGGTGGGTGCAGGACTCTCCTGCCAGTGTCTGTACTGGAAATCAAGTTTCCATTCAATGTGGCTCTGAGTGACACCCAGGATACAGAAGGAAAACAAACAGTGACTATTATCTTTCTTCTGAAGCAGCTCCAAAGTGAATGTAAACACTGATTGTTTAGAGACCATCAATTAGGCTAAGTATTTAGAGCAGGTGCAAGAGAGATAACAAATGAAAAGAAAACTTTATAGACTTGTGTATTTAAAGCAGTTTGGCTTTTTGATGTTGTGTTTACAGGGAAGAGTATTGACTTGATAGTTGGAGCCTGGGACTCCTTTATGAACTGTTTTTAGTTTGATAAACACATTGCAAACATCAAGGGGAAAGGCCTAAATGATGGGAACTTTAATGCTGGGGATGTTTTATTTATCACTGCAGTAATATTGAAAGAGCGTTTGAACTTATGGATAGAGGTTTATGGTCTTGTTAACCTCTGTTTTATTAAGGTAGAGTTATGCAACCTTTCATATTCTGAACTCCCTAGCAGTGTCTAGAGGAATTGCTGAGAACTGGCGCTTTCTCCTTGTAGTCACTTTGTATGATGTGCTTCCTCAGAACTTGAAAGCCATTTCAGATAAAGGGTAGGAGAAAAGGAAGCATTCATTATCTTGACTTTACAGGGGAGAATCTGAGAAATAGAGAAGCAAGGGACAAAGGTTTTACAAAATGGTACAATGTTTCAACCAAGAGAAAATGTAATTGACTTTTCATAAAAGAATTCTGCAGATGAAATAAGAAGCTGAACCCTCATCTTCCAGAAGTAATCGAGGATAAATGTGGATCAATGTAGCTTTTTCATCTCTAATCTTGAAAAAGTGTTTTATGTCCCTTCCTAAAATAGGTAATTGTAGGAATTTTATATTTTTGTTCATTTTTTAACACCTCTTGCCCTTTATTTCAAGATTTATCTATCAATATTCTGCACTTTCACACACTACACAGTTTGTTCATTAATTGAAATGTAATGTATTTTACAATAGGTTTCTCAGCTTCTTCGTTTTCTGGAAAGGCAGCTTTGTTATTCAGTAAGTGGCTTACTGAATCACTTAGGGAAAGCCACTTGATCTTCTGGCCAGCTCAACTGTTAAATCAGTAAGCAAGAGCACTGACCATTAGATCATCCATCCAAGCCAACCATCCCTTGGTAAATGTATCACCATGTTAAAAGGAACCTTTGCTGGCAGAGGTGAAGCATCTCCACCAGCAGTGAGCTCTGAGCTGCAGTGGCACATGGAGAGTGCCCGTGTCCCATGACTGACCCTGGGGAGTGCTCTGCACACCTGGGGTGGGGCACGGCAGGGGGCTGGGGGTACATACGTGTGGCATGTGGCACAGGCATGCCAGGGCACTGTGGTGAGCAGTCATGCTGAAGCAGGACTGCCTTCCAGCACCTCTTCACTGTCCTGTACAGCTCTGCATGATGGCAAGGCTTTACCAGGGAGAGGGTTGGTGGAAATATTGAATGGTGCATCCTATTCCATACATCTTGTATTTTGTGAAAACTGTGTTTGGTAGCACCAGCCAATCTGCCCAGAGTGAATAGAAGATTATATCCTTGCCTGTGGGAGGGTGGAGGTGAATACAAGAGGCTGTGATGTTTGTGAGGAAAAGCTTTTGGTGGTGGATGGCTTCTGTGAGAAGCTGCTAGAAGATTCCCCATGTTCATCTTCCTCAAAGATGGACCTGCTGCTGGCTGAGTCCATCAGTGACAGTGGCAGCACCTCTGTGCTAACTTACTAAGGGGAAAGCTGTTACTGCGCAGAAGCAATTGCAGCCAGAGAGGGGTGAGAATCTGTGATAGAAACAGACCTGCAGAGACCAAAGTCAGTGAAGAAAGAGGGAGAAAAGGTGCCTCAGGTGCCAGAACAGAGATTCATCTGCAGCCTGTGGTGCATAGCAAGCTGAGGCAGCTGTGCCCCTGCAGCCCAGGAAGATCCCTGCTGGAGCAGAATCCTCCTGCAGCCTGTGGAGGAGCCCACACCAGAAGAGGTGGGTGCCCAAAGGAGGTGCCCAAAGGAGGCTGTGGCCCCGTGGGAGCCCCTGCTGGAGCATATTCCTGTAGGAATGCACCTCATGGAAGGGGCCCACACTGGGGTGGGCTGTGAAGAACTTCAGCCAGCAGAAAGGACCCGTGCTGGGCAAGAGTGCGAGGGGCTCTCCCCCTGAGGAGGAGGGAGTGTCAGAGACACCTGATGAACTGATTGCAACACCCATTCCCCATCCGCCGTGCCTCAGGAGGGGAGGAGATAGAGAATTCACAAGTGAAGTTAAGCCAGGGTCAGACTGCTAATGCCAAGAAACTTGATGTTATTGTGGTTTTTTTTTCTCATCCCTCCATTGAAAATCTCCTTGGAAAATCCCAAGAAAACACTGTCTAGTTCTAATTCAAAGGGAGAACTAATTCTAGAACTAGAACTTCTAGAAATAATTCTAGTTCTAAGGGAGAACTTCCCAATACTGGTAATGATTTTTAAAAAAATCAACTGGTGATACCAGCAATGAAGCACATGTTCTCAATGGATTCATCCCATGTACCAGTGGGGAGAAAAAAAATCCCTTGCAGGGGCAAGCACATTACCAGAGAATCCCTGTGCTGACCAAGTGATAGGGATGATGTGAGAATGAGTTTTAGGGTAAACAGGAGCTGAAGCCTCATGGACTGGTTAAATTACTTTAACATAATTTTTAACACAATCAGGCATGCATAAAGACGCAAGGGAACATACAGTTCTTTACCATGGCTGAACATATGCCTTTATTAATGTAAAAAAGGCAGAGTTCTATTTCAGTCAATAATAATGTAGTTTGCTGTTAAATTCACAGTTATACTGAAGGCATTTATACATTTGGTTTTAGTTTATTTCAAACTGCCTTGCCATTTTTAGGCCTCAAATATTTATAAAATCCATAGAATATTTTTAGCCAATCCAATGATTCAGTGATCCTTATCTATTATATTTTTATGAAATAATTTTTTTTACATGAAACTTGTTTCTAATTCTTTCTGCTATATTCTAGTTTCCTCATATATGTAGAGGAAAAGAAAAATAGGGGTGAAACATTTAAATTTGTACTTTCATTGTTTTATAAACCAGAGATGTGAAACCACTAAAGCAAGACAAAGTTTTGTACATGTATGGATACAAAATGTATAACTGTGGTGCTTTGAGCTTAATTTTGAAAGTAAATATGGATTTAATCAGCCTTGAATAAAATGTGGCATATAACGATACTATCACTGGACTCTAAGATTCTCTTTGAAATAAAGGCCTTCCTTATAATTTCTAGAAGGATGTGGCAGCCCAGATGTGAGTTACAAATTAGTCATATATGCTGATGTCATTATATATCTCGCCATATGAATTTGCAAAATATTCAGCTAATTGCCATGAGGATATTATGCACTTTTAAAATGCCAAAGTATTTTACTCTATGCAGTTATACTTTGAAATTTCAAACACTAATTAGAGGATTAAGGATTGAAATTGTCTCAGAATTAGTCTCCTGGAATCATTCTAATATAGGGGTATTTTTAGTGAATATTCCACTGAGAAAAGTTTATTTCCTATGCTTTTTTCTGTGTCTGTCATACAAATGTTCAGAATTCTTTTTACTTGTATGATGAACTTCAATTTGTATTGCCTTCCTAAGATATTTTTCTAAGGCTTGAGGATTTTGTAATACAAGTACCATTGTAATTTGTGCTATCTATTAAAAATGCAGGCATTCTTTCTTTTTTCTTTTTTTTTTTTTTAACCTCTCTTTCTCTTTATTTTTTAACCAGCAGCATTTAAAAATAATTATTTAATTTAACACCCCCTGCAAATCCCCTCCCAGCTATGACATGGTTTGGGTCTGAAAAGCCATATAAGGACTTTTCGTTAGCGTTTCATTCCCACAACTTGCATTTATAGAAGAAACCACTTTTTTTTTTTTTTTCCCCTGATGCAGAATTACAGTCCATGGTGGATCTTGCAAGAGCCCCAAGCAGAGGCAACCTGTGGCATGGTGCTGCGTGCTATTACTGCCTCATGGGAGGGCTGATTCTAGGGGAGGAGAACAACACTGAAACTTCGTTATTTTTCCTCCACCCTTCTGTAGGTGGCTGGCACACGTCCCTTTTGGAATGTGCCACCAGCTTGTGTTGGTGTGCTTTCCTTTGGTACCCTGCTGGAGTGCACCCTGGAAGAGGAGAATGCAGCCTCAGCCGCAGGGTTTGCTGCAATTACCCAGATATGCAGCCCGATTATTTAAAAATGCTAAACTTAGAGATGACGTTTTTGTCAGGAATCATCTCTTGGTTGAAAAATTCCTGGTGTGCTTGTGGCTTGACACAGATCCGGCGTGGGCTTTTCGTTTTTCCCTGTTTGGATGCTCAGGTTACACAAGGCGGTTCCTCCATTAGATGGCACCGCGCGTTCCGGCCGTGCCTCCAGCCGCTTCCCCTGGGATAAATGGAAAACAATTAACTTTTAGGAGGTGTGTTTGCTATAAAAAGCAGCCACTCCACGTGGATGTGAGTTCATTGTTCTTATCAGACTGAGGAAAATGGTCTTGCTCTCTCTATATTTTTTCTTCCCCCCCACACCAGTATTTCCAGCAGCAGTGGAAATGCAGAGTAATAGAAAGTATATGGAAGGTGCCAGCGAGATCAAAACTGATACATGCCTTTCCTCCCCCTCTGATATCAAAGGATTTTTACCTTTCTATGATTATTTAATTTGGATCCCTGTGATTTGAGAAACTAAACATTTTGGCATTTTTTTTTCATTATTAATGGCCATGTTGCAGAAGAACTCTTTTCTTTCCTTAAGTTTGGAAGCACCAAAAATTATAAATCTGGTTGTTTCTCAGAAAACTGTGAAAAGAGTGTGGATATAAAGCCTGATTTTGTAGTGACTGAGAAGGAATCAAGTTATTACACTGCTACAGATGCTGTTTGATCCATTAGTGTTTTCAGAAATTTGAGATAAGGGAAATTTTCTTTCTTTAGCTTGGACAGAAATTCACCCCTGAAGAAGGGGCCTGCAGGAGGCCAGAGCAGGTCTCTGCTAATGGGGAAGGATTTTGACTTGGCAAACTAATGCTGCCTTCCTTATTCCCAGGTGTGGTTTAGGCAATAGGATGAGCCAGGGATATTCTCTGCAAGAGATTTTGCCTGTGGCCACCCTGTTTCAGAGAGCACAAGAACTTAACAACGTGAATGTGAGATAGTCCAAGCCTGTTTGCCTCGGTGCCAGAGAACAATCTCAGGCTCATTTAATGGATTCAAATAATTAGAGGCCCTGTGTCCCAACAAAATGCTGAGCAAACGGTGGAATTTACCCATTCTGGATTTTTCAGCCCCAACAAGGCAATGAACAGCAGTAGCGTACCTGGTGAATATTTTACAATGCAGGTCTTTGGAAGTACCACTGCTCTTGGCTGCACCTACAATGGTTGTAGTAAGGGACAGAAAAAACAACCTTAGTCAGGAAAAAGTACAGCAAATGGGACTGGGGTTCAATATTGTATTTAACTGGGAAGATAATTTTACTCTGCAGGCTGGACTAGGGTGAGAGAAACATGGATTGCTGCCTGGCTGCATTATTGACTCTCAGGGTGACTTTGAACCAAATACTTCTGTTTTCAGAAGTGAGTAATGAGTTTTCCTGCTGGCTGGACACACTTCATGGGGTCATAATTTTGTCCCTAAAATGGTGGCCCTCTGTACCCCTGAGGCTGTAATTTTCTCAGGTTTGAATCTATAACATGGGAAAGCTAGTAAAGGCACTTTTCTCATCCTTTTTTTATTGTTGTAATGTACTGTAAATTTTTTGTAACCAGAACTGCTGCCTATTATGAGTGGAAGGTAGTGATCTGAAATACAACTTCCCAATCCTACATTTTGGGTGACAGAGAATACTTGTCATCCTTAAAATAGTATTCAGGTTATTTATATGAACTATATAATTTATTTTTATGACTGATGCATATAAATCAACATGCAAATAAAAAAAGTTGAAATCTATAAAACAGACTTCCTAGGTGAAGACAAAACATAAATACATACTTTAATAATAGAGTTTACACAACAATAAACTATTAACAGCTCAGCTTTTATACAGCTTTGGAAAGGAATTTAAGTTGATGTGGCAAATTATAGGTTGAAAGTGAAAAACCCTGTAAAAATACAGGTTCATTACTGTTTAATTTCAACTAAATTTCCAAAGCTTGAGTTAAGATTCAACTTATGTTTTAAATACAAGCAATTTTTCAAGACCTTATTTAATAACTTCAGATCTTATTTAATAAATAAGATCTTATTTAATAACTACTAATCTATAGGTTAGTAAGATGTATGCAGATGTGATTTGAATTTTATAAATCTAATTGAATGAGAAACTGCTAGTCAGTAAAATCATCTATAAACCAATAACTGCAATAACTTTAAGACCACACAAGGATTATGATTTTTGTGGGTTTTTTTCATAGGTTAAAGGGATTTTTAAAATATAATTTTGACTAAACTCAAGTGTGGCTGTGCCCTTTTGCTACCTGTTGTGATTGTCAGATCACATGTTATGCGTGTGTGAGAGCCCTGTGTGGCATCAAGAGTGTAAGGGGTGGAGGGGTGGCAGGGAGCTCCTCAATAGCTTGGAAATGCTGCTTACTTTCAGCACTAAAAGCCTGTGTTGGTGAAGCTTCAGATTCACTTGTCTACTTTTATTTTACCTAAGTGTGATGGTTTTTATTTTTACAGGTATATGAAACCATAATTGCTCATATTATTGGTTTGCTTAGGTGGAAAGCTAGGTTAGCCAGAAAACTGCTCTACTCTTCTGGAGCTCTGGGTGATAAAATTGTATTTCCCATATGGGTCTTGATGCAATGCCAGTTGGTCTAATTAAACTGATTTTGAAAAATATATTTTCTCACACTTTAATGTTTGGAGCCTGATCTGACATTCCTAGTCTGTCTTAAATTAAATTTGTTGGAAAAACCATGCAAAAAATAAAAAACAGACTTTTTTGAGAAGAGTGGTTCCATGATAACAACAGCAACAACAACAAAAAAAAGGCATTCTGTATTCTTTTTACCTATGATGTTTCTCTGAAATCTGAGAGATTCCAATGCTAAATTTCATCTGTAAGGCAGTAGTTATTTTCTTAATCACATTTAATTGAAAACCCAGTCTTGCTACAACAACATGGTTTTCTCAAATTACTTGAACACAGATTTGCTGGCCTCATTATCACTCTGAATGTCCTTCCTCTAAGTCTTCACACGGAATAGGAACTCCTTTTCACAGCAGGAAACAAAATTAGGAAATATAAAAAGCAGTGAAAGAAATGGACTTTATGTCCATACAATGTAAGACAGTGTCTAAGAAGTAGCCTGACAATTTAATGAGCTTTTGTCTGGATTTGTCTCCTTTATCATGAGCTGTGGTAGGGAAGAAGTTCAGCACAGTATAAAACCAAGCACAGTATAAAACCAACACAAGTCTTTCCAATATGCTTTACTTTCTGTAGCTGTTCTCATCCCAGCTTAATCTGAATTGCTCTACACAATTCAAACACAGAGGCAGATGCTAGTGGCTGCTAAAATCTATAGAAAACAGTACTAGAGAACTGTTATTTGCTTAAAAGAATTGTAGAAATGAATAACAGAAGCAAATATACAGATTTACACAAGGAAGAAAGAAGGAAAAACATGAGTAAGACAAGTCCTGAAACCAAACCTTCATGTGCAGAGTCCTTGAGGATTACTCATGAGTTCAGAAGGAGTCCTGTTTTGTACATTAATTGAAAGAAGAGTCTGATTCAAAACTGCTGAAAAGGACCCTGAAGAACATGGTAGGTGATACAGTGGTGAAAAGGAGTGACAGGCACAAAAATGTTCAGGGCATACCTGCCAAAAAGATGGAAAAGGGAGCAGGTTCTGCAAAGTCATCCATGGAAGTTCCTACAAGAAATATTTAGAAATACATGGACATTCAACAGAGGTTCAGGGCTAGAGATAAAAAGAGAATAAAGAGAGTCTAACAGCAATAGCACATTAATTGGCTAGCAGGCAAATGCTTTGCCTGCTAGCCAGTCTTACTAGGTCTCCTGACAACACAACAAAAGCATCAAAAGATTGAAATTTAAAGAAAATAATTTCCTTTGAATGGATGCATTTGTAGCACTGGCATTGCTGCCTGGAATTAGAAGTGACTCAGTTGTACATTTCTGCAGATAAAAAGGAGCATGGGCTAGGCTTTGCAATCTTATTGCATATAAAGAGAAAATACTGAAAGTTTTCCCTGAAATAATTTGGATTATGCTGGTTTTGGCTCAGTCACTTAGGGAAGAGAGAGATTATTACTTTTCTAGAAAGCAAAATGTCATGACATTGTTATTATCCAAGAAAGCAGGGCACACACTGAATTCATTCCCTTGATGAACGTGTGCCTTCAGGATTTTTTTGTGCTGGTAAATTCCCAAGGGGAAGTCCCATGCCTGTATCTGATACTTTCTATAAACACAAATAAGATCAACACAAGTATTTTTAAAAAGGGTGATTTTCACAACCTTCTCTGCTAGAAGGAGAGGACTTTTCCTCTAAGACTGTGGGTCAAAAAAGGACATAACCAGCCAGGCAATCTGTGGAGCTCTAAAACCCTTGATTTCCATGGCACTGGCGTTAGTGCTGCTTGGGATCCCTTGCTGGAGTGCTTCCAGCTTAACTGGAAGTCACTTGTTGCCTGGGGAAGGGACAGTGGGCTGGGTCTGCTTGTTTGAGCCACTGAGATTATGCCAGGATTTGCACAGCATACACTCAGTTTAAGTACATTAGAAATGGTGCCTCTAATAGAGTGGTCTGAAGAAAACAATTAAAGAATATTTAAGCGCTCTGTAGGCTTTTTTTTTTTTTAATTATATCTCAATATAAGTTCCATTTATAACAAAGCACTTACTTTGACAGGTCTGAAAATATTACTATTTTAAAAGGCTGACTAGACTTAATGTTGGCTTGGACCATCATTGTCTTTTTATTATTACAAGGATATTTCTCTGCCTTTCTTTGTTAAACTAGCTTAATTGAGAATCCAAATAGCACCCTTGAGATCACCATAGGGGCTGAAGGCAACCACATATTAGAGACAAAATCATCCTGTTATCAAAAATAAATCATGGTCTTTCTCATTCACAAGATCTCTTTGAGTGTTTTCCCTTGGGTTTTTTTTTTATGATTTTTCTTCTGTATGAAGATTTGACAGCTGATAATGAAAATCATTTATAGTTCAGATTGCCAGGAGAATGAGGGGGAGACAAATCTGACTTCATATTAGGAGTTCAGCATTTGGGAAACTACCATGATCAAATGCACATTGCACAAAAGGAGAATTTTAAGGACCTTTTATCAATGGTATGTGGGACATTCAAAAGGTGATGCCTGCTCAGTACAGCTTTTGTATAAAATAATGGATCACTTATGAACAGTAAAATACTGAAACATTCATAAAATGTCAAATGTCACTGGGAAGCTGAGACTTCTGTTTCTCAAAGCAGGAGGAACTGATCTTGCAGAAATATTCTCTTTCAACTATTTTTCTTATTTAAGAGAAAACGTTTTATATAGGGGGCAGTGTTGTAACGTGAGGCAAGAAAATTACTCTTGGAGATAATTTATTGCTGAAGTGAGAGGTTTTTTCCAGCTCAAATTATTAATTGCAAGTAATATTATGAATCTAATTTCTATTATACCAGACAATGCTTAGTTTTTAAAATGAAAATAAAGAAGGACCAACATCAAGAGCACCATGATAAATGAGCAAAATTATTTTTTGTCTTTGTAAGGATTCTGATAAACAGTTACGGATTATTAGGTCAAATATTGCTATTCTTTGTGCAGTAAAGAGATGAAAGTCACTTGAGGACAAAAGTGCAGATGGGAGGAGAGGCCTTTGTGGTCAGTGTGTCTCTGTTGTTGGCATTGCTCCGTAGCTGCCTTACCTTCAGCAGGCGGCTTCCCAGGGCAGCACACCCTGTCCCGGCCCCACGGAGCTGTGCTGCTCACAGCTCTCTGCCATTTCGGCACTTGGGTGGGAATCCATCCTGCACACCCACCAGCTCCACATGTAAAGCAGCTCTGAGACCTGGCAGAGAAGAGGGGAGGCCAAGCAGTGCTTTATTGAAGGATATTTGCACTCTGGATGACACCAGATTCGGGGAGCTGGAATTGGTTTCCTCACACAGGCTTTTGGTTTCTGTGTTCCCTCTTGCTCCTTCATGTGGCTGCTCTCTTCTTCCTCTCCGTTCACTGGATCAGGATGAAACAGAATGGGGTTCTGCTTTATTTCTCCTCCATCTCCCCTCCCACGCCTCCACATTAGATGTGGGACTTCCCATTAGCATCACTTAATCCAACCCTGTGGTTGTTTTCAAGGCATGGAGAAAATGTGCCCCTCACTGAGATGCTGTTTTGCAGAGAAGTGGGGAGCCTTCTGTGAGACAACCACTCTTTGGAAGGTATGGCCTCTGGCATGACAGTCCTAGAAGCTTTGATTATTCCTGCTTTAATCTGGAGGTTGGCCCTGATGACCTTTGTGCCTAAATCCATCTATGCTATGCAATTCTGCAGTGGCTGTCGAGGAGGGGTTAAAAATCCCACCACAAAACAAGATGCAGATAAATGAAAGATAAGAACTTAGAATTTGCAGCTGTTAAATATTAGGATGATGAGGCAGGATTACTGTTGCTGTACTTTCCTGGGGAATGAAAACACTGCAGTCCTGGGTGAAGCCTGTGCTGGGAAGCATTCTCAGCATGTCACAAGTACTCCTGAGACATCGATGACCTAGTTACTCTCACAACATTGCTTAATTAACTAATGCAAGCATATGAATGTTATATCTGTGCATACCATTTGAGGAGCCTTTTCAAAGCAGCTGAAACTTGAGGTGGGAATTTTGTCACTGTGAATTCTAAACATCAACAGGGAAAAGGTTACATTTTTGAAACATTTGTAATCATTTGTGTGCCATATAAGTTAATTGGCTGTGTATGGATTTTAAGCAGTTCACTCCTCTTCTGTTATGTTCTGACAGTGTATGCTTTGCATTCTTGAAACCCTTATAATTTTCCTAGAGTTCCTAGAAACAAAACCTGAAATTCAACTAAATTATATTAAAAATTCAATAGCATAGCTATTATCTGCCTGCCTTTTATTATTTTTTACTACTCTAGTGAAAAGAGAAAAAGGGTAACAATAGGGTTTAAGACCTAACTGTGTGACTTTTTGGTAATGTTATAAAAATACAGCAGGATATTAGTGAAAAAGCATCTTGCATTTCCCTGCATGGGAAACAAACCTGTGGATATAAATATGGAGTCCAGTCAGAGAAGCAGAGCTTCTATTCTTACTAGAAAATTCAAAGTGGCTGCAGGGCTTGAGGTCAAATTGAGCAGAAATAAAGACCTTGTGTTACTAAATCAAGAGTGTGCACAAGAGAGGTTTTCCATGCTGAAATTATTTTGCAAATAATTTACATAAAAATTTCAGATTTTGGTTAATAAGAAGAGTGTCTGTATAGACAAGTATTGTTGGATTTTTTTATTTCTATTGGCTTATGGTCACTAGTAATAAATAGTTATCCAGGAGCTAAAATACTTTCTTATTCTTCCTTCCAGTCCCATTCTCCTTCTGGTTTTCTTTCTTGCTCTGCCTATAATCTGATGCTAGCTGTAGTGAAAGATGATCTTTTAGCTGTGCCACATGAGTTTTTTTAAATCCTTCTTTTCCTTGAGCAGTAAGATAATTGAGTCCTTCTCCTAAAATGTAAACCTCACAGCTTTCCTTGTCTCACGTACATCTACAGTAATTTTAAATAGAATAATACATATCCTACCTTGGTGCAATGTGCTCTCCTCCCTCAACCTCTTCTTCTGTGTTTTAATTGGCAGTAATCTGAAACTGAATAGTCACTAAGGCATAGTGGGAGTATGGGATTGTATGCACATGGGCTTATATGGAGGCTGGGAGCTCGATTGTATTCAACATCAAACTGTAAGATACGCAGAGTAAAAATAACCATGACAATCAGGTGCTTCATAAAAAGTGAAGAAACAAAGCCCTTCATTGTAGACTTCCCAGTACCTATCAAAGTAGATTGACAACACTAATAAACTTATTCCTGCTTGGTGCCTCATGTGCAACATGTAGTTATGAACATTTTGCACCATTGTTCTTGCCTCTGGCAAACTCTTGAAATAGCAACTTGTTGAAGCTCTTTTCTCTGTAGAAATGAAAAGGCAAAGAGCAGAGCTGCTTGCACATCCTTAGCTGGGGCTCAAGCATGGATGCTGCAGGGGGCTGGGGGGCTTGTGCTGCTGCCTGTATGACTAAGATAATTTTTTTTTTTTTATAGGATGATTTGGTAGTTTTTTTGCTTGGTTGGTTTATTTGCCTTTTTGTTTGTTTTTTGTTCTTTTGTTTGTTGGTAAGGTTTTGTTTTGTTGGATTTTTGAGTGTTGAACATCAGTTAATTAGTTACTTTCACAAATGTCTAAGTGAAAGACAAACTGATTCAATAGCTACTCACTGCATGAATCTGATTTCATACAGAACAGAAATTGATGAGGGGACAAAACAAGGGCCATGGCAAAAGTCAGCTCAAATTCAAGTAGTGAAGAGCTATTGAATCAGTTTGTCATTCCTTTAGACACTCAGACCTGACTCTCAGAATCAGAATGTATTTGTCAAAAAAAATTATGATCTTTCTTGGATGTTTTTAGTTAGTTTATTGGGGTTTTCTAATGAAGTACATAAGGATGCTGACTAATTGAAACACTAATATGCTGTAAGTCCCATCTGCTGGTGAGTAACTGAAATGATGAGCAGCTGAGCCAGGTCCTTGTGCTGCCTGGTAATTGATCAGGAATATTGTATCTGCCACAAAGTGTTTGTTTTCTCTGCAGTGGCTGATGGCTTCTGTCTGATAATAGGACAAAATCAACCATCCAAAACATTTCAAACTATCAGCAAGAATTAGTGATTAGCCTCTACACAAGCCTAGCAATAAATCTGCTCTGTTCCTCTTTGGTCTTTGTGACAGCTAGTGACAGAGAGACTCCCAATGTAATTGTTATGACTAGTGCATGCCCCTGCTTTTTCTCCCTGCTATTTGTTCATTAAAGATAAGTGCTTTCTGTCTGAGATTGTTTAAATGCTGCTGCTTTCAGTATACTGTTTGTCTTTCTCCTATTAGCACTTAAAACTTTCCCACTCTGTTCCAGTTATTAGCTTTGCTCAGAGTATATTGTCAGGTAATCCTTGGAATGCCTCCCTGAATCAGTATTACTTTCAGATATAACATTGAAATTCAAGATTAGGAAACCAAGAGAGTAAGCAGCATCTGAGATTGTTCTAGACTCTCAAATAAATGGGCATCAGCAAGAGCAGGAAATAATTTCTCCATTCTCTGTCCTGTCTGCTAGTACTCTCTAATGCTGAAGCTTTTAGAATCCTGTGAGAACGCAGGGTTCAAATCATAAATATTTTCTTGCTACCATTTCAGTCATGGTCATATTTCTTAGCATTATTTCACCCAAATGATGAGTCACAAGTAAAATTATGGCCTGCACCTCCCTGTGCCCTGTGGTCTGAGCTGCTGCACGCGCTGCTCCTTGGTCCAGCCCGTGTGTGAGGATCCTCCAGTGCTGGACCTTTGTTGGTACCACAACCAACTTGTGTTCTTCGTGCAGGACCTGCCTGCCCTGGGCTCAGGGGGCCCAGGAGGGCTCTGCTCTCTGTGTCTCTGTGTCTACAGCAGGAAATAGTGAAGGCCAAAGGGAATTCTTGCGTTTGGAAACACCCCAAGAGCTGCGGAGGAAACTCATGTTGGGGTTTCTAAGGTCTGGCCGAGCACTGTCTCAGGGGCCCCCAAAGTTTTCCTTTCTGCCAGTGGGATTTACTGAGGTTTTGTGTCCCCTTTTGTTGGGAGCAGGAGCAAGGAGAATGCTCGTTCTTGAAATGATGTAGTTGCTATTGTTAACTCAAGTAGGATGGCCAGAATGTGTATATTGCTAGCACTTTCCTAAAGTATGAACCCCACCAAAATTCTACAGACACTTCTGCTGAAAGCAACAATTTTTTGAAAACAAAAAATAAGAGATTACTTATTACGTACTTTCTAAATTGTAAATGAAACTAATTAATTGCCTAGAAAGTCAGAAATATGCTTTCATTCTATGGCATAGAATGAAAATATAATTCTAATTTTTTTATTAGGAATCCTGTAGCTCAGTAGCATTTTGTGCAGATTCTAGTAGGTTTTTTCACATGTCTGGATTATTTCATTTAGTGTCAAATTATGGAAAATGACAATTCAAGACCAAAAGTCAAAGACCCTCTTCTATGAAATTGAATTTCCAGAGCCAGAAACTGTGAGCCCCTTTTTCATTGGAACAGGTGTTGGTACTCAAATTCCTTAAAAAACCTGCCACGTGCAATCCATCACAGAAAGGTCAAAGTGGCTTTGGTTTGTGCAACTCTTAGAGGGATTTGCAACCTGCTCAGGAAAGGTTTTAACTGCTTCTTTGAAATGTAGATCTTTATTACAAAGAATGCATGCTATGTGTGTAATGTGGTTCTGTGCAACAGGCTCAATTCTCAAAGGTCTGTTTTTCATGGTCTACACTATCCAAGCACACCTTTTCCCTTATAGTCTCAATCTCTACAGTAAGATTAAGAAAATCATGCTACTCACCTTAACTCAAAAACCCCAAATGAATCCCGAGCCTTATGTCAGGCTTTTACTTCTGTTGGAACAAAATGTATTTTTCTTAGTTTAAATGATTACTGAAATGCCAAATAACAGATGTTTTCTATAGCCTATCTCTTTAGCACTATGAAAAACATTACCAGAAAACAGATAATGTGGGGATAGTGCCTCATGATAGTGCAATATAATTTATAGAATTTATTTGATGCATGCAGTGATCTTTTCTAAAGTGGTGTCTCTTTGAAGATAGAAATGGAAACTCAGGCCATTGGGTCTTACTTCCATGCCTGTACTTACATTGGTCTTTTATTTATCTAAGAATACTTATAGCTCCAAACCTATTTATGTTTAGTACCTTGGAAGAGAGATGATCCTTTTAAAAGCAAATGGCGGTTTTCAAATTACTACAGTGGAATCAGAACCATGATTATTACTCCTTCAAACTCAACTATTGGAAGACTATAACTCATAATGAATTTATTCACAGATAAAAGGTGTTCTCTTTAAAATGCTCAAGCATATACATACACACGCGTGCCCTGATTTTGTTGATTATACATAAGTATTCGTAAGTTTAATTTGGAAATCCTGTTGACTTATTAAATCACTTAAAGATTTATGTATATAAGACAGATGTGGATTCTTAGTTGCATCTTATAATCATAATGCATTTTAATATTCTGACTAAATATTCTTGAAAATTAAAGGCATGATTCATTGCCTTTTCATTATGAGTTTGTTGTTTGAGTGGGGAAGGTTTCTGCCTTTCTGCACCTTTTTCTATCTTGATTGTGGACAGTCATCCAAATTATAGGCATGGGTTATTCATTTTTCTCCAGAAGTTTTAGTTAACATTTTTGAGTAAACAAAAAAGGTACTAAAATTGAACAGGTTGAAAATTCTGCCTCCTCTTTTTTGCATATATGAAGGAAACAGCAATTAAATTGATGCCTTCAGGAATTCATGGAGAAGGAAATAACCTCATGGAATTTAGGTGAATACGCAGAATTTTTCTTTAGTTCATATTTATAACTCTCATTTCTTTTATCAGTAATTAAACACACACATTAAGGAAGAATGTCACAACGATTTGTTTCTTTGAGAATTTTGGCATAAGAATAGAGTGCACATTCATGCAAGCTGAATTTGTTACTGACCACAATTGCTGCAAAGGAACAATACACTTTATTAGTTCAATAATTTTACTAAGAAGCAAATATTCATTGTAGCTGTGTGGATGAACAACACAGAGCAGATTCACATCATCAAGGGAGCATCAGTGTTCTCATTCCAGGAACAAGAACTTCACTCTCTTTCTAGGTGCTCTATTCTGGAAAAGGCCACTGGCATGGGGTAGAGCAGTGCTGGGAAAAGGCTCTGTGTAGGCTTTGTGCAAGAAACCTTAAAGCTGCCTTTTTAGTGTGATGTTGCAAGAATGGAAATAGCCTGGTTTAGTTTTCAGTCTATAAGCATCCTGCCTGTTTTTGTTAGAGTTAAGCTGCATAAATTTCATAAATAAATGTTAGCAACAGGGTGTACATCTGTGTCCTGGATCTTGATAACCTCAAGTGCTACGTTATCCACATTCACATTTGGTAGGACAAGGGGCAAGGGTTTAAACTAACAGTGAGTAGATTGAGCATAGATATAAGGAAGATGATTCTTAAACTGAGGGTGGTGACGGTGGAATAGGTTGCCCAGAGAGGTGGTAGATGCCTCATCCCTGCAGACATTCAGAGTCAGAGTGGATGGGGCTCTGAGCAACTTGAAGATTCTCATTTCGGGGAGGCTGGACTAGATGGCCTGAACTCTTCTGTGATTATGACAGTACATGTGGAATTAATTTTGTTTAATTATAGACATGTACAGCTTTAGTGGTTGGTTTCATCTAGTCTTGCACTGGCCTTTTATAGCCAGAGGATAGAAACATACTTCTGAAAGGACACTGAATCTTGTTACAGTCATAGTGGTTGAGCAGGAATGGCTTAGCTGAGGATGGCTGGGTTTGCTCACAGCTCCTCAACTGCCTATTTTTCTGCAAGTTCAGACAGAAACATTTTGAGGAATAAGAAGAAAGTGATATGGAAGACAGAAGGAATGCTTTGCTTAAGAAAAAAGCATATCTGAAACTTTTTAGAGCAAAGGAGCTGCAGAAGAACCTTCCATTCTCCACATGATATTCCTGAGATACCTACAGCATTTTAGTGAAGCTTTTAAGTTCAATATGCAGTATAAATATGGAAAATAAATGTCTAAATAGATTTTTAATAAGTTTTTTGATTTTGTAATCTGGACCTGGTAAGTGTTTAAATAGTTTACCTTTTTCACGCATCCAGCATTGTGCCTTGTATTCAGGGTGAAGCCCAAAATTGGCTTTTTCTAAAAAGGACTCTGCCAGTTAAAAGCTTGCTGCAGAAAATGGTAGTATTCTATCTGAACATCACACACAACCATTTTAGTTCTGGAATGATCAAGCTGGTAGAAACTCTTTGCTTCTCTATGCTTCAGTGTAGTGAAAATTTATATTGCCGATTATGATATGGATTCATATCAACAAATTCGTAAGAGAGATTTGAATTATGTAATCAAACTCATATTTTAGTAACTTAAAAGCACATGAAAAAATAATAATGAATTCAAAGGGGCTTAGTCCTCACAGCTTTAGGGGGGATATTTTTTTGTTGGTTTTGGTTTTGGATTTGGTTTTTTTAGCATTTGTATTCTTCAGCTTTCAATGAGGGGCCTCCTGCACTATTATTATGGTATTTTGCCCTCAGTAAATGACAGACGTTATTGGTACATAGAGATACATTACACATTCCCTCACTGCAAAGCCTTCATTGCATGCCATTAGATAACAGCATGTGTTCGGTAGCCGTGGTCTCTTAGCAACTAACTCTGCCTCTTTCTTTTGAATTCTCCTTTTGTGACCCAGAGTCAGGTCTTGAGACATAAACCTTAGCCTGGTTTTCCATTTTCAAGACATTGAAAAACGTAATGTTTTGAGGTGCTTATGTAAAATCCAGCTAGTGTAAGAATATGTCTTTCTAAATCTATTGCAAGTATTGAAAATAAAGATAAATTTGTATTTTATAATTTAATAACATAGATCATATTCAAATTCTGCTGTTTATGATGTTGTTGGTAGTTACATACCAATGTATTTTAATATGAAATGTTATTTTAAGAAAATATATAATTAAAATCTGCAGATTTGACAGTATTACATTTATGTAAAAAATGTAGATTCTTTCACTGATGTAGATATTAAAGTACATACTTTGCAGGATGGTGTTTTTTGGTTTCGAGTTCTTTCCTGTTATATATCTGTATTTGAAACAAGGATGGACAAAGAGGAGCATTCCTTCTAGGCACAAGATTAGCTATGCTTTCAAAACAGGGGTTTACATTCAGATCTTGTGTGTATGCTCCCAAAGCTCCCACTTAATGGGTTTTTTTTTACAGATGTTACTTGCCTTTAAGTGGAAATACCTCCTGGAAAACCCTCTATTTCCTAAAGAAACCCCTGGGTTCAGGAATTATTTTATTAACTTAAATCTTCTATTCATTCAAGGAATGTAAGAGTTACTCTGGTAAGGTAGTGGTAAATTATTGTAATGAATAATGGTCCTTCCAAACTCCAGATATATTTTTATGTCTAGACAGGTCTGTGGTATGGAAATACGATTATAACAGAATATGTCAAAATGCACTAAAGAGATTTTTCATAATAAGCAATATTTTTTTTTTTAAACCAAGGCATGTATAATGTTTAGAAATCTTTCTGAAGTGACAATTCTGGTCAAGTCTTCTATGTTAAGCTGATTAACTGTTTCTGACCTTTCAAAGTATGTCATATATAATCCTAGAAGACCACCAGAGTTGAAACTATTCTGTTAGTTTTGACATTCCCGTCAGGCTTTCTGTCTGTTTCACAAGCAATGCTAATTCACTTGTTTTTAGTTAATTTGACAGGTCATTGTTAATACCATTACTAATAGCAAACTGCTACAAGTTACACATGTTTTGACAAGAGGAGTCTTCAAGACATGGTGATACCCATTAATTAGAAGAGAAGGAAAGTGCTCATTTCTTTTTCCCAAGAGCTGGATATTACCTTAATATTTTGGGACTAGAATACAGAAAAGAGGATGTTTACTTCAGCAAAAAGTTTATATATTTCTGCCTGAAACCAAGTGAGAAGCAAGTGAAAACAATCATGACACTTCAATGCACATCACCATATTTGGAAAATTTCTCTTCCTGGTAGCTATTTGTCAAGTAGATTTTGAGTGAACTATCACTTTTCTATGTAGACCTGCTGCTAGTTTATCTAGCTTGTTTTGATCAAGGATTTTTTTCATGTGTATAACCAATTTTATCATTGAATGTGAAATAAGAGCTAGTGTGCTGAGTCCCTTCCTCAGAGGTAAAATTTGAGAAGATCTAGATTCTTACCTAGCAAATGCAATGCAACACAAATATGAGCCTTCCAAGAGAGGGATCAAAGACCATTCCTGAAAAGTCTGTTAGATGATGCATGGTTCAAGGGTTCATTTGAGAGAATAAGTGTTTCATTGCTGAGAGAGACTGAAATTCATAAACAGTTGTGCTGGTTTTGGCTGGAGTAGAGTTAACATTCTTCACAGTGGCTGCTATGGGGCTTGTTTTGTATTTGTGCTGAACATGGGACTGATAACACAGAAATGTTTTTGTTATTGCTGAGTGGTGGTTACACAAAGCCAAGGCCTTTTCTGCTTTTCCTGCTGCCATGCTGGTGAGGAAATTGGGATGCACAGGAGACTGGGAGGAGACGCAGCCAAGACAGGTGACCCCAACTGACCAAAGGATGTGCCAGGCCATCTGACATCATGCTCAGTATATAAAGTAGGGGGGAGAAGAAGGAAGGGGGGGACATTTGGAGTGATGGAGTTTGTCTTCCCAAGTCATTGTTACACATCTCCTGCCTGCCCATGGGAAGTAGTGAATGAATTCCTGGTTTTGCTTTGCTTATGTGTGCAGCTTTTACTTTTCCTATTAACCTGCATTTATCTCAACCCATCTATCTTTCACCCTTTCCATTCTCTCCCTGTTCCTGCTGGTGGGGGAGTGAGTGAGCAGTTCCATAGAGCTTGGCAGTTGCCTGGGGCTAAACCATGAAAACAGTAAAGAGAGATAAGAGGGTGCTATTATGTGTGGTTTAAGTGAGATCAAATTTCAAGGAGAAAGAGGAAGTACAGCACAGAAGTTCTGGAGAGAAGATTTCTTTCTACTTTCACTCACCAACCAACAAAGCATGCAAAAGCTAGACTGGTCTGAAGCCTTATAATCCAATATCTGATCTGTAAAAATGGTCAGATCTTGCTTTGATTTTCCCATTCTGGTATAAAACCTATTAATTAAACATGAAAACTAGTTTGGCTTTAAAACAAGAATGCTCCTCCTTCAGGAGGAGCAAATTCAGGTAGGTATTATATTTGAAACCAATATCTGTCAGAGTAAATCAAAGTGTCCTTCTGTAAGGCACTGAATTAAAGGCACATCCGATACAATATTGATCCATTCCTGATTAAACAAAAGCATTTGAAGAAGCTCTGTGTTACTGTATCCCCTTCCTGTCACAGTTATGATCAGGCCCCAGACCTGTACTTTAAGGTCCGAGTTGTGCTTCTCAGCCCTTGGTGATGTGGGCCAGGGGAGTGCACAGCACCTCTCTCTGTGCCTGCATGCCCTGCTTGCTTTCTTCTGGGAATCTCTACCTGTGTGCAGAAAGGAATTGATGCCTGTAATCTGAAGAGCTATGGGCAAAACCAAATTACACTTTTCTGTTTATCAGAAGTGATTTCCACCAACAGTAAATGATGTCTTCTGAGCCTGATCCATTTCACCTGTAGGAACCTCATGGAAGGGAGGATCCTGACACAAATGTAAAGATGAAACTGGTGTGGAAATAATCTGGAATGGGAATTTGAGGCCTGATGTATTTACCTACAGGTTGTACTTGCCTTGTCTCTGCCCCATGAAGAGAAGGAGCAAGTATCTGAGGTTGCAGCTGTTTTGTTTGAAAGGTTTGGTAACAAAATATTTGTAGAAAATGCTTTCAGACAGTAGAGAGGAAAAAAGCAAGCTGATGGCTTGCATTCTTTGAACTGCAAGAAAATTATCATAAATAATTTCTGGGATACATAAAAATAGTGGTTTACTTTATGTGCTAGTCCATGACTTTCGCTGACATATGCCAGAGAGAACTCTAAGTTATTCTATTTTCCTCACCAAGCCTGTTTTTGTTGCAATGTGATTTCTTTCTAGTATCTTGTTTTAATATCTTCTTTTGTCTTAGGGTCAATTGTATAATTTTCAGGAAAATTTGTGTTAAATTATGCATCTTGATATGTCACCTATTATACCTATATAAGTATACACATACTATAATGTTTTACTGTAATATTTGACTTTTAAAAAGGAAAAAATTAACAAATCAAGGTAATGATAAGGCTGCCAAGAATGGTAGTTAGGACTAGAGAGTCTGCTGAAGTTTGGCATTTAAAGTAAAGTATGACTCTGAAGTAGCTTTCTTTAGGCAGTAAAGAAAATGCCAGTGCAGCAATTTCTCTAATCACATGGATTGACATTTACTTTGAGATTGAGCCTGCCTGATAGTTAATTAGCATGGTGGAGTCATGTTGCACTCAGCCCTGCATCTCAGCAGGCTCCTATTGCAAGATTTACATTTCACAGGGAAGAAACAGTCTTGATAATGAAATGATGCTTTGCAGAGATATGTGCAAGGGAGCACAGCCAGATTATGCAAATATGATTTATCCAGAGCTATAGCACGTGGGTCCTGTTACTCAGATAGAGATCTGTAGCTCACTGATGGCTCTTGTGATTTCACATATATGTGTTTGGTGATTGGCATTAACTTTTAAGATAATTTATTTTTCTTTATGCCATAAAAGGCTTACATCAAAGTTAATATATATCCCCTACATTTACCCTGATAGTATTTTGTGATATTTATCTTCTCTGTCCTTTTCATCAGTCACAGTGACATTTTCAAATGAGGAAGATTCCTACTGAATGCATCCCATTCAGCACCAAAATTAAGTTAGAGATGCTCAGGAACAGAAATATAATGAGCAGTACTTACTTGCTTTGTTAGAGTGCCAGCGTTCTTTCAGCTGGGAGAACTTCCTCTTTCTTTCTCATTATCTGAAAAAAAGCAGAAGGATGGGAAGAGGAGTTTGGCAGAAAGTTGTACTGGTACCACTGCAGTAGCTGAAGTTTCTGAGCAGGTTCAGGGAGCCATAGTCTTTGTTGGGGTTTGTTCCTAACTTGTTTGACCTGTGCTGCATTCCTTTAGGCTTCTCCAGTTACCCATGAAAATGAGGGCTCGGGGCATTATGCTCCTCAAAGCAGGGCAAAGTCTGGGCCTTACGCTGTTTTTCTCTTTCTACTCTCCCAGGCTGATCAGATGTTTTCAGCCTGGTTCCATCTTCATAGCATTGTGTGCCCAAATATGTCCTTTGCCATTATCCCTGTGGTAACTTCAGAACCTCATGGCCTCTTTCAACCAGGCAGCCCTGGAAGGGGGTGCATTTCTATGGGATTTGTAGCAGGAATGCCCTGGGCAGAAGAGTGGGAGCCACGTGGCTGCCCCAGCAAAGGCCCCCCAGGCTGCTGTGAGCTGCTGCATGTTCTGCCTGTGAACCCCAGCAGGGTCTCCCCCAGCATCCCTTCCCTACCCGGGGCAGCAGCTGCAGGGAGGCATGGAGAGGCAGGGGCAACGTGGGCCTCCCTGAGTGGAAGGGCCAAAATGGAATCCCTGACAAATCAGCTGCACTCACTAGCCTTAAACTGCTAGCAAAACACAATGCTCTTCCAAGAAAAGCCTGCTTGCTCTTAGCCTGAAAATTAATATATTAATACAAATAATGTCTCTGTACCATTAAAGTAGTCTGGAGGGAGAAATAAGAGAATCAAACCCCTTGTTTCTAAGCTCATCACTTTGGAGAATTTCCTGAAAGTGATTAAATTTCTATGTTCAAACAGAGAGGGAAAACATGCTGACAGCACATTGCTTTTATTCTGCTTTTGGCAAGTAAGAAGATTTGAGTATCTAAAGTCCCCATTGCATTTTAGGAATACAAGATAGGGTCAGAAATTGTAGAAAATAGAAGTTGCCATTGTTAGTTGTTGACCTAGGATTCTGTTCTGCTGATTTTTGTTCAAGTGGGCAGGCATGGACAAGTCATTGAAAAGAGAAATTTGCAGATGATTTGAGAACTGTGGCCACAGTTAGAGAAAGCAGAAAGCTAATTAGGCTTGTAAATATGTTAAAAAAACTCCTCAAAAATAAAAACTATATTTAATTGATACCTATATGTGTTTTTCTAGTTGAAAAATTACGATCTGCATGGAGTAATTTTTAATAAAATTATTTAGATCAAAATCATTGGTTTCTACCTTTTTTTTAGAAAGGTACAATAGATTTCAGCTTCTTCCATGCATCAAATATGTAAAAATCTTCAGGTTTTATTATTCACCTCCCATGGTAAAAAATGGATTTGAAAGTGGAAATTATGAGCTAGGATAATGTAACAGGACTAGAGAAATATATTTTAAAAATTACTCAGGCCAGCTTCAAATCTCATAAATTTAACTTCACAAATAGTAATAGGAAGCATAGGCATAGGTTTGGGATTATCTGTGCTTTTCTTGGAGGGGCAGAGGTCCCAGCTATCCTCAGATATCTGAGTAATTACAGACTGGTTCTCTGGGGAATCCCTGTTTGTGTCTTTTCAAAAGTACTTCTGAGTAGACAAATTAAGTGCTTTTCATTTTTCTTTGAACCCAAAACATCTTTCAGTTTGAAATTGTTTCCTTTGAGAAAAAACTCAGTAAGTACTTCAGTGGTTGGCTCCTCATCTGAAAATGCCAATAAAGCTAAACTGCAATGATGTTTTAGTGGATTAAAGGGTTGGACTCACAAGGGAAGGCTTATGATACTGTAAATTCCACTTAAATCTCAAAGAAAATTGCTTACACTGCATATTGACTGCAGGTTAATGGAAATTCATTCTGCTTTCCCTTCTTTCTCCTTAAATCTGAGTATTGAACAGCTTTTTTCTATTCAGCCCCTTTGCTTTCTGGGAGGTTGTGAAAAAACTGCTGGACTTTTCACTACATTTTTCACATGCTTTTGTGGAGGATCAGCTGCACTTATGCATAACTATTCATAGGTTCTCTTATTCTTCCCATGTTGTTTTCCTCCTAGAAGAGTGAAGTAACTGAAAAATTAGACTTAAAGGTCTATCCTTGCCTAATGATAAAGATCTGTAACCTTCTTCTCTTGAATAGAATATTGTAATGTTCAGCCAGACTGATTTACATTTGCTGCTTCTGATTTTCTAATTTTTCCCAGGCTACAAAAGGGCTGGTGTTTCACAGCTGGTGCTAATGACAATAACTATTGTACCACTTCTCTTTCCTTCAGTATATCTGGATATTTCTTTTTATTTCAGTTTCTGGTTGTATTTCTTACTACCATCTTATACAGCCAACAGTATTAGTTTCCAGCTATTAAGTATACATTAATATGCAAGATTGATGACATATAAAATTATTCCTGACTAATATTAATAATTTCCCATCATTCTGGTGGACGCTTCAGATTATTACAACAGAATGTGCTGCTGGCAATATAGTTCTGTATTTTTATTTTCTGCCTATATGTTTATTTTGAGGCTTTTGCTTTTTTAAAACACAAAAGAATATGTGAATACTGGAATAGTGACTGCAGGGTATCAGTTGGATGGATCCTCAGGTGCTTTGATTGCCATTTCTCCACTGAAATGATTTCCCACTCTCATATTTACTCAAGGTATAGACTGTGACTTTGGACTAAAGCAAGTTGCTTAATGCCACACTGACAGTCTGTGGTAGAGGGAGGAACTGATCCCACACACATACCTTTATTTCTGAATCAAGATTTCTCTGGTTTCTCATTACATTTTATTGTGTATATCCTTTTGAAATAGTGCAATGTTATGAATAAGCTCAAATCAGCAAATCTGAAACATAGGATTAATTGACCTTGGCACTACTTAAAGAAAGCCATTAGTGTGCACATCACTCCTTCCAGCTGCCACTGAAGTTTCTGTTAAGATTTCCCATTACTTTTTCGTGACCTGGAGCAGGCTTCAGGAGTGACACTATATCCCATCCAGTTGGAATAGCATTCCAGTTTAACTAAAGATAGATGTACAGTTTATAAACAGTGGAAGGAGGAAAAAGGCAAAATAAGTTCAAGTGAAAGTTATTTGACAAAATGTCCACTGGTGTTTAGTTTACAGTGAGGAAACAAAGCTATTGGCTGAGAAAATTGGGAAATAACATTTAAAGCCTCAGGAAAGAAACAAACATTTAAAAAAATCTTTTCATCTTATGTCTCTATTTTCTGCAGAGCAAAACAAAAATATTAAATAAAGTGTCAAGAATCTTTCACAGGAAAGAATTCAGCTGAGCACAAGTGCATGAAATTTGAGAAGTTTTTAACATCTGTGGCAGTTTGCTGTGTGCTTTGAAATAGAAAGCAATACTAAACAAGAAACATTCAGCTGACACATGTTCCTCAAGTCACTAGAATTTCAGCTATGATCATTGCAATCCAGACATCAAAAATTGACAGACACAATGTTTTGCAGCCTTGTCTGATTCTGCCCAAGTCTTGGTCTTATTTCTGATTCCATGAAAATGAATCATTAAACTCTTGTTTCTGTCACTGGGAGATATCTGTGCCCTGCTATGAAGTTCATCTCCAAAATTCTGACAAGACTATACAGGCAACATTTTCTGTCAGGAAAGAATTCAGGGTAAAATTAAACACACAGATTTTTTCTTTGCATCTGCATCACGGAGAAACAAAAACTTCCAAATTATTTGTACCAGTGTCTGAAAACCATGATGCTTCTGTTTGGCACAGTTGGTGCACTGAAACATTGTGTTGCATTGCTCTGTGATTACAGCTGGGAAAGGATCTGGCACCTCAAACTGTGATAAATGTTTGTATGATTCTCTACAAGATAGTAAACATTATATAAAAAGAAAGATTTAACATTTAATAGTTACAGTAGCTTTTGTATGGCTTTAGTGACCAGCTAGTAAAATATAAAATGACACTGCATGATCAGCCAAACCATTTCTATGCATGGTCAGCTTTAAGCTGCTCAGCCCTACAAGCTTTCTGTGGATTTGCATGAGCTGAAGTCCAACTTTGCAGTCAACTCTAACAATCTCAGAAATGTTGCTAACACAAAACTGTTGCTGTTCTTTATGCATGCTTTGTTGTGAATATTTTCTCCAAATATTCTTAAAGAAACATTTATTAACTGCCACTATAAAGAAAACATTTATGGAGAGTGATCTAGGGAGAGCAGAGGAGAAGCTGCTCTTTAAACTGTGTTTAAACCTTTGAAATTGTGAGCAGTCGGTGACCGTAGATCTTTTCCTAGCCCAGGGAGCTGCAGTTGGTCTCATTCTGAATAGGAAGTATTCAGGCTAGGAAGGGTTTTCAGAAGTACAGGCACCCGAAATATTAGCAGAACAATAGCCAAGAGCAAAGTTCTTGGTCACAATAATACAATAATATAACCTGAATGCACAAGTATTAGTTATGAGTTTATTTATAATCAGAAGAGCTCAGCAGAAATGGCTATTAAATGTTTGGGAATTGCATGCAGTTACAGAGATACATTGTTTTCTCTCAGTATTTTTGAAGAAAAAAAAATAAAATTGAGGAATACTTAGTTCAGTGCAAGTGATCATGTGTCTTCCTGTTTTCATACAGAGAGCACAAACAATACAATGTGCATAAATCCAGGCTATTTGTGCCAGACAATTATTCCCTCTCAGCTGGTTTAAAGTGAAATGATGATCTATGGCCAGCTCAGCTTCTTCATGTTTTAGTAAGCTTGGTGCTTTGAAGCATGGGAAACATAAGCTGCCACCAACATGGTACATTCAGTGGAATGTATCTTTAATTTGTAGTTATTTAGAATATTTAAAAGAATAAAATATTTCCTTTTCTTTTTTCTTAACCTTTTCCTTCAGAGTTCTATGGGGTTGTTATCATTCTTGCTTTAATAATTTCAGAGTAGTACACACTCTGAATAAGAACAGTTCATGTGACAGAAGACTACACTGGAAATTTTGGCATTATAGTAATTTTTTTTTTCCTTCTCATTAAGCATAGTGTTGTATATTCAGATATATAGCCTGTTTTTAAGAAAGTTGACCACTTTTCCCTAATTTTTGCTTTTGATTCTTTTCTCGTGGCCAAAGGAATCTTTCCCAAATGGCATCTTTTCAACCAACCACAAAAGGTATTTATTGTACTTAATTTTTAAAGGCTAAGAAGCTATAATATCGCAGACCTTTCCTTTTTATCTTCAGAGAGGTGGTGTTTGCTTGCATCTGTGTGCTGGCCTTGTCATGGATCTGAACATCTTATGAAAATACAGGGCTGAAAATCAGGGATTACTTAAACATATTTCATTTTAGTACAGACAAGACTGTTCACTGCAACTGTTTGATTTCTAAAATGAAGAATATTTATTGATTTTACTGAAACTCAAGCTCATAAATGCTGTTGAATACATTACTTTGCAGATTTTTTTATCTGAAGTGGTTACAAAAGTAATTTTGGCTCTTGAATAAGATACAGTCCTTAGCTCTGTAATCCTAAACTTACTGTCCTGACAGTTGGGGAGCTGGAGAGGAGCAGCTTCTTCTTTGTTTGTGTTTTTGTCTTTGGCAACTCTTCCTGGTTCATGGTGGAAACACTGAATTGAATGCATCTTCCTTATGACCCTCTCAGCTCAGCCAAAAAAAAAAAAAAAAAAAAAGAAGAGAGAAAGTAAATTCAGTAGATTAAAATAGATTATTATCACAGCTGGAAATTATTCCATTAGAATTTTAACAAAATTTAGTTTTTAAAGGCTCAAGAACTAAAAGTTAATAACTTCTAGCACTGCTTTGAGAATTAGAAAGATTTCTAAGATTAAGTGAATAAGAGGTCATCTAACAGAAGAGTAAAAGCTTTAAAATATCTATTTTCACATAGGGGGTTTGATAGCACATTTGGCATGAAATATTTTGTATTTTCTTCACAAGATGCAGATTCATACAAAAATGTGCTAAATCATTTAATACTTAGAATTTTAAAACAAATTTCAGTTATGAATAGCTGTGACTCTCCAGGAGTGCTGCTCTCACCTTGTAACTGTTGGCATCCAGGACAGTTTCAATGAGAAGTATTCTCTGTGGTAAATGCCTATTGGTGTAACTATATCATGTTAAAAAGGAATTAGTTTCACAAATTACTTTGGAAAAACCAAGGCTGCAACAGAATTTCTGGTTAAAATTGGAGTGGAGCCTTTCCCACAGCTGCTAGTCTTAAACTTGGGTTGTGGTAGATAGTCTGGAGTCACTGCCATGACTGATTTGCTGCACAGATGTGCAAAATCTGATTATATCCTTAGTGTAAGTCATCATTCCTTGGTTAAATCATGCTAAGAAAGGAACAATTTTGTATACAATTTCAAGTACCTACTGCTGTTGCCCACTTTTTTCCACGTCTGTCTGTCTGCATATTTACACAGTCCCTGTGTCTGTGGCTGGATGTGCAGGGGCAGCACATTCAGAAGCCATGCATTAGAGGACAGTAACAGAGAAAGCCATGACTGCCAGGGAACAAGCTGCTTTAAGCAAGTATCCACAATGGTATTTGGAGTACCAAAGAATTTGGCTTAACACAGCCAGTTTATTTTGGTTGGTCTTTTTTCCATCACCATCCTTTTGCTCTTTCTAATTTATTTCTGCTTTTGTAGCTTTGGAAGGGCTTTTTTTTGAGTGGGGCAAGGAATGTGAGAGTTCTGAGAACAAAAGTCATATTTCCTGGCTACAAGTCATGTGCCTGGACCACAAATTTTCCTTCTCAGAAAAACCAATTTTTTTACTAGCTTGTATCCTTGATTATTTCTCTTCTTCTCATACTTCTGATTGGTTTGCATGATGTCATGGATAGTTCAGAATAATGCCACAATTAAAAGTCTCTGTTAAGAGAGAGTACTTTAAATTTCTTCTCTTGTTTGTGTGTATTTGTTTTCCTAGCAATGACTAGAGTCATATTTCACCATTGTTTTTTTAGGATGTGTCTGATACATCTGGAGGAGAGCAATGAAGTTGGTGAAGGGTCTCATGAGTGACTCTCATGAGTGTCAAGGAGTGGCTGAAGGAGCTGTAATTGTTTAGCCTGGAGAAAAGGAGGCTCAGGAAAGACCTTATCACTCTGTACAAGCCCCTGTAAAGTTATAGGCAGCTGAGGGTCAGCCTCCTCTCCCAGGCAACCAGCGACAGGACAAGAGGACACAGTCTCAAGCTGTGCCAGAGGAGGTTCAGACTGGGCATTAGGAGAAATTTCTTCACTGACAGGTTAAGTGTTGGAATGGGCTGCCCAGAGGTGTGGGGGAGTCACCTGGAGGTACTCAAGAGATTGGATGTGGCAGTCTGTGCCATGATGTAGTTGACATGGTGGTTGGTCAAAGACTGGACTCAGTCTTGGAGGTCTTTTCCACTCTGGTTGATTCTGTGATCCCACAACGGCTGTTTCATTTTAAGTCATAATATATGCATTTTTCAAAGGTGTGGAGGTATTTGACTAAGACAAGAGGTTCTACAGACACTGGATATCAGTTAGAGTTTTAATGAGTCATTGCTCATGTAAGCAATGAAATCTGTAAAAGATAGCTCAATAGGCTATGCAGACTTTCTTTTTTATTTATTTTATTTTGTTATTTTTTCTTTTGAGTAACTACTTCTGGACTGCTATAGTTATTTTATTAAATGTATGTCTTCTGGCTCCCAGTGAAACACTAGAATAAATGTGCTTCAATACTATCATCTTTCTAGATACTAACAGGTGTTTCTCTGTTGAAGATCTAAAATCCCTAAATTGCATAAATATTTTTAATACATAAATACTATACAAATCCTCAGAAGCAATTCTAGAGTCTGCTTTTAGAGTACAGTTCATCTATAGAAGATTAAATAGGAAATCAAAGGAGCTCATAGTATTTTTTGCAGTTAAGCAAATATAAATACTCAGAAGGGGCTAGAGAATCATGTAGGTCCCCCTAGTTCTGCATTTCAACATTGTTTTCAAGGTTTCCATACTTTTTTTTTGGAGTGCTGACTCCATAAATACCTGTAATTTGCTGTAAATTGGAGAAATAATAATGGTGCTTTGCTATTCTGCATTGAATAAACCAAAAAGAGGCACTCTTTTCAGTGCCTCTTGAAGGTTACTCTGAGACATAGTTTGCTCACACTGTATGTACTGCTCTGTGGAATATTATTGGTAGAATCACAATTTAAGATTGCTAGGTGTCTACTTTGAATTTCATAATCAAGGGCATGGTCTTCTTTTCTGAGCTGCTATTGTAAAACATGTTTTTCATTTCTATTTGTGGACCTGGGTAAATTTGTGAATGGAGTGGAGATGGAGATGTTTAAAATTTTTAGTGCAGCCATTCATTAACTTATTTGAAGTTATGTGTTATAAAAACTAGATACAAAATCACTGTTCTTCCAGCTCTCAAGAAGTACACGAAAGATGGTTAGTGTGTTAGCAATAGAGAGAGGTCATTGACACTTTGTACTGATAAAGACATCTTAATCTGTTTAGAAAAACTATATTTCCCTTAATTTTTCCTTTCTTGTTTATTATATTGTTAGCTGTAATATGTATGCAAGATGTTATAGCATGGGACAGGGATGCTGCTTTCTGCACATATCTTAAGATTCAGCAAAATGGTGATTCTATCCTGACTAGAGATGAGACCAGCATATTTTTAATTCATTAGTGTTGAGTATTAATCAGATTGCCTTCTGTGGTATGCTTACTACTTTAGACAGGTAAACAAAGTGATTACTTTATGAGTAAAAATTGCAGTAATTAAGAGAGTGGCAAAACTTGTATCAAGAGCAGTCTATCATGCATATACTTCTAGCTTTAGTTACATTCTCTGGAATGAGAGTAAACGCTTCTCTGAACTGAACAACTGAATAATTCTCTGAATTGCTGAATCATTTCCTGTAATGTCCATATGTTCTCTAAAGTCACACAAAAATTTTGTTTAAAGAGTTAAATGCAGAACCTCAGATGTAATTACCATGTACAGATAAAGGTAATAAAACAATTCACCTTAAATAATACATAGTAGATTCATGTGAGATGTGGAAAATACACTAAATATTTTTGTGAGGAAGCAAATTTCATAAGTCATTTGGACTGCATTTTCATCCATCATGAGCAGATTTGTCAGAGAGATCATTCTGTATCCCCAAATTTCCAGCAGGACCTCTCAAATTTTTCATTGTTTTTCCTTATTCCTCTTTATCTAGCAAAAGGAGGTATGAGGCAGGAGAAGAGCAAAATAGGTTTCAGGTGAGGTATAGATATAAAGCATGGGACTCCTGGTGGGGATTAGTGATTGCACAGGACAGCAGTTCAGTAGATTCTCTGTGTCCTGTTTATGCTTTATTCAGCTTTGTTGAAATCAGAATCTGCTGGATCTGTAACATCATCATGCTATTTTATTTTACACATACACACAAATCAAACAAGGGCTGGTAGGATTCTGTTAACAATTTTTAGTTCTTTTTCTTCATACCATACTATTTACCTGAGTGTAGGAGAGAAATTATGAGAAGACAACCTTGCATAAAGAAGCTGTAAGAACTCCCTTTGACTGAAGTATTACTTTCCTGCTATTTCAGTGCTGTTTTCGGTAAAGCTTCTTCAGAAATCTTTCACCATAATGCTTGTAGGCAAAACGCTACTGCATTTTAGCCTCAGTCTTCATTATCTGCCATTATATAGACTTGGTTTATTCAAATAGGAAATGATTATTTCATAATTATAAGGTTCATTCAGTGGAATATTGTTAATTTTTAAATTAACTTCTATTCTTAGGCATTAATTCTCCACCTTTAAGTGGAAACAAATGTGTATAATCCATTCTTACAAAATCCTGCCTACATTTGGAAATCTGTTCTAAAAGTCAATTTGGCTCATCCAAACCAGCAGTAACATATCCTGATAACACATTCCCAAGTCTACAAATGGGTTTCCACCCCTACTCCAATTATAACATTTGTTTAAAAACTTGGGATCAGTGGGTGGTCTTGAGCTGTGGCAGAAGGGGCCTTTGTAACAATCCCTGTGGATCTCACCGGAGCCCAGCTCCTGCTGCTGGAGAGAGCTGTCCAGCTATCTGAGAGGTGTATGGTATGGTTGTGTTACATGTTGGTGCTTTTGAAATTAGTCTGCCTTTTTCATCTTCCCTTTTTTTTTTATTAAAAATAATTCTAGGAGTCAAATGACTAGTTTATTCTTTTCAGGGGCTTCAAACTTTAAAAAGTCAGTTGATGAGATCATAGCAAAGCTCAGGTTGGAAGGAAGTCTAGAAGCCAATCTAGACTAACCCCTTGCTTAGCCATAAGCTACCAACCTACATGAAAAAGGACTTCCTTAAATTCTCTTTTTTTTAATTTTAAATTACATATTTTTGTTGGAACCTAACTGATGATATAAAACATGTGATTTAAGTAAGCTTTCAAAACCCCTCCAGCTAACACAACTTTTCCCATGTCTATAAAATTTCAATTTATCTGTGTGTGACTTAGCAAAGCTGACAACTGCTAAGATTTGTAATATGTTTATTTTTTGTTTAATCCACTTCTTGATCTTTCATCTGATAACACCATCAGTGAAAAAAATAATAAAACATCACTTTGAAAATGTTGTTCTATTATACGATGATGTAAAAACACTTATTCAAACCATTAAATCAGAAATGTGGTGGGATAGATATACATTATACTAAAAATAATGAATTTTAGAGGACAAGAGGATAACAATGCATTTATTTTGAGTTTGAATCTGTACATATTTCTCTACAATATGTCTTCTTTTACATGGAGTGATTTTTCCACCAAATGGTAGCATGAGTGACACATTGGGCAATGTTCCTCCTAAAAGTAGCTTTACTGTGGAAACACATATTTGTATTTTTAGAAAGGTGTGACAGTGACTTTGGTTTCAAGTACCAACATCTCAGTAAGACAGGTCAAGACTTTGCTGTGCCTTCTCGTATCTGAATGTTTCCCTCTAAAGACAGCAAAGCACAGGTCATTACACATCCATGTTAGTTACAGGGTGATTAATTGATTCATCATTTGGGTGTGGGATGTGTCGTATTCCCTGATAGTCTCAGAACTCTGTTAATGCCAGATGCCTATCCTGGAGTCTGCAGGAACTCTTTACTGGTCCTTAGAGTACCTGGTACATCCACAGTCCTTTCACAGACCTACTAAGTGGAGTGATTGAATCCAGCTGTTTGCATTCTGTGTGTTGCTATCATTTGCCAGCCACTCACTATGAGAGCTGAGCAGGAAACAATTTTCTCATCCCATTAAAATCTTCTGAGATTCCAAAAAAAAAAAAAACACCAAAAAAAATATGGAAGAGTATTTTTAGGCTGTTTCCCAGAAGGGGTAAAAAAAACCCAAAATAGCTTGTCCTTATGACAGTCACTTCAGATATGGAGATTCAGATTCCAAACTGCAAGCTAGTTATCTTCATGAAATGCTTGCCTTGTTGAATAAATCTTTTGAAACAATAATTTCCTGATGAAGAGTATTTAATATCCCAAATTCCTGATTATTTCTGTGTACTAGAGCCACTATTTGCACATAAATGATTTGCCCTTGTTGAAAAATGTAATTTTTTTTCCACTTGAGCAACTGCCAATGCTTTGAGAAAAGCAGACATTGCACACTAATATCCCTTTCACCACCACAGATCACCCATGTTTCAAATAGCATCATTAGATATATCTGCTGAGAGTATAAATTGCATTTCCTGCCTCTTTTTTCTTTGTAGTCACTGTCAGTGACACAAATCTAATAGGAATAGTAGGTATATGCCCGTTCACAGATGGCTTTCTTGTAAAAGAGGAGGATGCAAACCCATAAATCTCTTGTTACGTTGCTCACCTAAATGTCAATTTTGGCTCTAACTCTAATGCTTAATCTTATTATTCATAATATTATACTGCATTATATGATATTATTTGTATATTATATTGTACTTGAAAAGCACATTATTCTAGATATTTTTCAAGCTTAGTAGATGGCTCTATCACAGACTAAAACTGAAGATCTAGGGATTCACAGTTTTGCTTTATTTAACCCAAATTGATACTGCAGTGTACAACTTAAAAAGGTCTACTCATTGGAAATTCTGACCTAACACATATTCTGTGCCCATGGAGGTGTAAAGAGTAGGCTATTTTTTCTTTTTTACTAAAGTTGTGTATATGTTGGGGATTTTTTATGATCTGATTACTGTGATTAGTTAGAGATGCGTCTATGCAAATTAATATGCAAAGGAGAGCCTGTGCTGAAATCATTAATATGGATTTTATTTAACAGTAAATATGAAGTAGAGCAACAGAAAAATAGGAAAAACAGAGGGTGAAGAAAGAGAGTGACAAAGAGATAGAGGAGAGTAGAAAGATAGTCACCATCCCTGTGAATCCAGTGGCATCCCATTGCCCCTCTTCTTCTGGTCTTCTTGGTCCTAGGGGACCCCCAAAACATAGAGTCCAGTGGGCTGATGTGTTCAGGTGGGTACACCCAAGCACCACCCCTGCAGGGGCCAGGGAAGATTTACACGGCCTTTTGCAAGACTGGATCTGTTGCCCCATTTGTGTATCACACACAGTTCTCCGGTGGAAGGCCTCAGGAATGAGTCTGGGGGCACTTTGAGGGTCTTTGATAGTTTATGACCCTTTCTAGGACATGGCAACTGCCTCTCACATAAATGTGCTGTGTGAATGTGACTTTCCTGGGGTGGGGAAGTGTTACAGCTGGGCCAGTTTGTGTCAGGGAAGAAAATTCACATGATAAAAGCACCATCCCATCTGCTGAGGATCTGCTTACTTAGCCCAACCTGTAGCCTCTGTGGTGGGTGTCACTTCTATCTTTTGTGGACCAGAGCTTTCACCATCACTCACTCAAGAACTCCTCCTCCTCTCTGACTGGTAGGGAAGGAGTGTGAAAACCTGGCCTCAGCAAATGAGCCTGTGGGCTTGTGGCATCCCCCAGCCTTGTTTACTTCTCCTTAGAGCTGAGATAATTGGACAATAGTATGACATTTATCTTATCTCAAGGTCCTGTCAGGTGGCTCAACTCAAAGTCCAAATTCCAGAAATCCTGGAGGCATATTTAGGGTGGTGGGGTGGGCTTTGGTAGTTGCATCTTTTCTGTAGTTTGCCATAGAGGGCAAATCCTTCAGTGATCCTAACAGTGTTTAAGACAAGTAGGAATTTTAAGTCTCTTACGGGGTTGAAGGCTAAGAAGGCCTAGAGCTAATTGTCATATGAATCAGAAATAGCACTGTACCTTGTATACCAGGTAAGTATCTACCCTGCATGTTTTCACAGTGCAGATCAGCAGCTGACTGAACACTAGAACTGCTTTAACAACCCCTCTACTGCTGCTTCAGGATGTCTGTGTGTGCAGGAGCAGTGTTGGTGAAGGCAGTGTATGCCTGCTTTGGCACAGAATATGGTGCTGTCCCCACTGAATGCAATAATAAAGCTTCCAGCAGCTTTTTCTCTAGATGATGTTTAATCTGCTGGCTCCTGGGGATGTCTTCAGAGTGTCTGTTCACTCCCAGATATTTCTTTGTGGTACTAAAAATGGTGTGTGACGTCTGTCAAGAAGCTGCCAGTTTTGGGCCAGTGAATATGGAGAAACTGTACTGGCACATCTGGCTCTGGGATACTGCTGAGAACTGGGCAGTGCTGGGTCACTCTCTCAGTGCAGCTCCTGGGTTTTCAACACTTCACCCTTCTCTCTGAAGACAGCATGATTTCTTGAATATGATTTCAGTATATTATTAATTGTAAGTGAATTGTTTAGAAGTGGAATTCTGTGTAGGCAAAACAATTGGGTACTTCATACTGTGCTAGGTACTACATCCTATAAATCTCTCTTCTAATTTATGGTTATGTCTATTCTATGAAAAGATCAGCAATAAAAGGAAAACAGCAATGAGCAAGTTTTTTTTTTTCATACTTTCCTGACTACTGGTGTATAAATAATTTCTGAAAGATACAGTTAACTTCTCTGGTGGGAAAATAAAAATGCTAAATAATTCTAAAGAATGGAAACAGCTCTACCCACCAATTTATTTCTTAAGATACCAATAATAGAGCTGGTAGCTTCATGATTACTTTCTTTAAATAGTTCAAATAGAACAACGAGAACAACTAAAAATCAAGGGATATCTGGAAGATGTAGGGTAATCTTTTCTTATATATATATTTTATTTACAGACTCAAAAGCTATGATACTCCTCCACAGCATAGCTGGATATCCCACAAAGCTTAATGGCTTTTTCTTAACAATACTTATCTTTTGAGGGAACAAAAACCTCCACTATAAGGACAGGTAAGGAAAGAACAGCGAGATCAGGATTATCCAAGGTCACGGTGGAAGCACACCATAGCAATAGAGATGAAGTGTAAACTTCAAAATGTGTATTAATACCTAGGCTCTCTCTCCACAATATCCTTTCTACTGCTACACACTGCTTTTACTTGTAAGGAGCACCACAGGTTGTGTGATTTCGTTTTCTATTAATGGCAAGGCACCCACAATTATGTCTCTTTTTCCAGTGCTCTTTGCAAATGAGTTCATCAGTACCCCAAATGTCTCTGGTGAACCATTCTTGTGGTCACAGTTGCTATTCAAATGACAGAAACATGCAGAGGAGATTTGCTTGTGTGAATGAGCCCCCACGACGGAAGGTGACCTCTGTCTGCCAGACGCATTGGGCAGCCTCACCGCGTGATCCAGCATAAGCAGAGCTGCCTTCCAGCCCCTGAGCACAGTGTCTGGGGTGTGGGGTCACCCTGCAGCCCCCTGCCCTCTGCTCCAGGCCATGGGACTGACCCCCTCCCCTGGGGAGCAAGACCCCCACCAGCCCAGCTGAAATGGGCTCAGCAGACTCCCAGCCGGAGCGCAAGGCTCCGAGCTTGGCTTTCAGATAGAAAATCGGTAATAGGAGCAAACATTTGTCTTTGGAGGCACTGCTACTGCAAAGAGTATATTCATCCCCATTCTTATTCAAATAAGGTGCATATTCAAGACTTCACTTTTTCAGAAAGCTCTGCGAAATCTTGAGGAGAGAAAAATAGAAGAATGCTGTCAAGCTTCCCTGGCAATTAAAAAAAATATAAAGGGATGCTTTCTCTATAGTGATTTCTAGTGTAATTTCTGTGATATGGTTGCACTTTAATATGTATGCATATGTACATATGTACATATAGTAAGTCCATGTGTGCAGGGGAATAAAATAATATCATCATCAGAAAAAAACCCAAGGATGTCTGAATTAGTTAGTAAAGGTTATGCATCAAATTGAGGAGTTTCATGTGTGATTAATCCAGATTCCTTAAAGTACCCTTGCTTAATTCAGGAATATTTGTATGAATGAGAGATGCCACATCTTGTTGTTGAGTTAGTGCCAGCACGAGGTTACTGTGTGGGTTGAAATGGCACACAACTGAAAACCAACACATTTTGCATATTTTATATAAAAATTGCTTCAAGCACTTTCAGTATTGTTCCCTTTACTTCATCACATGGAAAACAAACAACATACCTGTATTACAGAAAAATGGGACATTCGCAGGATACAATACTTGCAGTGTTGTTACTTCTTCCTGTTTTAGTGTCCATGATACTTAACAGTTCAAACAGAATTTCACTCAGAAAAGATTTACAGCCTGAGGATTAAATTCATTTGTTCTCCATATCTTTGAATAAGAGAAGGTGGGAAAGACAGACTGAAAGACCTTGAAATCTGGTACATTCCAGATATGAAGGTTTCTATCCCGCAAATTACTTCTTGGAGCTACTGTGTTTTAGAGCATCTCTGCATAGCTTTTCCCAGATCTTCTTCAGTTTCCACTCACATGCAGATACCTGAGAGAATATTAAGTTTTCTTGCGGAAGAATTATTTGTTTAAAAATTAAAGCTGTACTTTTTATTTTTCATAAAAGCTGTAATAGTTTAAACTACAAAAAATGCTGGTATATAGGACAAAAGGGATTTCTTACCACAGGATCAGGGTTGATTTTATATCCCCCTTTTCATTAATTTGAGGTGCCTCAGAGAACTGTGTATATGTCACACTACATTTTATTGTAGAGGTTAATTGCTGCAAAGGATGATCTATCTGCTAGAATTTTTGTTCGCATTAATAAACTCTCTTGGTAGTTATATAAACATTTACTGTAGTCCATTAATGAAAAGTGTGCTAGTGCAGGTGCTGAGTATACCACAATAAAATTTTAGCAGTCAAGAGGTTGTTTATTGTACTTGGTCACATACTCTTTTGCACTCACATGTATTGAGATTGAAATGGAACAAATGAAAAACCAAGATTAGAGCCTCTTAAAATGGGAAACAAATTAAAGGAAAACATTTTTAACTGCAGTGCCTTTTTTTTCAGCTGTAAAACAATACATTATTAATTTAGAGGTATTAATATTATTTCTCCAAGCATGCTATCCATTATTTTTATTTTTCTTTTACGTGATAAATAAGACTGCCATAAAAACAATGGAAACCAAGAACTCCTGACAACTCATTTTAGGTCTGGTAGGCTTGAGGGTAAGCTGAGCTGCCCAGAGAGAGTTGGTGGAAGAGTTTACTTGCTGTAATTGTAATAAAGGAAATTTAAAAACCACAACCTGTTTCAAGTCAAAAATGAGTAACTGAATTTTGTCTTAAAAATTGCTTCCCCTCTACTTGGCATGCTCATGTTCTTTAGGCAAGTGGCATTATTGGACTCAGGATACAGTTGCTATTTCTTTAGATAAGTAAACCTGTGCTTCTGAACCATTCAGTCCAGTAAGTCCAAGTTTGTAGTATCAGAACCTTGGCTTTCCAATGTAAGACAAAAAAAATGTAAAAGCTAAGTATAGATTGGGATCCAATCACATACATTATTTGTTTCTGATGTTACACTTCATACATGCCTAATGGGTTTGAGAAAATGTTAGACACATTTATCATTTTGTACAATATATCTTTATTATTATTCTCTAGCTCATATTTCTTCCAGAAAGGTGTCCCTTTCCCAGACTGCCATGCTATTTTAGCTATTAAAATATTAGAAAAGCATTAAAAAAATGTTTTTTAAGAATAGTTTCTGTTGGGAAATGTGAGGTGTTCAGCTAGAAAGTTCAGATTCATGCCATTATTATTATATCATTATAACATTTGTGTACCTACAAAATACGGATTTCTGGATTTCAGTTTCCATGTGCCTTGCATATGTAATAGTGAGATTTTTTTTTTTTTAAATATATATATAGGTTTCTTTCTTTCTTTCTCGACTTTCTGTCCGAAGCATCCCCGCTCGCGGTGGTGCTCGCAGCCTTGCGCGGTTTAGCCATAGGAGGGAGCCTCTCCTCTTCCGAAGTTTCCGCGGGGAGCCCCAGCGCTGCCCTGGGCATGCATCCCCGGACCGCTCCCGTCTGGAAGCGCGACCGCTTCCCTCCCTCCTGTGCGACTGATGGTTTCACAGGCAGGTCCATTTACCCGGGAGTCAAGCCTGCTGCTTCCACGAACAGCTGCGCAGAAACTATCCAACCTGCCCCCAGGGGATTTTAGAAGTGCAAGATCATACCTGCACAGAAGAGGGATTCAGGGTTTTTTGAAAATAGCTGGGTCACATAAGTGTCTGCCAGCATCACCACATCATCCAGCTGGTACAAGAGAGAATGATGTTTACCTGGTGCTGCAGAGGTTGTACTCTGGCCTTTTTCGTGATGTATTTCTCTTCATTACAGACAATAAACTTTGGACAGTCAGGTTTTTTGTTGTTGTTTCCCAGCTTTGACCTTAGCATAATGTTTATGTCATTCATAATAAAACTTATGCTTTAGTGGAGTTCCTTTAGGTGGAAGGAAGCACATGGCCGAGTATAATAATATTTCTGACTACTTTGATTATGTTGAATTGGGCCAGTAAGTTGCTATAAGAAAAAATGAATTAGTCAGTCAAATTAAAAACCACAAAATAAATGCAGAAGGGAAATACATCATTAGAGAAGAAAGACAGAATGGTTATGGAAGCCTGAGGAAAAGAATAACATAAAATGTCATAAGAGCTTAAAACCCAAATGACATTAAATTTTAGGCAATTTGACTGCATAAATCTGTATGTGAGATGTAGAGGAAGGTGCCCTTGAAGTTTGTGTGTGGTCAAAAATAATTTCCCATGGTTACTTGTGCTTGGTGATTGAGCTTGAGGCTTTCTTTTGCAATGGTTAGAGGTTTCCTTTATGCTGGACCAGCAAGTGTGCCATCCTCTTCCTGATCACATAGGTCTGAGCTGGGGCACTGAGGGTGAAGTGGCCTCTGAAAGAGGGATGGAGATTGCTGCTGAGATGTTACAGAAACACAGCACTTGCTGTAGCTGGAATGAGAACTCTCAGTGTACTCAAACAGGAAAGTGGGTTTTCCAGCTTTGCAAAGATGCCTTTTCAAGTTTCTTCCCTTCTTATTTCAGTTCTAGGCCATATTATTGCTTTCTGAATTCTCTGCCATTTAATATATACTCTAAAATTTGTCCTGGATTTTAAGAGGGTTTTTTTACACTATTTTGCAGAAAAAATCCAAAACATCCCACATTTTCTCACAGCAAGAGCAGTGCATAGTATTAACTCAGGCATTTCTCACACCTAATATTCTACTACTTTTCTTGCATACATTATTGGATAATGTCCAGATAAAGTAATATGGTATTTTTTCTTGTCATATGAATATGATGGTAATTCCTGTGAGGAAACTTTAATGAGGGAGTAAATCTGCAATAGTGCTTATGTTCCAGCTGAGTACTACAAATTCTTGTTTGTATAAGTAGATTTCTTGTATAGAGTCTGATTAGCTGTAAGGCATTGATGATGCTTGTGTTTGCAGCAGTTTGCAGGGCAGTTTCCCATAAGCTATTTATACCATATGTCTGTACCCCTCTTTATTCCTTGCTTCTCCCCCCACATCCCAAATATACACTAGTTAACTCTATTAATTTCTCTTTGTTTTGGAAAAATGGACAAGAATATCACTATTTAAATCATTGTGTATATGTTTTCACTGTAGTTAATTCAAAAGTTGGAATTCCAGCTGTGCTGCAAACCTCTGAACTATAGGAAAAATACATGTGCCTCCTCCAAAAGGAGGAGGAGACGCATGTATTAACAGTCTGAGGCTCCAAGCCCAAGAATTTTTCAGCAGATGTTTGTCTTTAACTGCTAAAGGGTTACAAAGCTCTTGATGGTTGGGCTTTAAAGGCCTTCTAGTCTTCTCAGTGCCTGTGTCTGTGTGCCTGCTCATGCCAGTCTGTCTGTAGCACAGTTGTGATGACAATATCTGATATTTAAAAAATACCAGGCAATGCCCTGACCCCATGCTGCTCACTCATCCCCAGGTTGGTGCAGAAGGCTGTGGAAGATGGGTTGGGATATAGGCATTTTTCCTGGCTGCACAAGAGGTATACCCCATTGTCCAAAATTGCAGTGTTGGCTTATCTTTGACCAGCATGCCACATCTGCCAAAGCCTCTGAACAGGCACTCAGAATGTGTTTTCTTGCCAAATTTACAGAGAACTTCTTTTTTGCTCCTTGTATCTCATTGTTGAATGAGTAATGAAGATTTAGTATTGTGCAGGCCCCATGCTGTCCTTTTACTTTGCTGTTTTAATATTGCTCTTCCATTTAACTTTAGGAAGACTGACATATTTACTGAAGTTTACAGGCTGATGCACCAGCATTGGCTGATGCACTTTGAAGTTCCAAGCTAGACATCCTCAGCTTCACACACACACCCCTAATGTAAACCCAGCTGCACTGCTGAATCCTTGCTTTCATCCAACTCTGACACAAAAGTGAGGGAGAGTTTAGGCTGAACCCATGAAGATCAAACCCCAGGGAAATGCTATTAGATAAGCCTGGACAAAATGAAACTTTGACTTCAGTAACATCCTTGCTCAAGTGATTCTAATCATCAGAGTTTTTAATTTCTCTTCCTTTTTACCCAACTATGTTTTTTTTTACTGTGTTCTCCTCTCATTGCTACTTCTTCCTTCCTTCTTGCCAAGACATTCCTCTTCCAGTTTGCAGAGTTGCTACCCCACTGCTTTCTCAGAAGAAAAATCTGTTCAAGTAGATAAAGAATAGCCCTGAAATTTGACATACATGTTATATGTGCATCAATCATTAAACAACCTTAACATTGAATAGTAAACTTTTAAAATTAATTGACTGTTAAGGAGCTCATTGAAAAGTGTACTCTCAGATCATCTACCGACTATGGAACTTGTACTCCTCAATCAAATGCTTAAAATCAGATGATGTATCTTTAATATGTGCATTTTTTTCTGTTTATAAAGATATGCCATCTCCAGATGATCCAGATGATCTTTAAGGTTCCTTCCAACTTGTTCTATGATTCCATTTTCTACACTTGCCTTTAAGAATTACTGTGAGTTTAGGGTAAAAAAAAAAAACAAACAAACAAAAAAAAAAAAAAACAAAACAAAGAGTTGCAGTAGATTAGACTAATTGGAGTGCAATCACCAGTGAGTCTCAAAGAGCTTAGGAATCTTTAGTTTTGCTAGAATCTTTTGCAGTGCAATTGTCTGCACCACTCTGCTTGTAGAAATGATTCTTTGAACTGTTCTTATGATTGCTATTAAGTGTGTATGGCTGTTATCCAAATGAAAGCCTTATCCAAGAGCCTTATGCTTTTTGTTAATCCTAGAAACATGGAAAGGAGTAATGTTGTGCAAAAAAAAAGGTGCTTTGGACAGATTATACAGATAAGAGGACATGGTTGTAAGCAAGCAGATAAAAACTTATGGAGCAGAGTGTGCAAACCTGCTGTGATTTCCTAAAACTCAGATGCCTTCAGATATTTATCCTGAGTCTGAAAGTTACATTCAGCTACAAGAATGAGAAAAATGAGCTCTTCCAAAATTTTAGTGTCTTTAGCTTTTGTCCCATTGTGAATTTTTTGTTCCTCTATGCAAGCTTCCAAGTACAAAGGTGGCTGCATTTTTCATGCTTCATTCTTCCTTTTGATCAGTAGAGCTCATCTCATTTGTGCATAACACAGTTAACCACCTCCTGGATGGTGCAAACTTTTTTATTTAGAGGTAATGTATTCATATCAATTGGTCTGTGAAGAGGCCTTATTGCTTCTAAAATGTTTGAGGTACTTCCTTCTTTACAATGGGAATAGTCTAAGATTGTTAGGGAGAAGCAAAGAAACAATGGTGGAAGTTTAGAAGCTGTAATTGGGACATAAATGGTTCACAAGTACATCTTCTAAAACCTCTTTTCAAAAGGTGAAATTTATACCACATGACTTTCACCATGCTAGTCCCCTCTAAGTCCCAGAATGGGGTCACCTCAACCAAGAGTGTAATTTTAAGGTGGTTCTTAGGAAAAAAAAAACAAACAAACACACAAACCAAACAAAAACCCCCACACCCAAACAAACAACAAAAACAAACATACAAACCCCTTAAAATTTGATTTGAATTGATGAAACTTGATAATTGCTGATATTCCTCTGTATAAGTCTGTTAGATTTTGCTTTTTTCTGAATATCAATCAATTTCTGTCTTCTGTTTTATTATCTTTCAGTATCATAAGTTGGGTTCTACCTTACAGATAGTCTAATTCTATTCAGCTAAAAATATTTGTAAATATGGAAACACTTAAATACTGTTATTTTGAAACAAAGTGTATCTTTTTGAAAAGGCAGTACAATTTTCTGGAAGACTGAACAGGAGCCCATATTTTTTGACAGGATTGTGAATATCAAATTCCAAGCTAGCAACAGTAGTAACATTATTTGTGTTACAAATACATACCATATTCAGCTTAATCTCAAACATGGCCCTGGTTTCAGAAATCATCTTCTGGAGCATAAAGATCACTGGAGCTAGGGTGAACTATTCTGGAACAATAGAGGTTTGGCTTTCTGAAAGAGACTTCCTTGAGGCAAGTCATTTGGCCCCAGTATCCACCTGTAAAATCAGAGGTCTGATGCCCTCCAGTATTCGTGATGAACCCATCTAATCAGATGAACAATCAGAAAGGAAGACTGAAATATATTAACAACCTGTGCTCCGCTCTAAGGAAATCAGAGGCCAACTACAGGCGTTAGGATGTCTGTTAATGAGCTCAAGCCTGTGGAGGTGGAGCCTTGCATTTCACAGTTCATTCACCATCTTCCTTTTTTAACCTTTTTCATGGAAAGGTAACTTCTTCATGAAGAGTTTTGTGAAATCTGGGAGGATTTTTATGTTAAATATCTTGTAAAAGGATTTCTGAACTCGTTTTAGCAGAGAATCTGCATTCAAATACTGACTTTGCAGACACCAATTTTAAGATATATGAATCCTCTGATACTTTATTATGTCTTTTAGGTAATAAATAAAAGACATCACATTGCAATTGTTTGCCTCAGATTACTGCAGTATGACCTTTGTCCAGTACAGAATTGTTCAAGATTCATGGTTCAATAATTGAATTAGCACAGTTAAGAAATAATCCACAAAAGTCACAGTCAAAGTGTTATTTGGATATAAACGAAACAAACAAAATTATTTCCTTCTTTCTTTCCTTCTTTCTTTCCTTCTTTCTTTCCTTCTTTCTTTCCTTTGTTCTCTGGTGATGTTGTTATTTTCTTAAACTAAAATATGTTTGAGATAAACAACTTGTATTAATTCCTCCTCTTGAAGCCTTTTCCTTCTGCCCTAACACCCGAACTCCAAGAAAAGTGGAAACGGATTCCCTTAAACTCACATTTTTGAGGTAAAAAAATGTGTTTCAGGCATTTATTGCACATTTGGTTCACTGTTAAAATGGCTTTGTATGGTGGAAGATTCTCCTCTGCTCGTCTCCTCCTTCAGCTAAGCAATAATGGGGAGACAGGACTGTGAAGTCACAACCCACATTGTGAAAAGAGATCGCATCCATCAAACTGTCACCTTGGTTTTCTCTCCAGGGTCACAGAGGAACAAAGTCAGCTTGTGTCAGGTTGAAATAGCATTGGTAAGTGTTAGTGTGTGTGAAGCTGGTGGCTTGAAGTCTATTTATTTTGTTTGAAAGGCTCAAACAGCATGCTGCCAAGCAGAGGAACAGGCAGGAGGAAGTCTCCTTATAAATTATTACTGGAAGGCTCACAGCCAACATTTAAGATGTGAAATTATGCCATCTGCTTTTCTAGGTCTTTGATTTACTTTGTGGCAGCTGCCTGTTTCTGAGTTCTTTGCATCTTGTGGAGAAGTAAAACTTGTGCTAAAAGCTATTATGACAACAGTGTTTCTTTAACAAAGATTTAATATTTTCTTCAAAAGCAGAGGCTATGCAGGGGATGTTATCTCAATATCTATCTCACGTTTTCAAGATAATTTGAACTAAAAAATGTTGTCTCTTTTTACATAAACTTGAAATGAAGATAGAATCCTTTTCTTATTGTGAAAAATGCGATTGCTTGTTCTGATTTTAGCTATCAGAAGCATTTCAGGGAGGCACCAGTGGTTTTTTAATATGGTGCTTCATAATGTTATTGATTTTGTGTCTGTTGGGGTCTCTTTTTTTATAATTTTAGTATTGATTTTCTGGGGCAACATCTTTGTTGGGTTTTTTTTTTTTCCCTGTTTGAAATATTTAAGATTTACTTGCACGTTTGTGAAAAAGAAACACCTATGGCCCAACGAGAGCATTAGGAAGTGACGTGGCTAATTTTAAAAGGAGGAAAAAAGCCTAATTACTTCAGTGCAGCCTAACTGAGATGCATGAGGGGGACTCTCGCAAGCAGCCAGGGGTGTTGCCATTTCAGAAACGAGTGGCTGGGAGGGTGATGGCTGGAGATGGGCACTTCGCGCCTTGTCCTGTCGCGCTGCGTTGCGCGGGGTGTTGCGGCCCGCAGCTGGCGCGCTGGCGGCTCCGCTCCCCGGGGATGCTGCGGGGCTGGGGCTGAGCGCTGGCTGCGTCCCTCTGCCCCCACCCCCGCAGCATCGCTCCGGCTGGAGTCGCTTGGTGCGCGCTGCTTTTTCCTGTGCGAGGATTAGGGACTGGGAGAATGGCTTTGTGAGGAAGCTCGGAGAGTGGGAGCTGAAGAGAGGCTGAACAGAGGGGCCGAAAGACTTTAGCCTTTCATAGTTCTTTCAGTCAGTTCATTCTCAGAGACCAATTGCATGCGATACGGCAGCTGGGGGTTTTGTTTTCCTTTCAGCTGTGTACTGTAGGAGAAGCTGGTAAGGTTATTTTTTTTTTCCTTGTTCTACTGTTCCATGATGCTATTGTAATTGCCTTATCGAAGCGAGTGTCTGGTGAGGAAGGGAAGTTGGTTAATGATGCTGAGGGTCCCTGCATTGTCTCTGCTTTGTGCAGCTGCAGTTTGGGGAGAGGCACTGTTTACAGTACAGGGGCTGCTTTCTGCTGAACAACTTTGCTGTTATTTTTCCAAAGTTGTTTGAGCATTTCTTTTGGCAAAGTTAGGAATATAAGCAAATAAACAGACTTGGCTGTTTGTAAATGGGTAAATTTTTAGAAGCTGCAATTTGTTGAAAAATCTGTTCTGCCTAATTCTTAGTTTCAGATGTTCCTGCTTTGATGTTATCAGATCTGTTACTTTGCTGAATCAACTCCAAAACTGGGTTTTATGTTAGAGCCTTTCTTCACAAATCTTTTCATGTTTTCAGCAGGGCCAAGATAAATTGATAGCCAAAGAAAACAAAACAAAAATGTATCTGTGGAAGGTGAAAATATTTGAGGAAAGAATAAATCCTAGGGGAATTCAGGAATTAAAAAAATAAATGAAGAAGCATTAATTCTTGGCAGTAATTTTTAGCCAAATATCAGTGTAATGGGAAGCATGTGCTTAGGCAGAGACTAGAAATACTCTTTCAGAAGACCCAAGATGTACAGGTGCATATATTGTCTAACTGCACCCTTCCAAAGGAAAAGTTATTATATTTATCGTCTTAAAAGAAAAAAAAAAAAGTTAAACCAGAAGATCCTGGCTATCCTGTTCCTTTTGTTATTTCTGGAATAGTAACTTGTGTTGGTCAGAATCTTTTATTTCCTTTCACATTATCGTGGGAAAGTTTAGCTTGAATTGGTTGGACATACGTGAGCGCAGCTTGGGGTACACCATGCCTATTCCACAGGCAGGCTCTGAAAATCCTGCCTCTGACTCAGATGAATTGTAAAGACCATAATTACCAACAAAAGTTTCTTTTGTGGCCATTCAAAAATCACAAACAAGGTAAGAGGGAATGATTGACAACAGTTACACTACTGATTGACAGAAAACCAAAAACTTAGTCTGTGACTTACTATGTTAGTTTTTCAAGAAGTGTTGACCTTTTTCACTATTATTCTGTTCTTTCTGATGGACTATTCCCAACTCCTCTATTGAGGCTAGAATGTCTATCTAAAATGTGTCTTTGTAATTACTGCCTATAGTCTGTATGTCTCTTTACAATGATATGCTTATTTGTTGATGCTGAAACAAAATTGAGAGATGCATTGCAATCAGACCTCCATGAAAGAATGTGTATCTTTTATATGCCTCACATGCTTAGCTATTGATTTCAGCTACAGATTTCACTCCTATGAAGTAATGAAGTGCCACATCCAAATCCTGCAGATTTATACTCACAGTTCTAGCTGCTAATAATGGAAGGCCCGAGGATATCAATGTGGTTACTCATGTGAGTAAAGATTTGGAGACTCATTTCCCATTCATGAATGAAATGGTTTGGGAAATGCACAGTTACTATGGTTCTCTTTTGGCTTAAAAACAAAAATCTCCACAAAAACAACCACTAATGAGATCTGCTAAAGGGGCCCAAGGATAGAAAAATGCAGTGATTTAACATAAGAATGTAGTATTAATATGAGAATGTGACAGCAGTGTTCTAGGGGTTGTAATAAAAATATTCCCACTCTTCAGCTTATTAACAGCTTTATAAGCAAGGGAAAGTTAATTCTTCTCTTTGTGTTGCACCACTAGACATGGCCATGACTTTCGAAATACCACCACAACTATGAGGTACTCCTTACCTTAAAAATAAAATTTAATTTGGGGTGGTCTTTATCATGTACTTGTACCTATTCTTAGTGATAAGTGTCAGTCCTAGCAAGTGACAATAAACTGGTATTTCTGGTTAGGCTTCTCCTGGTTGTAGGTAAAGGTAACAGTATCTCCAGGGTGCAAGGTTTATTTCACATCCTTGGTTTCACTGCAAGTGAACCAGAAGCAGGATGTCTTCTCTGTATATACTAAAGATCCTCAGTCCTCTAAAAGAGAAATTACTCTGGCTCAGTGTTTGTGAACTGTTCAACAGCATCCTTTAGTTTATAGAGATGAAAGAGATGTATTTGCTGCTACTTCTTTCCTAGTTTTTATGAATTCTAAATTTCCAAATTGTATTTTGGAGAAAAAATAGGCATCTAACTCAACAGAACTCACAACTGATTTTATAGCTCTGTATGGTAAAGGAACTATACTAAAATTGTTTTGCCAAACATTCCTGAAATTACCTGTCTGAAAGAGATAACTTTCTATCCCATCAATTTTTAAAAGCAGAGATATATGGACTTTTATATGGCCATTATTGTTGGAAAAAGGGCTTTGATCACCACCAACATCACAGGCATAAAGAAGTAAATCTTGGCTATAAATGTCTTTTATTAAATTAAAGCAGAACAAAATTCCAAAGGTAGAGGGAAACACATAAGCAAACATAACATTCGCTTATAAAATTAGAGCAATCTAAATATGTTTCAGCAGTCATTAGCTATCTGCTATTTGTCACAACTGAAAGGTTTGTGCAGATCAGAACAGTAATATTGCTTCTCAAAACACATAAAAATTTCTGTAAAAGAAATTGTGGAGGTGAACTTGCCGCACTGGTGCTGCACTGGGGTTTGGTGATTTTTGGTGAGTTTTTTCACATTTCTTGGTCCAAATGTAACATAAACACTATGTAGAGCAAAAAAAAACCACCCAACAAACCTCAATAAGAAGAGTGTGTCTTCATTATTATTTATATATATACTTATAGATGTATGTATAAACATTAATGAAAATTTATTAAGATGTACTTGGCACACTGCAGATTTTTTCCCGCTGGTTTTGTTAGTATTCTTTTACTTGTACTCTTGCTTGCACCACTGTAAGATCTGTTGTTTGAACAGATCTGAAAAGACTCATGCAAACATCAAACATTTTCTATGTTAACTAAACACTTTCTATGTTTGTTACTAGGATTGTAAGAGGATTCACAAATCTTACACTTAGAGCTGAAGGCTGCCCATCTTCCTTGGAATTACTGCCTGGAGTGAATGTCACTAAGTCAGGCTAAGCATTCTCCAAAATGATTCTACTTGTCTTATCCTTAACAGGAGGAAAACACACCTGGGCTCTCCTGGGAAGCTGCAATGTTGCAAACAGTAAGCAGCAGGAGGTCCAGTCTGGTGGGAAAGGTTAGGAATTAGCAAGCACAGATCCCACTTGACTTCCTGACAAAACAAGAGATTTTGAATGCTGCTTCAAAATCATCATTTATCATTTTTTTTAATGCTGTGAAAGTAGTCAGTTCCAATTCAGTATTCTTTTACTCATGAAGTAAAATAATGTAGAAAACATGGAGTATTTTTTGTATATATTGAAATGATAGTTGAAACTTATAGTTTTTAGTTATGTCTCTGTTACTTTTAAAATTTTGTGATGGAAATCTGGATGATTGCTGGTGCATCATTCTGATATGCACATCCTCCAGCACCTCAGAATCACAGTGTGCTCCATATCCTGGGGTTTTCTTGGTTTTAAATCTATTGTAAACAGGCAGATATTGAACTGCTGATTAGGAGATCATCTGCAGTATGGTTTGAATTCAATAATATATGGCCATAACCCCTCATTTTTGAAAAGCTGCAATGTTTACAAGCATGTTGTGCCTCCTGGTTGGGTATAATTCATCTTCATCTTTGAAATCTCAGGTCCTTCTGGAAAAGTAGTATTAATTTTCCATGATAAACCTCCGGGTTTTAAGAGGTTGACTTTTGGTCCATTAAAAGTTAAAATTCAACCCACAGGCTGTGGCAGACTGGGCAGGATGTTTTTTTGTCATAGCTGATGCAGAGTGAAATGATAGAGATGTGTGGTCTTATCCAATTAAAACTGATTGAAATTTTAATGATCTCTTGGCTGACACTTTGGGAAAGATCACCAGAGATTTCCTAAGGGGAAAGAACTTTTAGCTTCCAACAATACCTGAGTCTGTCCAAGACCAGTACATTATTAGCTGACATCTATGGAGATTTGTAAGGACTTTTGAAGTTTTCTGGATTGCATACAGACAGAATAGTGAAATGGATTATTTTTATTTCCATGAATAGGAGTATCATAGTTCAGTGCTAAATAAGGGAGGTTAAGGGTCAACCTGTCAGTCAAAACTCATCTACAATACAAAAATTCAGGATTTTTTTCTTGAGTTAGTCCTTCTTACCCAGTGCAAACCCAGTGTAAAACTGATGTAAGAACTGAGACTTCAGGATTTCATGGACTTTCAGAGCCTTCTCAGAAGGCAAATGAGGGAATAATAAATTTTGACTGCTTCTGCATCTCTCTTAAACACTAGACTTTGCATTGGATACTACTCCATTTTATAAATATTTCTGTATTCCACACCTTTTGCTCTCTAAGTCGATAAATTGCTTAGAAAGTGTTTTGAAATGTCAGTAGATGCTGAGAGAACAATAAGAGTGAAAGCTGGGAGAACATGCAATACAACCTGGTTGGCATTCAGTTCCAGATTAAGATTCTAAAAGCTGGGCAACTGTGTGTAAATGTCTACATGTGATTCAGCTCAAGTGACAGCTGACACCTGAGGTACAATTTTCTTGCCCACACACGGGACTCTAGTGCCACCAGGGATGCATTAAGGTACCTCAGACACCCACGTGGGACTGAGAGGAGACACAGGACATTGTGACACATTGCCTTTTTGGAGAAGTAGCTCTGCCAGGGCCTCTGAAATGAGGCCCCGATGTTAGACCCTAGCAGGGAGGCCTTCTCACAGCTCTTCTCATTCCACTGCCCACGCAGACTCCATCATCACTGGCTATAGTGCCAGTGTCACAATTAGCCTGTCTACAGGAAACCACCCACAATTTGAATAACTGCTGATTTTTATTACATGTTTTTATTACGTCACTGCTATTGAAGCAAAGAGTTATTTATGGACTGACATTAAAGTGTTCCTGTTCGTTATAGTAATAGGAGGAAAAAGGAAAGCAGGAAGGAAGGAGGAAATTTTATTTGTCCTGTCTTCTGGAGGCACCTATTTTGAATGCTTAAGTTAGGACTCTTCATTGGCTTTGTAAATAATTGAGACCTATATAGACCTTATCTCAATTATTTAAATTCTGTATAGAACCCTAGCCAAGGACAGACAGTCTCCTTGGACTGATTCATGTGGCCTTGGTAAGATGCTGAGATGGTAACATTTAGGCTGATAGAAAACATCAGGCATGCTCATTATATCTTAGGTCATCTGAATATTACACTCTCCTAAGGTTATCCTAAGTTCTGTTAATATGTGTTCAGACTAAAAGAGACTGAACAAACAGTTCTTTTAAAGATATCTATCATAATATTCTATTAATTTAATTTGGCATAACTTCTCTCTTAAATGGTTGGAACTGACTTCTAGATGTACCTCTCCATCATCTGTATGGGACCACCACGTCTGAGAAATTACTCTGAGGAAAGAAATGCTTTCCTTTTTTTACGCATCACTCACATGAAATACTTTTGCTTACACGTCTTTAAACTTTCACATTGTTATGCACATCTATAATGTTTGTGTAATGTATCCATGTGTATTTTTAAACAATATATATTTGCACTCAACATCACAATTTCTTTGTTTTCAGAAAATTATTTCCCCAACTGAAAACATAAACTATAAGTCAATGTCTCTTTTGGGGCCCATAGCTAGTGTTCAGATGGCAGGGCAATTGTGGAAGGGTTTACCAATTTACATATTAATTAAACATAGTTTGATGGACCTTGATTAACATAGGCTCAATCAACATCTTAATTAGCCAGGAGCACATCATGAGGTACTGGTGCCTGTCTTCCAACCCCTGAGATTTTTGCCAAGCAAGTACTGGTTCCTCAATAGCTGTTTTCTATAGTATTGTTAGAGCTAAAACCTAAATAATTTCTCTAATGAGGGAAGTTAGTTAAAAACTGTTTGGCCACATGTAGAACACCTGAGGTAGCAAAGCATCTTCATTGGAGGGCAGATTCCAGCCAATTTGTAACCTGTATCAGGTATAATATTAAATAACACATTTGTGCCAAATCACATTGAGCACAGAATATATTTTTTAAGAACTGTGGATGTTTTTATCTGATTGATTAGTTCCACATGTATGCAGCCCCAGGAATCTCTCCACAGGAGCCCACATGGAATTGGGATAAGCACAATTTAAGTATGCCTTTGTAGTTGAGTAACCTGCTGGGCAGGACTTCATCTCTGGTAACAATGTCTCTCCTGATATTTTGTTTAAAGGCTTGCTAGTCTGCAGCTAATTTATTTTACAAGTAAAAATCAACTTTCTCCATACAGATATGTTTTAGAATTCCTTGAATACTATCAAATATTGTTTTCGAATGCTGGCCTGCCTGAGGACTAACACCCTGTGGGACAAGGAAACGTTTAGAATTTTTCCATATTTGATTCCTTGCTGTACATCTTTCACTGCTGCAAAACATACACAATACTATGTAGATGGAAATGTTAGGTGTATATTTATTTTTATTTTCAAACTGAAAATTTTGTTATGAAATGTTTGATTTTAGTGAGAAAAATGTTTATTTTATTGAATGAAACCAGAAAATTATCTCCTTTATTATATATTCCCAGTATCACAAGTATGCAGAATTAAAAGTGCAAATTACATGTAGACTGTGTAATTTCTGTCCTTGCTTTCATGATAGCTGGTGTAAGTGCTGCTGGTGGTGACAGAGAGAAAAACATCTGTTTTGTTGTGTGGAATTGGCATCTGAGCAAAACACGGAGCAATTTATGACCTTATATTTTCTACTGTCATCAGGCACAACATTGTGATTTTCTGCTTGGTTTCTGAGAAGAAGAGATAAGAACTATCTTTGAAACCAGTACCAGTCACTGTGTGAGTGTCGAATTCTATCCTGGCTTCCACCCGAAGGGACTGATAGCACGGCCTCCCATATAGAAAGTCTTCCCTTGCTGCAGAAATGCAGGAAAGTTTCCCTGAGATCAAAACCACTTACAAATTACAGATATCTCTTGCCAAAATTGAGAGAATTTATTAGTGGAATAGATCCAGGAAGCTTCCTTGGTCTATTTGCCTGCCAATATATTGTTATTTTTTATATCCTCTCAAAGGCTGTGTTATATGCAATACACTCTTGTAGTTTTAGTGACAGTCTGGACTCTTATTTAAAGGTTTATTTTCTTGGTATTAAATATTCACTTCATGCTCATCTTTGTAGCACAAAACATCCTGCTCCCTTCAACTCAGGTCACTAAACAAAAGAGCTACTCTGTACATAATTATAAAAACATTTTAATTGCATTTCTAAATATGCTGTAAGTTGCAGATGAATGGTAAGAATTTGTATTGAAACTTTTTGTGAAAAGCAAACCTATAAAACTATTGAAGCCCTAATGTTTGCCATTATAAATTAAAAATTTCATGCCTTGAAATATGGAGTGATAGAAATTGCCTTGACATATAGGACTTGAAATGTCTTAGGCTAAAAGAGAGCAATTTTAATCTTTGTGGATTCAAAAAATTCAGCAGCTATCTGCAGTTGCCATATTGCATTAATGTGGATGCTACCAACATTTCTTGACCTAAGTACATAGAAATTGATGGGTACATTTTTTTTAAGCTTAAACACATATTGATAGAGCTCCCACTGAGGTTACTGCAGTCTACAGAGGTCATGTGGTAGTTGAAAATGGCTGTTTGGATGAGTATCTTGAATAAAGCTAAAAATCTCAGTTTTAAAGGCTAAAAAATACAGGAGAAAGCATCTTATGAGACCTTTAAACACTGATTCTTGAGATGATTTTTGTATCTGGAGTCTGGATATTTTTTTAGCTATGGAGAGTAGTGCTGGAAACTGCTCTGTCTAAATCCACAAGGAAACTTTTCTAACAGATGATTTTAACTTCAACTTTACCTCCTCTTGAACATCAACAGAGGAAACTGTGCTTGGGCTCTGTTTCATCTTTTGTTAGATTCATATTACTAATATGTTTTATATTATTCCTTGTTACTTTTTCTTCTGATATCCATTCTGGATAACTAATTAAAAATGGGGATTTATCTTTGCTAACCTCCATGAATCAAAATGACAGATTGTTTCATTGTTAATTCTACAGGATAAGTTTTTTCATACGTGCCTTCTGGAGGTTTGTGTCTTTCTGCATTATAGCAGAAGCTCACGTACTTAGATTTAACCCCTAATTTCAATGTTTAAAATGTGAGATAAAACTCTATTTTAATGACTTAAATTTGGTATCATTATAATGTTAAAGTCTGCAGAACTATCTTGACATTTAAAACACATAAAACACCATCCCTACACACATAGTCTTCAAACGTTTTTAAAGAAGACACAACTAAAATACTTAATCACTCTTGGAAATTAATTGTTAACACTAAAAAGTGTATATTAATGGGTAACCTGTTTTGCTCTGTAAAGTTATGGTACCTATTTTCAACAGCCTTAGAACATTATTTCCTAAGGGTTTCTTGAGTTCTTAGACTAATACCAAATTCAAGTGAATGCAATCAAGAAGCAAAGCAAAATATTAAAATGTCATGAAGCTATGTGAACAGCATTTTCTTAAGATACTGAATTTGCAAGTCCTAAGAGTGAACAAATGTTTTCTACAGTAGTATGGTTTTTCCATGTAAGTGCTTACAATGAATTTCAAATAGGAAAGGAGATAAAAATGTTATGTCTCATACTCAGAATTCATCATGTTGTTAAATCCCCATAATCAGTCATCCTCCTGGAAGTGTTCAAGTAGTTACACTGTAATTAACTTGCATTTGCACAGTATTTTTCAGCATAAGGGAATCTGTACAAAGTGCTCCCATTTTACAGAAAGGAAAACAAAGAGGTTCAGTCTTTTGATCTGATTCTGGAATTTCTGAGCCAAGTAGGTCTCTAGTGTTCGTGATCAGAGGTCAGGACATCTTTCACATATGTTCCTCTCTCCCCCTAGAAAAGAGGTTTTCCCAGAATCAGTCCCAGGGAGACACACTGAGGAAGCAGGTGGGGACTTATTAACAAGACACATTTGTTTGAGTACAATTGCAATCATTAACAATGCAGCCATTGAGCTGCATATATGCAGAAATAAATATTTATGTGATTGCTGATCTATCTGGAAAAAGTAAAAATGGGGAAAAATGATTTTATTTTGTTAGATGTCTGACCCTTTCTGTTATGCCATTTCTATGTTTTTATCTTTGTATAGAGCTGTAGGCTTGGAAATGCTAGATCAAATTGAAAACATTTAAAGTAGAAAAAAAAAAAGAAAAAACCCAAACAAAAACCCAAAAAACAAACAAACAAGCAAACCAACAAAACCAAAAAAACCCCAAAACAAACAAAAAAATTACCAAAAGCCACCAAAACCAAACAACAACAAAAAAAAAATCTGGGAAAAAGCAGGTCAAAAAGCCCCATCCAGCTGTAGCTGATACTGTTCAGCTTGAAAAATGTGGTGTTAATTCTCTGTTTTTTTCCCTGTAGATCATTAGAGGGCTTTATTGTTCTTTCCAGACCAGTACAAAAGGCATTCAATATCTTGATGTGTCTCTATGAATTTGAAAGATATGACCTCCATAGGGGATACTACTGTTGGTTTTACACCATTAATGTTTTCCTCTATTTATTTCTGCAGAATACCTGCACCATCCTTTAAAGTGGGAATTGCCTGGGGTGACAAATTGAATCTTGAATCTTTGCACCTGACGCCACAAGAGCCTATAAATTAGTCATGGACTAGGGAGAGACAACCCTAAATATTTCTATTTCTCATAGAAAAAACAACCCTTGGGTCACTAAGAAAGAATGGAAAACCTGGACTTGTTAACAAGAAAGCAATTAATTATTTACACACATGTGAGTATTTTCCATTAGCATCTTTAGAATTAGGAATCCTTGTCCTGCTAGATTTACTTCTGCCTTTGAGAGTGTAGCCATTAAGAAAAGGTATTCGTCAACCCTTTTTAATACTGGGAAAAGCAAGCAACAGAAAATATGATTCTAAAGCAGGGCTGTATGTGTTCATTGCTTTTGATCTTTCAAAAGAAACAAAGATTAAGCTACAATAGTGTGGAATCACTGGTAGTGACTGTACTGTCATCCATATGATGTTTTATTATTCTAGCACACTCATGGCCAGGATGAAGGAAATAAATTATTGAGTGCTGTGAGTGATTTCATTTATGTATATATGTATGTATGCATGTATGTCATTTTTAGAGCAAACAGTAGAGAAAAACCTTGCATCCTCATATGACTCCCGTGGGGAATCTTAATGCCATTCAGCCAGGTGGAGCTTCTATGAGCTTTTTTTTCCCATTCACTGCCATCCATCTTTCCATCATAATGCCCTGAGCAGTTTTCATCCATGAAAACTCCTTGCTATAGCAATACATAAGCTTTGTAAATAAAGTCTGGCATCCCTGAGGGGAACAATATAGACTTCTAGGAATTCTCATATATTTAATCTGGTTTAAGGCCTGAAAAGTATATTTCTGTAATAAAATATTTTAATACTTTTTTGTCCAGGGAAATTTTTTTCCATGGCAGGTGTCCCACAGGACTGCTGCAGATATGAACATTTAGGGGTTTCAAATGGATGCAGTATGATGCAGGAATTTTTTAAAGATTACTCCAAGGAGAAAGGACTCCACCCCCATCCTCCTCACCCCCAGCATCTGAGCAGTTTAAAAGCATAAAGTTCCATGTTATCCCTGCAGATATAGGCAGAAAACTCCAAACGGCTACAGCCAAAGCTGCATGTATGCATCCAAGTGCAGTATTTTGGTTCTGAAAGTTAACTAGGATATGAGACAACAGAATAGTGTTTTGTATAGCACCTTTCATACTTGTTATGGCCCAAAGCACTTCATAAGGACATAAATGAGATACTGCTAGTATAGGGAGAATGAAAGAAGGCTGAGAAGGTATTAGGTGCTTAGCACCTAAGGAGATCACAAAGAATTCCAATGAGCAGAGCTTGATTTAACAAAAAAAAAAGGAGTAATGTCCAGAAATATTGATGTTATAGTTTTTCTGCTTTTTCTCCCTGTCTCCTACATGTATAAAAGATGCCACCAACATTTTGAGAGTTTATGATCCACTGTCTTAACACTGTTTACTTTTCCCTCAGGCTTTGTTTTCTGAGAATTCAGCAAAACCTGGGTGTTAGTTTTGAAAAACAAAATGTCTTCTCAGCTTTGACCTTACAGTGTGAAACACTTTAGTCTAGTTGTGACATCATACACAGAGCTATGTAGGAGGATACACAGTCATTTGGAGACAAAACCCTCCTAAGCATCCAGGGTTCCAGCGAGGTGGGCAGTTTTCTAGTACCATCTTTAGGCACCTGTGCTGCCTGAGCAGAGACATCTAAGTTGGCTCCATCTCTGTACACTCAGGGCTCGGGGGGGTGTGCCTGACCTGAGCTGACAAATCTTGTGGGGAGCTTGAATTCAGAGCCAATATTGTCACATTTAACTTGAGCATAGCACTGTCTTATGAGTGGTTCTAACATACTGGACTCCTCCTATGTTGCTTCTTGCCACTGTGCTGCCCTAATTCAAGTCCCCAGTAACTTGAACAGCAAGGTACATGGATCAAGCTCCAAGAGCAATGAAGACCTGCCATAAGAACCCAACCACAGGGGAATTACGGCAGATTCCTCTGTAAAGCTTGTGCTGAGATTTGGCCTAGCTGAAAGGATGTGAGAGTTGATAAGCCTCTGGAGCCCAAATAAAGCTTTTAAGGCAAAAGGGTCAGTCATTGTCTGGAAATAATGTATTTAGCCAGAAATTCCTGACTTCACCAACTGAACAATTTTAGAATTTGTGGATTCTCATATTCTGTTTCTGATGCAACATGATAGTTGTATGTGTCTGTAATTTCCCCTCTAAATCAATTTGTGAGTAAGCTTTCTTGCAGTGACTGCATAGTTCTCTTTGTTTACCAGTCTCTCTTCATACTACTAACATCAAGGTTGGATTTATCTGATTATATTTACTTAATCATTTAATTTGTTAAAACATTTACTAGAAGGCTTCTGGAATTATATACTCAGTATTTTCACTATAAAAATAAGCAATAACATGTGTATCTGTCTGCTACTGCATTTGAAGTGATAGGATTTGGGGCAGTGCCAAGAGATTGTGACTTTTGTAGTCTGGGTGGAATAGCTTGGATGCAATCAAGAGTTTTCTTGCTGTTTAGTCTCTGCCTTACAGTACACAGGAAAATGGGAGGTATGCTTAAGTAATCATAATAATAATATATACCTACCAGCATCTGTACAGACATGCACACACTACATTTACAACTCTTATATATGATTGTTTAAACAGCCCTACTTAAATTGATTAGTTGAACTGCTTTCTTGTATGCTTGCTTGCTTGCTTTTTATACATATCTAAATAACACTGTTAACATATCCTTCCCTCCTGTTACTCTGTTTTAGGTGGGGGTGAAGGCTATCAATACGGCTGCCACAGAAACCAGGTTTTTTAACAATGTGGTGACTGGGGTCCATTTGGCCTCATTAACTTGCCCAAGACTCCCTGTTAATCTGTAATCTTGCACTTTAGTGTTGTAGTGGGAGCTGAAATAAAAATAAAATTAAGAGATATGATAAGAAGCCCGGAAGTTTCTAAACTGTAGTGTTAGAGTTAAGGGAACAACTACCTTACTTTTCAGCTCATACCAGCAGTCACAGGCAAAAGCCATCTCACGCAGTGGAGTGGGGTCAGGGTGCTGCTGCTTCAAGAGGAAGCATTGGGAACAAAAGAAAAGCTGGAAAGGAGGTCCGTGCAAGACCTCTCGGAAAAGGGACTGGTTGTCTGCACCAGCTGCTGAGTGAAGTGGCATGAAGGGCTGAGGTGTGGTACCCAGCCCTGAAGGAGCAGCTTTCCCGGGCCATAGCTGCCCTTCTTTGCTTCTGTGGGGCACCCACTGGCACCCATCACCTCCTGCAAACCAGGCAGCAAGGCCAAAGTTGCTCTCCTACTCCCTCCATCTGGCTGCTTCCCTTATTCACCTAGAACTGGCTGCCATGGTTTGTGTGCTCTGTGTGAAACTGGCATAAAAAGGAAAAATATAACCCCCAGAAATGTATGCACACGTGTGGTTACACAGAGAGTTTGCCAGTGATGGGCTATAGGGAAGACAGCAGGGCAGATAATGAAAGTCTTAAAATGCTGATAATGTTGACTGTACAATTAACTGCTTTTTCCAAAAGGCAATGCATTCAGGATCAGTGTGGTTAGTGTCTTTTTGGTATCTGCCCTTCCAATAAGCAAACAGGTGTGGGGAACAGAATAGTTTGTGAACAAAGATTTCTATAGTCCCTTCCACTTAAAGAGATTGCAAAGCCTGAGCTAAAACTGATGAATGCCAAGGAGTCAGCAGGTATTTAACCTAAAATTTAGCATGCTTTACACAACCTCCTCTGCATAGGAAGGGAGCTGGCAGCAGCCCTTCTGGCTATCACAAGACCCCTTGCAGCAGCTCTCTGCCTAGGCTGGCATGAGCACAAAATGAGGTCTTTTCTTACCTGTAGAGGAGAGTTAGCTTTCAAAAAGCATTAACCTCCTGCTAGACTCCATCTCTTTCACAATCATAATATTTTAGGTTAAAAATCATAACATGTTAAAGACAATTCTGCATTCCTTTTTTCTAGCCCCTGGCTTTCAAATTTTAGGGGTTATATTCAGGTCAGACTGTCAGCTCTCTCTCTGTAACAGTCTAAAGGCTAAATCCCTTTCAAAAAAGAAAATAAATCTTCAGTTCTCACATAATGATTTGGTATCTGGAGCTGAGGCTTCACAGAAAAGATCAAATAGCCTAAGCCTTGTGACAGAACTGCAAGGAATGGCAATGCCTCATTATCCCAGAGTAACATCTCAGTTATAGTAGTCTTTGAGTGTTCTCTGAGACACATGGCCAAGAATATATATAGTCCCAGTGACAGGAAATGGTACTTCTCCTATGCTGTGTGTGTTGGGGATTGCTGTTTGTGCTCCAGATTTCTATATTGTTATAGCTGCTTATTCAAGCATTGTGTGGGGTTAATTTGATGGTTGTGGCATGTCAAATGGTAACAAGATGTGAGATACTGTGCAAAAGTTAATGGCTCATGGGCACAGATGGGGCCAAAACTGGTTATGACTGGCTGCTTGGCATTAAATTCCTGGAAAATCAGAGAATAGAGATGGAGGGACAATACAGTGAATAGCTTGTTCTTCCTTGGTGATCTTCCTTGAAAAGAGAGCAGGACCCTTGTCCCATTTGGACCCAGCCATGAACTCATCTCAGCCTGCACACCCTTCTCCAACAGCTGTGTTGGAGCAACCTCAGTGCCTGTGCTAACGGGATAAAAGCATTTCCATGTGCTCATTTCATTCACAAAGCACATGTCCCTCCCCACGGCCTCCAGTGTATCCTCATTCCCTTAAAATGGATGCAGATATTAAAGCCTGCTATATTTAATTATTGCTCTGTCTGGGAGGAAATAAAATCTTACAGCCCTTTTAACATGTTTCAAGACAGGTAGGTATAAGTCACAAATGTGCAATGAGCAATGGGCAATTCAGAAGCCACCAGAAAACAGTAATGTGTTCCAAAGAGAGTGATCATAAAACTTGCATGGTGCTCTCAGCCATGTGTGCAGGGTTCTGCAGTTCTTGGCCTGAGTATCATTCCTCAGCAAGGATCTCTCACAGTCAGGACCTGTGCAGGACAAACTCACCTCAAGGCGTGGTGTGGTAACACTCTGGAGGTGTTATAAATCAACCCATGAGCAGGTAGATGGCTATTGGGAGAATTTTGTCCTGAAAGTTTTTGACAAAATTCTCCCATTATTTCAAATTAAGTCAAATGGAAGAGCTTGGGTTTAACCCTTTAACCTACTATATGCAAAGTAATTTTTTTTTTTTTTTGCTTGTATGAGTATAGAATGAAATACATGTGGGAAAGTTTTCCCCATTATATATACCGCTGCTATCCCTCTACTTTGCTTCTCCCACAAGTTTCTGATTTTGGGGAAATACTACATCATGCATGAACCAACCAGTGGATATTATAATTTCATTCAAATGGAGTTTTTTGTGTATATTTGTATACACATTTTAATTTAGGTGTGTGTCTACTCTTCCCCTGTCTCTCTCCTTTTCCCAGCACAAAAGCCATTGCTTTCTTTAAGTAGGGTTGTAGCAAAATAGCACCAAAACTATTTAGCATCATTCTCTCTTCTCTCATTAGAATATCCTTTATAATATCTGGCAGCAACAGCAGCAGGAGGCAAGCTCCACTATCCTGTGGTTTTGGGGTTTTTTAGTATTTATCAATTTGTTGATAAGCAAACAATCACAATAGAAACCTTGGCTTACTTTCAGTTTTGCATTTGCACTATATACTTTTTAACATTGCCTTTTTTTATTAATAAATCATTTAAGTTTTCTTCTGATTGATAATCACATTACTCTTTATTCTTGCATGAAATTTTCCTGTGAAGGTTTAAAGGCTTGTTTTTGCTAGAAAGCCCTCCTGTCTTTTTGATTCTAAAGACAGGTTCTTTTTAAGTCTTTAGACTACACAGGGAAAAAAATTACTAAGAGATTGGAGAGGTATTTCTTGGAAGAGGTTGTAAAAAAGCATATATTATGTTTTGTGGAGGATGATACACCTAGTGATGTAGTTGGAAGAGGTTCATCACGTTTTTTTTTCACATAGAGATGAAACTGTTTGCTAATGCCTGTTGACAATATGTGTTGATGATGCAGGTTTCTAGCCTGAGCTCTAGCAAATGATGATAAATTCCAGACTCTAATCAAACATCTTTCAGAAACGTTAACATTTGCTAAATAAACATATTTTTCTCTTCTCTATTGCATGTAATGGATGTTTTTAACATTGTTTGCCTGTCTTTTTATAAAGTATAACAGATGGTCAGTGCTTTTGATGAAATATATTACTTAACCCTTTTCTTGGGAAAGAAAAGGCTTGAGCTTGCTACTGCCATTCATATTTTCTGTAAATGACCCTGATGACAAAGACAAGAAAAGTTTCTGGTTGAAAAATGTATTGCCAGTTTTAAATGGAAGAATGACTACTTCTTTCAGGTTTGATTTTCACATTGGTCAATCTCCTTCTCTTCATAAAATGTGACAGGGAAAGGGTCCATGAGGAAGCACAGAGCTGTTAAGAGCCAGCTCTCAGGGTGATGTGGCAGATCTATGCTGCACTCAGAGACAGATCTTGGGAGTGGTCAGGGGCACCCTCTTCTTGATCTACCTGATGATACAATTGCCTGAAGAATTTTATGTTAATACACGCTGTGTGTCTTATTTGTGAGTTCTTGGTGACCTGCTAAGGCAGCTGGCTGAGTGTTACTGAGGCACTAAACTGGCAGGCACACTTATGTATGCAAGGAGCTGTGTGTGGTGTAAAGTGGTCTCTGAAATAGGTTCTCAGGCTCCCAGGTCCAGTGTTTGTGAAATACTGGCTGGCAAGGTTAGTCTGCTTTCTGAAGTCAATATTTGTCCTGTGGAGAATCTGAGCACCACCAGAACAGATGCACTGGGAGCGCTCAGGAGCATTCTGGCAAGGTGGAGTCCTTTTGCAGCATGCTGCTGTGTGTGCATGTGAATGGCAGACTGAGAACAGACTCCTCAGATTCAGATCACACTTGATTCCTAAACATTTCAAGAAAGTATTTGGCCTTTGACACTGATGACATACCAGAGATTGCTAATAATAGCATGCCTGAACTTTTGTTAGAAAAATAAGCACGTCCCTCAGCAATTCCCACACTCCTAAGTTAAATCACCACAACATCATGTTAATGTCAGGGCTGATAAGATACAGAGAAATATTAAAACCTCAGTTGAGTAAAATCTGTTCTCATTTGAGAGGTCTTTTTCATGAGACTGAAAATGAACAGTGTGGTATCAGCTCATCATTTGTCAGCACCGTTGCTCTTGGACACACACAGGAGTGGCAGGATGCTCTTGTCCCACTTGCTTGCCCAAAGCTGCTAAAGTTCTGCTGAATTGTTGTGGCAAATGCAATTTCATTCCCTACCCCTAAAATAAAGGTAGTGTGAGTAGGAGGAAGAATTAACTGACTTAAGACAGAGGAATTCCTAAGAGGAAATACTGTGAATAGATGAGCTTGGAGAAGAAGCTTCATCTGAAGGTTAAGCTGTATTGTTTTTTATACTGGGGGATGGAAGGAGTTGGTAAGATCAATAAATCTATCTCCAAAAGGAGGTCAAACTTGCATATATTCTTTTAGGATTGCATGCTTTCCAAGCAGAGTGATAAAGACTCAACTTGTTCACATCCACAAATAATATGAAACTGATTACTCACAAAGGTGGAAATAGGAGGATAGGAGGATATATGCCAAAGTTTCCTAATATTTATTATTTCTCTATCTAGGAAGAAATGAGCAACAGAAATCCATGAGTGCAGCTGGGTATAAAAGTTTGTTTCATTATGAGGGAACCTGGTTTTAGCATGGATCTTGGAGGATGTAATTAATGGAGTAATATTGTTTCCACAGAGTCATTTTATATGATAGGTGACCTGGTACACATTTCTCACCTGTCTGGACATGACATTCAAAACTTTTTTTTTTGTCTGATACAAAAATTCAGTGTTTGTGTTTAATGCTTAACTCTTTTAAAGGAAAAAAACATACTTGTTAAATTAGGAAAGACAGAAGGAATATGAAAATGAGCAAGACAGATTGCTATCCAAATTAATAGTTTGAGTTATCTCAATGTGTACTTGCTGGTGGTTTTATCCCCCATTTTGATGACTGTCAGGATATTCTGTTGCTATAGGCTATTGTGGAGCACACTCTGCATTAATGGTCAGAGTTCAGTGATTTAATTTTATTTTCACAAGCAGAAACCTGGTCCTTAACAAAAACTCTTGTGTCCCAAGGGGGTAGGCATATGCTGGGAAGAAAATATATCATAAATTTCAAGTATGCAAACTTGTGGCCTTTTAAGACTCTAAGTACAGAGGAATTACAACACGGATCCTTCATGGATACGACAATGCTGGGGCATAAAATGCAACTCTTGGAATGCAGCAATAGTGTGTTTCCTTCACAGCCATTAAAGCTAGGAGAAAAGCAGTTGCTGGCTTGAACCTAAGCTGTCTTCTCTTTGTGTGGAGAAATCAGCTTTAAGCATCAGAAAAGTTTAGAAGAGAAGTGGATGTCATCTTAGGAAGAAGTGGATCTTAGTGTTATACATGAAAGAACTACTGGCTGTGTATGATTTTTTAAAATGTATTTTATTGTTGCTAAGTTTGGATCTGAAGCTTAGCTGAGAAAAATTGTTCAGATTTTCCCTGCAAATAGGAAGGCTGTGCAGTTTCCACAAGAAAGTGGTGCCACATCTGCCTGGCAGGGAGGTCCCCGCTCCTGTCGGAGCGATGCGCGCAGAGGGGCAGCGCAGGGAGCGGCGGCCGACGAGGCTTTTAAATACCTACCCTTGGAGGTATTTAAAAGTGCACGAAGATGCCTACCCTGCGTAAAGTTTATTGGTGGGCTTGGCTGTGCTGTGTAAATAGCTGGACTCGTTCTTAACGGTATTTTCCAACTTAAATGAGTTTATGATTTACATTAAATTCTTGTCGTTTTTCCTCTTCCCATCTCTCAGTCTCATAATTTATCACCCCATCTACTTCTGCACGCTTGTTCCTGTGCTTACCCTTTAAGTGCTACAACTACCCAAATACTGACACCAGTGACAGAATCATTATGATAGATGTCTGTCTTGGTAAACAGAGGGTCAGCTGCAGGTTTGGGAGCAGATTTCCTTAAAATTGCTAAGCCTTTTGGCAGATGACTGCAACATCATCTTCAAACTTCCCAAGTCAGGTTTGGTGTGTGCTGAAGAACAAGGAGGCAGCAAAAACCTTTGTTGCACTTCAGAAGGAAGCCCAAATACCGAGTGAGTATGAGTGAGTTTATTTTGTAGGTAACAAAAGTGGTGATTGTAGAACAAGCATGACAATTTTACCTCAGCTAAATACAGTATAAAAACACCTCTAGCTGAATACTTATTATTGTATTTGCAGAGTGGCTTCATATGTACCACATGTGCGTATTGTTGTTGCATTGTGATTTCAAACTTTTATGAAGTGATAAGCCACATATTAATAGTTTTAACAGAAGGTTCTCTAGTTGTTAACATGGTAACACCTTGCAAGTACAACATGCTATGTCCATATTTCATTCTGGAAATATGCAACATTCTGCACTTCAAAATACATAAGGAAAGTGTCTATTTGATACTTAGATCTGCCCAATATATTATCTTTCATGAATTCCTACCCTGTTGCTCAGACCTGCTATAAAAATTTTCTGCCTCAGACTACAAAATATTAATTCATTTCCCGGGAATCTCTTTGGATACAAGCTGTGAAAGCAGATATGGAGTTGCATGCACATTTGCTCTTGCTCAATCTTATTCCAAACTGAACCGATTACGAACACTATTATTGTAACAGGTGTTCAAATATATCCAACCTAGTTATTAGCCAAGCTTGGAGGATTCTTGTTGTTTTCCCTGACCACAGTCAGGTTATCAGTTGCATATGGATGTAATCCTACTCATATTTACCTCAGTAAAAACTGGGCCATTTTTAAAATGCATGAGTTTCATAATAGCAGGGTTGCATCCTATGACTGTATCAGATGTCAATGGAAATTTTCAAAATATGGTAGCAGGTACATAATGATCACAGTGACCCAAAGAAAGTCAAAACATTAGTGTTTTGATGATAATAAAAATTAGGAAACCTTATGTTTATTTATATTCTATGTATCCTAATAAACGAAGGCAAATTAAAATAAGTCAATGGGTTAAAACTTCCCTTTAATTGCATCATGAGGAGTACAAACAAGTACAAAAATTTGAAATTTGGTGCCTTTACAGTAACTCCATTCAACCTGCCCTTCTAAGTAGGCAGTGCATGAAAGCGTTTGCCCATGAGTAATATATTAGTAAATGGTCGTGATTTGATGTGACACATTTTCCCCCCAATTTGCACACCTGATTATAGGCTTCCTAAATATCACCTTCAGATTCACTGGCAAAAAAGGAATCCATCTGAAAGAAATACTGGATGAAATGTTGGTGATGGGACAATCCTGGGTCTGTGTCCAAATGTGAGGCAAAGAGTTCAGACCATTAAAAGCTAAATGGTCTATTGCCATGCTAATGTTTAGTTCTTTGTTTAGTGCAGACTTTTAAACATGTTTCCATGACTCATTAAATCCTCTGAAATAAAAGTTCTCACAATTCTAGTACAGTGGAGCAGTTATTTTTGGACTTAATTATAAACAGGCTAGATAATGAGCTACCTAACTTGTCCCCTTTTCTTAAGAAGGAAAATGGTTAGTGACCTCTACTTTCTCTAAACAGTATCAAAATCCACTATATTTGATAGATAAGGAGTGGAAAGTCCATGAAAAAAAATGAAAGGGGTGCATAAGCAAATGCTGTTGGCCAACTAATATTTTAAATAACAAGTAAGAATATGTATTTGGTGAACCTATTAAGTATTCAGCTCAAGGGAATATCGTAACCATAGCAACCCCTTATCACTGTTTGAGACGCTGTAACATCTTCATGAAATGTGCATCAAATGCCCTGCTAATATTTGTAAAATGCTTATAATATTAGCTCTTGGAAGCAGCTACATTGATAGACAAGTGCATAAAAATGCTTGAGACTCAAGATCACCTGTCGACTGTCTGATTTCTCCTTGCCCTTCTACTTTATTTTTACCTATCAGTTTGATTTATCAAAAGCAAAAGATTAATGGGTTCAAGAAGTCACTGGAGGGAGCAGGGTGGTGGACACACATCACTGCTCACCTACAGAATGCCCGTAATAACCACCCTCAGTTAAGTATGATGAAGGTTTTAGTGGTTTGTGGTGGCCAAACAAAGCCTCCATAAAGGGAAAAGTTTCCCAAAATGATTGAACATGAGAACTTGCGGGAAGACACCCAAAATAAGTTAAGAACAGATCCTCTCCCTTGCATCAGTTATCAATCTAAAAAGACTGTGATTTGTGCCATTTACGTTATTTGCAGGATTTCAAATCTCATAAAGCTGTAAGAATAATGATTTTTCTGACTGTAGAGACAGCTTCTCTTGTTTTAGATGTTGCATTTCAGATGATCTCCCTTCTTTTTCAGCTTTGAAACTGCAAGTGGCCAGAGCTTTACACTTCTAAGGTCTAATATGAAGATATGGCAGGTGAAATTTTCTGTGGAGTTATTTCTGTGTCCCATAGCCTCTAGGGCTCAGGATGCTGAGATGGCCTGGAGAGCTTCCCTGCTTAAGTTTCATCACCTTTTCCCAAAGGACTCTGTGCTTTGTCCTTTTTTTGTGGTGTACTATGTTTTTCCACACAATTAAATACTTAGAGAAGCAGGTAATCCCAGTGAATTACGAGTTCCTGTCATAAAAGAAATATGGAAATTGTGTTTAAATCATGAGAGTCTTTCATTTTTGAATCATTAGTATGATTCTTTTTTTCTCTCACTTCAGTGTGAAGTGCAGTACACCATGTATATGCGCTTCCACTCTGAACAGAAATGCAGAAGGAGGAAAGCATAATCACTTGTTGCCAAGTGATTTGATAATGGAGCAACATGACTGTACAACTCAGCCTAACTCCTCTGTACGTGCTGAGGGCTCTTCCTGTCCCATTTTGCTCTGCAGCATCATATAATATCAAGTTATTAGTTGTTAATCTCAGGTGGTTGATAGGAAACTGAGAGCACCAAAACTGGGATTGCTGAAGATGACAGGGTATTCAGGACATCAGTGCGCGTTCACATTGACATAAAGAACCTTCTTTGTGCCCAAGAGATGTGGAAAAAGCTTTATGAAATGGGTGTTAGGACCTTTGCAAATCATTGCAGGTTCATAGTGAATTACAGCAAAATTACAGCTAAGGGAGATGTCTGAACAAGAAGGAGAGACAGTATGAGTATATGTGACAGTGTGGCCCTAGGGATCAAAATCTGCATGAAATAGTTTAGAAGGCATGCATTAACCTTCATCATTGGGCTGATGTGCACTAGCAACTACTTCTGTGCTTTTTTTTTACCCTGCTGTTGGTGTAAAATAATGATGTTGGAGAATGTGTTGCAGGCAGAGATTATAATGGTTGAGTCTTCTGTAAATAAGCATGTGTTTTTATGAAGTAACACACTCTGGACAATATCTGCCAATTTCAGCATTGAAGTGATAAATGCAAACTAATAATAACCTGTGAAAATAAGAGATGCAAAAATTAATGTGTAATAGTAAGCATTTTGTTTTTTTGCTGGGCTTCACTTTCCACAAGTCTTACCTGAATCAGATTTTCTGGGCTACTTCAGATTTTTTGAGTATCTTTATGAAAATGTTTTTCACCAGCTATGAAAATGTAATTTTTGTCACCGTTGAGCAAGAAATGACACAAATCTACAAACAGTCTGTTCACACAACAGCAGTTTTAATACGAAAGTTCTTTTATAACTAGGTTCGACACATTCTACTTGATTGGCTAATTAACAAAAATATTTTTCTTACAAACAGTCCTTGAGAAGAACAGAAAAAGAGAGTAGGAAAACACCACCTGCAGGTTGTTTATACTAAGAAGTTATCGTTGTTTCTCTACAACTCCCTAAAAAGTCTCACAAATCCATTGTGAGAAAACTAATTCAGTTTTCTCGCTCTCTGACCAGACTGTCACATCCACAAGTTTTCATGGACGAGTCTGCTTTTTTTATTTTAGTTTTTTTACTAGGGCATCTTATAAAATGAGAATCAGAGGTTCAGATTATAAAAGTGGTTTGCTTGGAACCTGAAGAAGCACATTGTCTTTGCAGTCACATTTTCTTTTATTGCCAGTGCTGTTTAACAAAAAGGGAGGACTGAATAGGTGACACCTCTGGAAATGTGAGCTAAAGAAGGTAAAAATTCTTTTGGAGACTGGTAAACCTACACTATATATCCCTGTAAGTAAAAGGAACAAGGTACAGGGACTCATAAAAGTACCATCTGAAAATGATTTAAAAGTTAAAAAAGGGCTACTCTACACAGATAGAAGCGTGAGACCCAACCAGACCAGTCCTCCCAGCACAGTCCCAGTAAGCCTATTTATAAACACACCATTTTGAAACCCTCCTTAGCTGGTTCTAAGCAATACTCCTGGTGAGAAAATCATTAATGTGATAAGCAAAGACTTTCTGAAGCTGTTTCCAACTTAACTTCTGTGACTAATGCTTTGTGATATCTGCCCACATCCTTGAATTGCTTAATATAAATCCTCTCATAAGAGGTTCTTTTGATTTTCTTCTAAATTCTTTGCCTGTTTTTCTCATTTGAAATTAAAGGAATGTGATGGTTTTGGTGTTAACTTTCCCACATAAATATATTACATGGTCAGTACCAAGGGTTTCTCTGAAGCAGTGGAAGGTGTAGTAATTTGATATTTCGTAGGTAATCTGACCTTGATGGTAACCCCAGTGAACTTCAGAAGCTTGTGAGTAGAATCATGAGTCACACATGTTAGCAAATTCTCAGTTGTATAAAGCGGTTTTCCTGGACAGAGTTTAAGGATTTGGGTTAGGGTTTTTGCTGTCATTCCCCACCCCCTACAACTTCATCTCGCCACCAACACTGCAATCCACTGGTATCCTGAGTAGGAAAAGATTTTGTTCAGTTATAAGGAGGAATACCTTAAGACTCAGTTCTTTTTAATCGAGAAAATCCAAGCATATACCTTGGATTTTTCTTGAAGAATTTGAACATATTTCCATACACATTCATGGATGTCTACATGCACACACATACACAGACACACACACTTTTCTAGAAATAAATTCAGTAGTCTGATTGTTGTGTTCCGTGGTTAATACACACTTTTGAATTCTAAATACTTAGATTTAGTCCAGAAACTTGTTGTTACATCTACAAAGATTAGTCTTATTGTGTCTTTCAATACTGCTTATGGCAGAGACTGTGGTGTCCAGATTACAGCAATGTTCAAATATGTTTTAGCATTTATATATTTGTTCTCTCCTTTATTACCCTCAGCAGCATAAAGACAGCCTGAATACTCAGTCTGAGAATTCCAGTGAAGGAGATAAAACACCTTGCACCCCAGGCACAAGTAATTTTCAGGCTGCAGTTCACATTTCCAGTGTTTAAGATATGATTCTGAATCACATCACAAGTTTTCTGTGTGACCCCCTTGCTGCATAGCTGACAGGTAACTTTAGTACCAACAGGCTGCCTGTTTCACAGAAGCCCTTTTTCCATGGGGCAAGGGGCTGGCATGGGTAGCCAGGACAACAGAAAAAAGAGAAAATTGAGGATTCCCTAAAAAATATTCTCGGGAATTTCAACTGCAAAAATCTTCTTATTAAATTAAGTTTCATGAGATAGTGCAGACTGCTGGCAAACCTTCCTGATTAGAAATATGAAATAACAATACTTTAGCCTGACTTGAGCTTTTAGACAGCTTTGACTCCATTGATCTTTACTGAAACACTGTTTTGAAGTCAGTAAAATATTGGTTGATTGTTCCTTCAGTAGCAGTTGGCTTCCTGGGATTTTTAAACAGATACCTGAGCTAATTTTTTTACCTCTGTATGACCAGAACTATATAGTGTCACCCCAGGGAAATAGAATAGAACACTCAAATATCAAATGTTTTCTGAGAACAAGAAATATGAGGAATTAAAAGTTATGCAGACATATCCCAGGTTTTCATGTCTCAGCTGAGATTTTGAAAAGATGTTAAAACACCAGCATTTCTCTGTTTCAGAAAGTTTTGCAACAGAGTCAATCTCTCTATAATCCTCCCTGGACATGGCATAGTCTTGACAGTGCTTAGCATTTCTCACTTCTGGCACTCGTACATGGCATATGATATGTCTAACCTGTTGTATGCAGGTTGAAGAAAAACTGTTTTAGAGTAGAATGGCTTAACTGTGAGTGTTACATACTTTTTTTTGCTAAACCAGTGGTTTAGGGGTTTTATTTTGAAAGGAAGGATTTGCATGGTTTGATGATCTCAGCTAACACGCAGATAATGGGGATTTGAGTAGATGCCTGCTTGCTTCAAGTGACAATTTATCAGTTTAGGCTTTAACTTGTTTTAGTGAAATTGTGGCCAGATGACTCTCCCTTGAACCTCTGTGATCATATGTTTGGATATATCTCCTGGAATAGGAGAAAAATATTGAATTTGACAGATACTGTTTGATGTTTGACTGACTAAGGCACGTTTGTTATAACTTCTGCTGTTTGCCTGAATCTTTATTTGCTTTTTTTGAATCACTTCACTCTTGCAATTGGTCACTAAATAAGCAGTTGGTACAAAATGCAATGGAATAAAGTTACTCTCTTTTTTTTTTATGCTAATAGAGGTTACAGATACTTAAGGCAATTCCTGTCTTCTGACTTTAGAATTATTTTTTTCATGGAGGCTTCTAAGGACTGGAATATTAAAAAAAAAAAAAGTAGTAATTTAACTATTATCTATTACTTCTAAGAGTAATGAAGTATAATTATCACTGAAGTAGCAACTAATTGTAAAATCCTAGGAAATCAAATGGAGAAACAGTGGTAAAGTAATTATGATTTATATTTAATTCAGCATTTATATATACTAGAGAGCAGATGTTTTAGAAACTCTGAACCCTTATAGCATCCTTCTTTGTTGGTCTTTTTAGCTTACTATACTTCCATAGAATTTTACAATAGACTATCAGAGTCTTCTGATCACTAATTTATTACATATGACTGTGCACCAGCTTGTTCAGCCTAGAAAATCAAGTATCTGACTCATAGCAGATGTACTAAAATGAAATCCAGCAGATATTATTCTTTTGATTAAAAAGTCTTAATCAAAAAATCTAGTTAGTGTAGTCCTTAAAGCAAGTGCAGATGGATCATTGCTTAATCACCTTTTTGTGTGTTTGAGTTGAGGATAACAGAGGTTGCATAAGTTATGGAGAAGGAAGCTGTCCTGAAGATATCTTCTTTTCTCTCTTGCCTGTAGCTGGTGCAGTCCCGAGTTAGACCAGAGCACTTTGAGTGATTCTGTGAAGGGTGAATGATCTTCTAAGGGTTGCTCCACCAAGGGAACTGAAGGATGCCCTCATCTTCCTCACCTCTGCCTGTTTTACTGATACCCTTCCAAAAGGCTGAGTCTTGAAAGGCAATGAATTCCCCAACGATCCAGCTTAAGGACACCTTTTTGCACTGTGGCTTTCAGTGTGTATGTGTACATGTAAGGATACCTGACGCTGCTGGTCCTAGTTTTAAGATTCTGTCAGAAAATATGTGTGCATTTAGATGCCATGATTCAGACATCCTGCCAGCACAGACAGTTTATCTTCATTGCATTCACTGCAGCAATGTTTATAAAAGCAGCTAAGCACTGTTTTGTAAGATCCAAGCCCTGTACAGTCTTACTTTCACAAATGTTAACTATATCATTTGAAATCATTGTATGATAACAGTCACATCTTGAGAACAGTTTTTCATATTTGGGGTATTTTTTAAAATACAGTTTTCTCATAAATTTGTCTTCATCTTACTACCTCATATTTTGTGCCAATTCTTTTGGAGGTTATTTTTACATGCCAGTGTTGCCTTGAATTAAGTATTCTAGTGTGATACAGGATTATTAAGAAGTATTTTGTATTCTGGACATCCTGCTCTTCCTGCGGGTGCCAATTTAAAACTGCCAGGTGAGGGACTATAAAGGCAAGTTAAAATTAATTTCAATGCCAATATTTTGGTTGTGAATATTAAATTTTTTTCTCAGAGTGAAGCAGTCTAGCTGCTTGTCTTATTCTGAAAAGCATGTTTTGGTTGTCTATACTGCAAATTAAAGGCAATATATTTATGATTGACTTTGTACCTGAAAATGCTAACTTTCAAACTAGGATTGTTCCTTTATAACCTATATGCTGGGTCATATTTTTCTCAGCTGCAACTCTTTCACTCCTACCATATAATCAGATCCTGGGGTCTGCTCTGTCTTTGTTTGGTGCAGCTCAGTAAAAGAAATGGAGTGGTTCTCTGTCTTTATCGTATATTAAATTCTCTGGGCCCAGGAGGATTTCCATGGCAGCTGGAATTCAGCTAATGAGAGAAAGTAATTTTTGCCACTTCCTGTTCTGTACTCCCCCTGCAGCTGATGCTGACTTATCTTGGTCTGGGCTGTATACATAAACTGTATTACACCAAAAAAACTCCAGCAACTGAGTGATCCCACATTAGGCTGCATTTGATCCCAGTTCAGAATAATTCCTGTGTTTGGTAATTTATTAGAAACAATGAAAGTAGATAAGGAAGGTTTCGTTAAAAAAATCAGTTATCAAAAGTTTCTGATTCTGAAACAGTGATAAATTTTTGGAATCAAGATTTTTGTTTTTGCCATGTCACAACTTAAAACCTTCAAAACTGCACACTGTGTTAGTAAGCACTGAACTAAGCCTCATCCCACTAAGTTTAGATGAACATTTTAAGAAATAGTTAATGTGCTGACAAAGAGCACTCAACACCTAATTTTCTATGTAAAAAATGTGTGCTATTTTTACAAAATGTACTATTTGTAACTGATATTGCACAGTGATGAGGTTTTCTGCACATTTATAGGAACTCTTTTGACTACATAGACTGGCTCACAACACCTTCTAACATTATATCCTTGTCTTAAGTAGCAATAGGAGCCAGGATTTTTAGTTAGAACCCAACAGCCTGAGTTCTCACAATTGCCTGCTACCTACTTTTGCCAAGTCAAGAGCAGAATAGCATGAACCACACTGAAGATCTTCCTGACCAATGCTGCCAATAATGGAAGCCCAGCTAAAGTAATCCTGGCTTGATTTTGCTTTAGTGAAGGGGACAACATAATGCTTGAGACTTGAGGCTGGACGGAGGGCTTGTGTGCCTGCCCTTGGTGTCTGGGAGGTGCTTGGTGTGTGATAAGGACTGTGGCAGACATCCACAGTGAGCAGCAAGGTCAGAGCTACTTCAGTATTTGTGTGTCTGCTGGGGTCACTCGTAACTCCAAGGGGTTTGACAAGAGGGATGTGTGACCATTACTGCTGATAGCCAGTGTTCACATAACATAAAACTGCCAATGGTTTGACGTGCTTGTAGCCATTTTACTTTTAACATGGATTAATTCAATAAGAATCCTTTAAAACTATTGTGGTCCCTACCATGACTTTGGTGTGGCTTATGCAGGTCTTTTGTCCCAGTGATGTCTGAACTTATACGTGGCATCAGCTCCTCTGGCTGCTCTTACCTCCACTGGTTCCACTGAACAGACTGTAAAAGTTTCCTCCATCAGGGATAGAATCTTTCACTTCCCCAAACACCACAGGGCTTTCTCGTGCACACACATACACTTTGGTTATAGATAGGAAAGCCGATTTTCAGAGGAAGGTGTAAAAACCAGCACCTGTCTTGCATCCCAGACAGCAATTCCTCTTCCTTACACCTAGCTGTTCATCTGTGGCTTTGGATGCTGACTACCCTCAAAACCACTTCAGATATAGATCCTCTCTTTCCCCCTTGTGCCACTCAGAATACTCTAGGAAGTGAAGTGCAGTAGTTTTCTGAATCCAGTGCATGTGATAATACCACTGCACCCCCTAAAGCCAGTGCAGACTTATCTTGGAATGGACTTGGAATGGAATACAAAAACTTTTGTATTGCACCAAAAACTCCAACAGCTGAGTTGGGTTAATCACAAAGTTCATTCCTCAAAGGTGGAAAGTGAATGGCATAAATAGAATAGGAGCTCTGTGACTCTGGATTTAAAAAAAAAAAAGACCACACCTCACCCTGAACATAGGTCATCGATTTTAATGGTTTCATTTTTTTGTTAATACTAGAAATCAGTTTTCATCCTATACAATCCACTCATTTTTGATGCCACATTCTTCTGGGTTTTCAGTAAAATCAAGTACCCATCCAGTTCTGTAAGTTGTGCATGTTGTATGTGAAAAGGTATTTGCATTTCCAGCAAAGTTACACAACTATTTTATCTTTATAATGTTTTCTTACAGAAACTTTTGCCCTGTTCCCATGTGAAACTCTGAAGCTGTCCTAATAATCTCCTTCTTAAAACTTTGAAATCAAATATAGGGGTTTTATGTGAATTCTTTTATAATTCTTACTAATTTTGTAAGTTTTAAACTTTTTACTACATCCTTTTCACCGGGGTAGTTTACCCCTAATGTTCTAATTACTTTGGAAAAGTACATTTATGTTTGCTTTGGATGCATCCTGGAGAGGATTCTCACAGATTGAAAAGGTCTTCACATACCACATACTCATTTCAAGTGACAGATGTCCCCAAACTATACTTGGGGAACAGAGGACAAGCATTCCTGTCAAGTGCTCTCAATGCACCTCAGTCTCTGCATTGCAGCTGCTTCAAGCTGTTGTGCAAGTGGGCACTATTAGACCATCATTGGGGCATCCCTTACCTGTCTCCACATTGGCTAGAGAGAGTGGTTGGTCTTACCCTCATGCAGCATGTTAAATTGATCCCTGGAGATGGTTGGTGTCGTACATTAAAGCATATAATGTACAGGATCCTTCCTTCTGAGGACACAGACCAGGCAAGAGTAAAGTTGGACCTGGATAAATTCCAGTAGTGGTTTCAGTCAAGTTTTCGCTCCATCCATGCCACGCTTCTGATCTAGACAGTGCCAATATTATGCAAGCTCCTTTCTTTGCAGCAGTTGTGAGAAAAATAATTATTGTCTTTAAATGGAAAAACAAATAAATACCTATTTCAGATCTTTTCTTTCTTTCCCTGTGACATACCCACTGCTGGAGCTTATCATAATTTAAAAGGAAATCTATTTTTGGAAGCTTATAATTAAAATCCTGGAAACACATCATTGTAGCCTTCTTTTTCTGTAACTCAATTCAATAAGATTTCTTGTACTGCTAAGGGTTTTTATGGGTAGTGATTAATTTTTTCATTGGTAGATAAAGCCATTGAAAAAGCAAATTCATGATATTGGGACTTTACTTCAGGCATCAGATTTGACTGATTGTTCCCTAAGATCAAAAGACAGATTTCCATTAAGAGTGGAACAGAATGACTAACAGGCTTCTGAACTGATATTAGGTTAGAAGCCTTCTCCACTTTGGAGCAGATTGGCTGGTATCAATTTGTGGGCTTGCACTTCTCTGCTTTTTACTTTTTCTTTTTTAATCAAGAAATTTGGAACTAAATTTTCTTCAAAGTCTCTTCCAACCCAAACAATTCTATAATTTTATGAAAGGTGTAACTCGAGCAACAACAGCACTTCAGATTTGAGATTTTTGATTTTGTCTTTTCTTTGTTGATTTTAATGAAAGCCACCGAGGGGCAGCAGATAGCAGCTGATCTCGTTAAAAAAACAAAACAACACACAACACAACAACTATTTTTTTTTTCTTTGAAGTTGCATTTCGAGTCTAGTGTTATCTTGCATGAAAAACTGCTTCAGGAAGGAGGAAAACACGCTCCCTAAAGAAGGGAAAGCAGACAATGAACTGAGGCTAGGATGATTAAAGGTTTGCTACTGAAACAAACAAAACTTTGCAACAAAACATTTCCATAGCCTACGGATCCATCCCTATATTTTTGTTCCTTCCAACAGACAGGCACTTGCCCTTAATGTAAATGGAATTTTACTTCCTGCTCTTGTCATTATGTAATTTTCCTTCTAATCTGACATGAGGAAATCGGTGCTTCTGGAGACGGGATATTGCCACTTTACCGGGCGGCTGTCGAGCGTTCCTGCATCGCTCTGATGTTGCAGCAATTTCAGCCGGGCATTTACATATCCTTGCGAAGTCCTGGGAGCCCGCTAAACTTCGAGCAGACCCAGAGCAGTTACATGAGAATGGGAATAATCTCTTACACCGCAAATTGACTTCCCTCTTTGTAGCCCTAGACACTGTTTCCAGCTGCTTTCAGTCTTTTAAATCCCTGAAAGCTTTCCTAATCCGCGTGTAGGCTGCAGCCTTTATGCGCTCTGCCGCCCTCCCCTTCCCGCTGATTGGCGAGGCCGCTCCACAGCCATCCCTGGGCTGGGTTTGAAATCAGAGCCTGGCGGACAGTCGCCTCCCCGCTGCCGACTTTTCATAGGCTGGGCAAAGAAGGTTGGGAAACTTGACATTGTCTTAGGGCTCCCCCTTAGCAAAGAATAAAAAGGGAGTTGTGGGGGGGAATAATAGACAGGAAAGAGGAGGGAGGGAAACTTGCTTACGGTGGGAAAGTTGATGGATTTGCGCCCTGCCGACAGCAGCGCGGAGTGAGCAGCCCCTGGCCGGCTGGATGGATGATGGGAATCTCACCATGAGGCAGGTAAGGAGCCACTGCCCGCCGGCTCCGGCTGCTGCCGCTCCCAGCCCCTGCCGCTCTCGCTGCTTTCTCCCCCCTCTTTATTTTCTTCTTATAATTGCAAGTTTCCGGGTGGGAAGGAAAACAAAAAAATTTCTTCCCCCCTCCCCTCCGCGATTCTCCCGGTAGGCAGAGATGCCATACAAGTCCTGGTAGTTTTGGATTCGGAGGGAGCATGGAAGCGGTTTGCGAGCTATGTAAATCAATTCCAGTTTGCCATGGCTTAAGTGCATTGTGTAGGCTGTCTCGCAGCCCTGTTTGTGACATGCGAAAGGAAAGAACTTGCTGTGTTGTAAGCCTAAATATGCCAATAATTCAGCCCAAGGATAATTTATTAAACAGCTCTGCATGAGTTCCTTGCCTGCCAGTGCTTTAATCTTCTGATTGTTTTAAAACGTAGTAGTTTCAAGCTGTCTTGCAGCTTCACAAAAGTACTTTAAAATGGGTTTTCTAGGGATTTTTTTTTCTAAGGTTATTCAAATTAGGGTGTTTTTTTTTTTTGAGGCTTCTATTCACCTGAGGAGACAAAAGGAGCTTTTATTTTCATTCTCACTGTTATAGAGCGCAGTAACAAAATGTTCTTGGTTCTTGTTTTTCATAGTTTACAGCAACAATGTACACTTACAAAAGCCTTTTGGGGGGAGAAGAACTGGCTGTATCTTAAGATTGAATCAAAGATCTGTCCCAGTTTAAAAAGCGAGTCCACTTCCTAAACTTGCTCATAATATGTTATTTTTTTGGGTAGGCAGTAGGTAAATATGAGGTAATTAGAAGTTATCTAGGTTTTCTGTGTGGGTGTCATTCATTCTGTTCTCAGGGGGACTTTTACAGTACATGTCCAGGAAATGCATGTGTGAGGGTTTTGCACCTGTAGTGCAAATGGAACATTTGTTTTACACTTGCTTTCTGAAACTATGGTGGGAAATCCCAGCTTCCTTGCCAGTTTTCTCTAAGTTACAGGAGGTGAGGAAGGGCGGAGAAAGAGGAAATATAGGTGATAGGAAGAAACAATATATTTCTTAGTCCCACTAGCAAAATCACATTTTATAACTCTTTAAAGAGAGAGAAATTCTTGTCCTTGCAAAGCACGATGAAGGGCATTTTATATACCAAGCTGGTCAGCTGGATGCACGTAGTCATCAAAAATCATTATCACCACAAGAGGGTACTTTGGCACAGGGGGTTACCAACGAGGAGTGCAAAAAAAGCAGAAATGTTACAGGACGGCAATAATGAAGTGTAAAATGCTCTCTGAAACGTGCACTTTACTCTCCTGAAATATTTCTACCTAAAGAATAGGCTTCAGGGATAATGAAGATTCCTAAGTGGTGGGTTAAAAGAGCAAGGCAAATAAGTCTAATAGCGAATGGGGGCGGAGGGGGAATGCTAAGGCACACAGTTACCCTGCAGAGGAGGAGGAGGGTGGGGGAGACATTCCATCCTGCGGAGAGGCGCAGGCACAGGCGGGCCGGCTCTTGCCGGGCCCGGCCCGCGCCGGGGAGCGCGCTCGGGCGGCTATGCGAGCACCTGCCAAGGGAGCAGCAGTTCGGGGCAATTTCTCCGGGTTCCGCTGGCTTGCTGCGCACAGATATTTTCAGTTTGGAAGAGAAATTCTGTGGGCACTGCTAGGGCCCGAGGGACAAAATCCCGGGAGCTGGATGTCAAGGTGGTGCTGAGCTGCTGTGTGCATCAGCCCCTGTTTCAGCGGGAAATGAAGGTTGTGATGGGCTGTGAAGTAACTGTATAAAGCCTTTAGGAAATCCATTGCAGCAGGCAAGTCATGTGAAGCTGGAGCCCTCATTTCTGCTTCTAGTTGGAACTTGTTAAGGAAAAGTTATATGCAGAAGGTGACTTTTCCATGGCCCTCCTATTCAGAGCAAGAGAGCTCTTTTTTACCTTCTCTTCCACCTTATGATCATCTCTCCCTACCTGTACTGTTGCTTTTTCTGCCTTTCCTTGGTAATCCTTTCCTTATTCTTACACCAGCTGGGAGTGGGTTAACTCCTTCCTCTTCAAAGGCATTGGGAGTGAGTGCTCCCACTTTGAGAGGCTCTTGGTAGGACCTATATAGCTCAATTTGGTGTTGCAGAGTTAACCATCAAGGATATAGGCATATGGCAATGTACTGCGGGTGTTGGAATGAAACCATGTACTATGCTGATGACTGATCTGACCCAAGGGCAACCCACAGCTACTGAAAAATAGCACATAGAAAGAAAAATTCACTAGTTTCCCCAATAGAAGAGGAGAAATTACTGTAGAAATGTAATCTGCAGCCTGTTGATAAGATTCAACCTACTTTACTACTGTGACAGTCCAACAGTCTCCAGCAGGTCACAGGGGCTGGTGTAAATATTGAGTTGAGGTTTGTAAATGAGAAAGTATAAAGAAGCAGTCACTTTTAGCTGATCATTGAAAACCTCAGCAAGAGATATCTTCTTGCTGTCTCATAGAATAACCTCACAAATAAGGTCCAACAATAAAAAAGGAACATTTCTGTCCTATCTGGGAAACTATGCTGACCACAATGTACCAGTAAAAGTTTAAGCATCCACAGGAAATGTACCCTTCTGTGTGTGCTAGTGTGCTGTAAGACTAATGTTAGGAAACAGAAGTACAATTTTAAAGGTATCTGGTATCTTACATAGTTGCAAAAAATAAAAAAGAACTAACAGACAAGAAAAAAGCCTTTACAAGTAACTTTTTTTTTTTTTTTTTTTGCTTTGCAGAGTACTGAGTTCAGTTTGTTATTTATAAAGTAAGGAAATTTGCAAGTGATGGAAACTCTTAAAGATATGCTTAGCCTTCATGAAGGTGGACTTTTTGTGAGGCTGGACACAGTTATGAGGCTGGATTCCCTGAGATTGCTTCAGAACTGGAGAGGGCACTGTGGGCTCTGTTTTGTTTCCTAAGCCTACTTCACAGAAAATCAAATGTTTGATGAATTTTAATACTTAATTTTCATTCCCTTTCAACCACAATGTATCCTTGAAGTGTAGCTCGCAGGAGTGTCATTGACAAAAAATGCAGCTCCTTATGTTGGCCTCTTCCTATTGAAGTACCATTGACTTTGATCGAGGCAGTCTTGAGTCTTGAGCCCTTTGTCACATAAAGAGGTTCAACTAAACAACTGTTAACTGACAGGCCACCTAAAAATGAAAAACTGTGTTTCTAAGGTACATAAAACCATTACAATTACTTATCGTGTCTGCAGTCATATGGCTTTTAGTATGCATATAATTCACCACGTGAACAAAGGCTGTATACAATTTCAGTGCAAAACATATGCAAAATTCAAAATCGCCCCCTTTCAGCTGTTTAAGTTCTTAGCATGTGTTTCTTATTTCCTATTTTATTTTGCTTACCTTTTAAAATTCCTAATGTGTTCTTCTGTAGAATAGTTGTATTTTTATCCTGAAGTTCTGTAATCCTTTGCCTTATCTTATAGAGCTCATCCTGGGATGTTTTGTTGTTTGTTTCGCAGGTAAGAGCATCTTAAAGAATGCTGCCCTTTTTTGTATGTATCATGCAGAATAAAGAAAACAGGTGTACAGAGTCTGCAGGCTGGGAGTGTATCAGTTAATTAGTGGCTGGATATTGCTGGTAGGAAGCCTGGTGAGGATTTTTTTGTGCATGTGTTTGTGTATGTGCCTTGTCTGCTCCCTTTGATCACTTGTGTGGTAAATAGACATGCAGGGTAGCTATAGCAACATGTGCTGTAGGTTGGTGGGAACAGAGGGGATGGGATCCCCTGACAAAGGCTAGTTTGTTAGAGTGGCTGGTTCTGATTAGAAAAAGGTGGCACCAGTCAGAGCATTTAAAAACATCAGTTTTGCAAATGCAAATGAATGTTATCAGTTCCAAAGTAAAGCTTGTTTCTGTAGCTCTGCAAGAATAGATCATGTGGAAGATTGGAGAGGAAGGGGGAGGGATAATAAAAAGCAGAGCATAACCCATTTACACTTTTGAATGTAAAAATATTCATGTTGGATGAGCTTTTTCTTGTGGTGCTGCACTGTCTGTGCAGTTTGCAAAAGAAGCATTTTTGGGAGCCAAATTCCCATAGATGATGATACAAATAGTTGTGTTTTTAAAATATGGTTTCAGGAGGCACTGATAATAATGTGATGTTAAGTAGTGCATCTGATCCATTACCTTTCCCTGATTTGTAAGAGTTTAGGATACAATTTGCATTCCAAGACCCTGTTCCTATTTCAGCTGCCTACCTGTAGAGGTCAGACTTGAAGCTCTCAAAATCTTCCCATGATAGAATTTCAACCTAAAGTTATAAATATACATCTCCATAGCCACTTTCCTCATTAACTTTATGTGGAATACTTTTAAAATAATGTTGATTTTTCAGTATCAGGTTATTAAGTAACACCACGTTCTGCACTGATGGAAGCCTGTAATACATCAAAATTCAGCTTCATTTCACATCTTGAACAGAGCCCAACCTAAAGCTTTTATTAGTGCCTGAATTATTTAGATGTGTATCTCTGTCTCCATGATCCCCACTAGGCCTCCTACCTTTGATGAGGTCTGTCTCCAGCTCCCTCCCTCCCTCCTGCCCAGCCCTCTGCTGCGCTGGCTGCCGGCTTCCCAGGGCTGCCTGGTCTCGGGGCTTCCCCACTGGCAAGGGACAGGGAAGCCGGCAGTGCCACAGAGGGGTTCAGCAGCTTCTGAGCACTGCAAAAAGTTGTCAGACCTCAGAGTCCCTCCACAGAGTAGCACGAGAGGTAAGGGGTCTGCTGGAGCCTGGGCTCAAGGAAAATGAAATGCTGGGAACAAGGAGCTTGAGGAGATAAATGCTCAGGGAATCTGCTGAAGCTCAGAAAATATCTCAGCATTTGATTTGTCTGTGGGTGAAGACTGAGCAGAGAGAAAGGAGGAGACCAGTATTCACACGTGGCTGTATTAATTGCCTTTTGGATGTGTGCTGGAGTTTGTTTGAACTAAATTTCAGACTTCATAGGGTATTTCATTCTTTAGCCTCTTTTTGGTTCAAAGTCTTTATTACAGTCATGCAGCTTAGAGCTTGTAATGCTTTAGCAAGCTGTAAGGAATTACTGCATATCCCTGAGATCCCTGGCTTGCAGTTCAGCCTGTCTGAAAGCTGGGAAAAGCGCTAAAGGGTAGGAAGCTGATTTTGATCTCTTTTCTAAACAGTAAAAATAGTTCTTAATTCTTTAAAATTCTTTCTCATTTGCTGTCATGTAATGTTTTTTTATCAGTAGTATTTATATCTTCCCAGGGGGTGTGGGAGGAGAAAAAAGCTGCCAAAGAGGCAATGTTTATTTGGCCCAAAAAGTTTTATCAACTTTGTTGATTGAATAAGTGTTGAGATAACTGGGTGCAAGAACAATTTTAAGATAGTAAAACAAATAAAAGAAATTCCAGGCTTTTATTCCTGTAAAATGAATAAAAAGGACAGAAAATTAGGATTTTTTTATTTTAGTGTGATAGTCTTTAAGGAAAATATTTATGGTGGAACATTGTATGTCCCCAGAAAGGAGCTGGTGACATGCTGTGACAGTTGCTCCACATTTTGTGTCAGGAAGGCAAACATGTTTCTCATGCCTTTGGTGGCAGCAACATCTTCCCATCACTCTTCACCCAGGCTGTCCTGTGCTGCTTGTGCACCTGTGGGGCTCCAGTGTCTGAGCAGGTGCCCAGGACTAATGGCATTGACTCATCTCTTTGGGTCTGCAGGTATTTAATTACTGAACAACTGCAGCAGGTGCTTAGAGAGATCCCCCTCCCCACACACACACCAGAGTGGCAGGGCAGACTGATCTGTGGTTCTGGCAAGCTGATGCACTTTGCAGACTCAGGTGAAGCCGCAGCTTGCTTAGATGAGACCCTCCCTCCCCATCCACACCATTCTGGGATCTTCCTTTTTTTTTTTTTTTAAATTTATTTGAGGCACTAGCTGAGACTGATGTTTTCTTTCAAAAAAATACTGAGAAATCATTATTTTATGGCAAAATTGTTCTCAAAAAATTCTATTTTTTTAGTACTTATTCCATATGGAAACATGATCCCTTTCAGTTTTTTTTTTGTTTGTTTTGGTTTGGGGATTCAGGTATTTGTTTAGGGTAGAATTTTTTAGTTTGGTTTTTGTTGGTTTCTTTTGTTTTTGTTTTTTTTTTTTCTTTTTAATTTGTCTTGTTTTGTGTATTCATTTGGGGATTTTTCTTTCTGAGAGATAATTTGAGACATGGGGGGGAAAAAAGGAAGAAGAAGCACTTTTTCATACATTCATATTTAGAACTGGAGTTGTCAAATCCAGCCACTCCATTATAAAAAGAGCCAGCATCCCAGTTTCAAGGAACTCATCACCAAGCAAGCTTCAAAAGTTTTGGAATGGCTTTTGGTTTTATCATTGGATTGTACCTAATATTATGCCATTATTGCAACATCTGTATGTATCTTACTTGGAAGATGTACACTCTATTCACAGCTTCTCCTTTGTGGACCGCCAAGCTCTGCCTCTGCTTTTTTCCTCCTATGGAACCAGCTCCAGCTCCCTGGGCAGTGAGGTCTCAAGCCCTCAGCCTGGTCTCTGGTTCCACCTCAGCTCTGGATACAGGGATACAGACAGATCTCTCTCCTATTACTTGTGTTTCTGCTCTTGTTGGAATTGCAAGAGGCTGTAAGCAGAAGCCTACACAGCTCTGTAAATAATCTCACTGAAAATACACGTGTTGTAAACGTGATGTGCAGAGGAACAGCAAGAATAGGGGAAGGGAAGGCTGCCCTGAGAGAGGAAATGTTCCTTTCTGGGCAGTGCGTGTGAATAAAGCTCTTGGGCAGGGACACCAGGCTTGTCTATGTGATACTCGAGAGATGATTTGTTCTTTGCTTGTGCCTTGTATCAAATGCCATTGATATTAGCATGCATTTCCTCATTGAGAGGTGTCAGCTACATGGAGCATGTTTTGAACAACTTAGGAAGCCTAGGTTAAGTACAGGTCAAAATTTGCACTATCCCACCAGCACCTATTGAAACAGATAGACGATTAATGACTTCATTTCTAACTGGGAAACCTCAGAATTATAGTTTAGACAGAGATTTCAGGCTGGGATTTAAGCAGTTCAAAAGTGCACTGTACTGTTTTGGTCTAATTAACACAACATGGTGATAAGACATTAAAACAGAGTGACAACACTATACATTGATAACAGGGGACATTAATGCCTGGAGACACAGTCTACATTGTAAAAATCTGAAAAAAACGGGCTTATTATGTTAGATAGGTCAATGTGATTTGACCTAGTTTTGCTTTGCTGCTTGGAAATTATGTCAGTATTTATTATGTCATCTCCTTGGATGAGCAATTTAACATCCTTTTTGCATTGCAGTGTTGTCCTAATATTTTATATATTTACTTGTTCTCTAAAAGGATCCTTCAGGCTAATTCTAGAGATCTGGGAAAAACTGATACAAAACAAAAACCTCCTGAAACCAGCTTCCCTTTCATATATGTCTTCTGTGTAATAAAAAGGAGTAAATCTGGTCACAGCAAAATTATAGCTACAAATTCTGAAAAGCATCTTGTCCCCTTTGTATTTAAAACTCAGTAAAGTTCATGAATATAAAATGACTGTGCTAACATATATAACCATGCACACCTTTTCCACAGAGGTTTTTAATTGCTAAGACCCTGCATTTTTACCTTTACCCAGATGCTTATGTAAAATAGAGTGGCTTAAAGGAACCACACCATATTCTTCCCTGAAAAGTAAGGTCTCATTCAAGGTCTTCATTATTTCTCTTGGGAAAAATGAGGTGGTTTTTTTCAGTCTTCATCAAAATCACAAGCCCTTTCCTTCATATTTATGGTCATGTTGGTTTTTCCCTCTGCTGCCATCTGGACTTGTAAGACATTTGCCAGGGCTCAAGTTGTGGTACATCAGGGAACAACCAGAAGATTAGATGTTACAGTTCTTTGCTCTAATGGAAAAATGTTGCTGTTAAAGTATTTTGGTAAATGCTAGCAAAGGAAAGCTCAGTCTGTTCCTTAGCTTTACCTGTTTTCTCACAGCTATGCCTCTTACTGTGTTTAACAAGTGTAAGGTATGGCAAGGTTACCCCTTTTGCTTCTTAACATTTCTTGGTCCAAAATGGTAGATCTGAAGCGTGATTTCATTTCTGCTGAAGTCAGTGTTATTGGAGCGGTCAGGCAGATCCCCCATTCAAAATAGTCTTTTATTGAAGTTATTAAAATACATATTTTGTGACAAATGCTGAACAGATCAGGTGGTAGTGTGAGAACAAAAAACAGGCTTTATTTCCCAATTTTTTTACAATTTTTAAAATTCCTATCTTCTTGAATAATAAGAAATTTATTCCTGAGTTTCAGCATGAGCTTTTGCCTTTCAGCATCAAAATGAGCTAAGTAAAACCCATACAAGTACTTCACCATTTCTGCACAAGTACATGTAATCTTCAAAAGGTTGTGCTTATTCAGAATTCTCAGCTCAAGTAAAATTAAAAATTGTAATAGCTATCTGAATTCTTTGAGCATACTTCATATGCAAATGCTCTTACATCCCTTGTTAACCTGTTTAATTGGGAACAAAAGTCCACTATGAATGTGTCTTCAGAGGTGCCTCTTCTTTGCTATAACATTTGCTCCTGATCCCTAATTACGCCTTATTACTGAAGGTTAAAAAATCCTCCTGCAGTTTAACTTTTCTTGAATGTTTTCACTGCAAAAGAAATTGTCAGGTTAGGAGTCGGCTATTGCCTCCTGCGTGCCTCCTTCTTTTAAATGGAACTAAAGTGTAAACTGCTTATGAAGGATTAGCAATGATTGGAAATAAATATCACGTATCTCCAGAGCAGTAAAAGCTTAACGCATGAGGAAGATGATGACCGTGGGCTGACAAGATGATTCACATAGCTAGAAAGCCTGTGCAGGGATCCATGGAAAGTTCTCACTGTACTCTGGAGATTATCTGGCCCAACCTTCTCTTCAGCACAGGTTGCTACAGCAATTTCCTCAAACAGTATTGAGAATTTCCAGCACAAGAGAGTCCACTGCATTCCTGGCAGCCTCTTCCAATCTTTTTTTTTCTTTTCTTCCTCTTCAATCCAAACAGAATTTCTGAATTTCTTGCAGCACTTCATGCCCATAGCCTCTCGTTCTGTCAGCAGGCATCTTTGTCTAGAGAGTAGCTCCATTTCTTCTATAACTAACTTTATAGATATTCAAATAGTGTGATCTCCTTTGAACCTTCTGTTCTCCAGTCAGAGTAAACCTGTTTCCTTTAACCTATCTTCATATGTCAAGAGCTACAACACCCCAATAATCCCAGTGGCCTCTGCTGGACCCTTCTCAAGTTCTCCAGCTGAGGGACCACAAGTGATCACAGTATTCCAGGTGTGACCTTGTAAGCAGAGTGAAATAGCCACTTTTCTTGGGTTGCTGACTGCTCTTTCTGGGGCAGCCCAGGAGGCTGCTGGCCACCTTCTCTCTCTGTCAGGACATGCTGCTGGCTCCACTGCCTGCCACTGCCCCCAGGTTCCTTTCAGCAGAAGTCCTGCTCCAGCCCATCAGCCCCCAGCTTGTGCTGCTTCTTGGGATTACTTCTTTCCCAGTACAGGACATTACATTTATCTTTGTTTAAGCTTTCATTATGGCTTAGTTGATAAAGTTACTTTGCAGTCTCCAAGAGGGACTTCCTGGCCAACATAACAAAACAAAAACAAGCCCCCAAATCTTCTCTGTTTAAATTCATCTTATTGTATGATTGTTCACAAAGGGCTTTAGTTATTTCTCAAGCATCATCTGTCTTTCTGGACCAGAAATCCTGGGGCATTAGATCATGGATTTTGTCTAATTTGTCTATTTCCATACTGTTTTCTACTGTGTGTTTCTATGATTTTATACCTCTAAATATTGTAGAAGACTTAGCTTTAGGAAGACAGATTGTGTCATTATGGTCTTGAAAATCTGGAAACTGTTACTGGAGAAAACAGGTTTATGGAGAAATGCACTTTATTTCCCCATTTGTCTTGAGCTGATGATGTAGGTATGCACCAGAAGAGACTAATAACCAATGGTGCTGATTTTTTGCCTAATATTCCCTTGAGTTTTCAGACTAATTCCAGTACACTTTTAGTCCAGTGATTTTTTTTTTAGCTCTTTGTATTGAGCCTTGCTGCCCCCACTCCCTGACACTGCTCTAGGTTTTCTGTTACTGGCTCCTCACTTCTCTGTCCCCAGTTTTTTGTCCTCCTGCTCCTTCCCCAGATATTTGAACAACATTATACCTCTAAGAACTGTAAGGTAAATGCAGGGGAAAGAGAAAGGAAATGTCTCACCCCCACTCCTTTTTCAAATAGGCATTTAACCTCATCAGAGAGGTGTAACTCCTGGCTCTATCAGTGTGAAGCTGGAAGCTTGACCATGACAAAGGAGAAGAAAACTGATTTTTCCCTTCTCTTCCTATTTTTCTAACACTGAACTGAATTTGCAAATTTTTCTTGAAAAATCCTAAGATAGAAAATCTTTTTTAGCCTTTCTGAACATATTTTGGCAGACATTTGTGCCATTGGTTGGTGCTATGCCAAAGAACATCTAAGTATGTTTGCTTTTTTGAGGTACTTGGTACCCCAAGTACCTCAAAAAAGCAAACATAGGGAAGGGAAAGGAAAGAAAGCTTCTGGCTTTTTGTGTTATTCCTACATAATAGCAGCTCCACTTTTCTTGAGAGAAGTACAATTTAAAATATCGGGATGCATTCCTGAAACTAGACTAGATTACTTCGAATATAAAGTACATTAGAGAGGCACAGAGGGAAAACAATTGTGGAGGAGAGGAGACCAGAAGGAACTCTGCAGAGAAGGAAAAGATTAACCATCTATCTTCTTCAAAATGCATTAGAAAGCAGAGGAAGCAGGCTTTATCTATAAATTAAGAATGAACCTTTTTTGAAATTCTTGAGGATGAAAATAGGATTTTTCAGTGGTACAAAGTCAGAACTTGCCTTGGTAAGCACAAATGAAAGAGAGGAATAGTATAGACACTTCAAGAACTTGGAGACAAAGAGAAGGAGGGTAGAAGTCAGAAAGGTAAAGAGGACAAAGAAGACCTCTGAAGGCTTACAAAGGGTGTTAAACACTTAAAACCTCAATTGAAACAGTCTGGCCTTTTTGTTCTTGAAAGAACCATTCCCAGTGGTACTTATTCTTCACATTTGCATTGCAGTATAAAGGTGTAACGGGATGATCAATGAAGTTTTGTTTTATAAATCTTCTGGAAAACTATTTTCCTAGCAAGCTTTTCTTTGCAGTGTCTTATTTAAATTCATAAGAGTATTCTGGAGTGTTAGGTATTTTAATGTCTTTAAAAAGCAACTAAAATATAAGGCTTGGTTTTCTCATCAAACTGTAAGGTTTCTGACTTTTTCAGTCTTGAGTTCATTATATAGTGTGTGCAAATAAATGGTCTCTAATAGATGGTGAAACCTTGTCCATGAGGACTAGAGGTACATGTAATCCTTTAAAAAGTCAAATATACCAATAACTTTAGGCATCTTCATTTCTGAAATTTGTTAGCTGGACTTCTGGGGCAGCATCAGTGTAAAAAATTCTGAGAATAATTTTTACCATAAGATGCTGTTAAAAAAGGGTTTCATTGCAATTGTAAGAACATTACTCCTGATGAGTTTGTAGATCTTCCACTGCATGAATACTCACCCTGCAGAAGTGACAATTCCAAAGCTTTCCCCCCACAATTTCACAATTGTGGTTCCATGGGAAAAGCTGTTTTTTTTGTGATAAAGACATTTGATGTTGTCATCTCAGTAAAACACCCTATGAAAGGTATATAACCTAAGAGGTATGATGTGGAGAGATGTCCAGTGCTGTACTTCAGGCTAAGCATAAGTCCAGCCATTATAGCTGTAAGGTCAATTATAATTAATTTTCCTAGCTTTGGACGGTTTCATTTGACATTTCTGTGCGCAGACATTCATAGGAGATTTAAAAGATATGTTAATGTGTTATGTTGTGCAGATCTACACTAAGCAGTGCTGGGATGGCATATGCACTGCAGGAAATGAAACAAGCTTGGGGATTTGCTCGTATTTACAATAGACATTTATTTACTTAGTGTGCACTTTCTTGTGTAGGGTGAAAAGGTTACATATGTCTTCAGGTGATAATAGACAAATTATTTAATTAATAGGGGTGATTTTGCTCAAAATCAGAAGGTCAAGAATCTTTGCCCAGTGTGTGGGAAAGAATGATACTCATAGTGATTAACACCCAGAGGAAATTTCTGAGTTTATTTTGGCTGGTGTATAGTTGATAATTCCCTTGGCTAAAGGAATGCCTGGCTCCATGTCAGTCACCATTTCCAGAGCTTAACTTTGAATAGCAGTTATTTCTCACACATGTTGGACTTGTCAACTCTTGTTTTAGAGACAGGATGCAAATTGGCACACAGGTAAACTATAGTATTTGGGGGTTTTGTTTCTACTTTATTGTTGTTGAAAGGCTCCACTTTTTTTTTTTTAAAGGAAATATAGGGAGGTTCTTGGTATATGTCTGTTTGTATGAATTAAGAGGCTTCATGCCACATTATGAGACAAATTCCAGTAGATCAGGAGGGCTAAAGGAACATCCATTCTCCAAATCTTAATTATACAAGTAATGAAATGAGTAATAGTATCTCAGAAAATATTTAAGGGAGATGGGACAAAAGATCAAAAGCCATAAAAGCCTCCAGAATAGCTCAGAATGAGGGAGATAATTTGATAGTGTTCTTGTACTAGCAGAGAAATTTGGGGAAAACTGGGGGAAATCACAAATGATAATAGGAATTGGACAATGCTCATACTAAGAAAAGCTAATCCATAAAACAATCTAAATCCTCAAATCTGGCCTTAGAAATTTCTGTCCTGCCTCTAGACGTATTATCAGTTTAACTCTGAGAAAGTAAAATGAACTGACCATGTTTTCCAAAGATTCAGAGCATTTTATTTCAGTGGATGAAATAATTCACAGATGTTTTATCATGCCAAAACTTGGCTATGGTTTAAAGCATCGTTTCAAAGGTTTGGTACAAGGTTGTGTTTTTAATATTCTGCAGATTTATCTTTATCTTTTAAATGCAAATGTGCTGGGCCAAGAATCCTGGACTTGGGTCAGTTTGTGGTCTGTTATATTACCATATGTCCACACAGCAACTGAGGAGTTTATTATTCAGCTTGCTTGGGTGGTGACCTCCAGTTCTCCCAGTCTAACATCATGGGCAGTTCTACTTTCATGTCAGCCAGTATATGCTCTTTATTCACCTCGAGGGGAGGACACAGTCTAAATCAATTTATGCTGCTAGTTTTCTAATACCTGTTTATACTTCCCTCCAGAGTGCCCAGAAGTTCAGCAAAGACTTCCTGCATTTAAGTGGCAAGCATCAGGGAGCAGCTCAGATACAGAAACCACAGCAATTGCCCCAGCAAAACTTAGGAAAAAACACAGGAACTTCGGTCTGAAAACTGATGTAGAAAAAAACCTATGGAGTGAAAATTTTAAATACATTAGTTGAACATGAGTTTATCTGCCTTACTTAACTGGATTTTAGGTGTCTGGGTCTAAATATGTAGCTTATTAATTTTATCAAAAAGAGAGGAGATATATAAGAAGGGACCTGCAGAATCATGTCTTTCCCAAAGATTACTTACATAACTAATCTTTATAATCTGTCCAATCTCTCCTCAAATGATGGATGGATTGACATAAAGAGCTGAAGCCTCCTTGTTGTATGTTGGATATTCACTTAACTAAGGAAGAATAGTGATGGAAAGATTTTAAATAGATTGTGGTAAAAGGTATTTTGTAATATAGCTTTGATCTAGGCAGAACAATACAGAATAATGAAAATAATATTGAGCATTTCCTGTTCTCTGAGAAGTCAGTGTAAATGAAGGGTTGCTGGGTTAGTGTTTCAGCAAAGTCAATACAGCACGAAGAAATGGGGTATGGAGAAAAGGCATCTTCAGTAGGTATTTTAAAGAAAATAAGAAAACCTCATGCTAGTTTTAAAACCAATAGCACTCTTAGTTTGCTGTGTTCTCCCCTCATCCTTATTTCCATTTTAAAAGATTAAAATGGAAGTGTTTTGTTTTTTTAAGACAGGAATAGTATTTACAAAATGAGATAGCAAAAGATTGTGGTGCCAATAAAATATATACCTTTTAAAACCAACTTCAACAGAAAATCCAACTGTGATATCACACAGATTTAAAAGGCATTCATAGGCATTTGCATATAATAAAACATTTGCAAGACATGCAGTGACTCATTTAATATACATGAGGGAAGGGATACCATCCAGAGGGAGCTTGACAGGATTGAGGAGTAGACCAATGTCAACTTAATCAAATCAGAGCCATGCTCAGTGTCAATATAAACTGAGGGATTAATGGATTGAGAGCAAGGCTGAGGACAAGTACTTTGGGATACTGGTGGAAGAGAAGCTGGATATGAACTGGCAGTATTATGCCCTTGCAGCCCAGGAGGCCAATTGCTTCCTCAGCTGCATCAAAAGCAGGTCCATGGAGGTGATTTTGCCCCTCTGCTCTGCTCTGGTGAGACCTGTAGCACCGCAGGTGCTCTGGAGTTCCCAAAACAGGAAAAACATGAAGCAGGTCTGGAGGAGGGTCATAAAAATGATCAGAGGAGTGGACACCTTTGAGATTGCTCAGCATGGAAAAAAAAGTCCTCAGAGAGGACTTTATTGTGGCTTTTCAATAATTAAAGGTGTCCTACAAGACAGCTGAAGAGTGTGTGGTGAGAGGACAAGGGGCAACAGTTTTAAATTGTAAGAGTGCATTTAGATTGGCTGTAAGGAAGAAATTTTTTTATTATAAGAGTGGTGAGATACTCAAACAGGTTGTCCAGTGAAGTTTTGGATATTCCGTCATTAGAAGTGCTCAAGGTCAGGCTGGAGGGGGCTTTGAGCAATGTCATCTATTGATGCTGGTGGCCATAGCAAGGGTGTTGGAGTATATGATCTTTGGGTTGGGTTGAAAAGACTTTTATTCTATGATTTTTATATATTTTTTTAAATTTAGATAATGTTTTAATCAGTATTATGAGATTCCCTCTTTTTTAAGGAGGGATTCTAAACTTAATTAAAACATATATGAATGTATTCCAGGAAGTGTACTGATTTAACTGGAACTTCTCTGGATATACTGTAGTTTTGTGATGGGAGTCTTCTTCTGAGAGTGGGCATATCTATGTCTTAGCCCACTACTAGCTTCTTTTGTAGTCTGTGGCTATAGGTACTTCAGGAATAAGATTTTTCTTTGCACTAAAACCATACAAAACTGTAAGATAAAATAATTCCTCAGAATGCCTGTTGAGTAGGAAATGATCCCAGGATTACAAGAATCTTTTTATCTATTGGCTTCTATATTTTAGACACTTCTACTTCATCAGATGAACAAAAAATTAATATTATTTAGAGGAGGCTTTGTTTTTCTGGACATCTGTTGTAGCCAATTCAAAGCTGGCTGTATAAGACACGCAGCAAAATCCTGCTTTATGTTGGGTGTTTTGGTTTTTTTTTTCAATCTAAAATCAAGTGAAATCAGTTTCAGACTTTATAGAAAGTGTGACCAACCAAGGTTAGCTGAGTGGTACTGTAGTCTCCTGTCAGCCAGAGATGATTTCTTTACCAGAATTTTAAGTGCTCAATGGTATTTAGTCATTATGAGCTGAATGAGGGCACAAACTGACAATTTAATTTCAAAAAAGTTGACTTCAGAAGCATTTCTCCCATCCAGAATGTAATTATGGTTGAGACCTGTATTACACCTGGAAAAATCCTAATGGTAACCTTACCTGTGGAAAGAAATGTTGCCTGCTTCACACCACACATTTTTATCTTCATAAAACAGGATTGCTGTCATTAATATCACCTGTCTTTTCCCACTCATTCACATTATTTCACATTTTCCTGTATATTCTATTTCTGAAACTCCACATTTCCCACTTTCCAATCTTGCCTACATTTAAATTTTTGGCCAGATTTTCCTGAAGGTGGGAAGCTTTTGGCATATTCAATGCCTGTATCCACATTAACAAGTCATGCTGGACTAGTTAACAGCAGATCACGAGAATAAAATGATTGATGCAGAGAACCCAATACCGAGATTATACACATTTTTTTATCCATACTGTACTCTTTATAGTTAGAGCCCAAAGACTTCATTAGCAGGCAGAAGGTCATTATTAAGTTCTCATCCAGAGCTCATCATCTGTGCTATTACTCTGAGAGGATGAGGCTTCAGGCACTCCAGCATTAGTTAGAGATGCAACTCCAAGCCTGATTAATGGAGAGGATTGGGAGGTTGCTTAAAAACATTCCCATGACCTGAACAAAAGCACTACCAGGAAGATATACAGTAAGCACAGCTCCCACCTTGCAAGGGCACAGATATACTTGAATTAACATTTTTACTGCTCATTTCCCTAATGCGGCTCTCCAAGCCAGGCTCATCCTGAGAGATGGTGCTGGCAGTGCAGATCCAGCTAATGAGCAAGCCACACTCAGGGGCTCATAGGGCACTGTGTGACTGCTCCTCAAGTGAGGAGGTTAAGTTATACACGAGTGAACTTGGGTATTCTGAGCACCGTAAAAATTATGAAGGGCAGGCTTAGCAGGAGGAAGATGGGTGTGGGTCAGACTGGGAGAGAGGAGTACTAATGCTAAACAGTGTTATAGTGCTAATCCTTTTAACTTCCTCTCTGGGCTTTGTTGTCAGACTCTTTTTGGAGCCTGATTATTCAGACTTTGCTCTGTCTTCCCAGGCACCCATTCTGAGCAGAGCTGTCTCTTTCCATAGTTAACAGGGAGCTGAACTGCAAAAGTCAGCTAGTGTTTCTTCAAGGTGGGAAACAGGTTTTTAGTGTTAAAGCATTGTAACTCAACCAAAGTTGCAGAATATCTGCTGACCAAGCATATGAATGTGTTCAGGATGTTATGCTACTCAGAAGTATGAGAGTATTGTATCTGCATTGCATTATTTCTTATCTCAGCTAACCATGGAAAGATCTCTTCTATAGAAAAGCTCAGGAGTACATAAAGGCACTGTTGTTTCTTGGAGTTAGTGAAGCTATGAAACGCATGAACTTTACCCCTTGTCTCTACAAAAGATTTGCCAGTTCTATGAATTTTAAATCCATGGGAAATTTTTGTTGCCCTCAGCTGCTGAGGTTCAATGGCTAAAACCCTTTTTGAAGTTATGCGTGAATGCTGCTTTCTTTATAGCCTCCAAAATGACACCTTATGTTTTTCCTGCTTTCATAACACTGAGAAAAAGATGAACAAGTGTTCCCTGTTCAGCCAACCATCATATATCATCTGATCTGTTTGGCTGCTTGAATATAGTGATTAAATGCCCATAATTCCAAGAAATACTAAAATGTGTTTAACAGTTTGATGTTTTAAAATCTGTGAATAAAATGGCAGATGTTATGATCCATGAAGAAATAGTACATACAAAGTGGGGGTAGGGCACAAGAAAACTGTTTCCTGTGTAATGAGCCATGCATGGCAGAGACTCTAAGGAATGGCCAGCAGCAAAGAGCTACCTACAGATGTAATCATTTTATGTTCCATTAAGGCCTCATTATTTTAGAATTTATTCAAATTTATGCTGCAGGAAAATATGAAGCCTTTTGTAGGACTCTGGTAAGAAAGAAAATCAAACTTCAAAGAACTGGGCTATTTAGAAGAACAGCATCCATCCAATTCTGATTTTTAACTGAGTATTTTGGAGATGAATGGGAGAGAACTTTGATTCAGGAAGGAGATGGTAGTATACTGAGCACTGGAAATGTCATGGCACACATGGGCATTTGCAAATGGCAGCTTTTGGTGATGTGGTTGTAGCTTCATTTTTCCTCACTCAAGATGATGGGCAAAAAGAACACCCTGTATTTTTCAAGGTCACTAGAAACATGTTAGATGGATCTGGTTTTTAAAGGCTATTGAGAGATTACTTCTCAAAAAAATTGGACACAAACTGGTTATATAAAACACATATATTGTCATATGTCTTTTTTGAAAATAAAATTATAACAGTAAGAGAGGGAAAAAAATAATTTGCCTTCAATTTTCCCATCCATATTATAAACCAATATCATAACCAAAACCATTCCAAGACACATCCTGTCTATTGAGTCAGAAAAAAAACCTTCTGACCTGAGTCAGAAAAAGATTTGAGAGCTCTGATAGGTCTCTGCATCTATATTTTGTTCTCTAAGATAAACCGTGACTTGTGTCAGAAAATTTATCTACTACTTTCCCCTTGGAAATCCAACCTTATTATTAGCTTAACTGTCAGACATGGTCCTAACTTGAAATACACTAGTTAATACCCACCAATAAGCCTCATGTCCAAATTTCTGTCTGTAGTGGTGTGTCCAGCTTGACAGATACAGAAATATCTTCAAAGAGGGTGGTGAGAGAACAGTGTTGCCAGACAAAAAATTGGCAAGAGTGTGATTTTGTTGATTATTGGAGCCATTCTCCCCAACAGCGTTCTTGTAACCTATTCACTAACCAGTTGTCCTGGAAAAGTTGGCCTGTTCCAGATGCTGAACCATCACAGAACTCCTTTCCCCTCCCCAAGGACCTGAGAAAGGCAGGTAGGAAACCCAAGGGAAGTTTGATACACTGACCATAAAAATACACCCTTTTCCCCTATACCTTAACTACATATTTTTACAATGTCATTTTTCTGATATAGACAAATAATTACTTCTGCAATGTTTAAGTTGAAAGCAGGCTCTCATTCTTTAATATATGAGGTAGTAGAATAAAAAATATGTATGAGAGAATGCTTTAAAAGATTGTGTGTTCAAAATGTTTTGTCCTAAGAGCAAGCACCATTCAATGTACTGGGCATCTGTACGAAAAAAGAAACTAATCCTGAGAACTAATTTAATCTGCTACAATAGGGTGATATTTATCTTAAAACTAGACAGAAGAAAACTTTTCAAGCCCTTGTGTACAGGTCTAACTCAAAGTAATGAAAGACATTTATCACAGAATCTCAAGTGGATGGTGAAGTATTATGCTTTGAATTCTTTATATTCTCCTCTCTCTCCTTTATATTATTTAAAAATTTGTTTTGCTTGGCATCTGAAATACGATATCCATGTTCCTGATGCAACATGGACATATGTGACATGGAGTTTTTCTTGTCTGAATTTTTAGGGGAGGGATGCTAAACAAATGTAGCTGAAAAATTTACATCACTCACTGAATGAGGGCTCAGGTTTCACACGTCTGATTTGCAGTGTTCAGACCATTGGTGGCATAGACATGGATAATTCTGTTCATAATACTGTCTTTTCCCTGTTACCTGTGTATGAGATCTGAATAATATAATTTACTTTTATTTGCTTTGGTAAGTGAAAATCATTCTGGGTGTTGTGATCAGTCACTTATTCTGAAATTTTTCACTATAATTCTCATTTCAAGGCTCTCTCACAAAGTAAGTGTTTGGGGGTTTTGTTGCTTTTTCCTTGTATGCACAGAATATGAATTTTTCACAGAAGTGAAAGAGAAAACATCTAAAGATAGTCTGATAATACCATGTAGTTATTAATTTTATTCATAATTAAAAACCACTTTGATCACATTCTGATTATGTACAAATGGTCCAGTCCATCTTCCACTTAGAGACTGTTATGAAGCCCAGTTTGATTTCATAATAAAGCACTCAGGAAGACAAGGACTGTGGTTTTCAGAATCACCTTTATGTTTTCATTTCCAGGAAATGCTAGTTCTTATGACTTCATCACCAAAGTACAAACATAATTCAAAGCCACAGAGCTGAAAAATATGTGGAGTTTTTTGACCCTTCAATATTTCAAAATAATATACAATAATATAAGTGCTGAAAGGAATAGAGTTTCTTTGCTAAAGATATTCTGTACTTTGGGTGTGTGATAAAATCCCAGAACGAATGTACAGCAAAATGAAACATTAACTTTCTTTACTTCCTAAGGAGTTCAAAATGTTTTCTCCTGTGGGATTTAATGTAAGTGATGCTAGCTATTTAGTCTACAGCATTCTATTCACCTTTGAAAAGCCTAGGTTATAATCTGATTTAGATGACAGTTGAAAGAGCTCAGTGGTCTCAGTTTAGTCCCTTTTTTATTAAATCACCATCAGACACTTAACACAGTGCTGATCTTGGCAATAAGACTAATTTTGAGGCATACTGGCACTAATGGAGTAAAAGAGGCATGGAGTATAAATTTGGCTTTTAAAAACATTAAATCCAACAAATTCCTTTGTTTTAAAAAGCACAAACGTTTATGGAATTTTTGCAAAGATGAACCATACCTACTGCATGGGATGCCTTTCCCAAACTATTCTGCATTATAAATGGCAGAGATATTAATACTGCTGGAAAAAAAAAATCCTCAGTAGGAGAAACTGCATTATGGTAACAGTGATATGCACTGGCTTATTAAAGATATCAGTGTAGCAAAATCTGGACATAATGTCAGAAACTATGCTAAATTAAGTAGATGCCTTGATCAACATCTTCATCTATTTACATCTGATACCTTCCAAAGCTGTAATGGAGATGGTAGGGTAGTATAAAGATCTGCAGCAATAAAATAAATAATTACTATCAGTTGATCTAGGAATAAGCAAAACCGTTGTCTTAAGTCATAAAGGAAACAGCAAAGGCTTTCTTTGTTAAAAGGTAGTTTCTCATTCTGCATTACTGCATTCTGAACAGAAAGGTCAGTTGTAGTTTTTAAAAATGATGTGCCAGTTAATTCCATTCCTGTAATAATGTGCAGGTCAAAAACTATGCATTGCACCCATCAGTATAGATTTTTGCAAGATACAGGCTAGACACGGCAGAAGAAAAGGGTTTAAGAGTTCAGCACTTCAAGGGGCTAAGGTGTTTTAAAGCTGCTACTCAAATGAACCATAGCTTAATCCCTGTGCTGCCACTCAAGATAGTGATTAAAAATCTCCCATTCAGGCAATTGCTTCTGGGCGTTGATGTGCCAGGTTGTGGGCGGGGAGTAAAGGGGGTGGAGAAGAGGAGGGTTTGTAAATGTTTGACGAGCTGAATTTCAAAACGAAGGAGGGGAAAGCAGGGGAGAAGAGGGAAAAACTCAGCTTGCCCAGGAGGAAGGAAAAGGAGAGAACAAAGCTTCCTTCAGTAAGCTCAGCCAGTCTTACAGTTACAATTTCTGAGTTCCTCACAAGAGAGCTCCCCCCTATCACTACTCTAAAGAGAAAACAAGATTGTGAAATCAAAAGTTAGCCCTGGGGAAGGAGAAGGGGAAGGAAGTTTGTAAATGAGACAGGATTTATCCTGAAATAATAACCTTAGCAGTGATAGCAGGGCTCCTGGTGAACCACTTGGTAGACTTTTTAATCTGTCTGCTTAGATGCTGAGTGTCGTTTTTAAAGCAGGTTCTTTATGTCAAAGGAGATTAGCACTGGTGACAGAATAACTTATTCTTGAATGTGAATATGGAGAAAAAAGTACTTTTCCCCATCTTCTCTGCTGGTAGTTCTGATATATTTTGGTAATTCTGATATATATTGCTATATTATTTCCTTGTTTATTGTGTAGATTTCTTTGTATACAATTACTCCTAAATTACTTTTAAAAAATTAGTGTGGAGAGAAAACACTTATTCTGTTGTTACCTTAAAAAAAAAAAATCACTGAGGATAGCATTAAAATTTCTTTCAAGGTAAAACATTTAATTAACTGATGGGTGTGCTGCTGCCTTTTGCATCCATGCATGGTTGCTAAAATATTTAATCTCTCAGGGTTTCTTACACATCTCATCCATGCTAATGTGAGGAAAATAATTTGGTTTCTCATTTTTACAGAAAGTATCGCACTGAATGTCTAGTACACTCAGCTTCCTGAGCAAAGAGGGTAATGCCAGTGTGGCCTTGGTGCCAGTGAACCACCAAGTGGAGCAGATCATCCCGAGTGCCATCATGTGGCATGTACAGGACAACTGGGGGATCTGGCTCAGTCAGCACGGGTTTAGGAAAGGCAGGTCCTGCTTGACCAACCTGATCCCCTTCTATGACAAGGTGACCTGCCTTGTGGGTGAGGGCAAGGCTGTGGATGTTGTTTACCTAGACTTCAGTATCAAAGCTTTACACCGTTTCCTACAGTATCCTGGAGAACCTGGCTGCCCGTGGATGGACAGGTACACTCTCCTCTGGGTGAAAAAAATGTCTGGATGGCCAGCCCAGAGAGTGGTGAATGGAGTTCATCCAGCAGGGGGACAATCACCAGTGACATTTCCTGGGGCTCAGTACTGGGGACAGTTTTGATATATGTAATCAATGACCTGGATGAGGGGATTGAGGCCGCCCTCAGTCAATTTGCAGATGCCACCTTTTTGGGCAAGGTGTTGATCTGCTGGAGGATAGAAAAGCTCTACAGAGAGAGCTGGGCAGGCTCCTGTATTGGTGGGCTGAGGCCAGTGGTATGAGGTTCAACAAGATGAAGGGTTGGGTCCTGCACTTGAGTCACAGCAGTCTTTAGCCATGCTAGGGGAGGTTTAGGTGGGACATTAGGAAGAAAGTTTTCACAGAAAGGGTAATTGGGTATTGGAAAAGGCTGCTCAGGGAGGGGTGGAGTCACCCTCCCTGGAGATGATAAAGGAAAGATTCAGTGCCTGGGTCTGGTGACAAGGTGGTCTTGGGTCATGGGTTGGACTCAATGATCTCAGAGGTCTATTCCAACCAATTCTGTGATTCTGTATCTAGGACTGCAAAAGTTGCTTTTTACACAGAATCTTCCTCAGAATAATACTTCTGAATCTGGCCTTCCCCCTGCTTTAGGAATCATGTTGTTTCATTGAATTATAGATACCCCAGTATGAGTTGGAAGATTGACAGGCTCTGTTGTTAACACCTCATTTTCCACATCTTGTTTATGTTTTTTATACAGGAGCTCTGTCATGCTTCTTGTCAGGGATTTATGCTCATCTTTATTTTCTAGAGGGGTAAGAGTTTAGGGTAGGAAAACAGTCTAGAAAATACTATACATGAGGTGACATATATGACCCTTTCACATGTGCAATGTTGCTGACTTGACTTGAAAGACAAGTAAAAAAATAGTAGTGGTTTCTATGAGGGTTTTTCTAAGGCTTGGTTCTGATGAACTGGAAATGAGAGCACCTTTAACTGGCATTTTAAATGTTGTTTAAAATTGGGTAAATAAAGATAGTGAAAACAGACCTAATTTCTTGCTCTGGCTTGTGGGGGTATTTTTATGTCATTAAGATGGAATTTCCCATCACCACTGCACTGGAAGTCTTCCAAGTGCATTTGCACGACTAGCAGAAAGAGGAAATGTATGTTGAAACAAGTTCTGTGCCTTTCCACTTGGCTTCAGTAGGTCTGGTCTTTGTGAAAGTCTTGAAGAAATGCTGGATTATCATTTCCTGATGGAAATCCAGGAGCAGGGTTTGAAGGAAGTGATATAAACTGGGTATGAGCTATATGTTCAGTGCCTTTACACACTCCCAGCTCTTCCAGAGAGGCATGGTTTAGCTGTCTGATGGTCAAGAACCCAGAGCATCCTGGATGCATTGCTTTTCTCTGAGTTATCAGTGGAAGAGATGGTTACCAATAAAGACACATTCATGCTGCCTTTTTTGGAGACCTATCCCCCAAGTAAGATTTGTCCCATCCCAGACTGTAGTGCCTGTTTCACTCAATTTTCTAGACAGAACCCCAAACAAGTGCCTAAAATTTAATCTAGATGTTTAATGGCTAAAAATAAGGTTTTGTTCTGTCATGTCTAGAGGAACTTGGCTATCTGTTCTTTGACACAGGCCACCAGCCTGACCCATTTGGCCAGCCCCTTGTCCCATTTGCCCTTTCTCAGACTGGTTTCTTGACAATGTAGTCATCCCATGCTAATCTAGCTCATACTGTCTGTGGCATCAGAGATGACTGAAGTTGTCTTTTCCTAACTGAAAGTAGAAAAAGAAGCTTCAAGAAGTCTAATTATGGAGTGAGTGGATCATATAATGGATTTATATTCCAGGTGTGACTCCCTGGCAGATGATGATTCTGACACCATTTTGGGTGTGGATCTCTGTGCCGACAAAGAAATCGGAAAAAAGAAATCGGTAGAAAACAACTGCAAAACTTGGTGCAGAGAGCCCTTAACACATTAGTCTCATGGGATAGAACTTCTCTAGTCTAACTCCCAGTGGCAGCAATCTGTTCTGTCTGGCATATTGTAGCTACTTTTCTCCAGCATCTCAAGTAATACAATATCTTTTCATAATTTCTTGTTGCTGGAAGGGAGGTGATGAGTGTTCATGTTCTTTTAGGGGAATTTTTCATCTAGTACAAATGCAGGCAGAAGGTATAATTAGATTGACCCAGCAGGAAACAAAGGTAGTTAGAAAATGTAACATTTATGTCCTTATGTCCACCTAGAGTATGTGGTTTTAAGACTAATACAGTGTGTCTCCTGTCAGAGAGAGTTAGCTGCCAGCCAGATTGGTTTCCTAGAAAAGAAGTCTCTCTAGGCTGGCTGCTGTTTCATAAGTGCAGAGTCCATTCTTCAAGCTTTTGAGTAGATTCCTTTTGCTTTTTATAGAAATAAAGAACTGAATTACTCTTTTTGTCAAACAAAAATCATCATATTCTTGAATTTATTACAGATTCGTAGACATTAGTGAAAAGTAATCCAAAGGTGGGTTCTGCCTGTCTTGTCTGTCTTTTTTTTCCCCTCCTCTCTTTCCCCCCAAGTCATGCTCAGATGTCAGATGTTGCTGAACCTGTTTGGTTGCTTTGTGAAATCTGGAGGGGCACAATCTGCCACCTGGAGCTGCTACCCAGAGCAGCCACTACTACATCTGGCTAGTTCACAAAGACACATTTATTCTGGTTGGCATTAATTAGATGAAGAAGGTAGGAAAGGAAAAGAGAAGAAAAGAAGTTACTGCATTCCTGACCTGATAATATATACAGGATTGACAAGTGGAGAGGAAAATTGCAGAGCATAGCAGCCGTCTCTACTGGTAACTGAAAACAGCCCAGTAACTTTGTTTTCAAGGGACTTACGTTTTGTCTATTTGCTCTAAAGAGAACTAGGTAGAATAAATTGATGATAGTTGTGGCAAATAAATATTACCTGGACTGGAAAATACAATTTGCAATAAATATGAAAAGCATAGAATCAAGATCCCAATTTGAATCTTATGTAAAGCACTAATAGCAATGGGCTTTTTGGGAGGAAGATTTTTTGGTAGTTTTTGTGTGGTGTGGGGAGGTGAAATTATTGCTCAGCAAGTCCAAAACTTAAAATTGACAGTGGATCTCACTGCAGTGGCATGCTATAAAGAGCTGAAGTACAGAAAGGTTTTCAAAGGAGTAACTAAGGGAGATGGGCACGTGGATGGCTGTTCCACTGCATCATAGTGGATATTAATGGGAGAGGATCAGTCTTGTTCCTCAGTTTTCTTTTACCTCACCCATCTTCTATGGGACATACCTTTCCATGGCAACTGTGGAGAGAACATTTTGTTAATCTGGTGTGACTCCTACCTGTTAAATGATATATCTGTATTAAAAATCTCAGGTTCAAGGAGATTAAAATTAATGCCTGCAATATGTATTATTCTCAACTGGTATTCTGTGGTATGTTAATACCAGTCCTGTAGGAACTTCAGCTTTTAAAACATATTGCCTGTGTAATGACCTGTTCGTTAACAGAAACTTGAAGTGTAACACCCCCACTAGTTAAAGGACTTTGCCCTTCCTTGTAGGCTGAAAAATGTCATGCTCAAGACTTGGAAGTTTCATAAAAATTCCTCCCTAAAGATATTGCTACTGCTTAATAGCCATCTGGTTTGAGTTTTTTCTGGAGTCAATTTGGGATCCTTTGTTCTTTGGTCTACCTGCTAGACTTTGTTTTTATTTTGGCTTTTTCATTTTCTCTTGCTTGAGTACAAAAGCATTTTCTTATCATGCTTTTAGTTGTAATTTACATTGTATTTTATGATAGGTTACAGTTCTTTTGAAGAACATAAAGATATCAAATAGTATATTAAAAAAATATATCCTTTCTAACAAAAAATATATCCTTTCTTCATCTATTTGTCAGCATTACTTTGGGGGAAAACTCCATGACATGGACTGTAGTGATAGTGGTACTGAGAACTGCAGGGGCTCTGGAGAGCCTACAACTTGAGTGACAGACTCTTCTTTCAGGGTGATGGGAAAGAGTACTTGCATGAGTCCTTAATCTGAAATTTGACAGTCAGTTGTGCTTATTTTTGCTAGATGCAGGTGCACCACCCTGAAGAAGACACCGACAAGAAAATAAGGAGTAGAGTATGACACAAAAGGAAAGGTGTCAGATAATTAGAGATTTAATAGTAAATAGGAAAAAAGTGATTGCTGTGTTATCCAGGACTTGGTGCTTATTTAGAGAGAGAGTAATTGATGGGATTAATTAGAGATATTTGTTTAACAAGTGTTCCTGGCTCTTGTGGCTCATTAATTAAAACTTGAACTTCGTAAAAATGCTCTTTGCCATCCATATTGGTTTACAAATTCAAACCATTTTGGTTTTGAATGGAAGAGAAATCAGATGAACAGGTAATTAGTGCAACAAAAATAGTACATAATGAGTTACAGTGATTTATATTTCATTGGTGAATCAAAGAAACTTGAATTAACCCATAAATCAAACATAATTGGCAAGGCCTGCTTTTGTGGAGATGTTTTCTTTAGCAGTCTCTGATGGTCTGCATTTAAATTCATCTTATGTGATGTTAAAAGAACTAGTCTTTGAAATATCTGTAGACTAAGTATATAATTTTTATGCATTAAGCAATGTCTTTTCCATTGAGAACATTGAATATCCAGAATATTTTTCTTTTGCACACTTGCATTTGTAAATAGTTATATCTCTTCACTTGACAAACTATTAGAAGAATAAAAAAATGGTGTATATGTTTCTCTGTATATCAAGGATCTTTAGCCTGAGGTTTTTGGAAATCTAAAAGGCAATTAGTTCACTTAACAGGCCCTGTGCTGGTAAGTAAGGATTTGAGTTCTCAATGCTTTGCTTTGTTTTTCATAAGTTAGTGTTCTTTATTAAAAGGCACAGCTTTCTTTTACTAATACTTTTTAAGGTTATTAATTTTAATTTGTTAATGACCCTCATTTCTTTTAAAATATCCTGGTACAGTTAATATATGAATATCACTGAAGACAATAAACAATACTCTCAGGACCAAAGATTATTTCATTAGCATAAAATTATTTGGTTCTAATCCTCTAAATATTTGTCTATGTACTTAATTTCATTTAGCATTCCCAAGGAATTCTTGTATCTGATGCTACCTCTTAGTGTCTGCAGAGCAACTGCCACTACTCTTTGCAGTAAGATGTTGCCTTCAGAAGAAAGCTGTTTAACTATGGTTCTGGTTGGAAACAGAAGTGAGGTTTCAGCAAAAGTGGGAGCTGAATGTGAGGCTAAAATACATACACTTGTAATTACTGAAACTGTAGATTCATACTACTGCTCATGAATACCACATAATCTTCCAATAATACTAGGGGCTGTATTTCAATGCTTAAGAAAACAAATTTAAATTTCTTCTCTAATGCAGTTTCCTGTGGCCATGGTATAAAAACATGAACAGATTCAGGCAGTGTTTGTCAAGTTCATTAAAGTGAAGTCTTTATCCCAGTTTTCAGGATCGGATCACATGGAGGGAAATCATAATCAGACATCCTCTTTGTAAAGCATCTCCACCAAAGACACTAATCTACCTGTTATGCTAAAAAAATCCATAATTTTTTAAATATAAAACAGTGGAGGAGTTAGATGTAGCCAAGAGTCTTAAAAGTAAGACTGATCTCTAAACCTTTCAAAGTTTTAAGGCTGTCTAGATTTTAGATCCCAATATCCTCTCCACAATTTAGGGTTAATTGCCTTTTCAAATACTGTAGAAGAGACTTAGACTCCAGAAGATGTGTTTAAAAACTTCAGGCTTCACATTTAGTAAGTGTCAGCTAGAGTTTGTTTTGCCATCATACTACTAGAAAGAAGTTAACAACAAAGGAAAATAAAACAATTTTCTTATCTTTTTGATACATAACGTTTTCCATGTGATGAGATTAAAAGGGTAAACAATCCTTTTGGATATGCTGCAGAAGAAAACATAAAAAGGATCAAGTTCCTGTGCTTTTGACCAGGTTAGTTCCCCCCCCAACCCCCCACCCCCCCTCGACTCTGTTTTCAAAAATGTCCTTGCACACTGATACTCTTCAAATCTTATTTTGATAGTGAGATTCAATTAATGTTTTCATACTTCTGCTCTCATCATTCCCTCAATGATTCAGGGGTTCAGACTAGAATTCAAATTCACAAATTAGATGCTGTGTTGTTAGTCTAGCAAATTAGAACAGAGCAGTTCCAAAATCCAAAATGCAGCACTGAGCAAAAGGCTTCAGTGATCATAAGGAATTGCTAAAAGCAAGTTCTGTGTAGCAGTGGGAGTAGTTTTCTTTTTCTCTTTCTCTGCCTCACCTACCCCCAAATTTATAAGCAGCTGCTGTACAGTCTAAGCAAGGGGATTTTTTTGTTTGTGGCTTACTTTGAAGTTTAGAAATATAGGCTTTTGTTTAAATTGGGGAAATATGATATTTGATAGAGCAATTTATAATCTATTCAAACATGAATCAAATACTAAATATTTCGTCTTCAGCAAGGCATAAACTATTTTAGAATCCCATGCTGCTGTTGAAATTATAGTTTTGCCTTTCTCCAAAGAGCCTTAATGGTAGGTCATTTATGGTATGGCTTATTGGTTCAAATTGAAATGATATTTAGATACAAGTGAAGCACTAAGGGAAATTATCATGCCTGCATGCAGTGACCCATCAATGTCTTAAGAGTTCCATCAATTAGACTAGAGGAGGTTTAAAGCTCAAAGAGCAATTAATATTAAACAACAATTTGAGGGAGAATTAGCACTTAGCATTCATATGAACCAATTTCATACTAAGAAATCGCTCAAATTGTATCACATGAATCACTCTTGGTGACGTGATACTTCTTAATTTTTCCAAAAAGCCAGACTGCCTTTTTTTTTTCCTTTTTGTCCGTAGTGTGCAAAGAGAATTGCAAGGTGCAGATACTGACTTGGAGGGAGGGACATCTGCATTTTCTCCACTTCCTTCACTTGGGTTGAGCAGAGGATGTGGCTAGTCAGAACTGTACTGCAGATATTTGCCTGGAGCGGGAAAACCCTACATCTCAGACATGCTGTTAAGAACAGCAATGAGGCTGCTCTTCCTCTGGCCCTGTTCAGAAAAACATGAGTTTCTAATGTCATTTGAATCAGCCCCTCTATGCTGACTGACCATATGGCAAGAGAGGAAAGACTGGGGAGATACTATTTTTAACCATTTTAACTATTTTCTTCATCACAGAATCCTATGATTAGCTGTATAGAACAAGTAATTTATGTGATTGTTCTTGCCTGTGGAAAAGTTACAAACTACAGACATTAGTATATTTTTTCCATTTGTAAATATTACAGTTTAATATGATTCATTATATTACACTATGGTATCTGCTTTCTGAAGACAGTAGACTGATTGTTTGGAATAAGTGCCCGGCAGCAGCACCAACCAATCTAAAAATTTATGTTCCCTGTCCATCAAAATACAATAAATTGCACAGACAATGAACTATAAAAGAAAGATTGTAGTTCTGTTCTACATATTGAAGAAGTGGCATAGAGAATTCTCTTTTGAGGGCAGAAGGCAAGGCAGTAAAAATGACATTTGGTAACTGCATATTAGCATTTCCAAACTAGCAAGAGAAAAATCTTACTTTTTAGCTTTCTTAAGAACCACATGGACCAGTTTTCAAGTCCAACTGTTTTTATGAAAATATCCATGCCTGACTTACAAGCGACACAATGGAACCCAGCAAAAAGCTGTGCTGGATGCTTGTGGGTTGGTGAATTTCGGGATTAATGTTGGGTTATAATTTTGTGCCCCATCTAAGTTGCTTCTCCCAGTCAGTCCTGGTATTGTCTTTTTCTAGCACTTTGAATATTTCCTGGAAATAGGATTTCTTGTAACCTAACTGGGCACTTGCTTGTTTCCATCCTATTGTTGATCTGCTTCTGCTGCTAAGGTGCTCTGTCTCTGGATTGCCAGAAGCATTGTAACCAGAATACCACTGTAACTGTAAAGCTGTGAGGTGTGCAGACTGCAGAGTATGACACTCGATGCTTTCCTAAATAACAGGATCACACTGATCAAACTTCCACCATGAAGAGCTCACTGAATTTGGCAGAAGCAGTGGCTGCAAAACAAGCAGACACTTAGTTTGGAGAGTTTGGAGACTGGCATCAGAAATACATGTTTTTAGAAGCCATACATGATGAAAGAATAATTTTACAGAGGGTCAATAGGCAGATTTTCATTAAGTCTCTGAGCCTTAAGCTATATTAAATTTAGATACAGTAACTTATCTTTTTAGTAATATATTAGCTCAGAGTCTTAGACTGAATTTCTTCACATCCTGTTTGAGCTAGGGACATTGCCAGTTGATATCTTGTGAATATTTTGACATACTGTAAGAAATTGCTCTCACAAGCTACCCATTTCTTTTCACTGCTGTAACTTGCTGCTACCATACACACCTTAACCAATCATTTTTTGTAGTTTATACCATGCAAAGAGACACATGAGCAATCAGAACTTAATCTACTGATTCTGTGATGAAGGTGTTAAGTTTCAGCAGAAAGGAGCTATTGGTACTGAGATAACTTTTGTTTCCAAAGCTCTTGGTGGATATCATAAGAATGCAAGTGCACAGCTGTGTTGGCTCTGAGAACTAGAGATGTTATCTTGTTAAACTGTGGTAATTTGATTATATTCAGTCCTGCATCTCAGGCATTCTGCTATATGAGAATCCAGCTCCATGTCTAAAGACACCTCTACTGAGGTTTTTGTGACTTTAAATAGGTATTGAAGAGGAGAAAGGCTAGAAGACATCTATTTTATAGCTCACACTTGAGTTCCAAAGTGGAAGAAGGGAGATTAGTGTGGCAGAGGGTATTTGTTAGATGATTTCATTATCTTAAGGAAGGTTCTGAACTCAAGCTGGCATCATGAGTGACACAAGGACATCTTTGAGCCCATGGTTTGAACTCATAATTATTCACTTATATACATGTGTATATGTGCATACAAATGCATAAGCAGTGAAAGTATTCTGTAGCCTTTGCTGACAAACCATCACATACAGATACTCAGCTGTAATTATAAAATATCTCTGTGTTGTCTATTGTAACACATGCAGTGTTACCCTCAAAATGAAGTAAAACTAATGCAGGACTTAAGGCAGATGTATCAGCAAAATTGAGATTATTTGAATTGGTATCACTTCTATGATTGGTGTTGCTTTTATTACTGATTAAGAAGATTTAAATATTAAAAAATATTTGTTCATTGAAACTTCTTCAGACTGTGGCTCGTTGTCTGCAAGCAAAGGGCATGAAAAGGCATACTAACTATAATGTGGACAAAGAGAGCAGCAGGACAGCATTTGATAATCATAGAATCAAGAATCATTTGAGCTAGTTGATCACAAATGCATCTGGATGAGTATAAGTAAGCCAGCATGGCTGGGCAGACAGTCCAAAGAAACTACATGATGCTGTTTAATGAAAGATCAATGACAAGATATGTGTTGAGGAATCTAAAATTCTTCTGTCTAGGACTTGTGCTATGGCTCCTACTGGGATGGTTATGACTTGACTGTAGGTTATGCGTGGACATTTAATATCATGGAAAAGGGTTCTAATAATTGTAATCCCTCTGTACATCTGTCTTGTTTCTGCATGCACAGTTTGCCTGTTAGAAGCTGCTATTCCACACACAAGTTAACAGACATTGCCAGCAAAAAGCTTTAAAAAACTTAAGAAGAACGTGCATTTGTATGAGGTCTATTGTTTCAAGGAAATGAAATGAATAGGAAATTAAATAATCACAACAGTTGTTTATTGCTTCAAAAGAACAAAGTGCAGGCTCTTCCATGGAAGAAAAACCTAAGACAAGTGTGGGTTTGCAATCTTATGCTCAGATGTCTGAGGTATGTTTTGTTTCACTTTGTTGTGTTACCATTGTATAAAAGAGGGCATTGCAACATGAAAAATGGAGAACACAAGGAAGCAATTCTTTCCTGCTGTTTCCACTTTGTGTGATTTTTTAACACCTTTGTTGGAGACCAAATGTCTGGTGTGAGTCAGTCACAATTCCTCCCAGGCACTTTGGTAAAGCATTTCCAGTTTCCTGTTGCAGTTTGCTGCTTACTTACAAGTTAAGGTAAAATAATAAAAAAAAATAAAATGGAGCAACTGCTATAATCTTGTTTTTCACCTGGTGAATCTCAAAAGAGTAGGATCTCTGTGGTGTTTGTAGGAAGAGAAGACTTTCACACAGGTGCTGTACTCTCTCAAATTGTCCCCACTTTTAGCAAACTCCCACTAGACTTAGCACTGTTATAATTTTGAATAATATTAGGAGAAAGCAATAAAAAAGAAGTTATTGTTTGCCACAAGTCTGTTGTGCAGAGTTCTGCCATTCTGGAGAACAGCAAATGTGGAAATGTTCCTTTTGAGCATGGCAGGTTTGGCCAGTCCAAGCCAACCTCCCGTTACAGGACTGGGTGCTGCCAGCCCCCAAGCCATGGGTCAGCACTGTCCCACCACAGCCTTTGGTGGCTTGCTGGGATGCTCTGCAAGAAAATCCATTTTTTCCTGCCTTCACCCCACCAGGGCTGGCCGTTGGGAGGGAGAGGAGGTGTTTTGCTGTGGGTGCAGCACGAAGGGTTGGCCTCAGGAGCACGGATCCTGGAGGAGGCAGTTAGGTGGAGCGAGTTTTCCTGCAATTGTAGGGGAGATTTTCCTGTTGTGTTTCAGCCACAAGTGTCTTGCAGTTGCGGACGCAGTCAGTGCTGCCACAGGATTACTGGGGCAGTGGTGGGTTCTACTGCCTGTCCCAGCTGGGCTGCTGGTGGTTTCTGAAGGGTCAGCGTGGTCCCTCTCTCCGCAGAAATGTTTCCCACAGAAGATGTAGGGCGGGATCCAGCGGTGGGTATGCGGCAGGGTGGCTTTGTGGGAGTGGAGCAGATGCATATGTGTACGCTTGCCATTGCAAGTAATTTAGGAAGTATTTTATAATGTGTTTAGCAGTCTAGGGAGGAGTTGAGGTTTGCTCTGTTGCTGTGATTAATTATCTTTTTGGTACGGGAAAGTCTGGAAAAAATGGAACATTTTTCATCTTGTGTTTTCAAAAAAGGACTTATTGTCTTGTTAGTTGTCATAAAACCAGTTAGAGAGATAAAGGGGCATTAGCATCTGCATAGTATTAACAACATCTGGAACATTATAATTCTGTTTTTCAAATAACAGATGAAGGCTGAGATACATGTTTACATCAGAAAAAATTGAAAAATACAGTTATTCCCTGATGCCTGCTTCATCCTTGCAAAAAGTCTTAAAGTCTTTAAAATTCCATTTGTTCATTTGTAAATGATGAAGTTACATAACCTAAAGCAGTGACACGTTTCAAGTATGGTGGTTGAGATGTGATGTTTTTTCAAAGGATGTGCGTTTGGCACCAGTACGTTCAGACTGATAGTCTGGTCACTATGGTTATTTGTATGCAAATTCTATATCCACAAAAGCTCACAAAATGCAGCATACATTTAGGAGAATCAGCAGCATGTACAGCTCATAGGTACAGAATCATCATGAGATTTTCCCAGTAAAGTATTTCAAGAAATACAGTTGTCTGAGGATAAGATGGCATTCAGTGATGTTTGAAAGTAGGTATTTAGGAAGCTGCTGGAAGAAAAAGCTGGAAGGTGTGCAGATGCATATCAGTAACTCTTTCTGAAGTGCTACTCTAGTTATTACAGTAACACTGACCTGCTTGCCAGCTGACAGGAAATGTATAATTTTGTTCTTTTTTTTTTAAGATAAACTGTGAGGCTTTTTTGATGAAGAACATCTAAAGGGATATAATTATTAAGCTATTGTTTTCTCTTTCCATTCTCTCTTAAAAGCTACTACGCTATTTTGTGAGTGATATTAAGAGCCTTTTGTTTGCGAGGCCTATTGGTATCAATACAGTAATTCAGAAGCAGAACTATCCAAATCCAGAAAAATCCCTGCTCAGTGGTGTCAGCTGGAAAGACACTCTGGGATCATTCTCCTGCAACTCAGCTCAGTTTTCTGTGTTTCCTCATGGTTTTTTAACTAGAGAACAATAGAAATTAAGCATATTTGAAGATATTTATTGGAAGCAAATTTGGCTAAACAAGTGATTGTTGAGCACATAAGAATAAAAAAATAATAGATTTTAGATTCTCTATTATCTCTTTTTAAAGCTCAAGAGCACTGGAAAGAGTTGTTAGTTGTTACAACAACTAACAAATTCTTACTTGTTAGTTGATGTAGTCTTAATTTCTTAGATTCTTAAGTTCCTTTCATACCTGGAATAAAATAAACAGATCTAGAAGACACAGATAATTTAATACTAAGGAAAATCTCATATAGTCTAAATCAGATGTCTATAGAGATGGCCATTCCTTTCCATTGATCTCCAAGGGATCCTAGAGAGACCTGTTCAGATGAAAGCCACTACCTGAATTTAGGAACAGCAATGCAGCAAGAGAGAGGTATTGCATTCTTATATTTTTTCACTTAGTGATTTGCTAACATGTACTTGCAGCTTTCTGTTCTAGTCTACCAAGCTGAAGACTTCTCCTAAAAATCATTCTGCTAATGGTGAACAGGAGCCTGGTACCCCAAGCTGTGGTGGCAGAAACACGATCATGGTGGCCTCAGTGACACCAGTAAGACAGGAAATGTCCCCACTCCTCTCAGAGCAGGACTCGGGGTCTGGCAAGGGCCTGGGTGAAGATTCTCCTTCCTAATGGAGTAGTCCTCCTGCTGATACACATTTTATTATTTTCAGACCCAGGAAGCTTGAGTTGGGTGTTTCCTCCACTGGTGAGAGGTTTCTGTCAGGGATCTAAAACAGATAACCTCCAGAGCACAGATATGATTTGCTCCTTATCTTCCATCTTCGCATGGTTCAAAGCTAATTTCCCTTTCTAGTGACCTGATTAAAATCTTGAGTTTTAAATACACCAATGATATTAGAGAGTTCAGTGTATTGAGAGTACAGCAGGCATAAATTAGAAGAAGCTCTTCAGTGTTAGATAGTAGGGTGTTTTTGGTTTTTTGGTTTTTGGTTGTTTTTGTTGGTTTTGTTGGGGTTTTTTTTGCGATAGCCAAAATCTCTTTATATTCTTTGTAGAACTCTATGAAAATGTGTTCATTCCTTTAAACAAATATTTTATAGGCTTTTTTGAGGATTGCATATGAGGACTAGGGAACAGAACACTGAGAGGTTAACACTGTGTGTTTTGTAATGTGATTATAAATATAAGGAGCTTTAGTTCATCAAAAATCCATCTTGCAGGTAGTTTGAGTTCAGGGCCCTATGTGGTGGGTTGAGGTCACGTCTTTATATTTGTTCCAGTTCCTGGGAATTATTGCTGTTATTTTAAATGTTCTCTCTGATAAGAAAGCAGACCCAAATAAGAAATATATCTTGCAGATAAGAAAGCATAAGAATAGCAGGCTATCCTGTGAGAAATTAAAATGTGATTATCTAGGTGAAGACAAGTGATTGTGAACCCATGATTCCCTTTATTTAGCTGTGGGGAAGGAATTCATAGAACAACTTGGTGGGAAGAGAATGCAATAATTTCTTTCTGCCACCTCTGAAAACTCTCAGTAGCTTAAGAGCTGCACTAAACATATTTGTGTGTGACCCATCATGACTAGAAGGAATGTGCTGGAACACATAATTTCTGAGTCTTTCTGTTGCTGTATAGTCTATGTTAAAAATCAGGGTGTACAGTGGCACCTAAAGCATCATACAAGCTGGGGAAATGTGGGAGATTTCCAGCTCTACCCTGCAACAAAAGCATTATGAAAACTGGTGTGTTTGGGCAGGTAAAATTATTTTACCTTCTTTTGTTTTGGAGTGGCATCTATATTGAGGAAGCTGTTAGCTTGAAATGAGTGAGGAAAAAAGAATGGTGTGGTACACAGCAATTTGTCTCCTTTGGTAAGTTTTTGAGGTTGCACCAGTTGTTTTCCATGCTGCCAGTATCAGACCAAGTCATGAACTTGATATTTTTTCCTATACAGAAATGATATACCCCTGAATAAATATAATTTTTGCAAATGAAGAGTGCAAGTTTAGTTGAAGAGATTTTTGAAACAGACCCTCAACCATAAATTTAATTGGAGCTCAGTGTTGAGTCACATGTGCTAAAGATTAAACAATCCATTGCTTTCCTTCCCCTGAAGAAATTTGAGGAAATGTTAAATCTTGCAACTATAGAATGTAAAAATACAGGAGTTGCAAGAAAATAAAAAATAAAGATCAGAAAGCATTCCAAGTGTATAGTAGTATAGGTTTATATGCACATCTAATATTGTATCTAATGTATTACTAGACATAATAATAAATCAGCAATTTATTGATTGCTTTAGGATTTACCAGACAAGACTTTTTTGTTTTTATAGTGTGTTAGTTTTTGGGCCTTAGTTACTGTTTTGTCTCCCATGAGCAGGAACATAATGATGTCGTGCCAAAAACCTTAATTCTGTGAGATGTTCTTATCTCACTGAATAACATAACAGGATTCATATTTTCAAAAATATATTCTCCTACTAGCATGTGTTTCAAACAGAAAGGGATGTTGTCAAAGCTTCATAACACTGCAAACAGCATAGCAGGTGTGCTTTTCCTGTATCGATAACATTTAAATATTGCAAACAGCTAGCTCAACATTATGGAAACACTGCATGTAACTTTTAGACAAGGCAGATGATCATTCTTCTGTCAATGAAATGTATTAATAGGATGAACTAGTAATTTTCTTACATGCTGATAAATTGTTTTTGCATATCAGAAGCTGTTGAACAGATGCTATCCTTTGAATATTTATTAATTCTCACTGCTTTGATAAAAGCCAGTGGGAAAACAAGTATTTGCTTGCTTCCGAGTGTGTGTAGCTTTCTTTTTGTACTATTACAGAAGTTTCCATTAAACATTTCTAAAAAAAAAAATCTGATGTTGGATTATTAGTTCCTACTATTTTGTGTCACTACAGACACAAAATACTATTTGCATGAATATCTCACTAGCTGTGCTGTTGGCAATTGCTAATGTCATGGGTACCCACAAGCTTCAATATCTGTGCTGCAGAAGGTAAGATCTGTAGTGGACTAGGGACCACCTAGACTATGCAGGAGTTCATTGGTTTGATAGCATTTGAAATGTTGATTGAATGGGCTGTGGAACAATCACATTGACTTGTTGGAAAGAAATGTTGTTCCCCAGACAATTTTGTGTATATCCTAGAAAACAATAGATAACAGAAAAATTATTTTATCCACTGTTAACAGAAGAAATTGAAAGCTGAGGTGTTTTAATAGCTTGTAGCAGGTTTATCACAAGAACAAAAGATAATAATTTTACTTTTATTATGCACTTAACAAAAATGTTGCGACTTTGAAAACTACAGTTCTGTATTATGGTAGTAACCTGCTTAAGCATTCCATAGATTACTCAGGAATAGTGTGAGTGCTGACTGCAATTCCCCTTGTACTATAAACCTAGGATGCATACATGTATGGACATATGCATGTAAGCATTACTCATTTTATTGCATTTCATACTTACATACTTATATTTTGTATTACATTTCTTTTCATATTCACATTTTAATAAATTTCATTTTCTATCTGAAAAAGTTGCCAAGTGTTTTCAACAAAAATATTTAGTCTTCAGGTGTTCAATCTTTAAATTAGCCAGTGGTCTTATGTGCATCCTGAATATGAGTTTGAAGGACCAGGACTGAAATGGCCTTACTGTAGCAGCCATTCCATTGTAGTCTTAACACAGTAAATTGTTAGAAAATATGACTAGGAAAAATGCTATTCAAGCCTGCTAAGGCATATTTTGGCTATAATTCACCAAACCACTGCAAACTGTGATTCTACCAGAGAGAATTTTCATGGAATTTTGGAACACATCACAATTTCAACTCTTTTGCCCAGTGCTACTTGTTAGTAAGATGCTTAAAATTTCTAGAATGGCCTACAGCTGCTTCTTCCTACAACAGGATTGAGTGCACTACAAATGAAATGAAACAGCTTTATTAATGACATGAGCTCCACCTTTACAAAAGTAGATGGTGAAGTTTTGTAGGACATGGTTTTCCTCTTCTTTTCCACTCCTGGTAGATTCTGTTCTCACCTGTCCTGAAGGTTGTAGGACCAGCTGGAATAGAAGAAGAGCAGGAGGCACTGTGTGGCATGCTAAAACATTGCCTGCTAACTTTATTGTAGTAGCTAGGGATTTATTCAGTGTGGGGAGAATTCTGTCGTGTTTTGCTGACCAAAAGTGATCTCAGTATACTAGAATTTTTGACACATTAATTTATAAGTATAGTTTAATACTTGTGGTGAGTTGACCCTGGCTGGATGCCAAGCGCTGACCAAAGCTGCTTTGTTACTCCCCTCCTCAGCTGAGCAAGGGAGAAAAAATACAATGAAAGGCTGATGGGTCAAGGTAAGGACATGGAGAGATCACTCACCAGTTACTGTCAAAGGCAAAACAGAATCCATGTTGGAAAAAGAATTTAACTTTTTACCAGTGAAATCAGAATCAGAGAATGAGAAATAAAATACCTTCTCTTCCACCCCTTCTTCCCAGGCTTAATTTTACTTCTGATTTTTCTGCCTTGTTCTCCCTAGCAGCAGTGGAAGATGGGGAATGGGGGTTGCAGTCAGTACATCACACACTGGTTTTGCCACTCCTTCCTCCTCAAATGGAGGACTCTTCACACTCTTCACCTGCTCTGGTGTGGGGTCCATCCCATAGGAGACAGCAGCTCCTACAAGAACTGTTGCAACATGAGTCTTCTCCACAGAGTGCAGTTCTTCATAAACTCTCCAGTGCGGGTCCCTTCCACAATGTGCAGTCCTTCAGGAAAAGGCTGTTCCAACACGGGTCCCTCACAGGGTCACAAATCCTGCCAGGAATCTGCTCCAGCATAGGCTTCCCACAGGATCACAGACTCCTTCTGGCATTCACATGTTCTGGCCTGAAGTCCTGCAAGGGCTGCAGTTGGATCCCAGCTCCGCCATGAACAGCTGCAGAGGGACAGGTTACCTCATCATGGTTTTCACCATGGGTTTGTGTGGAAAAATTCACACTGCCAGAGGTTTATGTCCAGAAATAAGACAGAAGTGTCCTGTAACTTCATTCATGAACAAAGGCCATAGGGAATTTCTCCATGGGGTTTCTCAAATTGTTGGAGGACATAGCCTCATTTTCAGCCCAATTTTCCTGGCCACATCACCTTTCCTCATTGGCTAAGGCACTTGAAAGGTGCAGACTTCCCAATTCACCTATTATATGTTCCCCTTAATGTGCACACACAAACACACACACCCTTTGAATAACAGAGCTCTATTGAATCTTTGTTCTTCTTCTCAAAGTTCAGAAATTTAGCATGACCTTGGCTGAGCAGCTTTCCATATCAATTAGTAGCATTTTCTGAAATTTATGATTTCTCCTTTCTGGTTGCAGGGATATCTGCACCTGGAGCACCTCCTCCTTATTCACAGTCTGTTGTCTGCAGAGCTGTTTCTCTCACATACTCTCTTCTTCTCTGGTTACAATTGCTTCTCTGCAATAACTTTTTTTCCCCTTCCTAAATCTGTTATCTCAGAAGTTAATCCCAGTTGCTGCTGGGCTATGTCTTGGCAAAGGAAGGTGTTAATGCTGCCTACAAAATATGTCATGTTTGTAAGCAGAGGTACAGAGATGCAAATTCTACTAGTGTTAGTAGAATCTTGCAATGAACTAGGTTGATGTTGGGATTTTATTTAGTGCATGTTTATAATATACTGCATAACTAATCATTATGTTCCTGGGGCGATGTCACAAATTCAGAGTTACTCAAGTATATTTTTGTTGTTTAAATAACATTTGTTTTGACAATCTCTTTTATTTTGATATCTGCTCTTAAAATTACCTCCTGTGGGTAGAAAAATAACTCTTGCCATTTCAATGACACTTTGGTAATATAATTTTCTGCCAGTAATTCCATATTTTTGCAAATAGGAAACTGTGTACTTGAAATTCCTGCATTCCTTTCTGCATCTGGAGGCTATGTGCATCTCAATTTTTGAGCTAGGTTGAATTTGGAATACAACCATATGCATCCATAAACAATGCATATTGTGTTTCTGCCTAATCTTCCAGTTTTCTGTAGCTGTGGATTCTCTACCATTCTCAAGGAAGAAAGTAAAACCCAAACTCGGTATGAAACCTTAAGGCAAGGGCCAGTGCATTTGAAAGATTTTTTAGCTGGATCATCAACACACTGATCTGTACTTTAGGCACCTACTTAAAAGTGAAAGCAGAAATTCAATGGATTAATCATTTGATTGTCCAGAAAATGTAGCCTGTCTTTGGTGAGTGGCTCTCAAAGGATTCATTATTCAGTCCTAGATGTGGATGTCTTTTGACTTATTTGCAACTGAAAAAGAAAATGGGGAAATGTAATTTTTTTGGTTTCTATCAGTGTGCTCAGCTTTGTTTACCTTGGAAGATTGGTTCTTATTCCAAGACGTTTGCAGTCTGAGATCAGATTTTGGCACCCTTGCTCATGCTGAATAGCATTAGTTAGGGCTCAGCTTCTGCTCATTCAGGTCAGATAGATGAGAGTTAGTCATCAGTTGAGACGATGGTATTTGTGTAGAGCCCTGATGGTGATTCAAACATCTTTCTATGAGGCAGTGATGTAAATGTTTTTCTGCTGCTTCTAGCTGTTTATCTATACATCTCTTTTATATGAGTACCATAAAAAAGCCTTTGTTTGTAAAAAAGGTGCTTTAGAAAGGAAACTGAATGAATGAAGCTGTTTGGCACATGGAGGAGGAGAAGGAATTTTGTACAGAATAATCATCATCATAGAAAGCCCTGTATTCTGAACGTGGTCCTGAGAAGCAAACCTTAAAGGCTGGCAGGTTTTCATAGGGCTGCCAATAGATGACAAATGATTAGTTTGCTTTTTTAAACATTGTCTCCTGCCAAACCCAAATCCTCTTCTCCCTTTTCCAGTGCAGTACTCAGCCTGCAGGATAAGAGGATGATGAGGTAGACAGTTGTGGTGTGGAAGGGATTCAAACAATGTGAATGAGATTTTGATCTTCTGGGACTTCTTTAAGACAGAAAATGAAGAGGAGGAAAGACAAACTGGTCTTCATTTGCAGAAAAGGCTTTAATCTCTTCTGTGCTGTATGGCTATAGCTGAGAGGGGAGTTGTCTTCCTGCTTATATTAAATTTCCAGACGTTTAATTTTGACCAGATGCACCATGCAATTATGGCAGCTGATGGATAGCTATAAATGAATTAGTCTTTGGCAAGCTGAACTTTATTTCAAAAAAGATCAGCATCAGGGAAGATACAGGAAAGCAAATTTTGTGATGGGATCATTGCATTTTTTAAATGCTCAGATTTCTTGGCAGAATAAAAGGACGCATTAGTGCAAAGAGGAAAAGTATCCTCATTTCTAGGCATACCTCTGGAAAAGACGCTTTGCTGCTCTTCCCACACAGCAAGGAGGACTAAATACCAATGGTGAAGTCTGAACCTTGCCTCTGTTAGCTGAACTTTCCTTTTAGCTTTGGTTGGGGTTATAGGTAGCATTCCTGTCACTGCAACCATGCTCCCCACACTAATTGTCATGAAGTACAGAAGATTCAAGCCTGCTTGGTTCCCAAGGCTGCTAATGAGCCCTGAGCTTTTCTCACCCTTAATGAATCAAGGTTTGTTTGTGGGGGATTCTTGTCCTTCTGTCTTTTTCCCTGGTCAGGGGAGGAGTCAAGAGTTCACACAACTGAACAATGACTTTACAGTGTAAAGATGATGCAGCTGTGCCATCTGAAGCCATCCTCAGTTATGAGCAACAAAGCTTAAATAGATTGTACTGTGAAGAGGTACAGCTCTGTGAGTGTGAAGCATAGCTTTTGCTTCTGCTTCACTGACCTGTCTGCTTGCAGCAGTGACAGGCCCTTGACAGGAGCTTAGGCAGGGAGAGTCGCGTAGGGCGACTCTTTCAAACCCATTCTTTGTAACACTGAGCACAGGAAAAGAAGCAAAATTAAGTTTCAGTTGATCTCTGATGGGGGTGTACTGCTGCCTTCTCCAGAAAATCCCATGCCCTCCATTCAAAAATTGTTGATTCTAGTCCAAATCCACTTCAGGGGTTTAATAAGGTCACTAAAGCAAGCCATAGCTCTTATGTTTTAGTGGTAGAGTGTACTTATACAAAAGTGGATACTTACACAAACTCCTCCAAGCAAATTACACATTTCACTATCATACTGTCTAGAAGCTTTTCTTGTATTAGAGGTTGGTATCATCACTAATTTGGGCTAAGCTACTGTTTGGCATGTACCTAATTAATCTTCATTTAGGCATTTCAGTTACCGTGTGCTCCTGTGGTTATATTAATCTTACTACAAACATGTATATGATATACTTTTTGGCATATGCATACAGGTATATATGCCTAAAATAAAAAATATAGGTGCACATAAATACAGCTGCATGTGTTATTGGAATACATGGGAATATATATGATATATATCATATATATATGTAGGATATCACGTGCTAGAAACACTATTCTGTGTGTTTAAATCCATATATATATATGTATATATTTGCAGAAATAAACACAGACATGTAGTCTAAATGCAGTGCTATTGCTATAGTAGCAGGTGAAAATTTCAATCTGATAAAATAACTCAACACTAATAGGGATTTTAAATTTTTCAGTTATAATACTCTGGACTAATCCTTGCACAATGCCATACAAAATCGAGGATTTTTTTTTAAAGTTTTACTAATAGATTAGTGAAGCCAAAAGCAGCATCTGCAAAAGAAATCTTATTTTGCTGTAATAGACTTTTGAAGTTCATCATTTTGGATTTTAATAATGCACAGAAACATCTGCTGTTTTCCTTGTTTGCATGAAAGAGAAAGGGAAACACAAAATAATGAAGAACATTTGGGTTTTTTCATTCTTAAGTGAACAGAAGGTGGGGAAGGGGGGAAAATAAAACAGTTTAAATACCTTGATGTGTGTATGTGGAGGTTCAAAAGTTTTGATTGCTCTCCCGCCTGGCATGGTGGGTTGATAGACCAGGGAGCAGTGGCGAAAGTTGACAACCCCCCATGGCTGACCCCTCATGTTTTCTCTTGCCTAATCGAATTTTACATGTGTTTCCAGATAGCTGATCAGCTTCCCTGGATTTCGCTGACGCCACAGGAAAGCTTTGCCTGAAGATGGAAACACTGGAGTCAGAACTGACCTGCCCTATCTGTCTGGAGCTGTTTGAAGACCCGCTGCTGCTGCCTTGCGCTCACAGCCTCTGCTTCAACTGCGCGCACCGCATCCTTGTCTCCCACTGCGCCACCAACGAGCCGGTGGAGTCTATCACCGCCTTCCAGTGCCCGACCTGCCGCTATGTCATCACCCTCAGCCAGCGCGGTCTAGACGGGCTCAAGCGCAACGTCACCCTGCAGAACATCATCGACAGGTTTCAGAAAGCCTCCGTCAGTGGGCCCAATTCCCCCAGCGAGACCCGCCGGGAGCGGGCGTTCGATAACAACAGCATGTCGTCCTGCGAGAAGGTCCTCTGCCAGTTCTGCGACCAGGACCCTGCCCAGGAGGCGGTGAAAACCTGCGTTACCTGCGAGGTGTCCTACTGTGAGGAGTGCCTGAAAGCCACTCACCCCAATAAGAAGCCATTCACCGGCCACCGTCTCATCGAGCCTATCCCAGACTCTCACATCAGGGGATTAATGTGCTTGGAGCATGAGGACGAGAAAGTTAACATGTACTGTGTGACTGATGACCAGTTAATTTGTGCCTTGTGTAAACTGGTCGGGCGACACCGTGACCATCAGGTGGCAGCTTTAAGTGACCGCTATGACAAGCTAAAGGTCAGTGTTACCTATCAGTATTTTAGCCAAGCAGTGTGTGGTTGGGAAGGAAAATATCCTTTGGTTGCATGCTAAAGTCCTCATTCCGGCAGTAGTTGGGAAAGGCAGGTGTGCGATCGCTAATCATATGAGAGACACATAGAGATCTGTATGTATGTTTGCTCACCATGTAAAAGGTGCCAGATTTTACTTAAGAAAAAACTCCTCACTTGTGTTTGGGTTTCTCTAAAGCCATCATAAGGAATATGCAGTGTAAAGTACTCTTCAGGTGTATTTTCTTACCTACCTGCATCTGGCCCTGACTACACATACACAGACTGAAATGTCATACATTCTTTGCACACGCTTTGCTGTTGATAATTTTTCATTAGGTTGTTTTCATTGTGAAAAGCCCTTCATATCACCACGAACAGGAGATGTATTTATCTGTGCTGGCTTCAGGGATGCCAGCTGCCCATCCAGCCAGGAAAGCCAAACGCCGGCTCTGCTCCTCCCGCACTGCCTCCCACCAGGCTCACAGGCAGTGCAATCCTAGAAACAAAGCCAAAATTGTTTCTGATTTTGCAGCATTCCCACGGTTCTTAAAGCTTTTGGAACATCTACTGCAAGGTAGCTGGGATGGTCCTGCAGCCTGGCCCCTCTGCAGGACACTCTGGGCAAGGTGGCAGTGGGCAGCCAGATCTCAGGGTGCTCTGGAGGCTCTCCAGGCTGCCAGCAGAAGTAGAGCTCCTGCTGAACATTGAGGCCAAGGCACCCACCTGGGTGTACACATCTCTCATGCTGATTCCTGTGCTGCTGTAGAGGCAAGGCAGGAATTAGGCATCCCCCACTTTCCTCCATCCACTCCCTCTGGACAGTCTGCATGTGCCTGTGTGCAGCTGTGGGTGAAATTTTTAAACATGGACTGCAATCCAGAAACCACAAGCATGGAGAGCAAGTTTTATCTGCCAGCCTTCCCAAAAAGAATTTTTGAATGTGGAAAAGACATTGAATTATAGGTTTAACTAATTTAACTACTTTCTGATTAAAGTATGTGTCTGCACTCATGTCTATGATAACTTTAGGTGCTCACTGGTGAAATCTGCACATGTATTCTGTGCAGGTTTTGCACCTCGATGCTAAAACATGTACATCATTTTCATATTAACATAATCAAAGACACTTTATCTGGACCTGATAACTTCCTTTCGTCTCTTAAAGACTATTTTTTTTTTTAACCAAAGAGTGGTTATTTTTGCTTTCTTTTTTTCTGAACTAATTTGTTATTTTAATAGTTTTGTTGTTGATAACATTAGCATGAGCCGTGAAGGTGAATAGCCACCTGGATTTACTGTGCTTTTTTATTAATCCAGAGTTTACATCCTTAACAGGTGTTACTATTTAGTGGCATAACAATGTATTGATTACCAACTTTATTCCGGTAGGAATGCACTACTGAACATGAAAGACCTTCAACATTACATACTGGATAAGCATATTTTTCATGATGTGAAAAAAAGGAGTAAACATTTCTTGGTCTTACTGTACATAGATAATGCAAGTCTTGAAAGAAGGCTTTAAAAGGCCTGTCTTCTCCCTTGTGATCTTTAACTCAATACTGTTGATAGGAAGAAAATGAATTATTTTTTGTATGATCTGTGTCCTTTCTGTGCAAAGATGATTAACAAGCTCTGAAGCTCAAAAAGACAAATAGCATTCACATTGGATGTCACCCAGCTTAGCTAACCTAAAAGGCAACTGCAGTTCTAAGCCTACTAAAGTTCTTTACATCAGCCACCTTGAAGACTAATTAAAGTTCTGATTTAATGGTAAGTGTAGACTTGAACCAAATAACTCTCATCTTAGAATGACAACTCCTAGCATTATTTATATTATTTGTATGATTTTGAGATGAAGAATTTCTTTGTACCCAAACTGTATAAAAGACCTTTATGCACACAACTGTTAGTCCATGTGAAATCCTGTTCCTATCAACTTAGTCATGAAGCAACCTATTTCATGTTGCTAATGCCAGTGATGACATCAGTCATGCCAATTACGCCGCATATACCACATTTACACTACGGTCCAGGAAAATTAGTCAGAGTGGTTTCCATGAAGATCCAGCATCCATTCTCTGTTCACAAGAAGGTGATCTGAAAGTAATGTCTTTCTTTTTTCTTGCTACCTCTCCCATCACAGGAATTAGTTCTGGTTTACAAAGCAATCTTAGAAAATGAGATTTTTAGTTCTGTAGATTAGCATTTATCCCTCAGAAGTAGGAGCGATACCAGTTCCACCAGCATTTTGTAGCTGATGGTCAAAAATTTAATGTCCATTTTCACATTCAGGCCTCTTCCTCCTCTTCCTTAAGGGTGATATGGCCTCCTGAATCACTGGTCTTTCTGTAACATAATATTAGGCATGAGATTGCAGATGATCTTTATTAACTTACAGGTACCGTGCACCTACCCCATGCAAATTAAATACCAAAATGGATTAGAAAATCCCCACTTAAGAAAATGGGTTGTTGCTTGCTATTTTGTTGCTGTGACTTTTTAGTATACATGGGGTTTGATATATAGGCTACACCAATCTTTAAAAAAAAAAACTGAAAGAATGAGATAGCCAATATTATAGTGGATCAGTTAAAAAATATGTGGTTAATGTTACCTTTCAAAAAAAACTCTAATCCACTTAAGGTGACTCTTTCTTTTGATTTTTCTTTTAAATAGACAAACTACATTAACAACAGCAGCTGGTGCTGTTCTGGGTGTTAAGCTATGCTAATTACTTACATTTTCTTCCAGTGGTGTTGCTAGTGGTTTAAACAATATCTCACCCCTCATCAAGCATAGGACAAAAGAATCCATTACAATCTAGCTCCTTTTGTGGCAAAAATGATACTCTTTTATTAGGAGTTCTGTACATTTGTCCAGCAGAGGCGTCTACGCTGAAGTGTGTTTAACAGCGATGTAGGAATAGTGGACATCTCAAAATGAGAAAGTGCTTTCCTTTGGCAACTATCTCTCCAGCCCTGAGAGGTGCTTCTCTTTCACAACCTGCACTGGGGTAGGGGGAATTGAGGGCATTTTTGTTCCTTCAGGAGCAATCCTTTCTTGCTTAGCTGCACATCCACAATACCACCTTCGTACTCACTGTTGGTCTAGTGCTTCTAGATGCGCTTTGGTTCTTATTTTTCTTTTTCAAGTTGATCATAAACAGCTGCATATTAGTAATGGTAAAAGGAATAAATCGTGCACAAAACTGAGAACAGGAAATATACTGGTAATACACAAGATTTATGATGTGGTGATCAAAATTGTGATCAAAATAATTTTTAGGAGCCACAAACAACCAAGTTTTTAAATATAGAAAAAAAATGCTTGTGCTTACCACACCATATTATCTCAAAGCAAATATTTATGGCTAATTTTGGTATGGATTTTTCACTTTTTTGTTTTGTTGCAATAAAAAGAAAATGACAATTTTAACATACATTTTTTTTTCAGAAAAAGGTAGGAGACTTTGTCATGTCCACAGCTACTACAAATAGAATCCAAAAATATGTCTGCTTCCCTGCTATATGCACATTATAGATTGAAAAACTTCTCATGTTTAAGTAACTTTGCAAAGATTCTGGAAAAATATGTGTTGAAACTCTCCAACTATTTTTATAGGGCATTATTTTGTAATCTCAGCTTGATAATTAATTGATATATTGTGATATTAGAAGAGACCAGAATTTTAAAATATGTATTCGTACAACAGTGGGCTTGACAACCCAGGAACATTGTTTTCTGGACTTTCATATAAATATATTATGCACATATATATGTAAATATATATCTATATATGTCCTATGCCTGTATTTACAGTGCTTGTGTCAGTATATAAAACCAATACTAATATTGCATAATACAATGTGTTGGCATTTATGTCTATGTAGAGTTGTCTAGCATAGAAATATGGATAATTTTCAGTAATATTTAACTTAAGGAATATCTAGAATCTTGAATTTAAAGAAACACACATATACCTGTGTTTTAAATAAAAATGTAGTTTCATATATATGTGTAGGTCAGTAAAAGTATAATCAAAATCAAAAGTCATAGATAAATGTATAAAAATTATATATCAATAGATTTACTTGTTTTCTATTTTTACAATTCTATACATATATCCTTTTCAGTAGCTGAATATTTTCATATCTAAATTTATAGTTTCCCCGCATATCCTTAACTTTACTAACTTTCTATTTAATGCACGCTATTTTAATAAAACCCGACTGATACTGATGCCTTTTGCTTGTCCTAAAAGACAAGCCAGACCCAGTCAGGTGATAAAAAGGGGTTACCTTTTTAAGGATCTGTAGATCTGTAGGTGCACAACTCAGTAGACTGAAAGCATTGAAGATGTACATGTAACATAGAGTGCACACAATTTTTATGTGTTTAGCAAATTAACATAACTGACAAGAATCCTCAATTAGAGATATAAGTGATGAGGTATTTCTTCCCTGGTTGTACCCTTTTCTGAATTCCTCCTCACCTTAGGTAGGAACTAAACTTTGTTTATAGAAATGTGTCTCGGAGAGCTGGTTTCAGCCTTGGCTTCTCAGAGAATCTAAACTTAGACCCCTAGGGCTTGGAGCCATTGGGGAATTTATTCTGTCTTTCTCTCTAATAGAGTACATAAAGTGCTAGCTATGACTATAATAATTGGCTACAGAGCTACAAAAATATATGTAAAGAATATAGAGAGTATATAAAAGCAAAAAGACAAAAATTAATTCAGCATCAATAGATAAAGATGTAGTATGTCAGTGTAATGGTGATATGTGTTATTAAACATTTAGATAAATGGCACCTTCCTTTACATTGTTTATAACAGATTGAGAGTAGTTCCAGTTCTGCAAGTTTAATATAGAATTAGAACATCATATCCAACCTGGCAAAGTGTAGAGCTCATGAACTTTCATTATTATTAGATTAGATGTAGCTTCATGTTATTATTGTATTTTTATTATTAGATTAGATACTGTTTGATAGATACTTCAGTGTACAAATTTTTATGAAATTAAAATGATGAATGGTCACAGTGATTATTATGGAATATTATTTGATATTACTTAATTATTTAATCCAGAAATAGATGCAAAAATATAACTAATTGGCTATGCTTCAGTATTTGCAAATATCCAGAAATATGAAGATGTTGCATGGAAGGGGATTGATGTAGGAATAAGCTCTTTTACTACAACAGTTTTCCATCCACACTTATTACATTGAAATATAATTATTAAGGCAGACTTTAGAAAATTCTCTCTTTAGCTCGGTGCTATCTGCTTTGTCTTTTTCCTCCATTTGGTATTTCTCTTCAGAGTTTAGAAGGATAACCAGAAATATTAATGCAGAATCCAAAATTAGTGTTTTATCAGGGGAGAATGTGTGTATGTGTTTATTTTGGACACATTTTGAAGTTCTTCATGTATGTGACTGTGGATAATGAACTCTGATTTTACAATAGTTCTAAGTATTATGAGATTAGGGGGCTTTATCTTCCCAAGTTCCTTAAATAACATAAGTAATTTTTTAAAAAACTTAATTTTAAAAATGTGATAATTGGCACGTCTTTCACATACTACTTATTTCCTTCAATTTTATTGGAAATGATGGGGTTGAAGGTTTAATCTGTTCAGGAAAAATGAAAGAATTAAAGAAAATTGTGAATAGTACATCATTATTATCTTTGTTCTCCTGACCCTGGTTTCCAGGGAAGCCAGACAAGAAGTTAAATATAATATACCCCATGGTTCAGGTCCAAACTGTTCAGATAACAGACTTTCCATGTTCAAGCTCTAAACTGGTGTATTGTAATGCCCTTTCATTTCTTATGTGTTTTTACATAGTACAATGCTTGAATGTTGTTGGTGGACTATAACTCACTACAGATACTCCCTTGGAATGAGGATTTATGTAGAAACAGTAAATAATAAATTGATAAATTTGGATATTGAACAAGTGGGTGAGTATAAAGGCAAACCAAGAAACTGTTTTAGAACATTGGGCATGGGTAGGAAATGTAGTCTGCCTACCAGAGTAACAAAAATAGTGTTAGTAACAGGAAAAGTAACAAACAAGTTGTCTTCAAAAGCAGAATATTTAAGGGTTTTAGATTAACAGTTTGTTAATCTACATAAACAGCATTTTGTTATAACTGATAAATAGAATGAGTCAATAAATTGTTCTAGTGCTTTACCAGGGAATGGTAAAGCTGGTTGAGAAGAAGGGCTAAAACCATTAACGATTAGAGAAATAAAAACTTCCTGTGAGGAAGTAGAAAAGAAGAAGCTGTGTTGGACCTGTACTATACAGGTTAATATTCCCTTGGTAAGAACCCAGTGCTTTGCTCTAAGACCAGCTGCAACTTCCATAGGTTCCCACGCTTCAGTAGCCTTCCCCCAAAATGCATCTGCGTTTTTGGAGATGTCCTGACTATTCTGAAATGTGAGACTATAAACCCGAGTTTTGTTATTTGTTAGGATACTGTCAAACTTTGAAAGAGACTAAAGATGAGCAACTGTTCAAACATGTGTGTCTTGTGGCAGAAATATTAAGCAGATTCATTAAGATATAGCTAATGACAGCATGTGCAAAACATTTCTAAATTAAGCCAACAGCGTATGGAGATTATAACTCATTCAAACTTTTGAGCTGAATTTGCTGAATTTGAGCAATATCTATCCTAATAATAAGTTGCTAAAGAGAAGAGAAAATTCTGATCAGTGTATGAATTAAGGTACATCTGAATAGGTTTTTAAAATATTTTATTTTTTGTTCAAAGACTTGAAACACATGCATGTGAGAAATCCCTTGACAGTAATAATTCAAGTAACTGTTAAAATACTGCAAATAATATCTGAATGTAGTTAAAAAGAAAAAACAACTTTAAAATTCTCTAAAATAGATTTAAAATTCTTTAAAATAGATTTTTTTTCAATACCTTTCCCAATATAACAAACTGGGCTATAGTCTGGAAACTATAGAAGGGGGGAAATATATGTGCAGATAAGTAAGAGAAGGATAGAAGTGAATGCTTGGTAGGGAAAGCTCCTGTGTTTTGCAGCAGCCATGGATCTCCTGGTGGCCATATGACCATGCCTGCCTCCCCTGTGTCGGTACAGGGCTGCTGGGGCAGTGGGTCCCTCCGGGGTGGCCCCACCAGTGCTGGGACTCTCCCACTGCACAGGCTGCTCCTCAGCTTGGCAGGGGTGAGTGCACTTGCTTTGTGAGGAAGTGCCTGCTGTTGGAAGGCTGGCACTGAGGGTCACAACCCATCTCATTTCAAAATAGGACTCTTTTCAACTGCATTGAAAAATCTCTCATGTGAGAGGGCTCCTGCATTGAGGCCCTTCTTCAGCCCAAGGGTCAGTAAGGTGCCCACTTACCAAAAGGACACATGAGATGCCTGCTGAGGTCGTGCAAAATTTGGATGAATTTATATGATTATTCAGTCTTTTCTTGCCTGTGCCCCTTAAGTATGGGCAAACATTGTCTTTTCCCTTGCTTTTGATTACAGCCTTCAACTTCAAAAATATGCTGAAGCTTGTGGAGGAAAGGGCATTATTATTAGCCATACAAAAATGGTTTTACCCTCTTTTGAGCATTGCTTATGATCATTCTTGGGGAAAAACTGACCTTTCCAGTCAAATCCACCAAATAGAGCAGCACCATGAAGCCTTTTTGTGGTTTTTGCACTTTTTTGCCTCTGCTGATTTAGCTTTCTTTTCAGACTTGGTAGATACACACCTCTGACATTTTTATGCACTGAAATTCTTATGCAGGCAGAATGCAATTAATTTCTGCAGTTCTTTTGGGGTAAGAATATTATCAGAGGAACCCTTTTTTACCCCATTAATTTCCTTGATTACTTCCAGCTTTGTTCATATTTATACTAGTTAAAAACCTTTGTCTAAACATGCAGTGAATTACTCTGAGTAAAACTATCATCTTAGGATAATAATTTTCTGGTAATGTCTTTTGTTAGAAGAGGTTAGGTAAAGAGAATGATAAGCTATTGAAACATTTTGCTGAAAAAATGAAAAAACATTTAAATGAATTCTGAATTTTGAGTAGTTTTAAATGGGTTCTTACTCTGCCTAAATAATTTAGTATACTCTCACTTGAAGGCAATGTAATTTTTATGTCAAATAAGTCATTACTACACTTTAAAAAAAAAACCAAAAACCCAGCAAATAAAACCAGTTTGGAGTTCTACTATTAAATCTCATAATACTTCATTTCAACAGTGAAGGCTTCAGATTTTAATGTGCACAATATTAAAATAATTTTGAATAAATTAGGAATTTATTTTAGTCTAGTTTTTGCATCTATTGTGTGCAGAGTTGAGTGTTTGCCGTATAGGGGTACAAGTAATTTGTTGTGTTACGGGTAAATGATTGTCACAAGTTACAAATTCAGATATGGGAGAGCTTATTTTGTAATGGCTCTGATTATAGTTTGCAATGGAACTGTCATGTTAAGGAAGAAAACAAGAGAAGGTAAAGAGTGGAATTTTTGTTTGTTCATGCAGTTTGGTTTGGGATTTTTTTCTGGCATGCTGTAGACATGGTAGGAACCCTTGTTCAACCTGAGGTTCCAGACTGGAGTGCCTCATTGAAGGACTCCTGCTTACAGAACAGGCTGAATCTGCTGACACGTGTTTTCCTTGGAGGAACCCATTTCCTTCCCGAGGAGGTCTGCAAGGTCAGGCAAATAAATATCCAGTCTTGGAAGCTGTGTGTCTCCAGGCTGCTCCCTCTGAGTCACTATTTCTACAGAAAAATTCACAGGGAAAGTCTGTCATAAACCCCAAAGATGCTAAGTGCTTCCATAACAGGAAGCTGTTTTAAACTGGGCATACCAGGTACAAGAGAAAAGTTTTGAAAAAGTTTTGGTGTTTTGTTTTCTAATACTTTACATACATAATTTCACTATTCTTGTTTAAGATTCAGAAGTCAGGTAATTCTTTTCTAGTGCTGTGAAGCAGTATCACTTTGGTAATGGAAGTAAAAGGTGTCCTGTTCAGTCTTAAAAACTTGGCTCTATTACTATTTTTGCTTTATATCATGTTTATAGTATGTATCAAATTCTGGCCTCAGGCAGACCACCAAAATCCCACATTGGTTCAACAAATGTTATGGGATTTTTAAATTATTATTTCTTGTTTATTTTTTTGTTTATTACTTATCATTGGCAATTTAGGATTTTTGTTAATTATACTCTTAGCACTGAAGGTATATTATGGGATAACTTAACTAATTTAACAAGCCTGCTTCAATCAAAAATCGTTCTTTCTGATTATGCTGTTCTCCCTGTCTTCTGTGCATGCTGCTGTCGTCCCACGGGAGCAGCTTCAGTAGCTGTGCAGCCCTTTGGTGAGCTGATTCCCTGCATTTTCTGCTGGCCGTGGGCAGCCCCAGCAGCACAGGGGAGCAGGCACACCTGAGATGGGAGCACTGAGGCTGGTCCATTTTCTCCCTCTTCAGGCACCCAGCAGTCTCCACGGACTGCACAAGTGTACACTAGGAAGGCTGCTGCCCTAGATGCTGACAGTACATGCACAAATTAGGTGCCTAGAAATACAATTTCTCAGCAGCTATAACAATTTGATGGCTGGTTTTCCCCTTCCTGTAGCAGTTCATCCCTATTTCCTATGCCCTGCTTGCTCAATCCCACCCTAGCTATGCCACCTCTCAAGAGCAAAAAAACCCACAACTCTGCATAATAAGTGAATAATTCCCTGGGTGTCTAGCAAGTTGAAATTATGCAATGATGGGTCAGATTTAATCTGGTTGTGGTACAAAGTAAAGACAAGGATATGACAGATTAGGACAGGAAGGAAAGTGATTGAATGAACTTCAAATATTATCTTAAGGAAGGAGAAGCAATTCCACCTACAGCCCTTAACAAAAAGGCATACAGCAACTTTTCTATGTCCAGCTCTCTTAAGGGTCATTCCCTTTATCAGCACAGCCTGGTTAAGATGTACAAATGTGACAGAATTTTAAGAAAGCTGAAATCAGAAACTTTCTTTTTCCTTGTGTTCTTAAGTGGCCAAAAATTATTTTTACCATTAAAATTACCATTATTGATAAACATATCAAAATAAACTGGAGATACAAAAGTGTTACTACAACTATAGCTATAAAAAAGACTTCTTTCAGTACAAGAACTTCCTGTAGCAGTTATGCCCCTCACATGATGCTGACATTCTGGCAAAAGCTTCTAGCGTGAAGCTGTGGCTTTCATTTAGAATCGTGGTAGGAACCAAATTTGATCTTAGGATATTTTTACACTGTAGGTGTGTATTTTGCCCTATGATTAGGCTTCATGTCACCCCCTAACTTATAAATCCTCCAGAGAGTAAAAAATGTTAAACAAATACTTCAAAAAGCTGGCTTAAGTTTGAGCTTGGAAGTAGTTGTAGAAGTCATTTGGTTTTGATTTCCTTGAGAACACATGCTAGATTTCTAGTAAGGATATAGTAGTTTTCTGCAGAAAAGATTCATCAATAAAAAATATGGGCAAGACTGAAGATTTTTTATTTACGTATTTATTTTGATTTATACACATGACTGGAAATAGTCCTGTAATATTCTTTGAAACATAGTAGAACGGATCTGTCTGGTAATTCCCTTTTAACCACAAAACAGAAGGAGTTCAACAGCTGAGCTGCAACAGGTGTAGATATATCTGATTTTTAAAATCTTTTGTCAGAGCTTTACCACTTTCTCACAGACTGCAGGATCATGTGGGCTTGGGAGTCATGCTCACTAAAACAAGGTTCTTCTAAACTAAATAAAGAGCAAATTCCAAAACACACCAGAGCTAATTTGCCATTGTTTTCACCAAAACCATAATGAATCCTCATCAAATGAATGCAGCTGCTATGGTGCTGTATCCAAAATAATGTAATTAAATTGCTGCTTGGGGAATTTTAGAGTATAAATTTGGCAGAGACTCATTACTGGCAATTTGACAGCGAAGCATTTATAATCTTATCCAAAGAGGTGATCCTGTGTTCTGTCATTCTAAGAACAGAGAGAGGAGAAACAGAACCAGGGTGACAAATGGTCAGACCAAAATCTGAAACAAGAAACCACAAGAACTTAAGGCTAATCCAAGCCATGCTGGAAAGCCTGTTGGGATGGCAAGGGGAAGACAGGATGAGAAAACTTGAATGTATCACATCAGAAAAATCTCCCAGCACTCTCTGCAATGACAAGGTCAAGAAGGAAAGAGAGCCCACCCCAGGGAGCCTGCAGGAGCCACAGCTTTGCCACCATCAGGGTCAGAAGAGTCACAACCCCTGAGCAGGCAGGGGTGGCTCTGGGGCCTCATGCCCAGAGCTGCCTCCCTGCCTGCTCCCTTACAAAAACATTGGAGCATCGCTCCTCCTCTCTGTCAGGGGTGTGTGGATGCTTGACTGCAACTGCAGCCTCCTCCTCCATCTGGGGAAAGCAGCAATGTTGGCCTCTTGCATGATGAGTTTCCCAGAGCTGTCAGGACCCGGGCTGGCACAGGGCGATTCAACACAGCTCAAACACTGTAAAAACTTCTGTGATGAGCACACCATTGTCCTTGCTAAGGCTGCTCAAGATCAAACAACCTGCCATTTGAGTGCTGAGAGTTGTGGTGAAGTGACTACTGCAATCATTTTTGTGATTAAAAACTAAAACTGGGGTCACCCAGTCTCATAAAAAATCAGATTCTGTTTCTAATTTGCTTTAAAAGTGAAAGCAAATTATATTCTAATTTCAGGAGAAAGAAATTTGCATTTTGGCCAAATCTGAACCTTTAAAACTTTATGCTTAATAAGCCTTAGCATGCCCGTTCTAATTAAGCTTACAATATGTTTATTGCAGTTTAGAACATACTTTAGTTTACCAACAATGTTTGTGTTCCTTTATAGGCTAAGCAAATCTCATGGGGTTGTGTTTCCAAAATGAATATTCACTATTATGGCTTCATCATTGGATATGCATCAATATTTAACATTACATGTCCCTAAAGGAGTTAGCTAACACTGCAGCTCAGGGATGGCTGATCAGATGAAGCCAACAGAGTCCTTCACATTAACTACTTTTTTTTCCTTTGTTCTTCTTCTTTTTTTTTTTTTTTTGTTTTTTTTTTCCGGGGCGGGGGGGAGTTTTTTCTATTTTTCTTCTTCTTTTATATTCCTTAGTGCATAGCAGTTACTGGCAAATTTGCAGAAGTAACAGCTGCCAGCAGAACTAATTGGAAAATGGGCTTGGGGAAAGGGACAAACAGAGAAATTTCAGAGTTTTGATGAAAACCAAAATGAATTATTCGTTAAAGATAGAAAGGAAATGTTGAGATTAAAGACCAACATGTTCAATAGTAAAGTTCCCAGAACAATGTAACAACTTTCATGTGGAAACAACATTAAAAACACTAAGAGGAAATAGTTCAAATTTAGGTTGGAATTCCTGTTATATGTATATACTTGGAGAAGAGCTGTGGTTTTGGACTTGGAAGAAAAAATGAGCCTGCTGTATCCTTCTATTACTCAGTATTGATCAACAAACATTCTTTTGTATGGAAATTGAAAATAGTCATTAGAGGTAACATTTGACCTCAGGTGAGTGTTTCAGAAAAATAAATCTACTTTAGCAACAGACTGATATCTCCTGAGTTTGAGCTGCTACAAAGGGAAGTTAAAGAGAAATAGGCAGGGTATCATTTATAGATTTGTCATGGATTTCATGAGTTTAATTTGTTTATGAAGCTTTGCAAACCCAAAGCTATATCAGATCTAATACAAATATTCAATTACAAAAAACAAGCTATATCAGATCTAAAAAAGCATGTCTTCTTAGAGGTTTGTCAAATGACAGAGCGCTGGCAATCTTAGAGGCTGAAATAATTTATTGCCAAGTTTTCTCAGCTCACAATAGGCTTTACAGTTATCCTGGATTTCATATGCAATACCTTCATCATTGCTGGAGACAATTAAGTGCCCCTATCCTGTGCCATGCTCCTACAAATGTTATAGCAGTTGCTTAACAACTTCACTGTGATTTTTTTTCAAATTACTGGTTGATGACTTCAGCTTTGGTCAGATTATTTGGCTGCTGTAAAGCTTAATGGAAGGCTCAGACTGGCCTTATCCCGCAATTTAGTCAATAGAGTTGAGTAACAAGTTTTGTGACCACAAACTCATCACAAATGGAGTTTTGATCCTAAAGCTGTTTCCACTTTTTAGTAGAATGGCAGAATTCGTTTGAGGTAAGGAGATAAAATCTAATCATGTTACCCCTCTTTTATCCAGTAACTCAGGGATTGTGGAATTTGGTTTTTAATCTCATCATGGAAGTCTTGGAAACAACACCTCCTTCTACAAAAGGACAATGTCTCTGAGCAGAAAGTTGGAGGAAATTTGAAGTGAGCTCTTCTTGTTTCTGGCCCCATGTCTTGTGCCCAGCCAGCCAGAGGTGGTGGGCTCGGGGGTTCTCAGCTGCTGTCTGAGCTGTTTGGCCCATGGCAGCTCACAGCCTTGGTGCTCACACTGCTGCTGACACAGTTTTGACAGGAGATGCATTGTTGTCCATCTTTCCCTCCTGGCTTGGTTCTCCATAGAGCCTGAATTCTCTTCCAGAGAAATGGGAACCCCAGGTCAAGTTTGCTCTTTTCCCAGTCTAGAGCAGGGACCAAGGAAACAGCCATGTTTTGTTTCTAGTATTTCAGTTTGGCTGCTCACCCAGAAAATCAATTACACTCACAGCCTTACGTAGTGCAGACTCAGGTAATATCCAATATGACAGTGACTATATCTGGCCCATGTGGAGCTTAGACACCTGCAGAGTCTGCTTTCTCTGTGCTGCCTTATTTAGCTCTTTATAGTCCTTTATATTCTCCAAATGAATCTCATTTTCTGTCCAGGTTTATTTAAAACAGAGATGTAGTGAAATAAGAGAATATAATTTTTTTTTCCCTTTTTGGCACAGTAGTTCTACAGTCTGGTCTTAGATGAGGTTCAACTAATTTATATAGTAACAATAGTGAGCTGATATTTCCTCTGATTCTGAGATTTGGCAGAGAGGACCAGAAGGAAGTGTTTCAATCCAATATATAAGACAACAGTAAAAGGGAAAAAAGAGATTTCCTCTTTATTATGTGAGGAGAATAATATATTACAAATAATTTCCAGCCATTAAAATGCTCTTTTGTTCTTGCAGACCGGTTTGGGATTTGCGGTCAGTCCAGTTTTGATCACTGTAATATCTTTGCAACATTCCATTTTTGTTTCCTCATATCCACAGCTTGCTTTTGCTTGTATTCCATCTGATCCCAGCTGTTGACATTCAAAGATCATTAATCAGGACACTTATTACTAAACAGCAATGGTCAGAGTTTGGCCCATTCCGGCCCAGCTGCTGTGGCTGGATTTTTGTGGTCCCCAAATCCAGTCTTTTCTGGATAACTCTGTCTTTAATCAACTGACCAACGGTAATTTAGTCGCAGCACTAGTGGGCCAACTTCCTTAAACAGAGCTATTTAAATAGTTTTTGTGTAATTTTGCAAATCCTAAGGTTAAATCTCAGGTTTAGAAGCTTCCCACAGAGTTTACAGAAAATAACTTCGTGCTGTTCTCTCTTTTTTACTGTTTGCTTGAGTTATCACTCTGATCTTTGGATTCTACATTTTGGCACTACAAATTAATAGTAACTGGAGGAAGAAGAGGGAAATATTTCACTGTTATTTTTTTTGAACACCACCAGCAACACAGCAATGTTACATAAATTCACGTAGCACAGGTTTTCTTTACAGAAGCTCACGGCTGCTCTTGCCTGATTTGTACTACAGGCATTAGGAAACTCTATCAGCAACTCATCCCTGAGAGCATTTCGGCCTCAGAGCTCTGAAGGGCTTCTGTTGTTTGTGAACCACACACTAAAGGAGGTCTGAATTGCTCAAAGGCTTCTCCACGGGAAGTGTGCCATGAAGCCTGATGTGTGTCCAATTCAGACACCACAGGGCAGCATGCAGTTAAACAGCAGAAGGGACCAGGAGAGATGCTGCCAAGTCCTGTGGAACACAATACCAGGTCCCTCAACATGGTAGAGGAGAGGGAGATTTTTGGATGCCAAGGTTTTCAGAACAATAAAGAAGTGGCAGTAAGTACGGTGATGCCTCAGGAAAGGGCTGATTCCCAGCCACTGATTTTTGATAGCTTTAGAACATGCCAAATGCCAAAAGATTGCTCCTCTCCTCTGTGTTTTCATATTTGTTGTAGCTAAAATCAAGAAGCCTAGAGGTCTGAATACCAGACCATAGAGTAAAGTCCTGGAAATTAAAATTATCCAAATAATAAGCAGTATGAAAAAAGTTGTGTTTCTCATTAGTTCAAAGTTTTGGTTGATTTAACTTCATTTAAACTAACTGCTTTCATATTCTGAGAAGAAATGGAGTTTGTAATAAAAAGTTGTAATAAAGAGCTCCCATATACTCAGATTTTCTGAGGTGAATCCTCTCCTGGATTGTGCAAATTTTTAAGGCCAGAATTTCCAGATGGTAACTCTAATGGCTCACATGCTTTAATGTAGACACTAGCTATATTATGTCTCATATAACTCAGTGACCAGATATGATAAGTCATTCTAGAAATTCAAATTCCTACTGAAATAGTATCACATGAACTGGAAAATCTGAGCATTGCATGAATTTGGCTGCTCTTCATCTGGAACCCTAAACATCTTTGGGATTTCCAACAATCACTACCCAGGCATGTGCATGCTGCTCTTCACCTGTGCATGGGAATTCTGATGCTGTCAGGACATCTCAGTCTTCCTGAACATGAACTATATTATATATTCAGTTTCAACTGTGTAATAAGCCTTCAGAAGGTCCCTGGCAAGGGTCACACAGTGCCCCACATGGCCTTTGCAGCCCCAGAAATTCTCTATACCTTCAATTTTTTAGATTTATTGAATATACACACAGTGTTCAGAGCTTTTACACCAGGAATTTTTTTCTAGCAACAGCTCTCCTACTCAACCCAAACTCCTGGCCCCCTGGATTGTCCACATTAGATAGACATAGGTGGAAACAAAACCACCATCAACTTTGTAACTGCACTGAGGTTTTTGCATAGTAAACGTGGTCCATTTTACTTCTGCTGACTGACTTAACACTGTGTGGCTGCTTCACTAGAAAAACTAGCCCTGTTGAGGAAATAATTCTAGTAGGAAATAATTTATATAAATGCCCTGCAAGCATATCAGTGTGTGGTGCAAGGAATTCTGTCACTAGGATAATGTGCATTTGACCTTTATTTCATTGTTTATGTCTCCATTTCATTCTTTTTATTTTATTCATAAGCTAGTAGCCTACCAAGCTATGGTGAAAAGAGTTGGAAAATATATCATGTCTTCCTGCTAATGTTTCCAATTCATGCGGCCCTATTTCAGTAGGAGTTTGAATTTCTGGAATGACTTATTACATCTGGTCACTGAGTTATAAGAGACACAATATAGTTAGTGTCAACTTTAAAGAAAAAGGATCAATGTCTCTTTAAAACTTTTTTTCCTTCTGAGACAGTATTCTTTCCTCCTGAGTTAAGATAAAGGTACTCAATTACTTTAACTCTTACAATATATATTTATACATTTCTTTTGAGCATCCTAATGCATTTTTTACTTTCAATTTTCATGTGAAAAGACAGTAATTGCTATGTTTCAGAAATTCCTGGTCCTAATACAGATGCTTAATAATAAGATATAATAAGTTACCATAATAAGATGCTTCTGAGGCAGATGCTTGGTGGATGTATTAGTTATTTATTGACCTTTTATCTGGAAAACACCAGGTTTCATGGTCTTGCTGTTGAACTCTCTAAGCATTGTAACTTGCTATTTGTCTGAAGTGAAGGACTGTTCATTTTTAAGACCTATAAGTTAATTAGTGACAGGTCTTGTTTAACTGTAATTTAAAAGTATTTTAGGACTTATATTTTGCTCAGTTGATTTGTAAAAAAATACAGAAGAGAGAAAGAGAGGAAAGAATGAAAATCAGACTACAAAATACATAAGAAAAGGTAAATAAAAGCTGTGTAAATGCCCCAGTCTTGCTCATGGAAATTATGCTGTTCACTTAAATAGGAGCAGGAACTTGCCCTTTAGCAGAATGCCCTTTTGCTTACAAGATGTGGAACTGTCATTATGTAAAATGGTTTTGTGTATTTGCCATATTTTTTCATGGCACTCAAGAGCTAAAGATCCCCAGGCTAGCATTAATGTCTAATAGAAGTCTTGTAAACCTTTTATTTTTAGTAACAATCTGCAGTCTGTCCTCCTGTCAAAAAAACAGTCTTTAGTGAAGTTAAAGATGAGCTGTTCATGTCTGAGAACTTGGCAGAGGATGAAAACTGGAGTCTCAGTTCGGTGTCTGATGTACAATAGGTGATTTCACAAAGCGCCTTTGCAATTTGACAGCTTTGTTTGCAAGAGACCTCAGGATTCAATGAGCCTATAGTGAATTGCTTAACATTACCTCATAGAAACCTCATTGCCTCTGTAGGTCAAATCTAAAGTTAATTCACTGACAGTACCACACTTTCTGTGCTGTTTTGGCCCTAAGAGTACAGCAGGAGACATCTAGCTCAGAACACATTTCAGTCTGTAAGGTATCTCTGCGTGTAAAATGTGTTTACATCTCTGAAATCCACTGAAGAACTCAGAGAATATAGACATGAAATGTAATGTGAAACTTTCAAATTACTTTTGTTAACCTAAAAAAAATTATCCAAAATCACCAAATTAAATCTTACTGTAATTACTGTGGGTTGTGTTTAGGGAATCAGAGCTAATACCACCCTGGATTATTCCATGCTGTCTATAACTTAAAAGTGCCATCCAGTTTGTATCATCAGTTTTTAGTGGAGATTGCAGTATCTGTAGCCTATGCATTTGAGGTTGGTGAGTGAGCTGCAGAAAATGGAATGAAGGGTGCACAATGTTGGGAACACTGAGAAGGAATTAGGCAGCTGGTTCCAAGCACAGTCTGCTGGGGACCCACAGCCCTACCAGCACACAGAGAGAGGAGGGTTGTAATTAAGAAGAATGGAAGTTTGGACAGGCAAGGATCTGCAGGACTAAGGGACTTCCCCTTAAGGCTGAGGGGCCATCATAGAACCACTTCACCTCTCTGCAGAATGAAAAAAAAGACCTGTCAGATCAGGATTTCTATTGGAACTGAGTAAGGCATCTCCATCTGCTCCCTGCATAGCAACCTGTGCAGCTGAGAAAAGGGGACTGGTGAGAGCAGTGGGTGACTCTTCTGCCAGGTATGCAGGGAGGCACCCATGTGCTCAAGAGAGAGGTGCTGCTTACCAGGATTTCTGTCACAGGTGTCACTGACAGACTGCCAATCCTCATACAGCCCACTGAGTGATAATCTGCTGCTGTTGTTTCACATTGGTACCAGCCAGGAGCAGCTGGAGTGGGTCCAGAGGGGATCACAAAAATGGTCAGAGGGCTGGAGAGCCTCAACTGCGCAGACAGGCTGAGAGAACTGGGGCTGTTCAGCCTGAAGAAGAGAAAGCTCTGGGTAGACCTTACAGTAGCTTTTCAGTACCAAACAGGAGCCTACAGGAAAGCTGGAGAGGGGCTTTTTACCAGGGTGTGTAGTGATTGGACAAATAGAAATGGCTTTAAACCAAGAGCAGGTTTAACTTAGATATTAGGAAAAAGTTCTTTTGTATGAGGTCGATGAGAAACTGGAAGTTGCTGCCCACAGAAATAGTGGATGCTGCATTGCTGGAAGTGTTCAAAGCCAGGCTGGACAGGGCTTTGAGCAGCATGGTCTAGTGGAAGACATCCCTGCCCATGGCAGAGAGGATGGAACAAGGTCCCTTCAAACCACTCTGTGATTCTGTGAACATCATTCTGTAATGTAGAAGATCTCTGCTTTGAGACTCTTAAAGATGGATGTTTAGTTGCAGTATTTATTTGATAAGTTCATAATTTACATATAATTTTATACTGCACTTGTACAGTATGAAAACTATCAGGATTAAAGTTAATTCAAGACATCATGAAAAAAAGGTTATATGTTCAGAAAATAAACTTCTTTCATACATGCTGTGTAAAGGCTTCAGTCTTGCTCATGGAAATTGTGCTGTTCACTTCTTTCATGGATAATTTGTGATATTTATCTATTTGTTGCCCTAGGTTAGGGATAATGGGAAGCTGTTTTTTCAGCATTTATGGATAACGTATGATTAGTTTCAGTGTGAATTAGGTTCCACGAGGTGGGATAACTGTGATGGGAGCCCTACCTGGAAGAGTTCATTGCAGCTCAAAGCACATTGCTTGCAAATAAAATTTATCCTGTGTTTTGTTCCATTTAGAATGGAACTTTTGAAGGCTGAACATGTTATGTCAAAGCTTTTAAGAAGGAAGAGGCAGGAATTGTTAAAAACAACATAGTTTAGCAGCACAATGTAATGGAAATATATGCTGATCTGTTTCTCTGTCCAGCTGTACTACTTGCAGGAGTAAGGGTCACTCATATGAAGATTTATGGGTTAAAGTCCAGGGCTACCATTTCAAAGCAATAAACAGTAGTGTTAAAAAAATAATATTTTCCAGGAATGTCTCCAACCAGTACTTTTTACCACAGAACAAGAAACAAAAGACTGAAATCATGCCTTTCTCTTTGGCATATTTTCTTCCACATGACAAACCTACTTATGCATGTTAGGAAGAAAATAATGCAGTAAAAACAAGTAAAGTAAAAGAATGCCCTCTTTTAAGTAGAGGGCTGCATTAAGGAGGACAGATTTATGTCAAAAATGAAAAAGACAAGTGTTTATTTTTTTCATTGTTTAAATTTCTTGGTATACTAAGTTTAAATAAAAAAAAAATTAAGACTCACCTAGTGAGTCTTAATATTTGTCTTGACCAGGTTCCTTTTACAGTATTGCAGGTAGCACTTGCGTGTCTTGTAAGTAATCCTTGTAAAGTAGGAGTGTAGCATGTCTCAAACTTATGAACAATCTGAAAACCAGAGATGCAGCCTGTTACTTCTAGCTGTGACTATTTATTCCTTTAAGTCACGATCAAAACTTTCAGCAGAGATCAGAGAGATGACACAGGATTTGTACTGCTTCGTGGATTGTACCTGAAAATCAACTCTTTCACTCACTGGGTTAGCATTACTCTTGGAGAATTTTGGAGAGTGAAAATTACTTTGAACATTATGACAGCTACAACCATGATTTCTTGACATTTTTTAAGAACTTTTTAAGCTAGATTCTCTATCTAAACTTTTGAATGAAGGTGCTGGCAGAACTTAGGCAGCATGAGAGAAGAGCTTTGTTGGAACTTGAAAGAAAACCACAGTGTGAAGCGAAAGCAATGTGACACTGCAGAACCACCACAAATGTTCTTTCATTGCTTCTATTGTGCTCTCTCCTTGAAACACTTCAAAACCATATCTACTCCCACAGTCTTTGTGACTGTATCCTTAGTTTAAAGCAAGAACAGAAAGCATTGTGTTTGTCTCATCCACAGTGGTTGCCAAATCTTGAGATGGAACCCAGGGTTTTTTCCTTCTGTTAAGTACAAGTGTTGTGCTGATATTCTAGCTAGTAAACAATGATGCCTCAAGTAAATGAAAAAAAAATGCTGGATTCCTGTCTAGGTTTCAGATTTGGATCACCCATTTTATTCCAAAGGGTTCAGTGTTTATTTCAGAGAAGCTGAACAAATGCTTTATTTTTCATTATGTTAGATAGAAATATCTTAGAAGTTTGACAAAGTATTATGCCTTACTAGAACAAAAAGAGCAACATGAAACTTTACAAATGATGCAGGGCAATTCCCAGTAGAAAATCTCAGGATAGGGCACAGGCAGATCAGATTAGGTTCATCTTTGATCAAGAGCCAAAAACATCAGGAGATAATGATAGTAATTTTGTATTCTTTTATTTTCATAAAGAACATGAGATAAGCATTGGAAACACCAATTATTTATATTATATTAGGAATTCATTATTAAATTACTTTATTTAAAACAAAGCTAAGACTGAATGAAATAAAATTGGAAGCGTTCTGCCATTCTTAATATTCAATTATCTTCTACTATTCAATTTTTCAACCTAAAAAAACCCCCAAAAAAACCCTAAAATAAAAACAAAAAACAAACAAAAAAAAAAGACAACTGCCCAAAACCTTTAAATAAAATACAATCTGATGCTTGGGCACAGATCCACTTTTAATGCTGCAATTCACCTCAACAGGTTTTTTTTTATTATTATTTCAGACCATGTAACTGAATCTCCTGTCACTTTTAAACACAGTATTAGGTCACAAAGATTCAATTTCCATTCCAGTGTAAACTTTTAAATAGAGACAACTTGTGCTTTTTTGGCTGATTTATTTTTTCTTAATTAATGCATTCCAATCTGTGCTGCAAAGAAAAGAGTGAACCTTACCTATCTTTACAGAACTGTTATTACAGATATCTATAGATATCAAGGTGATAGGATTCTGTATGGGACTGGAAGCAGGGACAACTAGAAATTTGAATATGAACTTTCTATTGCGGGTTTTTTTGTGTGCTGGTAGTTACTTTTTTTTTTTTTCTCAAGGTATGGTCCATTTTTAATAAAATTTTTGCAGAAAGCCAGAAATTTCTTGAGAGAAAGAGAAAAGAGGATCCAGATTAACCTTCATATTCTTCAGTAATGATTAGGGAGGAAGGTGGAATTTTACAACTGTTTCTGTCAGTGAACATATATAAAAGGGGAGATTTTGTGAAGGACTATGGAACTGCATGCTCCTGTTATAGGTGGACTCTTAATTGACATTGAAGGAAACTTGTTCCAATCAGTCACATGGGATGTCAAAGATCAAGTATATGTTTTGTACACTATGTGCTCAATCTATAACTATTTATAAACAATTAAATCACAGGTGGAACATGGATCTTTCACACTACTGTATTCATACATGATAAAAAAGTTGCTCTGCAATTCAAGAAAGAAAGCATAGTTCCTTGTATATATAGCTACATGTACAAAAGAGTCATCTGGGGGCCAATAGAAAATGTAAAAGCTGAAGCCTAATTTTGCTTATCTTACGAAATTTCTGGCCTGTGTATTCAGTCAATTCAATGATCTTTCTACCATCATTCTTACGAAGCTCTATAATCTTCATTCACTGTTTGCTAGAATACATTCAGCCAACTGTGGTTTTTGTCATACTTATTTGCCTTCATGTGCTCCCACACTTTCTTTTGTTCTTTAAACCACGTGGGCTTCCTTCCTCAGCAATGACAACTGTTTCCTTGCCCCATCTGTCTCCTTAAGACTTCCCCCCAAAGAATGTGCATCTAAGAAACTAATTTTTAAAATTTTTGACACTATGACCTTTACTGACATTTGGGAGGTTTGACATCTCTCTCTGAGAGCCATATCTCAGCATCCTATACACTCAGGCTGTACTTCTCATCAGAATGCTTGGCTTTAGCTTATTGCAATTGAGCTCAGTCAGGAACAAGGCCTGAAGGCAAAAGAGCTGGGGAGAAACAAACACAGCTTGGAACAAAAATTAAAATTACTGCAACCTGCAGAAAAACAGGCAGTCACATGGGCTGAACAATCTGCATTCATGGAATCACAAGAGCACTTGAGTTTGAAAGGACCTAACCCTCTGACCCCACCATGGGCAGGGATGCCTCCCAGTTAGATCAGGTTCTTCAGTACCCTGTCCAACCTGGACTTGAACACTTGAAAGGATGGGGCATCCATAGAATGGGACATTCACAGAGGTTTTTTCATTTTGTCAAGAGATTTCTGACCTGCCCCTGACAAGAGTGTGCATGTGTCTGTACATATACAGACATGCACAGATAGATATATTTTTATATACCTGCATGTGAATATATATATATGTTTATCTAAAACAATATTTTCAGACAGGCTGACTTTTTTATATCTTTAGCCTTTCATTTTCTCATACAGGTTGCTCACATGCTCAAGTTCTTGCTTGTCTCTAACCTGATCATTCCCCACATAGGCTCCTACTCTTGTCTCTCAGTGAATTTGATCCTCAACTCATTTTGTTTCTCATTGTCCAAGGTACTACTGTCAAAATTGTGTGTTCAGGTATTGGTTCAGCCATGTTAATTTGCCATCACTTTAGTATCTTTCTGTTTTGATGTTCCCTGAGTTTCAGCTTCCTAGGATTCCTTTGAGCAGCCTGTATGGTGATACTTTACTGCTGCTTCTCCCTTGTCATTGTCTCAGTGCTGCCATTTTCCAAATAAATATCCATTTTTCATATTTCATTCTCTTACCTAGAAAAATGCTCAATGTTTCAGGGCAAGGTCAATTCAGGCTCGAAAACAGCACTTCTAAAGCAGTGAAGTCTGAATTTTTGCTTTTTCAGAATGTCATATGTCAAGGAATTTAAAAATAATTATAATAAAAGATGGCATCCATTTTTGATCTTTTAATGCTAGGCTCTCTGCTTGAAATGTTTAGTTACTTTTGGGGTGGGACTACATTTTTTTTCTTGTATTCATACAGTATCTAGCAGAGCAGACCTGATTTGGGATACCACTCTGTAGCAGGACACAGAGGAAAGAATGCAGTATGTCACTTAATTTTCTTATAAATCAGTTCCTTTATGACAGGTATTTCAAACCTAATGTCTAATTTCAGCTTTGGATCTACCATATAACAATATAGTAAGTATTAAAAACTTCAGGGAGAAAATTCTAAATGTTAGTTTTATGATTTTTTGGCTTATAAATATTTGGGACAGTTCTCTAATAATGAATTATGGTTTTAATAGCATGCTCTATAATATTTATATATAAAGTTGATAAATTTGTTTAATTTTAACCAACTATCACTCATCAGTAATCAATTAATCATCTGTGAGTTATGGATAATTATCACTATTTATATTTTAACCTAAATTCTCTAACATTTAAAAATGGCAGTATTTGAATAAGTGTCCCTGGAGGGAATATTTCAGTGCTCAGCTCTGGTTTTAATTACCATAACTTTCTTTTAATTTCACAGTTATTCACTGGTGACATTTTATTTACAGATAAATGTTTCATACACCGAAGAAGGAATGAGGCATTATCAGGCTCAAAATTTAGTGTTTGGTCCTTCCTTCTGTGTTGATAATTATCATATTAATTGATTACCTGAGTATTTATTTGCTTTCTGCGCTTATTGTTTGGATTTTGCATGTTGTAGAGTGGTGTAGTTCAGACGGATTCCTGGTGCTGAGTAACAGTCCTTATAATTATGAAGGAATTCAAGAGTGAGCACATGCTTATCCAGCTTGATGAATTCCAGCCTAAGTCCTCTGACCCATTCCAAGAGGCAACAAAAAGACTCTTTCCCACCTGCAATGTAACAACAGGGCGCAATCATCACTAATGGCAAAGTCTCCCTACCAAGATTTGATGAATTTGCTGAGTGCTTGGCATTATAGTTTGAAAGGAATTAGCTAAAGAACAGCTCTCTAGGATAGAGTAGTTCTTGTGAACCTTCTTTAAAGAGCTTAGAGGAAATGTGCTGGTCCATAGATCTAAATGCATTGTTTTTGTCATTAATTTAGACTCATTTCTCAAATTTGACAGGGACACAAATATTGCAAATATGAATGTGAAATGATGCTAATACAAAAATGTGTTAAAAATGTAAAGTTGCATTCACTGTAATTTTCTATAATCTGTCATAAACTCTGCTTTTACTTTATCCTGTTGCAGCGAGTGATACTGCAGTAGCATATTGCAATATAGCAATGCAGTATGCCTTGCAATAATGCATAGCATAAAGTATCATATCTATTTTGGTGTACTATGCAATTATTTATAGTGTCACCCTGCAGTATTCTTGGGATACAACCAGTATTTACTGCAGCACTTTCCAGATGGGCTCAATACCACACTTTGTTCTTTGACAGCAGCTGATGCTCAAGAGTTTAGAAAAGAATTTATTCTTTTCTTTTATTTCTCCTGTGGCCACAGGTTAACTCCTTTTCTGGTGTTCATAACCCAGCCCCAGTCCAGGCTGGAGTCTCTGGAAAAGTGGCAGGTACATTACAAAGTAAGCTGTATGTGCAGCAGGGCCAACAAAGCCACAAACAGAGCAGCTTTTTCCTCCATTACCACTCTGAATAAAACCATTTTCTTCACATGCTCCGTGGGTTCAGTTTTCCTTCCTTGCTGTGCTTTCTTGAAAACCTGTGGATGTCCTCAATCCCTCTTCCTTTGCACAGGCTACCAGCTGGGCAAGCAGCTGGGCAGCACAGGGGAGGCGTCCAGAGTACACGGGCTGAAGCAGCCCATGTGAATTGAGTCAGCTCAATTCACACCTTGGTTTTCCTCTTCAGCAGGATCAGTAACAGATCAGTAACAGAGCTCCCACTCCCCCATTCAGCAAGAAATTTGTAGGACTTCAGCATATACAAGACTTCTGTCTCTGTTTCTTTAAAGTTAGACATTCAGTTTGCAACTATTGTAGATGTGGAAGATAGCTGCATGGAGATATTATAGACAGTCAGGTGAAAGTTAGAGAGAAGGTTGAATTTAAATGAAACTCTGTTGGAAACAATGGTTTTCTCCACTATCCACAGTATATTATCTCCCTCTAGAATGCTAAAAAACCTACTCCCTCCTCTTCTGTCTTTCACCAGTACAATTCTACACAGTTGGAACCATTTTTTTTTTCCAGGGAGCAGCAGTTTAAAATATTTCTGTAGTTTCTGAATTTTTTCCAATTACCCAGTACTTCAAGAGCCAGGTGTTCAGAGGATACTCATCATTCTACAGCTGTAGTTTGCTTATCCAGAAATAATACCATGCAAATAAAATAGTACCTGAAATTTAACTTACCCTTTACTATTTCCAATGGGCTTTTAGTTTATGTTTTTGTTTTGTTTGGGTTTCTTGGTTGTTTAATCCATGCCTTGGAAATGTGTCCTTCAAATCCAAGGCATAAGGAAAAACTAAATATTAACATTTCAGAGTAAGAGCTGCTTAGTTTTCAGAGGCAAGATTTTCAACAGTCATAAGCCTAAAGAAAATAGTGTGGGCTTTAGAAACTTCTGAGGAAATTGTCACTTAGAGAAGTTTTGTGAGTAATTTCAGGTAATTTGAGACCTCATTAATAGGAAAGATGGTTCTGTTTCACTACTTGCTCCATGATATCTTGTTATCCACCTCCTCACTGGTGCTGGCTGCTACAGTCACGCACCTTGGAGAAGGATTTGCTTTCAGTATGATTAATATTTTGATGTACTTGGCTATATGCCCCACATGCTGTAGTGCTGATGAAAGGCTGAGAGCAAGAATGACCCTTTTAACAATAGTATGTTCTGAAGTTATTTTAATAACTTTTGAAATTAAGTCACTAGCTGCCAAAAAAAGAAGGGAAAAAAAAAGTAAGGCAGATAAAGCTAAGAGTTTTTCTCTGTCTGGAGAAATGAGCTTAAACAGAGTCCTTCCTCTACTCTGAAAAACTGTAGATTTTTTAATTGAGGAAGTCTTTTCTGGAATTTCAGAACCAGTCTCTGAGTCACATACCACACACTGACTTAGCTATCTAATTCTTCTTTTTAAAATTGCATCTACTGTAAATAAAAGATGCAAGGATGCTGTAAACTCTATCTCTATCAATTCATTTCTTTCTCACTAAGGAACTAACCCCACCCTGGAGTCCAGAATTTGCTGACAATTCAGGAGCTGTGGCAGTATCACTCTGTAGTGCCATGGCAGGCCAGGTAAGGAAACCTGCATTTATAATTCAGTTTCCTGAACACAAGTATATACTCATCCCACAATGAATACACTCCCAGCTGTCATGTGAAATAAGTGGTTTCAATAAATGGGAGTATTGAAATAGAGTAAACCTTTTGGCCACATACATAACTTTAAAATGTAAGGGAACAAAGAGATTCATAGCAGAAATCATCATGCCAGTTCAAAATAAATAAATAGAACTTCACTAAATTATCAGATGTGATGAGTAGGTAACATTAATTTACATCTGGAGTTGACTGGCTGTTTTGCACATTGAATAATGTTTGACCAAAGAGATATGATCACACACCTCGGCATGAGATTTCCTGAAAACTGGCAGTTCTACAGTCGTCCTCTTCCCTTCCATTTTTTGTTTGTTTGTTTGTTTGTTTGTTTTGTCATCACATGTAGTATCAAGTGCTGAGTTTTCATTTTTTGTTAGTAAATTTCTCTCCTTTTAATATCACAACATCAGTGAAAATAGTGATCTATGTAAGTGTATTTTAAAGTGCTAAAGGGACTTAGTGAGTCAGAATTACCTGATAGTGAATCCAGGAGATGCTGCCCTTGGCCTGGAGACCGCTTGGCAACTTCTGACCCCTGAGCACCTCGCTCTTCCCTCTCTGCCGCAGCTCATCAACTCCTCCATTTTTCTGCTACAAGTGTTTGTGGAGATGTTGCAAACTAGATCTCTTATACATGTTTAAAGGATAATTCTTATTCCCTACTTTGTTCCAGAGGTTTAGCCTACACCTGGCTTACAGTGTAGCTGCACAGAGTGGTGCCAATATGATTAGAGTAGTGGGAAGGGAAAACTCATATTTCTTAAATTGGCCTTGTCACTACAGCCAGAAAGTGACAGTATCATATTAGAGACTACAGGACTCCTAATATTCAGTGTTGTTTGTATTATTTGTATATAAGTAGCCCCATTCAATGGGAAGAATTACCATGTAAAGGCTGCCAGGACATTTGTAGTTCCTGTTCCCACCCCAGGAAAACCAGCAAGTCCCAGTACATGAAGACTGTCTGTGGAAGGCTTCTGGGTACTGCCTTGAGGCTTATTTTGTATTGTCTTATGAAAGAGTTAAGCCCATATTTATTTTCTTTTTCTTTTATAGATGAAATAACTGAAATACTCAGTGATGTTAAGTGGCAAAGGCCATAGAATAAACATCACTCCTGAGAATAAAAGTCAAGAAATAACTTACATGAAAAACTTACTCTGCAGGGTTTTTTCCTACCAGTCTATGCTCAAAATAATGCAGCTCTCCTAATGATTTTTTCATTTCTTCTGTTCTGGATATTACCAGTCAGGAATATTTGTTCCTTAAGACTAATAAGAAAGTAACATAGTAAACCTGTTGCTTTTAAAAGCATGCTCACTATGCCATGTGCACTACACCATTTTCAGAATCTTTAAAAGAAGTGTGGTAAATCTTGCTATGTGTATTTTTTTCACAAGAGATTTGGGATTTGTGGGGATTTCTCTGTGTGAGTTAAGTCAGGCGTTTGAATTTTGTTTTCAAAACCAGTTTTTCTTCCAGACAATGACTTTTTTCTTAAACTGGAAGAGAAATGACTAGCACTGAATAAAAGTGTTGGAGGAGAACATTTCACCTTTTACATATGACAAGTGTTAAATACTAAAATATCTCTAAAGCCAGCTGGCAGAGTCAGGCTGGTTCAGTGCTACATTTTGGATTTAGTGTGAGAATGATGTTGATAACATGCTGATGACTTGTTGTTGCTAAGTAGTGCTTAGTCTAAAACAAGGAGTTTCTTTACTCTTTCTCCAGTCTTTTTTTTTTAATAGATTTTCTATCGGATGTGCTAATTAGGAGACCCATACTGTATATCCTCAAAGGAATTAAGGATTTCACTCCAGCTAGTGGGTTTGTTCAGCCTGTGAAAAGAAGGCTTAGGGTAGACCTTACCATCATGTTTCAGTATTTAAAAGGTGACTACAAAGAGGATAGAGACTTCTTTTTACAAGCAGTCCAATGGAAAAATGAGGGGTAATTGGTACAAGTTACTACTGGGGAGATTCTGATTAGACATGAAAGGAAAATTTTTCACAATCAGCAATTAGAATAATCTCCTCAGGAAGTGGTGCTGGACTCCCCAGTGTTGGACAGTTTTAAGATTCTGCAGGTCAGGGTGCTGGACCATCTTGTCTAGACTGTGCTTTTGCCAAGAAAGTTTGGACCACATGATCCTTCTGCTCCTGTCCAACCTGGCTGCTGGTACTTAGACAACAGCTTGGGTTAAACCATAAAAGAGAGAAAACACATTTTTGAAATTATTGTATATGGGAAGTGAAACCACTTTAACTTCTTTGATTGGTAATGTCAGAAAAGAAAAGAAAATAAAACTACAAAAGAGATCAAAGTCTTGATCCTTACACTGAGGTATCCTTAGCAAATGAAAACCCCAACAATCACATTAACTTTGCAGTCTTTTGTTAATTAAAAGCTGGACTGGGAGAACAAGTGCTTTATTTCAGTTTCCTTTACAAACACTGAAGGGGTGAAATCCTACCTCAATCAAATCAATAGCAAAACTCATAGAAATCACAAGCTGATAATATAGAAGAGTAAAGGATCTTTTGATGTTTGCCTTTTTAAGTGCCTACAAAAGAGCAGCAATTCCAAAGGCAATCATTGGACCATTTCTGGTTTTTACTTCTCACATTTTGCATGTAAGAAATATTCCCAAGGCCACAAAAAAGATTTGTGAGAAACAATAAAACCAGACTCTCTGGTGAGGGACCAGTTGTCTCTGCTGGTCTCATTTATGTGATTCTGTTGTAATATATGATTACACATCTTCTGGCAGATGGAAATGTTTTACTAAATGGGAAAATATAGCTGATATCATAAGGGTCATTTGAGATTTATTAGAAAGTTATCTGGTGCAGACATTTTCCCTGTAAAATAAACCCGCACCAAGTCCTGCTAAATTATTCACTTAGAGGCCTTTTCCTCTGACAGAGTCTAATTTCTAACTTCCATCTTCCTTCCTTAAACTTGGTCTTCCTTTTTCCTGCCACCCAGTCTCAGTCTCCTTGCCTGCTCAGATCCTTTTCCGGTTTTCCAGTATATACTCAGCATCCATGTCCCCAGATTAGTATTTTCCTGCTTCTATATCTGTATTTATTCTGAACCTTTTCCTTTGGTTCCCAGACTGCTTGGACCTCCATGGATGCTCAGCTATATTCGGTAAGCCCCTGCCATCCCACAGACCAAAGCTCTGCTCAGGACTCTGCCCTCTCTGGTCTCTTGTCCTAGTGGTTCTACCCTGCAAGGCTTTATTTTCCCAGCTGTATTTCCCATTTGTATATTTTCACCTCACTATGCTGACTTTTCTTGGTCCTTCTTCTGCTGTTTCTTCTTCCCATCACCTTATTTTTCCACCATCTCTGCCCCTTTTTTGTTCCTGGGATTATCATTTGCAGTATCTACCTTGTTATTTTACTCTCATTTGAGGATCTCATCTGTTTGTACTTCCAGAGCGGCTTCCAGTTCACCCATCTCCCACTCACAGCACCCTTTATCATAGTGACTCTTTGCTTACGCTGCTTTTCCAGTTTTCCATCCCCATTTCTTCCCAGCACCTCCTCTAGCCTCACCAGGAACATTTTATATCCATTGCTAGTCTACCTAATTCCATCTATTTGTCATACTCCTTTCTCTGTTTCTAACTTACAGTGCTTGCTCCATTTTAATTTTCAGTCAAACTTCTCTGTGTTAACCAGTTTGTTCTCAAGGTAGGGGAACTGGGAGCAAGGAGAGACAAACTCTGGTTTTAGATCTGGAATATAACTCTGCCTTAGATCATGAGGTGGAAGAAGTCATTACAAGGATATTGTAGGCGAGTTTGAGTAGCCCTGACCTGTACCATGATAGCACACATCCCATCTAGTCAGCTGGGAGTCTGGGGCTCAGCTAGTGTTGTCAGTCTTCAGAATTTTTAGTTGCAAAATTGTGATGTACAGTTTTTTTCAGATCTTGTTTGAATTTGGAAGGACTGGCAGCTAAAGGCAAAAACGCATACACCTGGCACAAAAACCTCTCCTGCCAAATTTAAGTCCAGATTTCAGAGCACTGAAGCAGCAGAACATGACTTTTTATCGCTGATGGCAGCATATTTTCTGTAACTTGTTTTGTGGCAAGCTGGTGGTTTTATCTTACATTTCTAGAAAAACGAAAATTAAATAAAATCAGGCCAAGGAAATACTGCAACTGGAAAATTTAATCTGATAAAACTGAAATTTGACATTGCAGTATGTGAAATAAGGAGCTAATAATGGGAAATGTCAAATATGCATGATCACAGATGTAACTGCAATCCCTGCTGATATGAGCAACAGCTTTAAAAAGTCTGAATGTTCTAAATAGTTGAGGATAAGTTATGAGCTGAGCTACATTTCTCAAAATTATCTGATTCTTAACATTCGACTAATGGCTGGATTTAGCCCTTTGTGTATAGCAAAACTATTTTAAAAACTTGCTGCAGGCAGACATTATAAATTTTCTGCTTTCTAAGGCCAGGTATGACCATGGTAATTGCAGAATCTGACCTCGTGCAAGAGAGACGACAACATTTTGCATACTAATTCTTTTATTTCACCTATAACTCACAGAGCACAGGGCGATTGCTGTTAGTGTATCTGAATCCAGCCATCTGCATCCATGGATTCCAGATGGCTCTTTCCTGGGCTGGATTCAAGGGAAGAGGTCAAGCCTAATGGCCATAATGGCAAGACTGTATCTTAATGGGAACACACCACTAGCAAAACATTCCAATTAACAGGGATGTACTGAGCTGAAATAAATGGTTTCAAGTGATGATCAGCCTGGTGTGAAATTATAAATTCCACTGTTATTATCAAAATGACTAATTACAGCTCTGGTGCAAAATAACACACCATTTTTTTAAATCTGAGGGACTACACTGAAAATGCATTTAGCCTTATGCAAAACCTCTAGGGAAAAAATGAAGACCATATAATTTTTAGCTTATATTTTTATTTAATTGGGGGATTATTTCAGTACAAACTATGATGTAGTATTTCTTTCCCCTATCTCCAGTCTTTTTAAAAATTCTACTGTTTCTACTGGAGGTCCTAATTAGGAGGCCCATACTGTATACCCTGAAAAGATTTAAGGATTTCACCTCAGCTAAGTACCATTTTTTGACTGTGGGAAAAAAAAAAAAAGTACAATTTAACGGGTAAGAGAAAACCAGGGCAGCCAGGCTATTCAAGGAAAACTGAGAAGTGGGAATGAGTTTTACGTAATCATTGTAATTCATGTAGGTGGTTCTGTCTTTACAGTTTTCTAACACTGTATAGGACTAAATTATGTTAATTTCTTTTGTACTTCTATGTAAAGCAATCCACACATTTTTAAGGCTTTATCTTCCTTTTGCCCTACAGCTTTCATATCAAGCAAGTAAATGTTAAAAGCAGTTAAAAGCAAGTCTGAATCTGTCCTCTCCATTAATCGGTTTTTAATTTAAAGGTCTTTGAAACTCATCCCCATTAGCTCAGCCCAGGAGCACTGAACCACAACTGTCTGATGCCATGTGCTGGCAGACTAAGTCCCAAAAAAAGAGTGGCAGTCCTTCCACCCCTGGTTAAATTCCTCAACTAATGCTGAATTATGGAAAATAAATCAGATTTTTCTATTTAGTAGAGTACATGAAATAGGTAAGGCTGAAGATGCTTGCAATTCCTGTTCTGTTTTTTTTTTTTTTATCTCTCACAAGTGCACTGAAAACTGAATGCACCCCTTAATAAATTACAATTTTATTATTTGTCGAAGATTCCAGGTGAAGCAGAAAAAGTGTAAAGTTAAAAAAATGTTTCTGTTAACTGTACACTACCCAAAAATAATTTTATTCACTGGAGCTTGACATCATGCAGAAGATAAAAACTCAAAGAATAAATTAAATGAAGGCAATAGGATAGCTAGGAATCCATATTATTCACTCATGGTTTACAACATACTTTGAATAGTGCAGTCAAATGTACAAAACAGTGTCACTTGTGCTATAAGTCATATATGATAAACTCAGCTTCTAAAAATATATTTAATTGAATTCTTTATATAAAAATTATTTATGTCTCAACTAATAATCTATAAAATTTCAGAATGTCAGTAATATTTATTATCTATAAAAATAAGTGTCTTAATTAGAGAATTACAGAGTAATTTAGTTTGAAAGAGGCCTCTGGAAGTTATCTAGTCAGCAGCCCCTTTCACAATGAGGGCAGGTTGCCTAGTGACTATTTTGACTGTCTTCAAGGATAGAAACTCACAGCTGCAGCAATTTCATCATTTAAACACCTTCAAGGCATCAACAGCCACCTTTGCTGTGAGAGTGCATGGTCAGATCCTTGTCCACAGGATCCGTGGGGTCTTTTCTGCAGTTGTCAGTGTTAACAGCTGTTTTTCCAAAATACAGAGTTTGCTTAAAGAAAATCACCAAGATGTGAAATCCACTGCTTTTACTGTGATTCCCTTTTCTTTCTTTCATTCACATTTGATTTTTGTGCTCGTTGTTTGACCCTGAGTCTCAAAAGATTTTTTGATGTACAAATTTCATTTGTACCTAAGACATTTCTGAGGTTACCTTTAGGGAACTCTGCAAGATGAAACAAAACAGATTTCTATTTACTTTGAAAAGCACCCAGCAGCTAGTGTCATACACTGGAGACATACTGCAGCACATATTTAATAATGAGAATGGACAATCTTAAAGGTCTGGACAAACACATCAAGAAATATTGAAAACTTCTTTTTTTAGACACGCAGTTTCAAAATAACATTCTGAAGCAAGGCAGGTTTTTTGGTTTTGTTTTGTTTTGTTGGGGATTTTTTCTGTAACCTGCTTCTAAGGGGCTAGTTTTAGAAGTTTGAATTCAGAATGTTAATCCAGTAAGCTTTAATTTTGATCACACGTCAATAGACTGTGGTAAGGGCAACATACCTCTTATGTTAAACCTAGGAATCTTTGCTTTTGCTGTCTTCAGTAACCATGTATAGATTGTTTGAGAAATAGCTGATACCACTCTAACAGATGAGTAATAATCATTATCTTGAGCACTCAGATTACTTTCCTGAACAAAAATTTTACCAGCATTTAGTATCCATGGTGGATGGGGCCTTCTTAACTTTACTGGCTTCTAATGGCTATCATTCAAAGCCCATTGACTCAGTAGGAAAGCTAGCATAGCCTTTGGTGCATATTTGATTAAAGGCATTTGATCCCAATTGAATAATCTATAAAATAAGGATCAGGATGTTTTTCTATTGTAAAAGTAATTGAAATTCATATAGGGGAAGAACAAAGTAGTCATTATTCCACTTTTATCTGTATTAAGAAATTTTATCAGTTTTTTTAAAATTAGTTTAATGAGTAATTTAAAGCATTTTAGAGCCTCACGTATATGGCATGTGATTTGGTTCTTTCTCTTGAAGTGAGGTGGTTACTATGGAAACAAAGACTTTTGAAGATTTACATCACTGTTAACTTCAGAAACAAATACATTATTATGAAAACAAAGAAAACAGAGATATTTAATTATAAAGTAAGTTCCTTATTAATTACAAAAATCATGGGTAAAAGCTAGTTTTATATATTCAATAGGAAACACTCTGGCAGAAACAAATGAAAAATATGGAAGTTAATGGAACTGTCATTTCAATATTCAATAATATTATCTAGTATATGTAATTTCCAAAATGTATGTCCCATCTTCTGCATAAATAGTTACAACAAGTTGAAAGGCTTACCAAAACCAACTTGTTTTTCCTATCAGAGTGCCTCTCTTGACATAGTTACAAAGGCAATATAGAGCATGCTCCTCCTGGCCTTTCCTCAGCTATTTGCACAATTATTTCTTGGCCATCTCACAGGCTTGTTTGTTTATGCATGGGGTGAACCAGCTCATGTGCAGAACTAAGGAGTCAAAATCCCTCACTCTGGGAAAGCCTAGCATCCTGAGGGCTTGCAAATCTTGCTAGGCTTTGTTTTCCAAGCATCTGGAGATGCAGGAAAGTGTGGACCAGGCCAGTAGGAATTAGAGAGATGTCAGTTCTACTCTCCTGTACATAATCCACTTTGTTAATGGCACTGTAGTGTCAAAATCAGGGAACAGTTGCATAATTGAAATAGTTCTAGACTGGGCAAATCAGCTCAAAGCACAGCTATGAAACTCAGCAAGCTACAATGAGAGGCCAAGTTAGTCTGTATGTTGATTTCACTGGAGGGTCTGTTAAAACACATCCATATGTACACACATGTCCACGTGTCCATGCATGTCCACATGCACAGAGGGCCATACTTAAAAGAATGAATCAGTTATAGATGCAGCTCTTTAAATAATAACAGTGGTAAATAAATCTTCAATTGTAGAGCACCACACCTTGGAAGGGACCTCCCAAGATGATCTGTTTCAACCTTTCATGTAAAAGGGAGGCTAGATGACTGTGCAGACTATTTGTCCAATTGCATCTTGAAGACCTCCTGTGATGAGGACTCTCCCTTGTCCCTGGGGAGGCTATTTTAGTAAATTATTGTTACCACTGTAAAACATGTCTTTTTTACATTGAGGTGAAATATCTCCCAGTGCAACTTACACCTGTTGCTCTTTATCTTCTCTGTGTGGCTGCTTGTGAAGAGACTGTCTGTTTGTAGGTACCCTTTAAGTATGGGGGTATTCTTATGAGGCCCCTTGAGCCTTCACTAATCCAGGGAGAAGAGATCTTACTTCAGTCAATGAAAAAAGGAGGAAATTTAAAAGTTGTACATGAAATACATGTACAATTTCATGTTATACATGAAATCAGGCTCAGCACTCAATCAGTATTGTGTGACCTCAAAACACTATTGATGACTATGAGCAGAAACACCAGAGAATACTCTGTTTTCTCTCTACACCCCTTGCATGTTGCATTACTCATTCATTTCACTTTACAGAGCATGCATGAGCTTCTGTATAGATGTATGCTTTTTCATCTATGTTTTATATGGCTAAGGAGAAGGTATTCTCACAAAGTCTGTAGGCTCATCTCTCTACAATCAATGTAGAAAATACAAATATGAAATAATATACTGGGTAAATAAAGTTAATATCTTTTCTCCAAAGAAAACTTTGTCTGAGATCAAACTCAAACTGAATTAATTGAAGGCCACAAGTTGCAAGTTCCATGTGCTTTTCAGTTTTAATATCTTCCCAAAGTGCCATGAAGAGCATACTTATATAATCAACATTGACTCATGTTTTCAGCAGAAAAAGTTTGATAGCCTTGATAGTAGGAAAAATTTCAAAGGCTGTCATAAATCAAATGAATAATTTGTCTGGAGGAAGTCGTTATAAATTGGTCACATTATGTAAATGTGTCAAATGAAATGTTAAGATCTCCCTCTCTCTTTCTCTAGGAATAATTGGATTTGCACTTCTCTCTAAATTGCTAGTCTGTTCAACAAAATGTAAAGTAATTAATTTTTCATTACCTGAATGTCTATCATATTATTACAATGTTACAATGTTTACAGAAAAATAAGCAAAGCTGCATGAGAGGGTTCAGGCAAGCTGTTTCTACATTTTACTGCTGTTATACCACCTGATGTAAAGACGATCAGCAGGACATGTAAGATTAGCTCAGTTTTGGATCCTTAGTTTAGGTATGCTAGAATGGAGAAGATGAAACATTCTAAGGTTCTTAGTAAATCATTCAAAGGTCATAAAACCATAGAACATGCTGGGTTGGAAGGGACCCAAAATGATTCTTGAGTCTTACTCTGGCCCTGCACAGGACACCCCAACAATGCCACCCCAACAATGCCTGAGAGCATTGTTCAAATGGTTGTTGATCTCTGTCAAACTTGGTACTGTGACCACTTCCCTGGGGAGCCTGTTCCTTGGCCCAATCACTCTCTGGGTGAAAAACCTTTTACTGATATCCAAACTAAACCTCTCCTGACCCAGCTTCATGCTGCTTTCTTGGGCTGTCACTGGTCATGCGAGTGAAGAGATTGGTACCTGCCCCTCTGCTTCCCTTTGTGAGGATGTTGATGACCACAATGAGGTTTCCCCCCTCAGCCTCCTCTTCTCCAGGCTGAACAAACCAAGTGACCTCAGCTGCTTCCCCTCAAGGCTCTTCACCATCCTCATGGTCCTCCTTCGACAGCCTCCAATAGCTTGAGGGGTATTTGATGTTGTGGTACCCAAAACTGCCCCAGCACTTGAGGTGAGGCTGCCCCAGCTCAGAGCAGAGCAGGACAATCCCCTCCTTGCCCAGCTGGCCATGCTGTCCCTGATGCTCCCCAGGACAGGGTTGGCCCTCCTGGCTGCCAGGGCACTGCTGGCTCAAGTTCAACTTGCCATGGACCAGGACCCCCAGGTCCCTTTTCATGGCTCTGATCTCCAGCTTCTCATTCCCCAGTCTGTGCACACAACCCGGGTTGCCCTGTCCTAGGTGCAGGATCTGGCATTTGCTTCATTACTCGCACTTCTAGAGGACCCTCATTTTTGCATTTGGCATTTTGGAGGAAGAAGAGGTACCAGGAAAGTGGTCAGTTAAAATTTTGATGACGCATCTGAATTTTTTAAGATGTTAAATAAAGGTTGGGCTATACGTGTCACTTGCTGTTCTTATAGAAAACAGCCTGTGGATTCAAAAGTGTTTTATTCTCTATTATTCATAAGTATTTTGTTCTTAATTGAGCATTTATTGAAATCTAGTATATATATGCCCTTATAAATTGCTTTCCTTTTCCAAGGATTAAATGCTCTCTCTTCTGACAACAGATTTACTAAATTTACTAGTGCAAATTTGTGTGCTTAGTATTAAGGCCATAAACAAAGAATCTCATCCTTATTTCATCAGTAAAATGTTCAAAGTCATTTCCTCTTAGAAGATGTAGAGTTGTTATTGATTGTTCAGTTCTCTTAGAGAACACTCTTTGTGTTTTGCGTTTCAGGTGAAAACCTGAAATGCCAAGAAAGTAAAGTTCTAACTCAAAAAGTACAAAATTATGTTTTGTAAATTGAAACAGACCTGTGTTTGTAAGTTTGAAATCTTACAGGTGCACATATCTGGGCTTGTACTTGCACTTTTTTTCCCTAAAAACATCCTTTGATTTCATATGATATGATCTATCACCTTGCAAATTACAGCAGAAGATTTATTTTTAATGTATTTTAAAATGTTTTGTGGAACCGGAGTTCTGTGGTGATATCACAAACATTTTGACACAATCCACTAATTCTTAACTCACAGAAGTTTTATTTCAGTTTTACTTTTCAAACTGTGTGTAATCCAAAATAAAAAATAGAAAAAAGTGTTCAGTATATAGTCATGGGATCTCAATTATCAATGAAGTAAAACTGGCTTGAATTACATTTTATGGTCAGGCATTCTGCAAGTGATTATAGGAGCACAGTAAAAGAATACTACAAGAGTACTTGTGGTAGTAAACATACCTGCTTGAGCCAAAACTCACTACTTTGAAATATCCTCATGCAATTGTTCATACTAGCATGAACAACTCATTAGTTGATACAAATTGATTAATTCACAATGGTAAAGTGAAACACGTCTGTGGTTGTCTGCAAAGTGAGGTAAGTGAACAGGCAAGTCTGCTGTGGCTTCCACATGGAATGTTTGCTTCTGGCTGGTTTGATTTTTTAATCATTGCATATACATTAGTGAGGACTGCTGAAAAATAATGCAGCCCTCCTTTACTGACCTCTCAAATGATAGGTGGATTATGATTGAATTGATTATTTCATTTCTTTGTGAAAGTGCATTTCATCATAGAGTGAAAAATTATATCTTAGCAGGAGGAGTTATTTCTTCAGCTGTTCTGCTGTCTGCAGCATGCATCCCTCACCCCCTGAGGATTTTCTTGAGCATCCACATTACTTTCAGACCTTCCTCCCAGAAACTCTTGGCACTATACACTGCCAGCAAAGCAATAGCCAGAAATTTAGTTCAGCTCAGGTTCATAAAGTCTAGCAGGAGGTGAGGGGCATGTTGTACCAGCAGCTGGACAGGCCACAGCATGACCAGAAAAAATGGAGCAAAATTATGAGCTCGTTTTGGAAGTAGGAGTAGTGATGGAGATCAGGGTGTCTGGGAATGGAGTTGGATGCACTGATGAGGTAAGGGAAGGAAAAGCCTTTAGCACTGTGCATTAATGAGAGAGGATGACCCTTCTGCCTGCTTAGTGTCTTCTTGGTATGTTTTTCTTTCATTTATCAGTTGCAAAATGCAAGGGAAAAATTAAATGCTGGATTTGTCATGGTTGTTTTTCTGATGCATCAGTATTTAAGATATAGTCAGACCTTTAGGTTTCCAGCCAAAACTCATGAGGAGTTTGTTGAAGTTTTAGGTTAATTTTTGTCTTTTTTAGTTTTAGGGTGGGTTGGTTTTTTTGGTGGTAATAGTGGTATTTAGTGAATTTGAAATCTTGAGTTGATCTCTGAGGAAGTATTGGCAATAAAGACTATGCTGCTCAGAACAGAAATTTAACCTGACTATGACAGAAATATGAAACAAAATCGGCTTCCAAGTCATGATCTGTACTTTGCAATTTATACTGCCTATTTAGTTTAAGCTCAGCTCACCACCATCATATTCTTTTAGTAAGTCCCTAACTATGTTATTCTACTAAGAGCATTTAATGTTGCTATATGGTTTTATCCATAGCAAATTATAAAGTCATAGATTTAAATATAATAACATCTCTGTACCTGAAATCTGAGCCAAAGATTGATGCTTTGGACTGGCTACCTAGAATAGAGTCTAGTCAGATTTAGAGAATAAAGTAATGGCAAATTCTGAACAAACAATATTGTCCCCTATAAATGTAGCATTTCCAGTTTAGACAGTGTATTTTTTTCTAAATGTGTATGTACTCCAGACAACCAATGCACATCATATTCCTTACAGGGAACTACATTTTAAATAATAGTAAAGGAGGCAGTTTTACAATATTTATTGTGAAATTAATGTTTTACACATTATATATGCTCCAGGTGCATGAATAATATAAACAGGTGGTATCAAGGAAACTGATCTGGTTGCTTTTATTCTTTCTAGATGTTTTCCATCATTTAAATAATAATAAAAAAAACCTTTTAATATATTGTTAGTTCCTTTTTATTCTTCTTAATCTCTTGTGTCTCTTTGCAAAGATACAGCAAAGTTGCTGTTAAAAAAAAAAAAAAAGAAAAAATCGTGAAAAATGCATGTCTAATTGTCCATCTTGGGTGTAGCCTCTGAGAGGCTTTTGCACTGCCCAAGGTGTATCTATTGAAGGCTTTTAATAAATACCCACTTTATTCTCTAATTCTGTCTAGCCTCTGTTCTAGGTAACCAGTCCAAGATATCAAGATAAGTATTTTAGTAACTCCTAAATGTGAGGCCTGGTGCTTGGTCAAAAGCTTTGTATAGAAAAATACTGAAAAATTATATTATCTGGTGAGGTTGACAAGTATTTTAGATGAATGTTTAAGCCTTCTATTCAAAAAAGTTAAATCTAAACTTGAAAACTGTGGGAAACTCAAGTTCCTAACACCAAACTTCCTTCAGGACATTTACTCAATCTAGAAGATGGTTTTAGTTTTCTGAATAGGAAATAGAGCAAATGAGGAGAAGAAAATGGAGAGATTTACACCTCTGTCTAGGGTAAGCTCTAACCATGAGCAGCAAGGCATTGACCATGCGACAGAATGAGCGCCAAAATGGACAGATGCAAACTTTTTTGTGGTATGTAGTCTGCAAGGTATAGTATATGGTATATTCACTGCAAGGAAAAGGCAGAGCCATCAATGACTTCAGCAAGGAAAAAGCAGAGTGCTCCAGAGGGTCATAATTAGATGATGATGTACTTCTTGGCAAATTTCAGAGGGTTCATAAACCAAGAAACAAACCCCCATAAAACACAATTGTAAGCAGTGCTTTGATTAGTATACTTCACCCTATGCCAGAACTGGGGCTTAGCTGGTTTGGTGACACTTGCATCATGCACCATGACACTGGACAGTGGGATCAGCGTTTTCTGAAAGAGGTGCAGTTCTCTGGCCTCCCCTGGGTTTACCAGTGGTGCCTGTATGGCTCCTGAAGGGCTGCTGGGGCAACAGCTGGAGTTTGTTGTGTTCACTGACGCACCTCTTCGCTCCCTACCGTGGAGCTGCCCACACGGCCCCTCCCGTCCCTTGAATAGGAGCTGCTGGTGTTCCGTGGGGTGAGTCCTGGCTGTGCCAGACCTTCTAGCCATGCCAGGAGATGGACTCACAGCTTCGTTCTCTGGATGGACAGTTAATACCCTCAGGAGGGCAGTCAATAAATGTCCTTCAATGTGCTCTTTGCTATATTGAGAAACAAATGCAGAAGGGTGCAGCTGCCTCACGTGTCAGCTTTATTACAGGCCAGCAGAAAGAGCTGAAGTAGGCTTGTGACAGCTCCACCACTGTTACCTAATGCAGACCAAATCACCACTTTGACCTTCTCCATTTCTTACCTATCCAGCTGCACTTTCTAACCTGCTAGCTTTGCATAATACTGAATTGTTTCTACACATACTTGCTTAGATAAGATGGAATTTTTCAACCGCAAAATGCAGTAATATGTATTGACTGATTAAACCCAGATTTTTTTTTTTTCCACAATAAAACCTCTTAAATAAATATAACTTTCAGAAATGTTTGGGCAGACATCTGTAGAAACCCGGACTTTAATAACACTGCATAAATTTTGGTTCTTTAGATAATATTTTTGGTTTGTTTTTGTATAGATGACTGTCATTAGTTAGGTGGAAAACTCAGAATTTCAGGTTTTGGAATGAATACTTCCCAGATCTTTCTTGAGCAGGATTACATTATGCATCTCATGGGCAGGAGCTTGTGTTAAACTCCTGGTTTTAAATACATTCCATGTCCTGGGAGGCTGGAAGTATATTTAGCTAGGGTGCTGCAGGACAGCTGTGCTATAGTTCAAGTTGTCCTTAACCCCCTTCATTGCACTGGATTAGCCCATGGGGAAAAGAATGAGTTTATAAGCCCTCTAGTTCGACACAATAAGTCTTTAATGACATGCATTAAATTCAGAGAGTCTGGTATTTGTTTTGCTCTTTTAACACTTGAGCTTCCAGTTTGACTCCTGCATTGAGGCAGGAAAAAACAAAAGGTCTAATATATTCTGGCCTCAAATATATTTTTACACTTTTGCAAACCTTTATTAACTTACATATCAGTCCAAACAGTTTTACTTTTTAATGTGGTAAGATGCTAAATCTGTTCCTTCTTGATCCTTGATTCCTGATTATTATTCTTATCCTTCTTTGATTAATGACTCCTTAAAAAAAAAAAAAACAAAAAAAAAACCCAGATCCCAACTAAGTTAACACTTGGATATCTTCTAATAGCTTAATTGAAAAAAAAATCCCAACTTGTCCTATATAGTCAGTTAGTCAGTTTTGTCACTATCTATACTGGAACAAAATTATTTTAACAAGTTTGAATGCCTCTGTTTAAGAGAAAATGCTATTTTCACTTCATTTTTTATATGTCCTTCTGTTACAATAACAAAATAACTATGAAAACAAGTATGCAATGAAAGTTTCATTGACCTGCATTCTGGGTAAACATGGTCCCTGCTATGGGCAAATAGTTTTTAAGTATATGAATTGTTTCCTTTCCAAACTTATTGTACACAGCAATGGAAAACTTTTGCTATAGGGAGCTATATGTATAGCTCTTGTCCTGTTCTTTTTCCCCAGAGGCCCCAGGTATGAAATTTCTCTTTCTCCAAAAGACAAGAAGCAGTAGAGGAAGTCTGAAGAGCAACTCACAAGACAGATTAGTGTAGTTAAATAAAAGGGCAGAACTGCACTTACAAATGGCGGGAACCCCTGGTATACTTGAGGGCATGGCTTTGCAGAGACACAAGAGTGCACTTGGAGGTTCTCCCTAGAATATTGCTTTCTCAGTTAATAAAGATTTTATGTGGTCAAGAATTTGAAGTGCTTGGATTTCCTTCAATTTCCACAATGTCCCATGTTAAATAGAGATTAATGAAAAATTGTGGCATTCTTATGAAATGGGGAAATATTCAATACTCAACTTTGTTAACTTCACTGGAGTCATATGGCTTCCCACGCAGATATTTTCATTCCACTTTTAATAAAAATATTCCTGGATAATTAATTAACAGTGCAGTATCTCATGGGTCTTTCCTTGTGATATACTATAATCACATGAGGTAAAAATCCTAGTTCCCAGGAGTCTATCAACATCATAGCTCTTATTTCTTTGCACATAGGAATGTGGAGTGCAGTTGTCAGGCTCTGCACATTTGAGAGTTGAGGTCAATCATTCCTATTAAAGTGTTACTATTCCCTGGCCTGAGAAATACAGAGTTGATCACATGAATGCTACAGAAGAGTAGTCATCTGTTTCAGAACAAGTACACAGAATAAAAATTAAAATAAAAATTAGCTTAAGTTTTTCCATGTGCACCTGGCGTGTCCATTTAAACACCAAATGAAGCTCACATATACCCCAAACCTGGCTCAAAACCACGATTGAAATTCTGGCATTTATCCTGGATTTGACTGGCAACTTTAATAGGTTAGACAAAAGTCCTGGAGGCAACAGGACTAGTTCATGGGGTATGGCACTATGAGGTGAAAATATAACGGGAACACATGCAGCATAATGCCTCTAAATTCAGAGGAAAACATTTCAGTGAAGGTGTGTTAGCATGAACTGTGTTAGTGACAGGGAGTATATGTATAATCTATAACCAGCCTGCAAGTACTAAAGATTGATCTGCCATGTCAACACCACCCTGCTTTCCCTCTCTGCTGGTTTGAGTAAGTTAGAACTGTGATCACACTTCTGCTTTGTGATGTTTTATTCCTCATCTATAGCTGTGTGGCTTTAAGTTACACACTGTGACTAACTCAGTCTGGAAATGTATAAACTGTTTCATTTTGACTGTTTGTAAAGGGGGGCAGCAGTTCTCAAGAAACCTATACAATTACTAAACTTGAGAACCACTATGCAAAGTTGCCTCAAAATGTGCCTTACTCTGGTCAGTTCTACCCTAGGATCAAAGGAAATGCAAACTGCAGTCAATGCTTGCTGAGGCTTCGGTCATGGTGGATTTGATATAAATGGTGATCAGGACTATTGTTTCATATTCTATCTCACAGTGCATGTCTTAGCATGTGCAGCAGTTTCAGTGTATCAGTTCTCAAAGCTTTCCAGTCAGCAGTGAGAGGAAAATTCAAATGACTGCTTATATGTGCCAGTGGAAGAAAGAATATAATTTTTAATAAGAAAAATACAGTTGCTTTACTTCAAAAGGACATGAAAATTTCATTGTACCTGATACCTATCTGTTTTAATTTTTTTTTCTTTTTAAATAGACATTTTTATGGAAAATGTCTCTGAGAAGATGGTCTTGGAAATGCTTTTATTTTTTATGCTGTGACGTAAGGCAGGAGTACACAACTCAGCATTTCTCTTCTTTAGAAGCTTACCTTAATTTATTTTGACAGCATTTCCAACTCATATAGTAGCTTAGGATTATCTGTTTATGCTACCTTCTTATTTTAGACAAGCAATGCTTTGCGTGAGACTGGTAATTTGGCAAAGGGCATGGGTTCACATTTGGTTTTCATAGACTGATAGATTTAAAGACTAGAAGAGACCATTATGATCATCTAGTCTGACCTCCCACTTCAGTCAGGGCACAAGCCTCACGCAATCGTTGTTGCAACATGATCATGACCAGCAGCAACGTGTTCATGAGCTAGACAGCAGCTTAAAAAATGTGATCAATACTGAGTTGCCTTCCCCTAGTTTTTGGCATTAATTTCTCCAACTTAGACTCCTGTCCCTGGATCACATCATTTCATAGGCATGCAGAGTCAAAAGGAAACATCATCCTTAACTGTCCTTTTCAATTACATGTCTGTGGTTTCATCTACTTGGATTTATCCCAAGATTATAAGAATATTTATGTTGTATAATTGTCAGACCATGCTAAATGGACAGTAAGCATTCTTTTCACTTTATACTGTTGTAGAAACAGTTTCAAAGCATGCATGGAATGTCAAGATCTTGGGCTGGATCTACACTGGTAAGTTAGGCAGCATTCAGCCTTGCTTTTGGTTTTGGAGATCAGTTTGCATCTACTGAGTTAACATATGTGAAGCCTGTCCACAGAGCAAATGCAGAGCAACTATTTTGCTTCTTTAAAAAGAAAAAAAAACCCAGAGTTTTTAAGATCCATTTTTAATAAACTGATAACAATGAAAATTAGCAACTGACAAAAAAGATAGGAAAAGGAAGGTGCGAATGTTTAAGAAATTGTGATTAACCTAGAGCATTACCAAAAATACAATTGTGATTTGGTTTGCCCAACAGAACAGCAGTAGATTAGGTGGGAAGAAGGAAGGTACTTGGAATCAGGTTACTCTGCTACTCATTTTCACATGTACTCATCATAATATGAGAGCAAACTTTCTTCAGATTTCAAACCTGGCTAAAATTCACTCTCCCAGGAATTCTGGTCTACAACAACTAAATTAATTTTCCAAGTTGGCCGGCCCTCCAGATCTGGCAGTGTTGTCTTATGCAAGTGGAGAAGTTCCTGGTGTGGATGAGAAATGAGGTTGCAACACTTCGGAAAGTCTCTGAGCAAATATCTGCTTCTGAAATTTAAATGTTCAGCCCTTTTCAGTGTCCCCCACATGGAGTAAAGAAAGAGGGCAGAGCTCAAACTCTGCAACTTTACTATCACGTGGTAGCTAAAGTGGTTCCATGGTCTGTGAGAAAATAGTAGGGAAAAGTACTAGAGGAAGATACTGCCAAGAGAAAATCTGGGTAAACATACTGCAGGAATTGATCAAGTTTTATCAGCTTTAAAACTTTCAAATCAAACCACTTTTAAGAGCTGCCATTCAGTAGTGCCCTAGTGAAACTGGAAAGATTGACATTCATTTCAGACAGCAACCACCAGGTTCTTGTCATCTAGTAAAGCATTAATAGAAACTGATGTTCTTCAACAAAAATTTAACAAAATTCTAATTATTCTTGACTTAAAAAAAAAACCAACCAAACAAAAAACAATCACTTGCACATCAAACTGCATGGAAACAAAATTCCAGGCTTCCCATATTGAAAATTACACAGTTCAAGGAGATAGAGCATGAGAATGGATTAACTGCAGTTTTTCCAAGGCAACTCTCTTGTTTCATAGTTTTCTTCCATTTTCACAGTCAGGAAATGCAGAAGATATCAAGAGACCTGTGTGAAGACATAATAATATATATGGGTCTGTATTTATAGTCACTGGATAGGAAACTTATTCTAAGATTTTGTTCTTCATCCAATATATATATATATACACATACAGGAATATGCATTATTATATCCAGATTTTGGAAATATCCTGCATATAATAATCTATATAAAATCTATGGGTCAATACATTTCTGTTTCAGAGAAAAATGCTACCTCTTCATGTATTAATGGAAGTTGAAGAGAAATAACCTTCAGTTATTTGAGATAATTTCAGTGTTCCACAACCACTTTGAATATATTTTTTCTTCATTGTATATATAGGTACCAACTGCTAGTATTTTTTATGTTCAAAATTTCATTTTAAATTAGATAACCTCAATCAAGAGTACAAAATTTTCATTGAAATATTTTAGTGGAAAATATTAAAACATGTAAAACATCAATATAATAAGATTAGGAAGTTTTATAAATACAACTTCAAGCATATTTGCTTATTTGAATCATCTTAAGGAGCTGTTTATTGAAGGCAAAAATTATATTGTAACTATACATGATATTTTGACTTTGCTTGTGAGTCTCAGTCATACAAAGGGACATCTGACAGCACAGCCAACATGCCTTTGCAATTAAGATTGTTCACAGTATGGCTTATGAAAATGTAAGACCCAGCACAAATAGTTTGGTAAAAATGCCTGTTCTTGTTACTCTTTGTTTTAATGGGCTATGAAATAAATGTAGTGTAGAAGGTATTTTTACAGCCAGAGCTTGTCATACACAATATGCATGGCTCTGCTGGGAAGAAAATGCCAACATTATGTACTTCAAGCACTCATCACACTTCTTGGAAGGGTTATATACATAAAAGCCACCAAAATGTTGTGTTTTCCTTGGTGGAACAGAACTGACTGCCTCTCCACTGCTTACAGCATCAACCCTGGTACATGCCAAAGGGTGTATCATTCAGTAATTAAATACTACCATCATTTGTTTGTGGCCACATGCAAAAATGGGAAGGAAACTGCGTGGCTGCACAAAGGGAGAGCAAAGAACAAGGTGTTTTAAACAGCATGAAATAGGCAGGGAATAACACACCAGAAAACACACACACACTCTAAATGTGGGTATGGAGGTGGGAGTTGGGGAAGTCAGGTAAGTTAATGGTAGCTGCAGGGGCTGAACTGATAGAATAGATACACCAGAGGAAAAGTAGTAGTGTGAAAAAAGTCATTAACAAAAGATGAGGAGGGTTGAAATTAATGAAAGTTGTGCAGAGACACTTGCAGCCCTTGTCAGGAGAAAAGCACAGGACTCACTTCTGGTATTCCTGTTCAGTACCTGCAGGGAGTGGGTCAGAGCTGTCACAGACCTGCTCCTCCTGTGCTTGGGTATCTCTCCTGTGGGTGCAGGGAGGAGAAGGGAGGCTGAAACATTTGTTGCTAGATCTCAATCTCCCATGCAATTGCAGGGAGCCAGGATGCAGCCTCAGATCTGTGAGTTGGAAAGGACTTTGCTCCCACAGTTGCAGATATTTATGGCAGCCATAATCAGTTGATAAACACAGAAACATGCCACAAGTTCTTTCTTAAGAACAGTTAGTGAAGGCAGAGTTTGTGAGCAGGTATTTCATTCTTATCCATAGAAAGGATGTTTTTCTTTTGAATTATTTATTAAAAATTATAACTCTGCTGAACTAGGGAATAAACTCAAATTGATCAAAACTCCCCAGCACTTCAAATCCTAAGAAGAAAGTGCTGACCAGTTCTGATACCTCAGTTAGCAGCAAGGTTTTAAATTCAAATGTTAGATTCAAAGCAGGAAATAAGGAGTCAAAAATGTTCTCAGTTAAAATAAATATTTATTTTGATGAAATATTCTTGCCTTTTCTGGTCTTCTCCCTACTCAGTTTTTTTCCTTTTGAATAAAACTAATTGCTTAATCTAATTATTATTAGGTCCTTAGAAAATCTATTTTCCAGAGTTCACTCTTTTCTTGAACTTCTTTGCTCTCTTGTCTTGCAAAGACAAAATATCTACTCTAACCAAACATGTAATGGAACATATCAATATGAAACTCTCATGTCCATACCTGTGTAATTTGATTTTTCAAATATTCACCAAAGTATTAAATTCTTTGATTTTTTTTTTTTTTTTACAGCAAAATTTGGAGAGTAACCTCACGAACCTTATTAAGAGGAACACTGAACTGGAAACTCTTCTGGCAAAACTCATTCAGACCTGTCAACATGTAGAAGTGAGTATGGCCTCCTTTAGAAATTCTTATAAACTTAATTACATTCATTTCTAGCATCCAGGAGCAAACATTTGAATATAAAACCAAACAAAACCCCAAAAAAATAAATAAAACTAAACAAACAAGTGAAGAAAATAATTTAAATAATGGTAAACTGTTTTAAAGCTTTTTCACTGAGAAGTGGTATTCTCAATGTAGATAACCTCCTTTACATTCCTTTCTGTCCTGTTTTAATCATGGTGTGTTGCTATGGCCTCCACTGCTCCTATCCTTGAACACACCACCTGTAACATTTGGCTTCCTGTGTCCTTTGTGAGATAGAGGAATATTTGCAGGTGGAAAATGAAGGCAAAAAAATAGGAACACCCAGATTCCCAGCCTCATTTAGGTTTCTGTTTGCCACTTGTTTTGTTTTCATTTTCTTTTTTTTTAGTCATAAGTAACTATCTAAATACATATCTGTACTCAAATGGCATACATGAAATATATTTATCTTCCAAAGAAGACAGGTCCTTAAAAGACTTTTAGTTGCTTCACTTACAAATTCCACTCTCTGTGTAAAAAAAAAAAAAAGTCTTTATCAGGGTGGGATCTGAACCTCTACTTTCCCCGCAGAAAAGGTGAAAAAAAATTCACCCCAAAAAGGCAAAGGAAACAAAAACCAAAACAAACAAACAAACAAACAAAACCAAAGAAACAAACTCAACCCAACAACCAACCAAAGCCAAACAACCCCCTTCTTCCAAAGAGATCATCTTATCTATATTTATATCTGCTCCACTTCTCTTGGAGCCTCACCAACTTCACAGAGCTCAACAAAACCATAGAAGTCTTCCCACAGTATAAGACATTAGGTGAATGGTTTAGTGACTGGTTTAATTCCTTTATCTAGGCACCAATAACGCCAGGCAGAACAGCTGGAATGGCATTAGTGGATACTGAGAGACAGAGATAAGGCACAGTTTCCTACTCTGCATCTAAAACTGAGCAAACCCCATGAAGCAGATGGGCTCAGGGCAGCATAAAGCCTGTTCTTCACTGGTAGCCTGTGTCCAAGATGTGCTAGATCTGAAAAATTTAAAATTGCTCCTCCATCTTCTCTGCAGTTCTGCAATATATTACCAGCTCTAAGTTGAGTGTTGCAAAGAATCCAACTTGTTCAACTGGTAACAGATGCGCTACTGTCCCTGGAGTCCTGTTTTAGAAAATTTCTCTGTAGACATAAAGCAATCGCAACAGAGTTGTTAATGAATTCCTACCATGTTTTATTCATCAAATTAGTCTAATTAGCATTTAAATTAGCTAAATATTAAGAAATGAGCTTCAGTCAAAACCTTGGACCTTGGCTGTGCTAAAATTGGGCAAGTGGGGATGGGGAAGTAAACTTTGAAGTTATCTCTGTTTCTCAGAGCCCTGTGAAAATTTCAGATGTGATGTGCATATCTCCAGCATTGGAGAAACTATGGCTTAGATAGATTTTTTTTCTTTTTTTCTTCTTGCTTGTTCAGGAGAGAAATTCAACCTAAGACCGAAACCGGAATTAAAAAATTAAATTAAACAATATATTGGCTAAAACATTAACAATGCAAATTTAAAATTACAAAATATAAGGAAAAGTTTCCAATAACTATATTCGTTTTGACATATGAACTCAATGAAATGCTGAAACTGAACAGGAAGTTAGTTTTACAGCGAATGTTTTCTTTTTCATTATTAGACATATTATATTACAGATAATAATATAAAATATATTGTACATAATGTGTAAAGCTATAAAAACATGGGTAGTAAATGTAAAGACTTTTTTTACCTACTTTGATTTTCCTTACCTAATTTGAAACAATTTTGATTTAGATTTTGGGTGCTTTAAAACTGGTTTAAAAAAAAAATGGAAATAAGCTTTCAGTTTCAGATACAGTTTGAACTTTGAGAAACAAGGAAGGAAAGGAAATTATTATTATTATTCCTTGTATTAAAGTTACCAAGACTTCACTCTGATATAGATGAACTTTTAAAAGTCATGCTCACTAACATTTATTTGTAGCAATAAACAGTAACATTTTTAAGCCTTTATCATGTCAAAGCCAAATGTATCATATCATAAGCCAAAAAATTCAATGTTACATGAAAAATGAAAAAGCAATGTCTTTTTTGGTTTGGTATGGAGCAGAAGCTGATGTTTCCAAAACTGAACAACAAACAGGCTCTGTGTGTTTTGAATAAATTAAAGCTTGCTAGCCAAACCGAATGTTGTCACAAAGCCACTGTTTCTCATCTCAAGTGAGCAGTCAATGGCTTCCCAGCAGCCAGCTTTATGGCAGATTATTGGTCCAGCCATGCATCCTTCCCAGCTGTATTTTCATCCAGAGCAAAGGCCAAATCCCAATCTCCCTGTTTTAAAAGGAATGCTTATTCCTTTCTGAAACACTTATTTTCATTTTTTCCTCCCACGAGCGCACAAGGACTGATCAGTGATGTTGATAATCTGGAAGCTGGAGGCCTTCCAGCCACTGGGAAGGGGTATCTGGTTTGGCTTTCATCACAGAATGGAGACATAAATCTTGCCTATTTTTAGATGGGGTTTATCAATTTATGACAGGATTTATCCTGATGGAGAACCTGATGGAGCCTCAAGAAGTTCACTTCCAGTCTTGCATTCCGATGGGTGATTCTGGTCATAACAGCAAGAAAATCTTTGTGAATAAATCAAGCCAAACCTTTATTCATTACTGTTTAAGTAAGATATAATATTAAACTAATATTATATATTAGTTTAATTATTATATAATTATATACATATTATAATATTGTATAACGTATTATATAATTATATAATATTATACTAGTATTATATTATATTATATTATATTTTATAATAATAATAACAATTTTAGTATCCGAATGTCTGTTTTCATGCCTAACATGGATTAGCTTATTTGCTTATGGCAACAATTATTAAAATTCCATTTTCTCAAAGGGAACCACACCCTGAAATGTGATTCCTTGAGACCATAACACTCTTTTCTGTCCCAAATCTTTCTGTTTGTTTAGGAGCACGCTGACACACTTGTTCCAATCATCTTTCAGACACATCTCTAACATGTTTTTCATTTTATTTTTCTTTCTTTCTTTCCACTCCCCTTCCTCCTGTAATCCTGTCTGTCATTGCTTGGTTTTGCAGAAACCCAGAAGGCTGTTTATCAGGAAAAGTTTCCTTCCTTACAGACCATGGCAAGCCTACAACCTCATACTTCTGGCTGCTTTGTGCAGAGCACCTCTCGCCCAGGGCAGCTGGCAGGGCTGGCCCTGCTGAGGCAGCTCTGCTGCTCACTCTGTGCATGGCAGGGACCTGTGGCTGCCTCCCCTGGGACAGCAGGGTGGGCTGCACAAAGTGATAAACTGACTCATAGGATAAAACAGAGCTTTCTTCACAATCTGAGAGAATGGAATAGAAATTACTACTACTTGGATATGTATTTCTTTGTAGTCCTAGTTCACAGCGTTCACACTTCTGATAGGATCGGTAGAAAACTTTTTAAAGAGCATTAAAAACTGTCTTGGGTAATTTTATCTTGAAGTTTTCTGCAGGGGTCTTGCACAAGCCTTCCAAAAGCAGAGGTGTAAAATTGGGGTTGGCAGGCAGGATATGATGCTGTGTTACAGGTTTCTCTGAATGACAAGGTGCTGTGACACAGAAAATTTGCTTCTTTGTCATAATTTCCACTCTATGACTTTGTGAGGTTTCTGTAGAAGCCTTTTAGACCATGGCATTCATTGACAAAAGGCACAAATTTGAGTGTGAACCGCTTATGCCAGTTACTTTGTTTCTAAGCAATTTTAGTTTTGTTTTTGGATTTTTTTTTCTCATCTCTTCTAGGAAATGCATGATTAAATGTCTGTTATATCATCAATACTATAAAGCTTCTAATCTGTTATAAACAATCTGAACTCAGCTGGAAGAGAAATTGGAGCAATTATCTAGGAGGGAGGAGAAAGGAAAGAGGTTTTGCTTGCAGACAGCTTTATAGCATCTGTATCTCAGTCTTTCTGTTTGTTTTGTTTTGTTTTGAATTCATCAAACGTCATAGGAAGCAGATTCTGGACAACACTGTAAAATAATTTTGGGTTGCATAAAGAGGAGGCATTTTCCTCTACTTGTGTAACCCTCAAAGTGCTGCATCCTTTGCTCTTTGTACATAATAGAAATGCTCAGTTTCTAGCTCACTTCTAAAGATCTGCTGCAGTCAAAATCTCAAGGTAAAGTTCTCTGTCAAAAATTGGGTTTGTGAGTGTCAAATGGTTTTTTTTTTAGTCATGTTATATAATCACCTGAAAAAAAAATAGTTCATTGAAAGAACCTTTATTTCATTGGCGCAGATACTCAGCACTCACACTTATCAGACACATTTTACATTTCAGTGTAAAGCAGTAGTGCAAAACCAATGAAGAGAAGATGGCAGCACGTAAAAAATCCTACTTTTGCTATTGTTTTGCATGGCTGATAAAAAGGAAATGAGCCAAACAAGAAAATTGAATAATAATGGAATGTTGAGTTTCTAGTAAGACTTCAGTGACAAGATAGCTCCTTCAAATTTTGCATCAAAATGTCTCCATTAATTTTTGTATGGCATTTCTGTTATTTTAGAGACAGCAAAATCAAAACTCAGCTGTCAATACAATTCTCAAAGGACCTTTGAAAAATAACGAGGCTTTGTCTGTCACTATAAAAAACAGTGACTACTCTGTTTTCACAATTTTTCATGGTACTCACTCCTTGAGATTTGGGATTATTTTTGTCAAAACTCAAGTAAACTGAGAAGTTCTCAACAGGAAAATTTAGTTAGAAAGCCTGGATGTAAATCCTGGTGTCTGAACTACAGTAAATGGCTTTCAGAGTAATACCAAGTCTTTGGAATAAGGAATCTACTTTGCTGGGGATTTTTTTTCTAGGAAAGGAGCAATGGGTTAGACAAGTGTTTACCATCACTGTGGAATATGTGTGATAACTTGGCAAATAACTTAGAAAGGAACTCCACAGAAATTTGTTTTTTCCTCTGCCCTGCTGTCTTCCATTTTCGTGAATATATTTGTTCAGCAGGTCCATTTATTTGCTATATTTAAGTGCTGAAATAAATGGCATTTTTTTATTTTTGAAATAGACAGAAAAATATGAGTTGAAGGAAATTAGGAGTTCTCACTTTCAGTAAGATACTAATAGCAAACCTGATCACATACATAAAACCTTAAGATGGAGTTTACAGCATTTGTTTTTTCTAAGACAGATTCTAATGAGAGGAGGTACAAGAGACTCTCTATTAACATTATTTTGATTAAAGATGTGGCATGATCTATTTTGACTTCTAGTTACTTTCATTCTTCTTTTAATTCCACTCTCATAAAAGTTGATTTCATTCAATGGAAATCTTGGGTGAGCTTTACTCAGTCTTAAATTTATGTAGCATCTGAAAAAAGAAATTTCAGGAATGAAAATTGACAAAACATGCTGCATAGCATATGGTGATATATAATATTCATTCAAGGATGTCCTAAGTTACATGCCTAGTAAGCTTTAGCCTAGAAGTAAAATACTATTTCCCTAAATAATTGTTAAATTTATTTCAAAAATTACAAAATAAATGTATAATGGATCCTATACAAATATGGAACGGCAGCATTTATGCATATATTTTATGTACAGATTAAGCATGTGCTGAATATCTTGTTGCACCTACAACTGTTTTGTACCTTCTGTAAATTGGAGTTGTAGTTATGGTAAGAGGTCACACAGGTTGTATATAGACTAAGAGCAGAGCTTTTCACTGCCTGCTAAGGTGGCCAGTCCTGATTTGCTCCACCTCTCCCTTTCTCTCATATCCAGATGTTCAGATTTTTAATAGACTGATATTCTTGCAAGTATTCTTTGATGTTAGACTAGTAAATGGAGCTCATTTCACTAATAACCACTGCTTAATTAATGCAGCAGGTAATATTTTGTGTCTGCTATCAAGACTGTAACTTTTCACTCAAAAAGTTGTCAATTTATGGAACCTTCTGTCTCTGAGTTGTTTAATCATTATGGGAACAAAATACTCTTGAATTCCTCCTTTTTCTGCCTAACATAAACAGCTAAAGAGCAACTAGAGCAGCAGGGAGACCAAAGGCACCGGTCCTCTTGTGAGCATGGTAAACACTAGGCTAAAGACCCTGGATCTTAGATGACAGTTTTAAGTATTGCACTATTGTTTACAAGTGCACTGGTTTCAACCTCATGAAAGGATGGGCAGTCCTTTGAACTTCAGTGATTGTTTGATAGTTTTTGTTTTTCTATCCTACATGAAACACATGATATGGAATATTTTGCTCAATATGGAACAAAGGCTTAATGTCAGCAGGAAAAACAAAGTAAAAACAATAAATAATTAAATATTGTTTAATTTAAAAGTATTTTCATTATTTACATTTAAAGAAAGGTCTAACATAAAGTGTAAAAAAAAAAAGAGTGTGAAAATAATGAGATTCCTATAATTTTTTTTTCCCCATGAAATTCTGAGGTTTTTTTGTTTCAGGATGAGATTGTAAATGTCACTAGAGGACATCTAGGTGTCTTGCTGGTTAGTTTCTCAACAATATGCTTCAAAGCACAGTGGGACAAAAAACTTTAAAACAATATTTTAGTAAATAAAATGAGTACTTCAATCTTCTAAGAAAGGTTTACTTTTAGTCAGAATTGGGGCAGATAATCTTATCTGCTGGACCCAAAGTGGTTTAGCTATCCTGGACTAATCAATCCTTCATTCACAAAATTCCTACGTAGCCAGAGTAAGATGGCATCTTTTTGCACTGACCTTTGTTTAACCTGCTCTGAGACTGCCTCTAAACACAGGTTCCTGGTTAGAGATAAATGTGGAATGCAAACAAAAACAAAGCCTCTGGCACACTTGAAATGGAAGAATAGAAGATGACCTTTTTTTTTTTTTTTTGCACTGTTTCAAACTAAAAGTTTTATATTCAGATGGCAAGCTGATTAATATCACATATTTCCAAAGGCAAGATTTGTCATCACAGATAAAATCAGATTTACACTTAGACTAGGAAAAACCTGAAAAAGTTATTTTCCAAGAGTTCTGCTTTTGCTCTGTAGAAGACTTAAATTGAGCAACTCATAACATCAAACAGGGATATGAAATAAAGGAAGTTTGAATCCATGACTCCACAGCCATAAAAAGAAAGGGAATAAACTTTTTCATAAATGTGCATTGATGATTATCCTTTGTATTTCCATTAAATAAATAAATTACATGTGGATGATGTTAAAATAATACTTCAATGTACTCTGGCTCTAGGAAGAAAAGTTACTCACTTTACAACATGGAGTAAAATAAACAGGCCTCTCTCTTTAGAAGAGTATAATCCTTTAATTCATCTAGGGACTCTAATCCAAGAAAATGTGTTCCACATCTACATGACAACAAAGAAAGTTTTCCTAGAGCAAATAGGTATTGGCCATTATATGTAAAAATGTTAGGATTTTTTAATCTCAGTTTCTGGGTTTGATGCAAGAAGAAATTAAGGCTCAAATCTAAAGTGAAAAATGTGGCAATGATGCAACAGGTTTTGAGTGGAATCATTCAATTTACTTTTCTGATATTTTTGTCTTTTTTTTAGTATAGAGTAATTGTTTTGAGTATATAGTCATTCTATAGCCATAGTATATAGTCATTCTATAACTATCAACTCAAACACAAAGAAAAATTTATACCCCTTTTTTACCTGTAGAGCCACAGCTGCAAAGAATTTATTTTTTTAAGAAATTGAAACTATTTTTAAATCATGAAACTGAAACTCAAATTCATACCTCAGTTTCCAGAGATCAGACTCTTTCTACAACCTGCTTTCTTCCATTTTGCATAATCAACTGATGACTAGGAAATAAAAATTTCTCTGGTTTTGATGAATTTATCACAGAGTCCATAGCCTTGAAAAAGCAGATCCCCTCTAATTTGTCTTAATTGCTTGTCATTTAGAGATTGTTTGCCAAAAAGACACATGAAGATTTCCACTTGTGGAGAGAATTGCCTCACCTACAAGGAATCTGAGAGGAAGAGTTTTGCTATTGCAAGGGAAAGTCTTCTGAGACAGTAAAAACATCCTTTTTTCAGTAGATTCATTGAGGAAGTTTTCATGGGTATGAATCCAGCCCTCTGATTCTGTTTGCTTTAAAATTAACCATAGAAGCTCCACTGTAACCTCAAATCTCTAGCTGTTCTGTAGTTTTGTGATTTCCCAAACATCTGCTGGGGACTTTGAAACCACCACATTCATTTTCTTACAAGCTAAGCTGCAATTTAACTCAGGTCTCAGAAGATGAAAGCCTAGGAAGCCTCCACAGAGAGCAGAACATTTCCAAATCAGTTCTCAGCTTGTGGAGCTGGAAACAGCTGGCCTGCTCTCCCCTTTGGGCTGAGAGGGCTTGTTGTTTCCAGCTCCCTGACAGACATCTGAGGAACGCCTATTTCTCTTCTTTTTTTAACTACACCTACTTCCTGAGGCAAAGGGCAACAATCCCTATCCATACACCTGGAAAACCTGGAAAGAAACCTGGAATTTGTAAGGTTGTTGGATTTTTTCAATAAAATATTTGATGTCTGTGTGTGTTACAGAAATGGGAATAAATTCCCCACAAAAGCGGGAGAACTAGAGTCTGTCTTTCTTCTTCTTTGTAGATGTTATAGTTCTTGCTAAATCATAAAGCCTTCTAGTCATTTTTAACTCTGGCATGGAAAAAAAAAGTATAAAAATGATACCAGTAAAACAGAAAGCTTTAGGTTCAAAGTATTTCTGGACATGGATGTTTAGGGAACCAGTTGATGCCAAAAGTAATTGTATTAATAGTGAAATTTTCCATAGAAATATGTCACCAAGTCTAGCATAAACTCTCAGAAAATAGATACCTCAGATTAAAGAATTAACCTTCATCTTGGGTGGAGGGAGCCCAGACTGAAGTCAGATCTCTGTGCTTTGGAGACTTTCACAAAGTGTGTGACACAGTCACCAGACTTTATAAGGCAGCTATCAGTCTCTTTTAACAAACTCCTTGGAAAGAGGGCTTGTTTTTTAATGTGGAAAAAATGTAGAATGTAAAACCTCAAATATTTTCACCAGACAGCACTCACATTCCTTGGCCAGCCCAGCTGGAAGTTATTGTCAAGGTCGCTGTTCGTCAAAGGACTCGAGCAGAAGGAAAAGCCTTATTCTGTTATTTTTGTAGCACCTGTACATGGAGCCCTGACCCACACACGTGGCTCTTCAGTCTGACATATGACTCCTAGGGAACATACAAGTAAATAATATTTTATGGTAATCTCACAAATAGTCCCTTTAGGGCCACAGCTAATGTGGTGCACTTAAAATTAGGCATGTGCTCAATTATAAAGTTATTATTGAATCAGAGGCTTTGCGGGCTGAAAATATGATTAAGGAGTATTTCAGCTTGAGAAAAGCCCCTAGATTAAATGTTGAGGGATTTTTTCATATAAAGCTCAGATGTATCATATAATTTTAGAATATTATTTTCATTTTTAATAAGCTTGTGCAAGCTATAAAGTTGGAAATGTCTTCAAATGGTGTTTTAAAAAGAGTATACTTTTCAGATTTCAAAGAAAAAGAGAAGTCTGTAGCCAGTGCATTAAGAAATCCACAGATTTTTTCCAAGCATTTTGTTTTTTCTTAGTCTAAAGCTTTTAAGGTTAAGATCCAATTAATACATTATTATTCAAATCAATCAGAGTATTAAATGAAACAATGTTGACTTAACCTTCCTGTAACTTTACGTTTCATGACAGTTATCCCAAAAATTAATTAGGTTTTTTGACAAAGCAAATTGGTGATGTAAGTGGTGCTAGAAGTAACACTTTGAGTGGAAGCTACTCAAAAATCCTGTCAAGTGTTCCCATAATTAAGTGCCAAAAGTGTTACTGTAATTAAGTGCTGCAGTTGGCTGTGGCATGAGCCGACCTTGCTATTGACACAGGAGCTGTGCCCACATGCCCTGGATGGGATCGCTGCCCAGCCTGAGCCTGGGTAGGCTTCCCTGCTCCTCGGTGGGATTTCAGTCCAGCAGTGAAACTGAAGTCAGGGCTGTGAAACCAGTGCATGGTACAGCTTGTTGAAAGCAGCTCTGCAGAGTTTCATGCCAAAGTAAGATCTATTTGCTTAAGCTGAGGGACTGGGACAAGAGGAGCAAAGGGAATAGGAGGGACAGTGCAGATTGACTAACTTTTCTAGGTTACTTGAACTGTCAGTGGAGAGACAGGGGCACTGCTAGAGGCTTTGAGTGGGCTGTTTCGTGCTGTCTCTCCTCATGGACTATGGTGAGAAGCCAGGCAGAGCAAACAGTACATGTAAGGAGAACCATGGGCACTTAAACCAGCATAATAGGAATATCTTCTACATCTTCACCAGCACTTGAGGTCACATCTGACCCCTTCCAGAAACAAATGTATTCTCTCTTTATAGTCTTGATGTCTTAATTAATAATTAGGCCTCTAAAATGTGCAAACAAACTTTAATTTTATGAAGATTTCAGAAAGATAATCCAAAACCCTGATGAAAGGAGGTCTTTATAAACAAGTCCTCTCTTTGCCTGGAGGATACTAAGCATTTCACATAAGAAGGTTATTTGTAAAATTGGTTCTGGTCCAAATTTAGATACATAAGCATTTGCTTAAGCTTAATGAGCACCATAATGTGCTTACAGGTAAATGCATGTTTAAACACATTGTTGGAAGGAAAGAATAGTGATGTAGAATCATGAGGCTCATCGGCCTGAAAAAACAACCAAGGGTGCAATATAGTTACTTCTCACCTGAAAGTAATCCCTGTTGTTGTTCCCCACTGACTCTTATTATCCCAGTGGAAAAGGTGACATGGCTGGGGAGGCAATTAGCCAGGGCTGACAGCTGCTTTACCTTCTTACCCTCTTTTAGCAAAGTGCAAATGGAAACATAGCTCTGAAATAAGTTCTTTCTTCTTTTTCTATTCTAGACATGATTAGAACTTTTAACCTTTTTTTCTGACTCTTTACACATATATGTAAGCTAAACATGCAACTGCTGGAGGAGAAATTCTTCCGGTTGTATATAGAATGTTGACTTTGCGCTGAAAAAATCGGTCTCTTTGGAAACAAAACATATTCATCTGAGAACCAAAACTTTCCTATTACAAGTTTTCTTTTTTAAACAAAAGTTAGCACTTTCTACAGAAAGCTAATATTTGTGATAATATTTTTGCACTAAAAAATTTCATTTCCTCATATATTTATACTCTAGAAAACTACATGAGCATATTATTTTCTATCTGATTTGTTGCTGAGGCAAAGCAGGAATAATTAAGACAGTCAACACATATCTCAGTATTGTCACATGGATCTTTGATAACTTCAATCTTTCAAGAACCAATATGTGGATATATGGTATCAGTAGTTCACTGTCCTTTCCAGTAAAAGGACTTTGGATCATTAAATGCAGCTGGAAAGAGATAGTTTCAAATTTTTCTAAAAGGAGCCAGTTGTTCACTGTGAGTCAAGCTTTGGTGCTCTTTCCTGTAGAATGATGCAGATTCCTAAGGTTTCCAGGATTTGAAGGAGAGACTAAATAAATCCATGTTATTTAATTCTTCTGAATATTAGTAATGATGTATAAATTATGTCTGGTTCAAGAAGACCAAGCTACAAATGGTTGGAGGATGAGAAAGCAGTCATGGGAGTGATCATACATGCTGGGACTGCTTTCCTCCTGGCATTCTTTGCTATCAGATGCTGGCACTAGCAGCAGTGAGAGGGGGTGCTGCACCAGATGGACTCTCTGACCCAGAACTTGTGCCATTAAGCACTCTGGTGTTCACTGCAGAGATTGGTGTGGCTGCAAACTGTGATGTGTGAAGCACCTCCTGAAGCGACCTCACTTCTCACTGGTGTATGTTAGAGCTGACACCACTCAATACTCACCAAAGCAGACTTTTCTCACTTCAGTTAGAAACACCTGATTATCTATTTGCAAGTCCTGCCTCCTGCAAACAGTACATTGAGACTCAATTCAGTACGTCGCAAAATCCAAAAGAGGGGACAGAAAATAACACAGATTATGCACAGAAAGGAGGAAAATATTTGCCAAACCAAATATTTTAGAAAATGAAGTTTTAAAATTTGAATACGGAAAAGGGAATAAAAAAGGTTTTGCTAATCATAAGGTTTTGCTTCATAGGTAAATGCATCCCGCCAAGAAACCAAGCTGATGGAAGAATGTGACCAATTAATTGAAATAATCCAGCAAAGACGGCAAATAATTGGAACCAAAATAAAAGAAGGAAAGGTAAAAGCTTTTCTTCTTTAGATCACAAGTAGGTCAACACTGTTTCCTTTGGATTGCAGCTTTTTTGACTGCAGATATTATTGATAGAAATTCATAAAATTCCTTATGTAGTTCTTGGCTACTGAGTGATACTTTCATGTAAAGAATTAAATCCTTGAAGACTAGTACTCTAGACCTCAACTGTTTATTTGGCATTTCTCTTACTACAGGTGATTATGGATTTTAAGGATAAAACCAGAAATTTTGTCATGATTGGTAAATGGCAATTTATGTCCACCTAATGTTTCTTCCACTCTGTTATGTGCCTGAGAGTATTTCCCCCAAAGTGGAATGGGGCAATACTTTCACAAAATTTTGCAGCATATAGAATCATGTCTCATAATTATCTTATTTTTTTTCCTAGGTACTTTAACTTTTTATTCAAATACTGTTGCATAAAAATTTAGTTCCAGTCATCGTCATTCCTGATAATATTCTTAGCTTATTTATGAAAAAAGATACTCAAAAGTGTGAAAGAAATTAAATTAGGTTTGCATTTCTATTCCCAAAGTTCCATGTTTATTAGTAGCAAAAACATTGAGTAGGAAAGATCTTTGATACTCAAGTTTCAACATATTTTTCTAGCTTTTAACTCAGAAATGCATTAGAGTTGAATTAATGTTTTTATTTTCTAGGTCCAAGGTGTTTACTGCTTAACTTCTAAACTAACTAAGTCAGATATTCATTCTTCTTATGTGGGAGAAGTTACAGAAAGGAATAAAGTCAAGAGCAGGTTAAATGGTTCATGTGGATGTCAAGATATTCCAATTAACTTGGAATGAAAATCTGTAGGCAAGGGCTAACTTAAACACGTTTGAAACCACAGGTCCTGTACATTGTGTGAAGAAACCTGAATTTCCTCCTGCTGTTAACAAAATATAATTCCCTTCAAATGAAATAAATGGCCTTCATTTTTGTTTCTACTCCTTTCCTCTATTCAGAGAGACCAAGTGTGCTACCAATGAAGTAGAAAACCTACCATTCATCTGGATTTGTTCAATATACACATTGCTTTTAAAAACTCTGTTCCTTGCAATAATGTGTTCTAATTTCCATTAGCATGGAAGATTTGTAATACAATTGACTCCAAATTTATTTGAGTAGAGCTATTATCAGAATCTGTCCCTATTCTTTGTTATATTTTGTTGAGCTGAAGGCTATATCAGTGGAGGACCAGTCAAGTTCTAGAATGCTTTGACTCTAATGTGATATATGTTGAAAGATTTCAAGGTCTCAAGAGACCCAAGTGAAAAGCCATAGGAAGTTCTGCCCAGTGTATCTTCCTTTCAGAGGGCTTATGGAAGAGTCTTTCTGGAAGGTAGAGCATGACAAATTTCTCTATAGGACTGTAGGTGTGGCTACAGAGCTGGAAACACATACTAAGCTCTAGCAGTGCCTGCAAGCCTGCAGCTTCAGCTACACACAAGTCTGAGCAGCCTGTGCAGCTCCACACTTAATCTCATCATCACCCAAACCCTATATAATCCCACAGAACACATAACAGGAAAGAAGCAAATATCAACTAGGTGAAATAATCCTAGGGCAGATGTCATTCCTACCATTGCAGAAGTGGGTGGGGACTGAGATTAAACCCTTCCTTTTTCAATTTATCATCTTCTTCTTGAAGATAAAAGAAAGAATCAATCAAGTGAAAAATATAGTTCATATATAGATATCACAAGTCATTACATGCCTTCTACTGCAAAAAACTCATAAGTTAACATTTACTGCATTTCACTGTTTGCTTGTTAATTATTTAGTAAATAAAGAGATGAACTTAACATTGCAGTGAACCTTTTCCTGGTTAGGCTGGTGTAGACTGAATTGTAATCTCTGCAAATGCACAGTTACAGGAAACACTGTGGCATTAGTTCATCCTAGAAGCTGATTAAATCATTAGCATTACCAAAATCTGTGCACTCCCAACATTTGCTGTTTCTATCTTTAAAGAGCTACAAATATCACGTCACACAAATCATTTGGCCAGTATATTTTTTTGAAAGTTTTTCAAAAATGTTTATTTTCCTACTTGTTTCTGTTGTCAGCTGCACTAAAATAGCCTCATCACTGCTTAGGATGCAAATATATCTGAAAGTCAAATCAGCAACTTCATAGCCTGTGCCCTAATTCCTGAGATTGGGAATGCTATTTTGATTATAAATTTGGACATTTCTGCCAACTGATTTGGTTGTTAGTTCCCTCATTTTGCATGTAACTAGGTCTTAATGTGCCTTTCAAACTCCAGTTATTTAATTTCCTTCCTATTTCTTACTGCTGTTCAAACTATGATCCTGATGTGATAACAAAGGGAAGGACTCCCAGACCTTTCAGGAACTATTATAGTTCCTGAAAGTTTTCTTAGCCAACATTGTCTTTAAATGGAGGACTATGCCCTTCCCTAACCTTTTTGCTAATGATTACAGTCACATCTACTGTGTTTATCTCCAGCACATATGTTTGCAGTAATAATAATCAGCTCTCCAGCATTACTGTGCTTTTGTCCAGTTAAAAATATCCAACAGAAAACACCCTATTTTACTTAAAGCACGTAATGACATCAGGCATGTATTGTTAACAGAATTGAACAGTCTGTTTTCTGTTAACTTTTATTTTCAGTTGCTTTCTATTTATGAAACTCAATTAATATAAAAAAGTAGTTAGTCTATAAGTAGCCTTTAACACAGATCTCATAATTTCAGGGAAATGGTTATCTAAATAGACCTTAGTTATCATGTAAGCAGAAATGATCAGGAAATGACGTTCCTTCTGCTGGAAAATAGGCCAGCTGTGCTTGTTTTGGCTCTCCCCTGTTGTTTTCCATGTGGAAAATATTCAGGCAGAAAGGCTGTGCCTGTCCCCTATTAAAATGTTACATGGCTAGATGGAGTTCACCACAAAACTTGTCACCAAAGCCATTCATCTTAACTCCTCCTTTGTCCAGCTTTACCTCTGAATTGCAAACCCAACCATGATTTGTGACCTTAGAGACATGACTGCTCTCCTGTGTTTCCACTCAAGGTGGTGAGGCTGAGAAAACTGGCTCAGCAGATTGCGAACTGCAAACAGTGCATTGAGCGCTCGACATCCCTCATCTCTCAGGCTGAGCAGTCACTGAAGGAGAACGATCACGCCCGCTTCCTGCAAACAGCTAAAAATATCACTGAAAGGTAAAGATGTTCCTCTCAATAAAAAGAAAAACCTCACTTTAAGGCAGATGGGTTGCCATAGTTGCTGTATTGCCTTGTCACATCAGAGATGTGGTCAAAGACGGAGGTAGTTGACATATTCCCCCAAAATGCTACTTTGTGCTTTATCGGATTGGGAAAAACCTTACTGCGATGCTAAATCAAAACACGCCTTTGAGAAGAGGAGCAGTCAAAAAAGGGTGCACATTAAGATTTACAACAATTGCAACATGCACAAGTGAAAGAGTTTGAATGGTTGACAAGCAGATGTCTGATGTTAATCACACTTTAAAAATGGGTTTATGGCTGAAATCCTACTTCATGAAAAATTCTGAGATTGAGAAAGAAATCAGGCAGTCAGTACGTTCCTTAGAAGAAACTGGGAATGATCTTAATGGATTCATATTCTTCACAAAATAGAAAGCTACAAGATAATGAAATTTGTAACTTTGTGAACCTGCACCATGAATCTTGAAAGGATGGAGATTAAACAGTCCAGGAGGTTTGCAACGTACATCACTTGTTGTGTTGGGTCCCTGGGTGCAGGGAATTTCTACTCCTTTCAGGATCCTGGCTCCTCTTCAGCATGCTAGATATATTAAGGATCTCAAAGATAAGGACCGTGCTATCAGAAAATTTGGTCTGGTTTTCAGTGCAATGCTGTGAATGCTGAAACATACCCACTGAGCTTCAGCAGGATTTTCTGATGAAAAAATATTCTGCTGTAATATCAGCTCTTTAGCAATCAGAATCTTTTTTTTTATTATTTTAAAAGTTTTAAGAAAGGAGAATATGGACAGCAAAGAAAGACATCAAAAGTATGCTACTTTTATTTTTTTTTTAATATGTTTTTTTTAATAGTGATTTTTTTATTTCTGGGTTCACATTATATCTTCACATTTTCCAGCCAATTTCCACAAATCCAAAACGTTAAATTCCCTGCTCCTATTACTCATTTTTTTAAGTCTTTCCCTTACTCTGGTGTACTGCATCAGTCTTCATCAAAGCTAATTATGTTTTATAAATAAGCCAGCAACACTGAGTTACCAATTACACATTCAGAGAAATGAAAATCAGTTGAAAAAGACAAGTCCAGGTGAGACAGTGGGTTATATGTTTTCTCCCAGACTGTGGTTTATATTCTGTCATCAAGCAACATTGTGTCATCCCAGTAGAAGCCAGTAGTGAAACTACAATGAATATCAAAAGCTGAAAGTAGGGGTCTGCCCTTTTTTTCAGTATCCATCAGAAGCAGCAGTAGGGCAGAAACTTGTGGAGACACAGGGCTTTCTAACAGTCTACCACAGAATATTCAGAGAAGATCCATTTTGAACTTGTAAGCATGAACAATTGCATCATAAATACAATATTTTCACAGGAGAGACACTGGGAGAGCAGCAATGAGACAAGCTGACATGTGTACGATCAAACTTAATTCTTGGCTATCACAGATTTCTGTCTGTAATGAGATGGCTGTAACACCCTGAAAATCAGAGACTAATTCCAAGCAGTGAATAAAACCAAGGGTAAAAGAAATACCAAGTGCTTGCAGACAAATTGCAAATAGAAAGAGGCTAAATAAAAATTAATAAATTATTCCTCAGAAGTAGCTCTCTTCGTTCTCCTGTGGTGAGCAACACTTTATTTGCTTTTAGATTGCTCATGTAGTAGTCTCACCAGGGCTCTGAGCTCCAGCAGCTAAAGAAGTCTCCTGAAATCATGCTCATTGCATTTCTTCATCTACATATTTCAAAGTAATTGCAGTAAAATATTTTCTGTTGTAAGCACAACAGGTAACTGCACAAGCAAACTCATTATATTTACTCTGATGTTTAAGTCATGCATTATTTACAGTGGGTGAAATGCATTTTTTCCTAGAAAAACCCTTTCCAATCAAGTGCAGTTTCAGTGTTTACAGTGTCAACAGTAGGCAGAATTACAAGGCAAAATTCAATCCTCTGAACCTAATACAGTGATATGGTGTCTGAAATTTTGAATTGTTGATATCACCAAAAACTGACCATAACACATTAAATACAGAGCACTTTTTGCATATACCCTAACACAGTCCAAAAAGAAGGCCTGCTGATATAAAATTTAAAAATAAATCTGTCCTAGGATCTACTTTAAACTAAGTTCTACACCCACAGCTTCAAGAGAAACAATGCTGATAACTGTATAACAAGAATATTGACCAGGAAACCTCCTCAGCTCAGCTTTTGAAAACTATGCTGACGACAATGAGCTGTAGAGCTCTGGTTTTTACTTTGCTTATTGTATTTTCCTAAAGTACTGCACAAAAAATATATGAAAAAATAGTCTTTAGTAAGCATTCATCCTGGAGTCATTTCAGTCCAGTCTACAGAAAAAGAATAATATGGGAAAATTTTAAATTAATGCAATCAAATATTTTAATCAGATGTGTCATAAATGATAGATAACAGACACAGATTGAAAGCATATGTCTGTTTATCTCCAAACTGAAACATTTGCCCAATTTCTGTTGTATAGCATAAGGTTTAGTGATCTCTCTCCTTAAACCAGTCCAATTTTCTGTAAACACATCCAGTATCCAGCTCTCCAGAAATATGCATTTGGAGAAACCAGCCTGAATGGTCTGGAAAATGCTTCCTGATGGCTTTTTTCTTGTGAAAGTTCATCTCTTTATATTAATACATCTGGACAGAGAAAATGTGAATGTAGGCGAGGAAACTTTTCCATTTTGGAGGAAATTTAAGTATGCACACAGGCTTTGTAGGGAAAAACTTTTTAAAATAAACCATGCTGACATCTATTTGTTTCATCTCCCTCCTGTGCCTTTTGAAGTTAACAGCAGCATGCTGTGGTGAACAGCTGAGGGGCTGTGGGGACTGCACCAAGCCCTTGGGACAGCAGTGCCAAGGCGTGCCTGGAGCAAGAAACTGCTTGGGAAAACAAGGGCTGGGAGAGATGCAGCATCTGTCAAGATTCTTTAAACACAGCTAATTATAGAGCTCTTTTTCTTTGGTTCAATGGCTGGTTAAAAAAAAAAGAATTCAAGGGATACAGTTGCTTGGCCAATATTTTGTTAAAATCTTATCTGGTACTGCATGATAGGCCTAAGCTCAGTAAAAAAAAATTATTTGAGATCTTGCTGTCAAAAATAAAAGTGGCAGGAGAAGTTTGTAACTTAAGCCATATAAATAAAATATGTATATAAGCTTTTATCAAGCTTTTTGAGAAGCTATAACAACCATATTGATCAAGTCCACCTTGTCCTTGTGTCTTGAGTACTAAAAGACATTTTTCTTTTCATTACAGGGTTTCCATGGCAACTGCATCCTCCCAGGTTCTAATTCCTGAAATTAATCTCAATGATACTTTTGATACTTTCGCACTTGATTTTACCAGGGAGAAGAAATTGTTGGAATGCCTTGATTACCTTACAGGTACTTTTTTTTTCTTGAGGTGCTACTATTACACATTCCTCATAAAATAGTTGTGATAGGATTTTCTTCAGTTCTCCCTGTGGTTGTAACTTTGGCTGATTGCCAGGCGCTCACCAAGCCACTTTCACTCCATCTCCTCAGTAAGGGGAGAAAATAAGATGAAAAGCTCTTGGGTTGAGATAAGGACAAGGAGATCACTCAAGAATTAGTGCTACAGGCAAAACAGACTCAGCTTGGGAAAGATTAATGTAATTTATTGCAAATTAATTGTAAAAGTAGGACACTGAGAAATAAAAATAAATCTAAAAACTTTTCCCCACTCCATCCTTCTTGGGTTCAACTTCACTCCCAGCTCCTCTACCTGCTCCCCACCAAGTGGTGTGTAGGGAAGAGGAATGCAGGCTGTGGTCAGTTCATCACACATCATCTCTGCCACTCCTTCCTGGTGCCTTTCCCCTACAGAAACCATGGGCTTTCTTCCACAGAATGCAGCTCTTCATTAACTGCTCCAACATGGGCCCTTCCAACATGGGGATATTCTCCAACAACTGCTCCACAGTGGGTCCTTTCTGTCAGATGAGTTCTTCAGGAGTGGACTACTGCAGTGTGAGTCCTCCATGGGCCACAATTCCTGTAAGAAACCTTTCTCCTGTGTGGTACTCTCTCTGCAGGCTGCAGCTTCCTCCAGGGCATATTGACCTGCTCCAGCATGGGTCCTCCGTGGAGGAAATGTCCTCCAGGAGATGTCCTGCAGGTGGACATCTCCTTCACCATAGTCTTCTGTGGGCTACAGGGTAACAGCCTGCATCACCATAGCCTTCACCACAGGCTGCAGGGGAATTTCTGCTCCAGCACCTGGAGCACCTCTTGCCCCTCCTTCTTCAGCAGTCATGACATCTGCAGGGCTCTATCACCTTTTCTCACTCGTCTCTGCCCCCACTGCTGCACAGCCTTTCTATCCCTTTCTTTAAAGTGCTATCACAGAGGCACTATCAGCAGCAGTGATGGGCTCAGCTTTGGACAGCAGCAGGTGTATCTTGGAACTGTCTGTGCCTGCTACTGAGTCAGCTCCTGATCTTTCCTGACAGAGATAACCCTTGCAGCCCAGCCACTTTCAAAACATTGCTACATAAACCAAATAAACTCTCCCTCTTAATCCTGAATATATCACCTCCAACAGCCCCAGAACACCCCAGGAAGCATTGAGTGCTTCAAACAACTGGGATGTATTTCCCACCTCCTCTCCTTGCATTCTTCACCACCAGAGTGTGAGGAAGTAAGTATAAGAAATTATTAAAAGCCACTGCAGCAGAGTGAAGTGAAAGAACAGCTGGAGCTCAGCCTGGAGCAGCCAGAGGAGGGAGAGCAGGGACCAAACCCTATTTCCCAGGAGATGGATGCTCTAGGTGTTACCCTCTCCCTTGGGGCTGCCTCCTTGCTGCAGCAGATTGCTGCCTGGCAGAGTTCCCATGAGCAATCAGAAGCTGTTCAAGCAATCAACATCACAGGCTCAGCAGTGAAAGATGTTTTCTCATGTTGGTGACGCTGTGAATTTCCCCCATCACAGAACTGGAGGATCTGGCTGTGTCTGGAGCTAGAGAGCCTGTGGTGTGCTCTGAGCCAGGCTGTGGGGTGGGCTCTCCACACAGCAGAGCCACACCTCACCTAACAGATCTTTGGCCTGAGGAAGCCCACAGGATTAGACCCTTACTGAAAGCCTGAGTAATGTGTAGTCTCAGAGTGTACAATGACTCACAAAGAGAAACAAATTACTGTAATTTAGAGTGTTTTGATTTCAATGCCAGAATTAGAACAATTCATTCCAGCTCAATTGAAAACAGAAGAGATGTGGTAGGTTTTTATTTTGCAGGGTCTTTAAGCATCTGCTGTTAGCAGCAAGAATTTGCAATAAAAGGCACAAAGCACTGTTAGAAAAGTATTGGAAAACACTTCCTGGGTCCATTCGCTTGTCCCAGTTTTCAGAGGAGATGCTTGTGTTAGTTCAGGAGAATGTGAGGGTGCAGTCTCCTCATTGCCAACCACTATCTTTTCCAAGCAGAGGACTGGCTTCTGGATTTTCTTCAGAGGAAAGGCTGAGAAAGTTAGGGCTGTTCAGCCTGCAGATGAGAGGGATCCAAGGAGACCTCACTGTAGTCTTTCAGCACTTAAAACATTTTAGTAGTGTCTGTTGAGAAAGGACATGGAGTAATGGATCTAAACAAAGGAGGGTAAATTCAGACTACATACAAAGAAAAAATCTTTAAAATTAAGGTGGTGAGACATTGGAACAGGTTGCTAGAGAGGTTGTGTAGGTCCCATCCCTGGAAACATTTAAGATCAAGTTGGACAGAACTCTGACTAACCTGTCCCTATTCACTGCCAGGAGATTGGGCCAGACGACCTTTAAAGGTTCCTCTTGATTCTGTGATTCTATGAGTAGTGAAGCACAAGACTGGGTGTATGCAAAGGGCAGCAGCAATCTTGCCTGATGGAGCTGTGGATTCTTGCCATATCTAAAAGAGAAATTATATTCAAGGAATTTCTTTATCACTGTGTGACAGACAAATACAATTGGTGTCTAACACATATTCAGGTAAATAAAACACAACAATAATGTGATAAGAGTAATTTCAGCTTCTTATACAGTACCAGTGAAATGTTATGTTGTCTGCCTCTCTCTAAATTGGCAGGAATTTTGCCATGATGTTCAGCCTTCACCCCAAATTTATAAAAATCAAAGGAAATGAAGGATTAAAACAAAAACAGACTCATTCACCCTAATCAGTCACATCTTCATTTTTGGTCAAAGAAGAGAAATTTTGAGGCACACATATTGAGACACTTGACTCCATTCTGGAGTTGCCTATTTCTCCCAGTTGTCTCCAAACAGGGGATAGATGTACTTATTCAAATGCAGATAGCTGTGGTTTAGATCTATGAAGTTCTATGAGGTTAATTCTGTCTAGCAGTCTCTTCCTGCATCCCTCAGGTCTTCTCCCCTTTGTACATCATAAGTCAATATTATCAACTTAATTGCTGTAAACTGCAGAAAATGAAGGTTATATTGGTACCAAAATGAAGGGTTGTCTTGCTACAAAGATATTTTCTGTGATCCATCATGATGACTGTGTCATTTACACAGCTCCTTCTCTGCCTTTCTCATAACTCATCCACAGTCTTGAAAAATTGCTCACAATGAAGTCTGAGGAAACTTGCATACATTACTTGCAAGCATTTTAACAGGTTTTTTCCTAACAAACCATTTTTATCTTGCCCCTGATGCCCAGTGAAAAACAGTTCTAACTGGCTTTTCTTCACATTAATAAATAGCATATGGCTGCAGTGGCAAAATGCAAAGCATATGTCCAAATTATCTGAGCATAAAATGCAACCTATGCAGACAGTTAAAATAAATTTATGTAAATATATGTAAATAGGTATACATGAGATATAGGTATACATATATATACACATATACATATATATATAACCCCAAGAGTAAAATGCATTTGTTTATTCTCTACTGTTGTCCAGAAACTGCAGAGAAAGCTTTGTATTACTTCTTCCAGATTGGTGCATGGAATCATAAACTGAACACTGTGTGACAGAGTGAATTAGGATTCACTTTTATCACATTTCACAGTTAAGTGAAACGAAGACCATTTGTACATCCTAGCCATAGATCTATGCTGTGAATTAAGTGAAGAAGCCTACCTTATGACTGTCATCTGTACTGCTTCTGAACAAAATGTCAAAACCTAAATTCCAGCTTCATTATCTCTGCTGTCAGTTGTTTTTGAAACAATTACCTTGGCTGTCTCCTGGAGATTTTTTTCTCCTTTGGTTCTTGCCAGTATAGTATTTGTCAGATCTTCTTCATCCTCCATATCCCCAACCCTGTCTTTCTTTCTTCCTAGGCTACTGCTTTACTGAAGAAATAAATTTAACTAGTTTGTACTTATCATTTACGTAGATGTCTGTCTAAAGCTTCTGTTATCCAAATAAAATCTCTGATATATTTTTGAAAATTGCCAGCCAGACATTGAGATATCAAGCTCAGTATATTAAAAGAATACTTTTAATCTTCATCTGACTGTTCTATTCTCTGTATATATAGCCATGATATCTTTTGAAAGCATTCTTATCTTAACAGTTGCTCAAGCTCTTCATCTGGAAACCATCTTTCTTTAGACATGTATCTAGCTAGATCCAGGCAATACATATGACTTGCAAACTCTCTGCACAATATTACTGTCATAAGGACTTTTTTGTCCATTGTGAATCAAAAATGCTTGATTTGTGTCCTAATACTTTAAAATCAATTGCAGGAGCATCCGTTCTTTGACCTTGCAATTTGCCCTACCTCAGAAATCCTGTCTGAAACAATGATAAGTTTTTTTCATCTATCACTTCACCTACAACAGCACAACGAAATATATATTGCCTAGCATATGCCAGCAATTTTTTCACAAAGAAACAACTTTGTTCTGAAAACTCTTGACAACTTGTCTTACCGCTTAACTCTTTCAGCACTGAAAGATCAAAGACCAATTCCAGACAAGGCTCCTGTAATCTCTTCTCATTCTGTTGGTTTTGAGCAGTCCTGGTCTGCCCAAAGACTAGGTCAAGATGATTTGTATGTATGACCAAGCCCGTGGTACTAACTCACACATGAGAAGTTAATAATTCTTAAAATTTGTATCTACATCTGATGTAACTGTGCCTTTCAAATTCCTCCATGCTGATTCAGCCCAGTGTCATGATAAAAGATGGACACAGTAATGAATATCTAAAAGAGAGGTACAGAATAGCTTGTGCAAATCCCTTAAAGTTACACCAGCAATAAGAATATTTCTAGCACCATTAATTCAAGCAGATTGCTTAGATTGTCTTTTAGGTCTTGATAGTCAGTATCAAAATCCATAAGTAAGCTTTACAAAGTCAGTCACTGCATGACATCAGAAAGAGAGAAACTGAGCAAACAAAATTGAGGTTATTTTAGTCGATCTCTGTGACCTTGTGCTGAGAAGATTCACATAGACTCTCAACAGACACCCAGGAGGCACTGCATTAATGCTGGAACTCAACAGGGAGAGGTGGCAGTGTCCCTAAAGTGTCCTTCAGGTGTGCAGACCTTGTGAGCCATCAGTTCTGCTTCAGAGCAAAAATAGATGACACGGAAAGGAAGGTGCCTTAAACTAAATGGGTTGAAAGAAAGTAGCTATGCTCGTGAGATCACTTACTCCTGAGAGCAAATGTAAGAAACTGCATTTCTAATACTAGTGCCTTTCAGGCATTTTAGGTGTGGTTAATGACTCTTTTGGTGTGTTTACTCAGTTTTGAGCTAAAATGAAGTAAAACAGCCTTCAGCAATGATTTTTCTGTCTTGTGAGAGAGTTGATTCACAAAAGCTGGTAAATGAAAGTCTGAGTTTCTGAAGCAGTTACCACTCCCAGATGTGTGCTCTGATCATCAATGGAGAAGTGCAGTGTGTCTTCCACTGCTGTGCTGGCAGAATGCTGGGCTTCCCCTCTGGAGCAGTGGGGATGCACACCCAAGTCAGGAAGGGGAACCTGCTGGTGCAGCCTTGAGATCACTGGAGTCTTTGAGGAGGTTTCCCAAAACACAGAGCTCTGTAACAGGACTGCTGGATTCAATAATTCACCAAATCAAACACTACCAAATGCAATACTGAATGAAGCTAACTGGTTGAGGTCAATCTCATTAATTGCATTACAAATTTACACTCTCAAAAGGAGAATGTGCCCTGGAATGATGAATTTGGCAGTCAGACAGCTACATTATTTTGTCACAACAAAGCATCTGAATGCTTGCCTTTCTGTAGGAGAAGCAGGTGTATTTGTTTTATTCTGATTGGTTTATGAAATGAATGCTGCCAAAGAGCTGAATTCATGCAGTATATCTCAGATGAGTGTGGGTTAATCACAAGAGATATGCCTTTCTTAGGTAAAATCTCCTTCAGACTTTTTCATTACATGAAGGCCTGTAGATTTCCAGCTATAAGGCCAGGTGTGCACACGAAGAGCAAACTTAGGATGCCATTTTCAAAGAAATTGAAGATGCTTAGGTGTTATTGAAATGCAGTTTGCAATTAATTAAACCTTCAGTAATTTTTGTTTTCCATAAATTAATATTTATTTTCTGTGTTGAAATAGTAGCAAGTACATTTCTCAAGTAAAATGTTTTGCTGTTAGGTGCAGGAGATGACAGAAGAAAATTTTAGTTGAACACCATCAGACAAATAAAAATTGTTCTACTTGTTCTAATTGTTCTACTTGTTCTACTTATTCTTAACACTTGTTCCAGTTTTTGTTTGACCTTTGAAGGACAGGCAAAATATTGAACTGAAGCCCCAGCTAGGAATAAAAAAAAAAAAAAAAATTAAAACCTCCAGTGATTGTTCCACAGGATACATTTTTGGAACATAGCTGATATTACCATTAATCTTTTCAGAAAACTGTGGACCCTTTTTCCCCCCACATTTTAATTACATTCTTCTCACAGGTATCTGTTCTTACTTGAGTTTATTTGTATTTCTTTTCATTAATACCCTTCTGTCCCAAGGGTTTCTCTGACAAGTTAAAAAAAAAGCATCGGTAGGCTTCAGTGATTCAATATTTAGAGCATCACAAATCATGGTCATATCATGAAACATATTTGAACTTTTCCTTTAGCCCCTTGGTTAAAATAGGCTTCTTGAGAACCTGTCTGCACTCTGATCCTTGGGAATATACATCAGAAAGCCATCAGTTTTATGATCTATATAAATTCTTGATGGAAAAAAATAGATGTTTCATAAAAATAAGATCTTACAAAAGTGAAGGTGGAATTCCTTCAGAGGGATCTTTTTTTGAGGCTATTATTTGTAGCTATCAGAGGTTAAAGAGATGATGGAAAAAAAACAAAACAAAACAAAACAAGACCATAAACATTCATAGTTACCTTCCTTTTCCTTTAATACAGACATAATTTGGTTGTTTCAGCTTGAGTGCCCTCCTTCTTCATTCTGTGACAGCTGGGAGAAACACTATTAAAGCACAAAGATTTGTGATTTTCCTTTTCATGACGTGGCTTGTAGGGAAGATGATTTGGAATGAAGATCCCACTGAGACAAGCATTCAGGAAGATCCCTCAGGAAAATCCCTCAGGAAGAGAGACTCGATTCTTTGTAATTTAGGTGTTTGGCTTTTTAAAGATTGAAAACAGGGAAATTTAGACCCCAGTAATTTGTTTCAAGTTTCACTTCTTTAAATAGGTCTTTAAAACAAACTCATGCATTCATATGGGATAAAATTGTATATCTTGCTACACAAAAATTTTGCCTATTGATTAGAAAAAAGAGAGACAGAGGGTTCCTGGGTGACCATTTGTTTGTAATATTCATATAGTCATTATGTTATGATAAGAACTCTTTCTTTCATGCTGAAAAGTGTGAATTTTATAATCAGCAGAAATTATATGTATCTATGCTAGAAAGGATAGCTAGGACATCAATAAAAATGGAGAGAGGAGAAAATTGACCATGAATGTATGAGTGCTGGGAGCTTACCCAAAATTATATTTTTAAATACCTGCTGGTAATGAATGACAGGTCATAGTGCAGCCTAGAGCGGGGCCAGGAAGGATGCACCACCACAATACCACTTACGGAAATCTCTGGTAAGACAGGCTGGGCAAACTGCTTTCAAGTCAACAGTGAGGAGTGTTGACTCTCCCTCTTGATATGCTTCAATGGAGTTTTGATAAGTTTGGTGAAATTATCAGAACAATCTCAGAAAATTTAACTTGTCATTTTATCCATCTAATGCAACCACAAATGTTGTTCTGTGGCACCTACCACTTGTTCTATGGCATCTGGAAGTATAGCTACTTTAATGCAAAATATTTCCAAAATCTGGAGTTCCTAGGTGATTATGTTGTTATTAAGAATTCCTTCCTAACAGTTAATTGATAATCAATGTTAGTACTGGAATTAGTGAAAGTTGTTGAAAAGTCTGTTGAATGATGTCTCTACAGTCTCGTACATCAACTACATCCCCTGATCTCAGAGGAGAGGGGAAATACTTCACTGATTGTGCCTCCTGTGTTGTATCTCACAGCTCCCAACCCACCCACCATTCGAGAAGAGCTCTGTACAGCCTCCTATGATACCATCACTGTGCACTGGACATCAGATGATGAGTTCAGTGTGGTTTCTTATGAGCTGCAATACACCATCTTCACTGGACAAGCCAATGTTGTTAGTGAGTATAAACCTTCTCTTTTCTTGCTCCCGTATGGTTTCTATGAAAACCAAGTGTCTTTAAAGATAAATAGACTCCTATGTCAAGGACAAAAAAATTTTTTTTTTCTAGAAAGATTTAAAGCCAAAATTTTCAATCCAAACCAATAATGATTTTAAAAGACATCCCAAGACCCTTTTTGCAGATGTAGCAAATTCAAAGATCTCAGTTCCATTCTCTGCACTAGTCAGGGAGCGTGCACATGGGAGCCTGTATTGAACTGGTCATTAGTTAGGACAGCAGCCCCATTGTCATTTATATAAATTTGATATCTGGACATTTGTCTGAAATACAGGTTAAGTTTTTCCCTCTGATTTTTATTGTCTTCAAGCCTACAAAGCATAGGTCTCAGTGAACTACAGGCTAAGTCAGAAAACATCAGTGGAACAACAATTTATAAGTTAACTTGGTTTTACTTAAAATGAGATTAACAAGCATTGTCTATTTTGTATTATAGCATATTTTTTATGAGTACACTCTATGTTTTGAGTCTGTGACTTTCTTTAATGGCCGAATTTACTTAATTAGATTTTGGATTGCTTTATTTTAAATAACTACTGCTCACAATAAAAAAAAATATATTGTCTAATCTTTGGTAAGGAAGTCAACATTTCTGGATTCAGTGTTCTGCAATCACTGGGGTCATTGAAAATGAATTTGGAGAAGTCATTCAACTTCTTCCTGGTTGCTGTATATTTAATGGGAATACCACTAGCTGACACATACTTGTTTTATTAAACAAGGATTCTGAAATGAGCCAAATCAATCAAAATGTGGAGTTTGTTCAAGTCAACACATATTTAGATAGGGAACTCATCGCCACAGGGGTTTGGTGTGTTTCTGAGTTCAAGAGGTGCCTGGACAAAAAAAATACACCGAGAGCAAGGAAGTTGCTCTGAAAGGCCCAGAGCTGTTGATGCCTGGGAGAACAATGTGAGAATTATCAGTGTGTGCTTTTCTTGTTCCTTGAAACCTTTGTACACCCCCATCTTTCCCCACCATCATTTACCCTGGCCATGCACTGAGCTAGATAGGCTTAGTTGTGAGACAGGGCAGAAATGTTTTACTTCTTGCAAAACTATTTTGTAAGAAGAAAATTTGTTGTGATACTTTGATGAAAGTCAGCGCTGTGGGCATGTTTACATGCTTTATGTCAGTGGGAAAAAATGGTTTGGTCTATACCAAGTTTGAGTACTGAGCCAAACTCTCCCACTGACTCCGTTACTGTGTGCATCTCATCTTCTCCATCACTGAGCAGGAGTTTATTTTCCAAGCCGTCTGAAAGGACATCTGAAGATTCATATGCTGATACCTTAACACCTTTTTTTAAGTAGCATACTGTGAATGTACTATAGTATTCAGGACTGACTGAAAAAAAGAAGACAGATTATTGAAAATTTGATGAATGTTTTGTCAAAACTTCCATTTAGTATTTCCCTTAAGAATCTGATTTTGAAGAACACACTGCAAAATTTAGAGCTGTTGGAAAGACCAAATAAACTTCAACACATGCTTCTACATCTGAGCAAGCTGGATAATAAAAAAGTCTAATAGTAATTTTTCAAAAATTGAAGCAAGGTAGATAAGGAAGGAAAACCTTCCCTTATTAACCACTACCAAGCAGAGACCACAATGATAAGCCAGTGTTGCTTTTATAGTCCATTTTTATCTATGGCTTTATGCTGTGCAAGTCAGTTATTGGCATTATGTATGAACATGGCAGCAACAAAAGGTGTGCCATTTCCACAGCCTTGGGATGTGGGATTTTACTCCTTGCTTACTAGTGAATAAATAACAAGCTATTTCTATTTTAGGCTGTAGTGTAAGTTTCCCATGTGGAGGTGAAAGCTTTGATCTGAAAAACATATCAATAAGTCTGCTTTCAGGGATGCAATAAAATTTTCAGGCATAGCATGAAGTGCTCAGTATGCAGACTGAACTTTCATATTATCATCTTGCAAAAATAGATAATTAAAACTTTGAAGAGAAAACAAATTAACACTGTAAGAAACTTTGTTTACAAAATGCTCTGAAGACCTTAAATGAAAGTAGAAACAAATGAAAGAATGGCTCTTTTCTTTTGGTGTTTTTTTTTCTTGTTTTTATTTTGTTTTCTTTGGATTTTTGTTGTGTGTTTTTTTTTTTTAACAGAGCCAATTCTTATGCATATATCCTGGTTTAATTGAAAGATACAGTGTTAACCCAAATTAAATACGTGCATATGTAAGTATATGTGAAAGGACTTTCTAAATATTGTAAAGCCTTTTTTTTAAAAATACCATTATTTAATATAAACTTGAACTCCTCCAGTGGTGATCTTCCTGTCAACATGTTACAAATCTGCCTGGGCTTCTAAAATATGAGACTCTCCTAGGTCATTCCAAATTACACTGGTATTGGAGATTTACCCACTAACATCATAGAATCATGGGACCACTTAGGTTGGAAAAAACCTCTAAGATCATTGAGTCCATCCATTAACTTAATGCTGCCACATCCACCACTAAAACATGGCCCTAAATGTCACATCCACATGGCTTTTGAATCCCTCCAGGAATGGTGACACCACCACTTCCCTGGACAGTTTGTTCCAATGCTTGACCAGCCTTTCCATGAAGAAACTTTTCCTAATATTCAATCTAAACCTCCTCTGGTACAACTTGAGACCGTTCTTGCTCTGCCAATCCCATCCTCAGAACACTGCCTAGATGTTTGTTCACTTTGTTACGTTCTATTCTTGATCCTGCAGAAGGATTTAACACCACACCTGTTACAAATGGCCTTCCAAGGCTGTTCTTAGAATATCACAGTGTACCTTGGTAGTGCTGTTGAACGCAGAGAGCTGTTCTCACTGTAAGTGGCATTAACAGGTGCTGCACTGCAGCCTTCAAGTTTTGATGAACTGAAGATAGGTTTGTGTTTTGGTTCTTTTTAAATCCTGTTTTAGACTTTGGGCTAGCAAAAATTTCCTCGTGTTTATGGCATAAGCATGCTGTTGCACATAACTGAATTTTCATTTCTCTGTCACATCCCCAAAATTTCCATTGGTATTGTGTGTCACATGTAGCAGATAATGTAAACAGGCTCATAGATTGACTTCGGTTCCATGTGTTTTTAGCTGTGAATTAGTCACCAGGGAGTAGCTCAAGTACTGCATTAAACCAACAGGCTTTTTCCCTAGAGACAATAGGAATCACTTTGCATACATACCCACCTACCGTGCTAATGGAGGCTGTTATTTTGGAATCTGTTTCTTAAACCACATAGCCAGCCTGACTGCACTTTCCACTCACAGTACATTTCCCCCACCAGAGGCATATATCATCCAGAGATTGCTAAGAATTCAGTAACAAAAACAAGCAATACTATGTTTTTTTAGTATATTTTCTATCCAACATAATCAACTATATTCTTTTTTATTAACTGAAAAATTGGAAAGTTAACATTTGATGGCCAAGGTCCAAATAAAGTATTTCATTTGAATTCTATTGCATACAGGAAAGATTATTTCCAAATGTGGCCAAACTTCTTGGCTATTGAATGCTTGGCAGACCTGCTCTGTGCGTAAGAGCAATAGGGAACTTTAGATTAAGTAGGCTTTTACTAAAGCAGTTGTTCTCAGAGTTATACCATTTGTGCATTTGCATTTCTGAGAGGCAGCTAATCACCTGCAATCTGAATACGGTAAAAGCTTTTAAAATTACTTTGTCACGAGCTAACTAACATGCATTATAATTCCATTACCCCATTTCAATAGAGTATTCATTGAGTATGCCCTTTTTTAACATCATGGATTTGTTATAGTGTGCTTCAGGATGGTTAAATTTTTCTCTAGCTCTGATAGAAAATTCTTCAGGAAAAATACATGTCTCCCTTCTTGATAAAAAGCAGCAAATAATTCTCTCTTACCTGGTAAAAGAAATCGGGGATAGTTAGGTATACAGTCAAATTTCTAAAAAATCACTATGTGAAGGATACAGTGTACTACTGTCAGAACCTTTTCACTGTTAT